>OZ018382.1:26967988-28210442 GCA_963969555.1 Polydrusus pterygomalis
TTGTAACATATTAGATACTACCTAAATAATGTACCGACGATATTGATTTTCTTTAAATGTTAGTTATTAAAATCATAAACTCAAAAAATCAACGCGAAATAGGTTATAGGTTGGCAATAGATTGAATGACGTTGAGAATTCAACCTTAAACATCTATCAAGTTTTAAACTTTAGAGAAGAAATCACCTTTGCCTTTCTCAGATTTAAAGAAGAGCAAGATTTTATATAACCATTTTGAAATAGGGTTTTTGAGGTTCTACGAACGGGCAATAATGACAAGTTTCTATTTTGTTGGAACCCTAAAAAAATTGGTAGCATGGTAGCAATAAAAATAAAAGAAAACTTGTTTTTTTTTAACTATTGACATCTTATTATCTGCTCTTAAACATCATAGGTAATAGGTTAAAAGTGAGTGGGTTACAGCTAACCCTCCACAGCGACCATGCGGTCTACTTCTACAATCATACAGTATACTCTAAATTTTTAACAAAAAAATGCCTGTACTGAGGCTAAAGGGCGAAATTTATGCAAAATGAATATATACGCATTTCTTGCATGCTTTGTCAATTTTATAATAAAATGCATATTTTTTATAAATTGTTATTTTAAGAGCATATTTTTATGTTTTCGGCTTTATCAAAAAATTTAAAACGTTAAAGGTTTAATGTCCAGTTCGGTACTTATTTCAGGGATTTTCTAATCTAAAGAATATAATAATTATATTTACATTTTGGTTATACAAAAGGTATTTATTGGGGGTTTCCGGGGTTTGCAGGTATATTGTTAGGGGTTGTTTATTGTCACTTAATAATGCGTTATTATTACCTGTTTAACAAACTGTATTTATATCGATTTGAAATTAAAGTTTAAGAGACTCAATTAGTATTGTTGAAACTTTTTCCGTTAAATGTGACCACATTCCCGGTAAAGTAGGAGGTCAAGTAAGGAACAAATGGGATGTAACTGTAAAAAGAATGAAGGATTTAGATACTTAACTGTAGTAAAAAGCGTTTATGAGGGTAAACCATCCAACGAAGTTGTATCTTGGCCTTATATTCTGCTACCCAAGTTGCAGTATTATTGTCCAATTACATCAGTAGATGTTGAAAGAAACGTCTATTTGTATTTGTATAAACCCATTTTTATTAACAGAAAACAATTCTTTTTAGTTGCAAATTTTGAAAAATATTTAGTAATAAGTGCCTTTTATACAATTTTAGGTTAAGAATTTGTTTACTTTTATTTTTCTTTGTTCTTTTTGCATTTTTTTAAAAACAAACATATTTTTTAGAACCCAATGTGTATCTGTACCTCATTTTACTATAATAAATTAAGAAATATTGCATACCAATATGCATATTTGGTAAAAAAATGCACACTGCATACCTACTAGCATTTATGAGGGTAAACCATCCAACGAAGTTGTATCTTGGCCTTATACGTTGCAGTATTGTCCGATTACATCAGTAAATGTTAAAATTAATTTGTTCCCGCAGAAAATAAAATACGGCGTGCAGCAAAAATATTTAATATTTTTATGTTTTTATTTTAAAACGCCATAATATTATGAAAACAAACTAATCGGACTTATGATCGACGGTTATCTCTAACAAAGTCTGCAGAAAATCTTATTTTCATACTATTTGGTTGCCATGTATTTTTTATACAGGGTTATTCAGAAAACACGATCCATTTTTTTTGTCCAAAATAAGCGAAATTTGGGTACAACTTTGAAATTAAAACAATAATTCTTAGTAAAAAAATGTTTTAAAATGAAAGATGGAGGTACTTTACTCTTAGCGGAATTTAAATTTTTGATCCTACCTCGTATACCATAAGCCTTTTACCGGATTTAATGGGTGTTATTTTGGTTTGAGAACATGCAGAACCTATCTAAAATAAAATTAATTTGGTAAACTTAAAGATAAAAAACTTTCCCATATGCTGCGCACTTTCTGCCGGTCATTGTATACTTATGGCAATACGTACCTGAGAATGTTGCTGTATCTACTAAAATTAATCAAACCAGTCAACCCTTAAACAACTAACGCGTGTCCCCTTCCGACTATAAAGAAATAATAAAAGCACAATAATCCCCTCATTTGTAATTCAGAGGGGGTAATTATTCCATTTTAAAGGGTCGATACGGTTAATTCACCATGGCGTGTGCCTATATCGTTATAAAGAAGCAACATATGGGTTGGCCGGTAAAACGGACGATCTATATATATTTTTAGAAAATTGGTAAAAAGATGAACAAGGTGGTAACAGGCCATATAGAACGCAACAAAAGGTAAAATGGTTAATAAATTAAAAAGGGTGATTTAATGGGTCGCTTCTATTGTAGTTGATTGGTTTTGTTATTGATTCTTAATGAGAATGATTATAGTTTGTAGGGGGTGCGAGTAGCGCAACACAGTACAGTAATGGGATCAGTTGCATTTGAACAAACTTTTGTTTCTTGGACGTCATCAAATAACTTTTTGAATAGAGGGTGGCCTTATTGTGGAGGTAAACCAATTAAATAAATTAATCTGAGGTTTTGATTATTAATATAGTTTTTATTTGTGCACCTGTGTATCTGGGCGTGACAATATTAAAGTCGGGAAATATCTATGGACACTAAAAATAACTCTTTTACCATCGATGGAATCTGCCGAAGACTGCAAGACGAAGTAGACAAAAATATATCAAGATAAATGGGCAAAAGAGTCAAGCCATATTACTACTGAGGAGAAGATCAGTTCCTCGCAGGAATATAGCTGTAGATGGAGAGGAGAATGAATGGATCAAGGAAGCAACCAACCTAGGAATAACGATGGATTCAGGCCTACCCTGAAAAAAGCAGGTGGAAAAAGCCATTAAAAAGATAAAGGCAGGAATAGCAACATAGAATGACACTCGTGTAAAAAAATTGTTGTAGAGGCTCGCCTCTACAACAATTTTTTTCTTAGAAACGAATAGAGTAGGACAAAATAACGTTTGATAAAAGCTATTGGATATAAAGAAAGGAACACAAAAAAATATTTTACGGGATGCTTCATTTAAAATAGAAACGTTTGAGGCAACTTCCGGTATAACCGGAAGTCGCATAGGGTCGCTGTTATATCATTTGAAGACAGCGTCTCCGAAAACCCGATTATCCAAATCTGCAGGATTAAAAACGAATTTCTTTTAAAGATATTTCATGAACGATCACCGTGAGACACCCAGTACCAGCGTTGCCACATTTTTTTTTGCCAAGTCGGGATTTTGGAACTTTTTGAGCGAAAAAAGCGGGATTCTTTCGTCGAAAGCGGGACATAGTAAAAAAACGTATTTAATCAGAAGTTTTTAAATATTAATTTTTTTATTTGAGTGCAAATTACGTTTATGTGCATGACAATAGATAGCAAAAGTAGCCATAGAAAATGTATTTTAATAAAAATATGATATTTTAAATTAGATTTACCCTATTGTTAAATAATTGAGTCTTATTCGTCTTCTGAATAAAAAAAAAATAAAAAAAAACAGAAATCAAAAAAGTTTTATTCATTAGAAAAATATGGCGCGCGTTTCAAACAATAGTCTGAGGAGTGAGTGTTACAAATTGCAACTGACAATATATATATATACAGAATAATTATTTATAAGAATTTACTTATTCATGATATTTCTGTAAAGATTTATCTTCTTTTAAAGTTTCTTTTTTCTGTTTAATAAAGATGAAGAACTCTTCACAGGATAGCTGTAGATTAAACTGGATGAGTAATTCTGCTTTCATTAAATTTACGGAGCATTTCTTTCTGGCATCCGACCATTTTAAATTCATCTGGGAAAAAACGCGTTCAGGAAAGCAGTTTGATGGTAGGATACTTAATATGAAAGACACTAGTTTAAACATATTCCTGGTATCTTTTTTTGAAAACTGTTGAAAGAGCTGATGCCATTATCCCCGAAAAACGGGACTAAGCCTGCCCCGCGCGGGACATTTAATTTTGATTTAAAAAGCGGGACGTCTGGCAACGCTGCCCAGTACATATATAAACTTTTTGTAAAAAATTATTATAAACCAAACTGCTAATGATAGAAGAAATAGCTGACCTATGGATCAGCAATATGGGGCCACGCAGCAGACTCCTACCTAAAGGTACGCACACACGCCTATTTCCGGCGCCGAAAATCAGCTCCTACAAGTCATCTCACTGCTTTGTCTGTGTGCGGGTGCATTTAAACGTGGATTTAATTATTGGCGCTTATAAGCGCTTGTTCCCAGCAAGCAGGCAACCTGCTTTCTTTGTGTACGTACCTTTACACGACTCGAGCCGACAGAAAACTACCATGTAAGGAAAGCAGTAGCATCTCCAGGGCATGTGAGGAATACACAAATCCATAGAGTTGTTTGATGGGAACCGCTTATAGTCATAAAGAGTAAAGTCTTTGCAAAAGCAGAAATATCCCAATACTACGATCCAATCCAGGACGCCAATAAGCTCCCAAGAAACAAACTATTATTAGCTTAACAAGAAAATTATGGAGGTAACAAATATAGTTTAAAAAAACTAAAAATCACGCTTTAATAATTAATCAGACTAAAAAGCGGAAAATAAATATAGTTTAAGATAATTCTTGAAATTCGTAGTATAGGCAGAAAATAATAATGAACGATAAACATTAGTATTATTGTGAAAAAAGCGTGGGGCGCTTTGTGCTATATTTTTCGTATATCGAGCACCCCTCGCTTTTTTTACAATAATACTAATGTTTATCGTTCATTATTATTTTCTGCCTATATTAAAAATTTCAAGAATTATCTTAAACTATACATATTTTCCGCTTTTTAGTCTGATTAATTATTAAAGCGTGTTTTTTAGTTTTTTAAACTATATTTATTTTTCATTTTTTAGTTTGAGTTATTGTTAAGAAAAAAATTTTTTTTGAGTAGATTGAGCTAGATTAGTAGATTATTGAATTGGCAGCCTACAAAATTTAAATGAAATTTGACCGTTTAAAGTGGGTCAAAATCGGGTTCAAAGAAGTCGGTTACAAACAAACAAAAAAACAAACAAACAAACAAACAAACAAACAAACATACAGGTGAAGCTAATAAAAGCGTGTTAAAAAAATAGGTAAAAGGCTTACTCCCGTTTTAGCTCAGCACTGGGCTACTTCAACTTTATTGAATAAATCAATACGGAGATATTTGAAAAAACCCACAGTGGTGGACATTTCTTCACTGGGACCCAATGGAATATTTAAGGGGTTAAATAGAAGATTATTAACCGATATTCCCGCTATGATCAGCTTGTTACTAATTTTTTTCACCTCGACCCTCTAGCTATTTTGTCAATAATCGCCTTTGAGTGTTTTCTGTGAGGCAAGATCCGGGTTCAGATTAAGCATAACGCTATTTCCGTTCATTCGTTGAATACAAGTCACAATAATTCTAATCATTTTCAGTTATCTACTATAATGCCAACGCAATAACTAAAAATGTGTAATGCAAAACTTAATTTTTCACTTAGGTACTAAATTACAGCTACTTGTTTAGCCGATAAAGAAATAAATGAAACACCATCAGTTTTCCATTCGCCCACTTTTCAACAATTTTAATGCCCTTGGCAAACTGCCTATTAAAAGGAACTAAGAACTATTCTATAGGTACCGTCAACTGTAAAAAGGTTCCCGGGTACTACGGGCGTTGACGTGATATAAATGAAACCACAATACAATAAAAACAACATATGGCAAGGGTATTATTTTAGACGCAAAGGAATAAATAAATATAACAGTTGTTTGCAATTAATTTTCTTTACTTTTTAACGACCAATTTGACATTTCTAATATAGGTTGTTTACTAAAATTGGTTAATCCAACAAAACAGTTAATATTTGATTTGTAAGTTTTATGGCGTCATTTCTATCGATTGGACTAGTTTTGAATATGATTTTTAAGAAACATGTATGTCAAAAGTCATTGGAAAATTTCGTTAAACTTGTTTACTTATTGGTCCAACATCGGTCTCGGGGAATGATTCTTACGATTTGCATTTGTACCTCTTAATCAACATCGTATAAAGTGCTTGTTTTATTTTGAGATTATATTTGTTTATTACAAAAAATTAATTTTTGCACATTTGACTTGACTGCAGTGGCGCAACCAGGGGGGGGGGGGTTGCCGGGCTGCAGCCCCCCCCCCCCCTCGAGCTTAGAAACTTAGCCTATTCGTTTAATTGCAAACCAATTTTTCATGTCACGCGAACTATTTTCGCATATTTTTTGCGATCTCAATGTTTTAAGGATTTGTAATTTTTTTGCTTATCAATTTAACATGGAATCTTACGTTTTTTGAGTAATTAAAGTATAAATTTTAATAAATAGCTCAAAATTGTACATAATATTAATAATAATTAATTAATAATGATTAAAAAAAAAATTTCGGATTCGAGTTTTTTTCGTTTCTTTGCATTTTTTGAGAATATTTACCATAGTAATGTATATATTTTTTTACACCATCAGAAAGTGGAGATTTCAAGGAACAAAACGCCCACCGACTTTTTTAAAACAGCAAATATTTTGACGTGAGAATTTTCGATTGAAAATAAGGGTGCTTTTTCGATATTAAGTCAAAATAAGGTGAAAAAATAAATATTTTAAATCAAAATAATTACAGTGTGTTTGGGACATAAAAAGGTAAGTTATCACCAAATTTCGTGAAAACATAATTTTTTTGTAAAAGATAAAAATAAAAAAACAAAAACTTGGTTATTTGAATTTTTCACATACATTTTGAGGCAATGTGAAAAAAGTGTTAATACAAAAGTTGTAGATCTTTTTATTTTTCCCCGGAAATCGAGATAAATCGTTTTCTAGCCTTAAAAACTCACCCACTTCCACTTCCCGACCTCGGATCGCCCGTAAATTATTTTTTCTTTCATTTTTGTTATGTTCTCTTTCTTTTCCAATGGGTTTCATCCTACTATTATTTTTTTTGTTTCAAAAATTATCGACCCTGGTCTACCTATTTATGCGAACCACGATATTGATATTACCGTGGAAGAAATTCTGGACGAAATGGCAAAAACAAAACGAAGAATTTTACTTTAATATTAGTATTATTAGTGATTACTTACAACTTATTGTATAAGGTTTTTGTTTTGTTTTAGTATAAGTATGCTTAATATATGCGTTACTTATATTAAATACATTTTTACTAATTAAAATAAAATCTCAAATTTTTTTTTCATAAATATTTCGTTAGGGCTAGCGGCATATTATTGCAGAAGTTTTAAGGGGCTGTCGCTCTCGTCAATCATACGTATTTTACCCAAAAAAGGGCGTGGCACGCAAAAGAGGGCCTTCAACGCAAGGAGTTAAAGCCCCCCCCCCGAACAAAATTTCTGGTTGCGCCACTGCTTGACTGTACTGGTACTGTTAACAAACGCCAAAATCAATTTAATAAATACATAAATTTCGGTGTTCAGTTATTTATTTATTTATTTATAGTATCAACAACTTTACAAGTTAATTGTAGATACATACTTAAACCCTATTTCTAAATGCTTATACCTAAGCTATAAATTCAATTGGCGTTACAATAAAATTACAGTAATTGCCTAAGCAGTTCATTCCTTAATTGTAATTTGAATTTTTGAAAGTTTAAATTATATATGTCGATGTCTCTACAATATTTATTAAAGTAAGAGCACAGTCTTATAAGTGGTGAGTTTCTATATACAGTGTCCGCAAGAAAGTCAGCATCAAATGGGATTTTTTTTTATTAGTAGGTATAGGCAAAAATTGAACAGTTAGTTTTTGCTTACCTAAAAACCAAAAATGACGTATACTGAAGCAGCTGCACGACTTGCGTTACCTGCAAATTTGACATTTTTAATAAAATAGGTTCAAAAATGCCCTTATTTATTAAAATATCGAAAAACTTTATTCGAGAAAGTTGTTTATTTAGGCATTTTTAACCTATGTACAAAATTTTGACAGTCCAATACAATTTTTATTTTTGCCAGGTTCTTGAATATTTTGATCAACCCTCGTAGATTAACTTTTATACATCGATGTAAAACTATTTGCCTTTACTTCATTTGTAATCTTAATGCAATTTTGTGTAAAATTTTTGTTTCCAATTATTTATTTTGCATCAAAAACTGAAATTGTTATTAATCAGTATGTAATGTTTGATGCAAAGTTTATCTTGATTACATCACTTTTGCCAAAACCGACGTTTCTCATTTTTCTTAAGTTAGTAAACAGATGTACAAAAAGAAAATATTAGGAAGCTTTCGTTGAAATTTTACTTAATTAATATTGGATCAAAACGAATAAATGTTGGCGCTCCATCCAGTTGAAACCACATAAATGTTTCGAGCGATTAGGATATTTATTCTTTTTAATCCAATATTAATTAAGTAAAATTTCAACGAAAGCTTCCTAATATTTTCTTTTTGTACATCTGTTTACTAACTTAAGAAAAATGAGAAACGTCGGTTTTGGCAAAACTGATGTAGTTAGATAAACTTTGCATCAAACATTACGTACTGATCACTAACAATTTCAGTTTTTGAAGCAAAATACATAATTGGAAACAAAAATTTTACACAAAATTGCATTAAGATTAGAAATGAAGTAAAGGCAAATGGTTTTACATCGATGTATAAAAGTTAATCTACGAGGGTTGATCAAAATTTTCAAGAACCTGGCAAAAAATAAAAATTGTATTAGACTGTCAAAATTTCGTACAGAGGCTAAAAATGCCTAAATAAACAACTTTCACGAATAAAGTGTTTCGATATTTTGATAAATAAGGGCACTTTTGAACCTATTTTATTAAAAATGTTAAATTTGACAGGTAACGCAAGTCGTGCAGCTGCTTCAGTATACGTCATTTTTGGTTTTTAGGTAAGCAAAAACTAACTGCTTTTTCAATTTTTACCTATACCTAATAATAAAAAAAAATCCCATTTGATGCGGACTTTCTTGCGGACACTGTAGATTTGTCCTCGGTGCAGAAACATAAAATACATGTGCGGATCTAGTATTAACTAAACCTATTCTAAACGGAAGCTGTCCTAAGAACTCTTTGTTATCTATTTTGTATCGAATTAATTTATATAGGAAACTAATTCCTGCTTCTATGCGCAATAGCCTTAAAGAAGGGAAATTAAACAAATTACACCAAAGCCTTTGATCTGTACCTCTTGGTGGATAAACTAAAAATGACTTGTAGTACAAAAATTTTAAAAATTTACGCTGAACCGATTCCAAAAGAGCAATCTTATTGGCATACTGAGGATCCCAAATAGTGCATGCATACTGAAGTTTCGTAATTACTAGGGATTTATATAAAGTTATTATGGCATTAACATTTTTAAAGTATTTACAAGTTCTTATAATAAATCCTAGCATTTTTAAAGCGCTGGCAGTAATATTATCAATATGTCCAACAAAACTTAACTTAGGATCAAAATAGACACCAAGATCTCTGTGAAAATCAGTTCTCTTTAGAGGCACATTATCAATGCAGTAATTAAAATGAATACTTTGAGTTCTATATGTAAAGGACATTATCGCACATTTACCTACATTTACACAAAAATGCTAAATTTACTTTTGCTTTTTCTTTCTTGCTAATGAAAAAATCCTAGATCAAAAACCAAGAATAATTTTACGTAAAAAGTGAAAGCGCCCTTTCACACTAGGCTACTAATTAAATATCGTACACCGATCGGCGTTCCTTACAATTTTTATTAACTCTACTCTATACTTATCTCTTACCGTTTCTAAGATATAAATTAATTTCCGTTTTTTTGTCCGAAAACGTCACTTTTAAAAATGCTGATAATTTTGTACTCTAAAACACTGAAACCCTAAAATTTGATAAATAGTTAACTAATACCATAGGGCTCTTTGCCCTAGTCCCAAATCTTAGTTGCAATATACAGGGTGGTTGAAAAATACACTTATTCTGGTAACTTAAAAAAGTGACCATAAGTCCCTGTATATTATTACGGATTTGAAAAGCTGCTAAAATTTCACTTAATTCTTATATATCATACCTGTACCTAACTAACTAGTTTAACCATTTTTTTTACGTATTAAGCATAATTTGTAAAATTTTCAATACAATTCAATTTTTATTCGGTTATTAGTAAGTTAACCATGACAAAAACTGATGTTTACGTATGTTACTATGGTTATCGTTTTGACATTTCATTAAGTTTAGATACAAGATAGAAATACAGTTTAAAGTCATGGATAAAAACTATACAAATGCAGTTCTTATGAATTTATTTATTTTATTTGGACAATGTGTGTTTGCATTAACATGCAAAAAACATTAAAACTAAATTTTTCTTGAAATCCATGCAGTCAACAGCCGCATATTAAAGTATTTGGATGTAAACGGCCAGCATTTTAAACATCTTTTAAAATAGCATTTTAATAGTTATACTTTTAGTAGTATTTTATTAAGTATTTGACTACCTAGTGAACATTTAATAAAATTGTCCTGGATCCTTTTGAATTTTCTAAGATTCATTGGCACATCGTCCAAATAAAGTAAATAAATTCATAAGAACTGCATTTGTATAGTTTTCTTCCATGACTTTAAAGTGTATTTCTATCTTGTATCTAAACTTAATGAAATGTCAAAACGATAACCATAGTAACATACGTAAACATCAGTTTTTGTCATGGCTAACTTACTAATAGCCGAATACAAATTGAATTGTATAGAAAATTTTACAAATTATGCTTAATACGTCAAAAAAATGGTTTAACTAGGTAGTTAGGTACAGGTATGATATACAAAAATTAAGTGAAATTTTAGTAGGTTTTTAAATCCGTAATAATATACAGTGTGTTACATTTGAAAAAAAGGACTTATGGTCACTTTTTCAAGTTACCAGAATAGGTGTATTTTTCAACCACCCTGTATATTGCAACTAAGATTTGGGACTATGGCAAAGAGCCCTATGGTATTAGTTAATTATTTACCGAATTTCAGGATTTCACTGTTTTAAAGTTCAAAATTATCAGCATTTTTAAAAGTGACGTTTTCGGACAAAAAAAACGGAAATTAATTTATATCTTAGAAACGGTAAGAGATAAGTATAGATTAGAGTTAATAAAAATTGTAAGGAAAGTAATGGGGGTTTCGAAAATAAAATAAAATATATGGTGTTGCATTTAAAAAATCGAAGTTACTATTATTTTTGTGTGGAAGCGGCAACACTGTATTGTTTAAAATATTTTAGGTTGGTAGAGCATGTCCGTTTATGTACGCGACCAAATTTTTAGAACGATTCCTTTACTGGTTCGTTAGAAACGTCTAAGGTACCATCGACCGTGAGACACCCTGTATAAAGTTGAATAGCACATCTCTTGGCTTAGATGAAAGGGCGCAAATAAAACCACAGCATAACAAAGTCAAACTTTATTTTGTCCATGTTGCCCGAAACAGGAAAAAACCTTCTAATTATTTCATAACACCTGCGTTGCTGGAAACGATACTATTCTGCAATTTTGCACGAAATGGGAATGCCCGAAACGGACCTGAATCAATAATACAATTCACTGATGAGCCGTAAACGGCGAAACGCGTCTGGGGATGAGTTTGGCGGAAGGAAACAGACAAAACTTTTTTGGATTAATATCTGTGGTCCGGCACTTGTACCGGTTTTGAGAGCGCACTTGCAAAATTTTCTGTTTTTACAGAATAACCCCTTTACGACTGACCTTTTCTAAGGTACCGTACTGGGAGGCAAGATGTCGCACCGGGTTCTATAATTCCCGTCGATAATCGATCCTGACAAGTGATTTGTCTTCGAGCCCTGTTTCCTTCTGCCAAACTGAGCCTCACTGATGAGCCGTAAACGGCGAAACGCGTCTGGGGATGAGTTTGGCGGAAGGAAACAGACAAAACTTTTTTGAATTAATAATACAATTGTTTAATATCAAGGGATATCTGAATTATTTTATTTGGTTATATTTTTGATTTAAATTTTATTCAATTCGTAAATCAGTTGTATGATTTGTACTGTTATTTACACGAAATAATCTTATTGGATTACTTAAAATCGATACTGATCAATTGTATAAAATATCCCACCCTTTCAATTCATGGGGATTTTAAAAAGCCTTGGAAGCTGCTGGAAAATTTCATCAGTCGGGAGTACCATCCCAAGATTTTGTTGTGACAGATCGGCAGGTGGCAGTCAGCTGGCGGCTTTGAACATTACTTGTCAGCAAATGGGTGGCTGTAAAAATACTAATGGCAAGATTTACAGTGCTACAGGTACTGCTACTGCAGAAAAGCTTCCGGATTTTAATGTAAAATATGTATGTTTATGTGTTGCCTATGCCTTGCAGTGTTTTTAAAACTATCCGCTTACCCATTTTGCCTAATAAATGGATTTTGACAAAAAGAGTAGGAAAGTTTCCTTTTTTTTTCGACAACCCATTAGCAACATATTATTTAACTTAAAACAAACTAAAAACGTTTTTTGTCTCTTGTAATATTTTGCTCTTCCTATAACGTCCATCAATACTGTCACCATAATCAGACATTTTGGAGAGAAGCTATTCTGTGTGCTATGCAGATAAGTTCCCTCAAAGTCGACAAATTCAAAACTAGTTTAGTATTAGATTAAGAAATCATTTAGGGGTGTCTTATTTATTTATTTAGAAATTGAGGATACAAACAGGTAAGGCTACCCAAAAACTGTATCCACTGTTTACTATAATAGTTCTTCATAAAACTATTTTTCAATAATCAATTTCTAACGTTTTAAATTATACCAAAGTACGCTTAAGGTATTTTTTGAACAAGTAGTAAAGAAATAGAAAACAGATCAGTGTTTTGACAATACATATTATAGAGAAATCTTAGTCTGAATATGGGAGCGTTTAGGCCTAGATTAGTAGTTGTTTGGGTTAAATGAAAATAAAACTGCTATCTAGAACTTCTAAAAGGTACGTGCAAAGAAAACTGTTGAAGAAGATGAGGCGCGTTGTAAAGATTATTTATCAATTTATAAATACAAATTAAATCTGATTGTATTCTTCGGGTTTTCAACGTTGCAAATCTACATTGTTCTCTTATAACAGAAAAACTAGGTACATTCATCAACTCTCCAACTTAAAAATCGTACAAATTTACATTGCTAACGTTCAAGTCTAACTTTATTTTTTTCATAATAAGGATTCCATACAACACTGGCGAAATTTAATCTACTATAAACATATGCAAAATAAATTGACTTTATTGCCGTCTCCGATCTCAAATACAGAGTGGCGCAATGGGTATTGACGATTTTGAGAGTGTTATTGTGGTTATACTAATGAAACAATCAAGGTCAAAATCATATATTTTTATTACACATATAATGCAGTTTTACAACAAAAATTATTTTTCAAAAATAACATCTTTTAAATGACCACCACGTTTTTCTAAACATTGTTGAAGTCGTGATTGAAAATTATCTGTAACTCGTAGCAGCATTTCCTGGTTTATCGCTCTGATTTCTTCAGTAAGTTGTCTTTTAAAACTCGTAACGTTTGAGGCCTATTATTGAAAACCCTAGCCTTTAAATATCCCCATAAGAAAAAATCAGGGCTGGTCAAATCTGGTGACCTTGCGGGCCAATTAAAATCACCGAAAATTTTGTTTATTCACATATCCTGATAAGTGAAAATGCGCCTCATCCACATTATTAAATGATTTAAAACATATGGGTTCAGTAAATCAAGAAAAGTCCTACAAAACTCTATTCGTGCTGGGAAGTCTTGCGGCAAAATTTTATGAACAATTTGAATTTTGTACGGATGAAATCGTAGGTCTTCGTGTAAAATTCGACCCAAACTTCTTCGTGTAATGTTCAATGTAATGCTTGACGCCTTGCTGAACGCGTTGGACTCCTTACTACGGCTTGTCGTACTCGTTCTACGTTCTCTGGTGTACGCACAGTTTGTACAGAACCGACATATTCATTTAGTACACTTTCAAGATCACAAAACCTTGCAACCCACAACAAAATTGTGTTACGCGAAGGAATTCTACCACGCCTGGGAACATTATATTCACGCCGGAATTGTCATTGCACTTCAATAATAGACTCCGAACTGTGATACATACATACTGCATTACATACGGAATATTTTACGAAATTAATTCTCCCCTCCACTTTCCTTATTTTCGAACAGTGGCGTTTCAAAAACCGTCAATACCCATTGCTCCACCTTGTATTTACATACTCAAGCTACAAATCCTAACATAATCTATATGCGGGTTAAATGTAAGCTGACAATCAAAAGATACACCGAGATCTTTGATTTGCTCCACTCGATTCAAAGGTTCACTATTTAAGTAATAGTCAAACATATTAACATTTATATTTGTAGTAAAGGAAATCTTATAACATTTTTGTAGTTTACGAAAAGTTTATTTTTTACAAAACATAGCGACCCTGTTGAGGTCCTCTTGCGAGCGCCTGCAGTCCTCCACAGAGAAAACTGCATAATATATTTTTAGATCGTCGGCGTAGAAAAGAAAATACGAATAGATGAAACATTTGTAAATATCGTTAATATATTATAGTGAAAAAAGCAGAGGTCCCAGATGGGAACCTTGAGGTACCCCCGAGGGACCAGTACAGGTCTGGATAAAATGTTGCAAATAGTAATCCTCTGAGTTCTGCCAAAAAGTAGGATGAAAACCAGCGAAGGAGATCACCCTGTAGACCGAGGTCGGCAAGCTTTGCAATAAGAATATTATGATTGACCTTGTCAAATGCCTTACTTAAATCAGTGTATATAATATACAGGGAGTTGACCTGAGTTCGGTTATCTAAAGCATCGGATAGATATTGTTGATAAATTAAGAGAATAGTGTCAATAGAGCGCCCTGATAAAAAGCCGTGTGCTCCGGTATGATGATATTTTTGAAGGTATAAAACAACTGATCATATAGCATATTTTCTAATACTTTTCTAAATATACTATAATTTACTAATACCTCTAAGTATAATTAAATAATTAGTAACCGAAGACATATCATCAGTGTTTTAATAAATTGCTAGTAGATCGGCAGTTTTCCAGAGGTTGGGATAAATACCCAATATAAATGCGAAATTAAAAATGCAAGTAAGTGGTGTACATAAACTTGATGCACATTTTTTTTTCACAAAAAGATGGAATAAAACATCTTTGAATATTGTCCATATAAGCTTCTTAAATTTAACCAAAAAATTATTAAATTACCGAAGCTACTTTTATCATTAATAATTAACATTTTTAATATGAATTGATTAAAATATAATCAGTAATGACTCTTACATTAATCATTAAATAAGACGGCCTAGACGGTGTTAATTTTTTAAATCAATCTGGTGTTGATCTGGACTTAATCAGTACTGAGTTCATTTTAATTTAAAATTTAAGATTTTTTTAAGTGTACATATAGGTATACATTTGCTAACGTTGTTTGTCTTTTGTAACAAATTTTTAATTCAAGACTTTCATAGGTAGAACATAATTCCTAAAAAAGACCTATATACTCTCTCATGGCGACCTTCCATTAGAATATTTTGGAAAGTAATGTGATTTGAATTCTGCAAATTTGGATAATGTGGTTCTCAAAGACGCTTTCCTGAAGTGAAATAACAGCGACCAGCGGTTATACCGGAAGTTGTCTCAAACTTGCTCATTTTAAATGCAATGATATAATATATTTTTTTGTGTTCCCTTCTTTATTACCAATAATTTTCGTTAAAAGTTTTTGTATCCTACTCTATCCGTACCTATCTGTAAAATTTTGACCTTTAATAGGGTGTCGCTTAAAATTCAATATCTTTTCAAAAATACAAGATGGAAACTCAAAATTCCGGTTGTGGAATTAGATATTATAGTGTTTGGATAATGAATTGTCGAAAAATGGAATTTTACATACGGAGAAGTGGAACAATTTTTGATCTTTATCCAAAAATAAAAAAAAACCTAATTGTTTTAAATACGATGCTACGTTGCTGGTAATTCAGTAAAGATATGAGAAAGTAGGTAGAGATTCAGGAATGGGCAAGTGTGGTTTGCAAAATACCTCATTTTGATTCCGTCGCTTTTTTGTAAAAATGATATTTTTGGTTTTTTGACATCTTTAGTGTAGAAAATGTGGCTCTATTTTAATTTTTAAAAAGTCACCTTGTATACAAATACTTTTTGTTAATTTTAAATCAGCTTTGAAAAAATTAAAATGTCGGATCCGATATGGAAATAATATTTTATCATACAAGAAAATTCAAACCAGTATTCTACCGAAGTTTGTTATATGACTTCGGCGTACATTGGTTTTTAACGGAAATCTTGGAATTGTAGAATATAATTTATTTTGCCCTTAACCCCTCTTACTCATACGCTGGCTTACAAATCAATAACCCCTGCATAATATTAATGAACGTCATTTACTACTTGGTAAATATTCCCATGCACAGATTTTTTTTGAATAAAAATAAGTAGGAAGAAATTTATTATCTCCATATACGATAAAACGTTTTTATATGCTTTATATTTATTTATAGCCTACTAACGTGGTGCTATATCACAAAAGACTGCAAATTGCTGTAATAGGCCTTAAACTCCGCCATTAAATCGTCGAACAAGCAAAAAAATGCCGTAAATCGCACCTTTATTCGCCTCTATGCAAATGGGTCCGTAAAGTAAGCGCAACGTTGTCATCTCGAATGACAAAAGCGTCAACACTGTAGTTAATAAAGGAATAAAATAAGTAATAAATAAGGCCCCGTGGTAAGAGGTCAATAATTGAAACCGTCATATCAAGAAGTTAGTATCAAAGAGGTGCGTATAAACTCCTTTAACGTTTCTAGTGCGAAAGGTGGAAGGATAACATGAAAATGAACAAATCTTCGTCAAGCCACAGACGTTCTCATAACTGAATACCGAATTTCTGTTGTTTGAAAGTGGTAGACAATGAAGTAATATCTATTTAAAGTTACCTTGTCGGACTTCCATTGTTTTTATTTTTTTACTTAACACAACGTCACAATCTAAGCTAGATTGGATTCTAAATAGAAGACGATGTGTCCTAAATCCCTTGACTGGGATACTGACAGGACACTGCTATCACTGATTGGTATCGAAGACGACCAAATCTGTGCCGGATGCCTGGAGGAGAAAGATACCCCGCTGCATTTTCTGGGTACCTGCGAGGCCCTGGGAAGACTCAGGCACCAGGTCCTGGGATCAGCGGCTCTCCAGAAGGAAGAAATCACGGCCCTGGCCTGGAGCGACATACTCAACGTCATAAAGAGGTCGGGACGCTTTGGCGGGGGCCAAGGTGGTTAGTGTGATTGGGGGAAGACTCTGGGGTAGGCAAAAAGGATCGCGGTTGGTCTACTTGCCAGGTTTTCGGAACCTCCCCTCAATTACTACTACTACTACTAACACAACGTTTCGGTTAGTTAGTATCTAACCGTTTTCAAGTGTAAACTAAATTATAATTCTAAGGCTTCTGTCTTAAATACTATCCATGTGCCATGAAGCTTGATGACTCCGCCTACGTGCTTATTGGAGTGTGAAGTTTGAGCTGGTGGTTTTGGACAAAGAGAGGCTTCCAGATATTGGGGATATCTATACTTGGTTTACTAAATATATGGGTATATTGATTCATGAAAGCTGCTTCTTTGAATTTTCGTTTTCTCCAGTGCTGTTCCGTGTCCAAAACTTTGGCTTCTGACTACTGTATATTATGTTGGTTGGTTCTTACATGTATTCATATATCTGATCTCGAAGTTTCACCTTTTTGAGTATGTTTCAGATGTTCTTTAACTCATACGGGAAGAGGTATTTTTGTTTCTCCGATGTACGATTCGCCACACTCGCAAGGGATTTGATAGATACAATTTTTTGTGTTTTCATTACGGGGGGGTTTTACTTTTGTAAGAAAGCTTCTAAGCGTATTTCCAGATTTGAAGGCTGTTTTGATATTATAGTTTTTGGTTATCCTTCTAATCTTTTCAGAAATCCCCTTAACATAAGGTATTGTAAGAAATGCTTGCTCCTCTTTCGTTTCTGTATTAGTTTTTACTTTTTAAGTTTATAGATGGTATTAGTTACAAAGGTTTCAGGGTGACCATTCTGTTTTAAATTTTTTTTGATGTTTGAAATTTCAATATTGAGGTCTTCCGGATTGTTGCAAACGTTAGATGCTCTGTGATAAAGAGTTTGGATTATGCTGTTTTATGGAGTTTGAATGATTCGATCCGTGTTTAAGGTATTGCCCGGTGTGAGTGGGTTTCCTGTACACCGATGTTTTAATGTTTTCAGCACTTCGTTTCAAGCAAGTTGAGTGAAATCACAGTTTTGTATGGTTGGTACTAAGTTAAGGTGGGATTAACGACGCCATTTTCTATTGTCAATTCGATTTGTCTAACTATTGACGATTCGCATGCGCACTGCAGTGCTATGTTGATCAGAGTAGTTATTTTTATGCTTTTGGCATACGAAAAAGAAAGACAGACATATTCTGGAGCTGGTAGAGCAAGGCAGAAGCCAGTCAGCCGGTCATAGTTTTGTTGAGTCCTGTTGAAACAAACACATATTCTCTAGAATTCTTGGAATAGATGACATCTAGATAGACTAGAAAATGTCATGTTACCAGTAAAAATTGTTGTTTTTACTTCAGTTCTGAAAATCGACGTGTTTACTTTCAAGGATTTTAAGGTAAATTGTGGCAATTTTAGTGGTTTCAAAAAACTGCTGTTTTTAAAGTTTCTGTGCATTTATTAAAAAAAAAAACACCGGCATACTATTCGTAAATGCCTCCCTAAACAGCCGTTCCAAAATTAGATATTAATTATTTTTTTTTATAATTCCAAGGTTCCGGAAGTTACCCCTGCATTCAAGCCATTTATAGGTATTTTATACATGATTGACCTTGACATGATTGAACTGTGCCCTTACTTAAATTATGCAAACACCAATCATTTTGTTCATTGCTACAACTAGACAAGAGTTTTGCTGATTTTACTAATCGCCAAGATTTAAAGTAAAACTCATTAGAAAACCACAACGTTCCGCTCCCTTTTTGCATATGACTTCGAAAAAAAAATTTTATCGATTAAAAAAAATGTACAATAACGAGAATAAAAACTGATTAAAAACGATAAACAAGAGACAGACACAGAGGCTTTCCATAAAAAATATATTTGTAAAAGCAGCCGAAGTCGCCAAATTCATGAATAAATTTTATTAAATGTGTTTTAAAATCTTTTAAATTACAATACTAATTATGTTTAACCATAAAAAGAGGTCTTGAAACTTCACTTATGAAAAATAATAATTATGCAATAAGTTAAGCAACTTTAGTTTATAATTTTCTATCAAAAATATTTAATAATTTCATTAATTGGAAAATCTTTAATTAGGGTATAAATAGTTGAGACAGACAAAAAAACTAAAAAAAATTTGATGACAGACTTGTCAAGTCCACGTGGACTATCTTCGAACATCTGTATAGGGAGCGATCAATACAAATTTTGTTATATTTGTATTGTAGTTTCAGTGTGTGATGCAGCAAATTGATCGTACCCCCAATATTTACGTTGTCTCAATTGACTTCGTATGAAGTATACCATAGTTTACAATCATATAGGATGTTACAAATTCAATACATTACCATCGCTATATTGGCAGCTATAGGAGATAGAGAGTTAGTTAAATGGAAGCAAAGTTACATATTTTAATGCTAAATAATGTGTTAAAAGAAATTAACGAAATTCCGATGGCGTACGGAGAAATCCGATAAAAACCGAAAAAAATAATTTTTGGTTTTATTTTTTTTTAAGACTAAGTACTTAATTAATATTTTGTAAAGCCAACCAACCAATTTAAAGGCACTTTATGGAAATAATTTTACTTTTCGGATACGACGTTTCGTTTTATTAATCACCCATATCAGCTAAATTTTTTTAAAAACTGTAATTTTTTTTTGAGTAGCTTTTGACTTCCTAAAATTAATGATGCACTAAATTAAGAGAGCCCTATTTTAAGGCAATTTTTATGCTCCCAAGAAAAAATCGGCTTTTATCTAAAATTGCTTTCAATTTAAAACACTAATAAAACCAATATTGTGGACCTGGTTGAGACTTCGACATTCAAAATTTTTCAAAAAGCTATTAGAGCGGGATTTTTTATGTTCATAATATTTAAAACACGAAACGTATCTTTAAAAAAGATGAGGTCTCTACTAGGGCTGGGCGATATTGAAATTCCAATATCGAATATCGATATTAAAAAAAATATCGATATAGTCAATATATCGTCTATATCGATAATATCGATAAATATCGATATATCGATATTTAATTTTTTAAATATCGTCATTTGATATATCGATAATATATATTATCTTTAAAATATAAAAATATTATATTAGATATAATGTATCAATATTTTCTTATGTGCCCTGTAAAACTCCGTACCTTCATTTCAAGGGGAGACTCTAATTATTATGAAAACATGAAGAAAAAAGATTGAATTAAATAATGGTCCTTAAATGTGTTATAAGTAGGGCTGGACGATATTGAAATTCCAATCGAATATCGATATAGTCGATATATCGATAATATCAATAATATCGATAAATATCGATATATCGATATTTTATTTTTTAAATATGGTTATTCAATATATCGATATATCGAATTTTGGCCCAGCCCTAGTCTCTACAACTACAAGTAAAGTTTAGTTGTTAGAATGGTTAAATATATTAGTTTCGACTATATTGTAGAAAAGAACGGAAAAAATTCCTAATAAAACCCATATTTTATTTTTTTAAATAAACTAAATAATAAGGGATACAGTGGCGCGGTCAGTATAAAATCCTAAGGAATCGCCACTGAGAAATTGTATATGCACTTTTCAATTAGGCAATTAATTTTTTCGTACAACTGTCAAAAAAACTCTAGACTTTTTTTGTTGCTATAGTAAAAATTTTGAATACTCTCGCAAGATGGAGGCAAAGTCACGGGACTCTCTGCTGTCAATTTTGATATATTTAATTTTGATAGATTGGTATGAATTCCAGGACCAGAAAAGTATACCGATGGGATAATGTGATACCTTCTAAAACAATTGATGCAATAGTCTCATCGGTTCTACATTGCCAAATAAATGTTTGAAAGTTTTGTTTTATAAATATTATAATTAAAGGTAGGTAATAATAAACATGAGTTTTTATATGGTTTAAAGATAAAGTCTCAAAATACATTTAAAAACTATATAATATTATAATTATACAAACCTTGAAAATACTAAATTTTATATAATATTGTCCCAATATCAGCTAATAGATGACAAATTTCTGCTGTCATCTGTTTTAAAACGAGAGAATTCGTGCCGTTTACTATGGATGCACAAAACGCATTTTTTTTTCATCGTACAAACATGTTATTTTTTCATTGTGAAAAAATATTAAATATTATTTTTTCACGGCTAGAAAAATGTATTGATGTTTTCGTATAAGTAAATTTAAAAATTAATTTCCAAAATATATTTCATTAACATTTTTTATAATCAAAGTAAATCAAATTAACAAGTATTATCATAATAATTAACTGTGAAGTAAGAGCGCAGTTGCTCCCTATATTAATTTCAGTGAGCGATGTTACATAATATATTATTCTTCGGAAACGCAACAAATTTTCCATTTTTCCTCCAAATAATACAGCAAAACATTTTCTGATACGGTTTTTACCTTCGTTATGTTACACCAATCACGAAACTGAGTGTACACTTTCTCATATTGTATTTTTAATTTAGCGGGAAAAAGATTTGATACAACGATCTTCGCCGCATCCGTTATTTCTTGAGGTGTCTCACTATTGCTATCAGACATTATGGTACTGGACAAACTTACGCAAAATATTGTAAATTTTTTGACACAAAAAACGATAGATTTGACAATCAATAAATTTTAACCAATTCTACCCAAGTAGCAATTATAGACACAAATTGGACACAAATTCTTTGCTGAGAAACGTTTCGAAACATTTTCGATTAAAATTATTTAGATTGTGTGGAGACACATGTGTTTCGAAACTTTTGCGACACATTTTCGAATTTAGTTACTAGAAACGATTAAGAACTGTTAGTTTCGAAATACTTTCCAAACTACAGTGTCGATACATTTAGGAAACGCACAAAAGAAAATTTTTCGAAACATTTTTATATAATATTATGAAATTGTGTTTAGACACATGTGCTCCCAAATTGTAGCGACACATTTTCGAATTAAGTGATTCAAAACAAATTGGTATTCTTCTGCTTTGAAATATTTACCAAACAGTGATATCCATTTAATTACGAAACTTGCGCAGAAAATAATTTTCGAAACTGCCAGAAACCTTTACACTACTGCACCCGGACAATTATTATAACCTCTGATTATAACGATTATAACCTATAAATTGTACATTTTTGTTTTGTTAATATGGGAAGAAAACAACAGTTTAAACATTCTTCGAGGGACAGAAAATGGGTTTTTTAAGAGCTCGTCGAGCTCGGGTTTCTTGGCTTGATCGGGCCAAAGTAGGTGGTCTCCGACTATCCAGCTGTTCGGCACAGCCGTTAGGACCAACCTACTTTTTTCCTTTGTCTCGACAATTGAGTACATGTTTTAGATTATTACTTAGGAATAAGTTATAAGTAAGTTTTATTAAACGTTCAACAAAGTACAAACCAATTTTGTAGGTTATATGTCACAGAAAGTGTAAAGTGGTAGTGTATACCGTGACGGTATACAGAAGTTTTATGCTTCTAAGCTTAACCTTCCTCTTGACGGGACTGTGCATTTTTTACTTTAGCGACGTTTGTTTCGACACATTTTCTATGAATTATAGCTACATGATTATCGAAACATTATAGAAACCAAATACTAGAAATTGTGTGTCGACTCCATTTTAGACCAGAATAATTCCACCTTTCTGGCGGCCATTTTGACAAATTCATTTTTATATTATTAAAATGGACTTTAATTAACTTCCTGCGTCATTTGAAATGTAAAAAAGTGGTTACATTAGTTCCATTTTGCTAGCTTAATCAATTAAAAGAAGAAATAAGTAAAATTTTAAAAATATTTAAGATTTTATTTTTTGACAAAGTATTTATTTTGTGCGTAAATGTCAATATACCGGGAGCCTCTTAAGAATATAAAGCTAAATTACTAAATTGCACGATAAAATTTATTTCGTCAACGATTTTTGGATCTCCTCTGCAATAAACCATACGAAAAAAATGTATCACTTATAGAAAATACTCTGGTGACAAATTCATTATGGCGAAATTATGCTGTCATCATATTGTTTACTTTCTTTTATTTTACAACCTGCAGAGAGATAGATAGTATATACCTAATTATTTGTTTCAATAATGTTTCCATTTTGACAATTTACAATTCCAACACTCAGCGCCCTCTTTGTAAAATTAACTCTCACTCGACACATTTATGGAAACATGTTCCAAACATTTCTGAAAAATTTTCGAAACATTTTCGATAAAAGTTTCGATTTTGCGTCGAAACAGCGAAAGTCACAGCCCGTACCAACCACTTGGAAACACGTGCTAATGCGCCATTTAAAATGTATACGTTTCGAAAATATTTCCATACATGTTGCCAACAATTTCCAATTTGTGTCGGAAACAGAAACAATAGTTTAGACACATTTACCGTAATGTGTCTAAATATGCTACTTGGGTAGGTTTTGATGGCAAGAAAAAATACCTTAAAAGCTATTTAATTTTAAATTTCTGTTCTCAATACTAATTAATGAAATAGTTAATAATAAACAGTTGTTAATAAATATAGTTTAAAAAAACTAAAAAACACGCTTTAATAATTAATCAAACTAAAAAGCGGAAAATAAATATAGTTTAAAATAATTCTAGAAATTCTTAATATAGGCGGAAAATAATAATGAAAGATAAACTTATAGTACTTATAGTACTAAAAGTATAGTACTTATAGTAAAAAAAAAGCGTGGGGGCGCTTATTATGACATACTAACAGCTGTCAAATTTTAACAGGACAATTTTTTGCTTATTTTTCTCGAAGTCTCCGCAGCGAATACTATACGACCCGATAATTTGTTTCGTAAAAATCGCTTCTTCGTTATATAACTGACAGCTGTCAAAATTTGACACCAGAATTTTTTGCGTATTTTTTTCAACTTTCCACCATTAATGTACATACGACCTTATAGTTTTTTCATTAATTCCATTTTTTTAAACGATTTGACATATTGACAGCTGTCAAATTTTAACAGGAGAATTTTTTGCTTATTTTTTCCGAAATCTCCACATCGAATACTTGACGATCCCATAATTTGTTTCGTCAAAATCGCTTCTTCGTTTCATACCTGACAGCTGTCAAAATTTGACAGGAAAATTTTTTGCGTATTTTTTTCAACTTTCCACCATCTATATACATACGACCTTATAGTTTTTTCATTAATTCCATTTTTTTTAAACGAGTTGACATATTGACAGCTGTCAAATTTTAATAGGAGAATTTTTTGCTTATTTTTCCCGAAATCTCCGCATCGAATACTTGACGATCCCATAATTTGTGTCGTCAAAATCGCTTCTTCGTTTTATACCTGACAGCTGTCAAAATTTGACAGGAGAATTTTTTGCGTGTAGATTATTGTATCAGCGGTTCTTGATAAGTCTACAAAATTTAAATTAAAGCTGACCGTTTAAAGTGGGTCAAAATCGGGTTCAAAGAAGTTGGTTACGGACGTGAAGCTAAAAAAAGCGTGTTAAAAATGCTGTTTGTATTTCGCGCGAAAAAGCGTTTTTATGGCACATTAGATTGCATTTTTTAGTTAACAATCCCATGTGTCATTAAAAAGACACCTATTTTGCTCACTTATTAAAAAAATAACTATATCTTCCTATAATAAAAACCATATATAAAATTGTCTGTACATATTTGACGCTCCATCGTATATCTTGTAAATTTTAACAAACCTATTCCGTGGTTTGTTATGTTATTTAGTTTAAAGACATACCGAACTATAAAAATCATTGAAAGTAATAATTAATTAATTTTAAGTACATGTATACTAAATAAAAGGTACCTGCTATAGGGTTACTGACTTTATCGACTGTTGAACTCTTTAAGTCGGAATCGTTTTTCATATTATGCAAAATCGCAGATGTGGAGATTTGTTCGCCTGGGAATTCATTATTATTTGTGAAACAAAAAAGAGTCATACTTTTTCTCAAAAATAAAATCCCTGAAGTGCAAAATGAATACTTTGCGCACGAATTCTATCGAACACTATCGCAGATGGGAGTTTTTATGCGATAAATCCGGATAAAAGTCGAATTTAAGTGGGTTTGAATAGCTGACTAGCAGATCTAACAGGTAGCTAGAATATACTGAACTCCCCATACCCTTCTTCGTTTTGGATTATTGGTTTAAACTTAGCAGTCGTGTAAATTGCATAGTTCTCTTTAATGTAATTTGTGTTATGAATAGTGACTGTTTGGGAGCTCTAACTAAGAAGAACAAAATAAGGATGCTGTTTTAAAATGAAAATATATGATTAATGGGTTAATTAAATCCTTAAATTTCTAAGTACAAGGCTAAATGTTGAATGAAATGATCTATTTGAAGGTGGTAGACAATGAAGTAATATCGAAAAAATTATCTTGTCGAACTTCCATTGTCTTTATTTTGTTACTTAACACAACGTTTCGGTTAGTTAGTATCTCTAACCATTTTCAAGTGTAAACTAAATTATAATTTTAAGGCTACTGTCTTAAATACTATGAAAATTTTATTTTTTCTTTTTCTAGGCCATAGGATAAAAATCAAAATTTAGTAAAAAAGTCCATTATAAATTCATGTGGTACTGTTAGTAATAATCGCTTCTGGGTATTCGCACCATGAATTTATACCCTTAAGTCAATATATAATATTTGTATTTCAATATATACTATTTGTCTTGTTGGAAATACGGAAGTAATTTATTCCTATAAAACGAGCCTAAGGCGATTTGCTTTTTGTACAAATATTAAACTGTAGTCAAAATGTAAAGAAATATTATTAGTAAGAAAACCCACCAGGGGTGGCACGCGAGTGTTTTCCATGTTTAACTGTATTTGAAAATTTAAGAAACATTATTGTTTGTTAAAACTCTACATATTTAAAAAAAAAATTTGTAAAAAATAAAAATATTGTGCCATAACACACATTAGACTAAGTTTTAGCACAAAATATATAGCTAGGCATATATTGCCTAGCTATATATTTTGTGGTTTTAGTTTATCCTAAACATAATATTATTAAACTGGCTAAAAGTAAATAAATTAAAATTAAATATTTCAAAAACTAAATGTAATTGATGGTGAAAAATTGGAATTAGTAAACAGTTTTAAATATTTAGAGATAATTATTGATTCAAAATTAAATTTTTTAAATTATTTTCAAAGTGTCATATCGAACATTGCCGGAAAAGTAGGTTATTTTAAAAGAATCAGTTCTAATTTAAATTTGTTTTCTAAAAAAGCTGTATTTAATACTATTATATTACCACATTTTCTTTATTGTTCTTCCATTTTATATTGTGCTAGTGAGGAAATATTTGATAAATTACAAATTTTACAAAATAAGGCAATTTTAAATTGTGACAAATATACAAAAATAAATTTTATGTTAAAAAATTTAGATTTGTTGAATGTCAGAAATTTAATTTTTTATTTAGTATGTATCTTTATACATAAAATCAAAAATAATTTATTACCTGATTGTTTAAAAAAAATGTGTTCTTTTAATTAAGACCATCATAATTATAAAACAAGAACTAATCAAAAAAATTTTTGTGGATAGAGTGTCTAAAACATTAGCTTATAAGTCTATTTTTCATAAAGGTTTGATAGAATATAATAATTTGGAAAATTCTAATCAATCTTAAATATCATTAAATCTATTTAAAAAAACTTTAAAATTACATTTATTTAAAAACAAAGTGATATGTAATATTTGATACAATTTGCAAAATGTTTAACTTTTCTGTCTGTTTTTTGAAGAAGGTTCCGTTTTAAAATTAAAAATAAATCTATAAAAATGTTGTTAAAAAAATGTATTAAAAAATATTTAATTGTAGCTTTTTGCTAAATAAAACATGTTACTAAACAATTGGCGCTATTTTTTCTGCCGCTTCCAACGTTATGGGGTACGCGTAAGACGTTTGGTATCAAAAGTGGTATCATTTGATAAAACGTTTGCAACATGGCCACCCCTGACACGATAAGTTAAAAAGAAAATAGAATTCTTTAGTAAAATAAATGAAACTATTTACTACATATTTTTCTATTTATACAAGAATTGTTCGCTGGTTAACACGTAATTTTCTAGATAATGCACCACTTACCTGAAATTGTCTTTCTCATTTTTGAAACGTTCCAGATGTCATTACCTAAAACGTACAAAAGTAATTGTGCTCTGATCTTTTTCCTTATTTACCATAATTATATTTGCGTTTAGAAAAAACGTAATTTTAAGTGAAAGATTGACTCGAATTAAACTAAAATGCACTGAATGTTAACAAATTACTTTGTTAATAACTTTGTGTCTGGCCAAGGTAACAGTAGCGTATCTAAAGAGGATATTGATTGTAACTGGAACTATGAAAAAAAAAAATTATATTATTATTGTAATGTTACATCACAGTTTTAAAATATTAGCTATAACTAAAAAGTCTTTATACACTAAAATATACACTGAATACGGCAGCTAAGACACAGTTTGTGTTGATAGCTTTTTTTATTAAACCATATCAAATAAATTGCTAGTGTCTCAAACTCGCTTTAGTGTTATATCAATTCCAGATTTGCTAGAATAGTGTTTTATTGATAGTAATCAATTCCATTAGCAGCACAGTCTTGTTGAATAATGAACTACTCTTAATAGAGAAATTTTGTTAGAAAATAAATTGTAACTTCTCAATGCAACGCATTTTGTTCCCAGTAAAGCGCCTGCACTACAATTCAAAAAGCAAAACAGCGTCCCCAAAAACGAATTGTATCCGTTAGAACATATAATCCACAAGACGTTGATCGTAGCCATCGGTAATCTATACACGCCGTAATATTAGTTTTAACGTATTTGGTGCGCAGGTCACATCGTTGTTCGGAGTCTTTTAGCTGTCCAGTCTGAATTTGAATTTTATTGGTCATACCAATACCTGTTTCAATTAATTTATTTTTACTTTGCATTTAAGTTTTTTTTAACTTTGTATGTCATATAAAGCCATAGAAGATTCTTATTTAGCACAACCCATCATTAGTATTGGACGAATTTTACCATCTCATTAAGCCATGTTGCATAATAAAATAATCATAATAATATGCAATGTTAAACGACAGGAACAATATCACACTAAAAGCTATATACATTTTTGAGAACTACAGTACTGATTTTAGTGGTAATTATATGCGTTATTAATCGTAGCAAGCAAATATTATTATGATTAATGTCAAGTTTCATTACAACTGCCAGTCGAAACTAATACAGTATATAAAACCAGATTACACCCTCAATAAAAGTTGATAATTACTGTGAGTATTCAGAGCTATAATAGCTATAAACCATTCTATGGTAGCATTAACTCCTATTTCCTATTGGCTAAATTACCGCTATATTATCACTTCACAACGGTCTAGCAATTTTCGTTGTCTTACAGTGGGAAAGCGCGTTTCTGTCACATATAGTATTAAAAAATAGTATGTGAATTCGTATAAGCACAGAAAATATAGCTACGCAATATTTTCTGTGGTATAAGGAATAAAAGGCTTTTTTTCCAGTGTAGGTTAAAAAATATTTGTAATTTTCTGTTAAATTAATGTTAAAGATTGTTAAGTGTATTGTAATGTACTTTTTTTTGAATTAGTTTTTGTTAATATTTTTAATAATATAGATAGGAATAAGCCAATAAGTAATTTTATTTTTGAACAATGTGGATGGTATAACGAATATGAATCTGCCAAAAGTTTTAATTAAACAACAACCTTATGATAGATATTACCTGTTCTTGTTCTGTCAGCAATCGTAATATTCGGATTGAGTCTTAAATAAAAACCTAGAAACACCTATCTACGCTACTGACAATAAATGCAGGGGATACGGCATCAATAGATGCATATTTTCCCAAGCTAAAACTGCAGCAATCTACGAGTTGCTGAATTAGGTCCACTTAGTGTCACCGGGTGTTCAGGAATATTATGCAATGAATGCATGTACTCACTTAAATACTAAGTTGTAGTGCTTTAAATACATTTACAGCTCTTTAGTTTATGAGCTACTCTTTAAATTCAAGTGGAGTGTGCGAGAATCGACTAGCACAAGCTTCTAAAGCTGAAATGCATTATGCTATAAATATTGTTTTCAGAATTAGAGTGCAGCCTGAACTTTTTTTAATGCATGCTTTTTGAAGGATTTTTGAAAAAAAATTTTTCAAAAAAACAGTATACTTTATTAATTCTACGGTGGAATTTTAGCACTACTGCCTTAAAACATGGCTAAATCATGTAGAAAACTATTAAAGGTATTTGATTCGTTATCATTCCATGCCCAAAGAAGCCTATTTTCTCGCTTCCATTTATACGTGTTGGTGGAAATTAGATGCTTGAAAAAAATATTGTAGCTGGTTGGCAGTTTGAATGTAACTTTTGAACAGGTGAAGATACAATTTTAGTTTTTTGGCATTCGTTGTGTAACATAGAGTCGAATGGCTCGTACTTGTAAAAATACCATATTAGAAACCAAACTTTTAAACATAGCAAAAATAAAATTTAAACCGAAAAAATAACAAAAATTATGCAAATTATTATTGTAACTCTTATACTAACACAATGGCGAAAACCAAAATGCGAAATATTTCTTTTGGGTATATAATATTTTAACTAAATTTCTATATTCTGACTTTATAAATGAGTTTATGGATAAAACGTTTTAAATATTGCATTTTATTTACTTCAATAAACTTAAATTTAACTTGAATGAATAAAATGGTTTCCAAAACACTTAGTTATACAATAAATAATCATTATACAGTGTGTCCACGAATAAAGTTTGGAAGAGGAAAAACTTTTTTCCTTATAAAAACATCTGCTTGTGCTGACACTACAATTTCGAATATCAGATTTGCGATTACTATACAGGGTTCGTCACAAACAACATTTTTAGTTTTTTGGATCTTTTTTTTTTAATTCCTTGATTATATGGATTTTGATAGTGTTGACACCACAATTTCAGATTTTCGATTACTATACACTGACTATACAGGGTTCGTCAGAAACAACATTTTTTGTTTTTTGGATTTTTTTTTCATTTTAATTTTCAATTTCTTTTGATGTTTGGCTAAATCATCACTTTGGGAACAAATGGATTGGAAGGTATATATGGTCCAAATCTGTTGGCACGTAGAAGTCCCGATCTCACAATTTCGATTTTCATTTATGGGGATATCTAAAGCCACATGTGTATAAAATCAATTTCAATAATGACTTAAACCTCTTGAAAGAAAAAATAAGAGTAAGTTATTGCAAATACCCCGATACAGGAAGTTAGGAACTGTTATCGAGAATTCAGATGTCGAGTTGAACTATGCGCTAACTCGGTGGTACCACGTTTAAATAAAAAAGTTTCATAATTTATGATTGAATGAATTGAAGAAATATGACATGTAATAATAAAAATACTTTAAAAGTAGGCAAATAAAAAATAGTTTTCTTACAACAAAATCGTTACTCGGCCAGATATAAAACCATATTTGAAGTAAGAAAGTTGTTTGTTTTTACGTTAATTTATTTTAAACTAAAGAAAACCAAAAATGTTGTTTGTGATGAACCCTGTATATAGTAATCGCAAATCTGATTTTCGAAATTGTAGTGTCAGCACAAGCAGACGTTTTTATAAACAATGACTTTTCTTCTATACCTACTAATAAAAAAGTTTTTCCTCTTTCAAACTCTATCCGTGAACATACTGTATATTATACCGGGTGTTTCTCAAAAGACGTTCACCCCTATAACTTTTCTGTATTTATAGATATTAAAATGAAATTTTGAGATTATGCATAGGAGATGAGTCTGCATTTATTGGCATAATTTTCAATTTGTTATCACTTCCGGTTTGACCGGAAGTGACCTTGACTTTGATATTTTGAACGGGACATCTTGTATATTTTTACTTGTTTGGGTTCAGCATAACATTATGAGTGAAATGACACCTCACTTGTCATTTTTTAACGTGTTATAACATTTTTATGTTTATTTTTTATTTTTAATCTAGAGTGCTACAAATCAATTAAATCTGTTAATTTATAGTCAAGTAGTATATGATAATTGACTTTCTAAGTTTCACAAGCGTTTAAAAAATGAAATTTTGTTTTCTTGACGTTTACTTCATTTTAAACGAGCATTTTTTTTAACAATTTGATACCATACACTCCTATGCTATTTTAAAATTAACACTGAAAAATTTGCCTTAAATCCCAATCGCAAATTTAAAAGCGTTATGCATTATTGCCATTTCTTCTTTTTTAAAGAAATATAAAGGCGGCTTTGAAAAACAATGGAATTGTTTTGAAAAGCAATATGGCTTTAATTTAAAGTTGTAATGTCATTAGTTTTTAAAAACATACAATAGGTACATACAACCTTGCGGCTTAAAAATAATTTTTCTGGTCACTCCAATAATTGGGAGCATATCAATTTGTTCATTTCTAGTAAAACTAACCATTTTATCTGATTTACAATGTAAGTTTAATAAACGAATGACATTACAATTTTAATTTAAAACCATATTGGTATTTAAAATCATTCCATTGTTTTTCAAAGCCGCCTTTATATTTCTTTAGAAAAGAGGCAATAATGCATAACGCTTTTAAATTTGCGATTTGGACTTAAGGCACATTTTTTCGTGTCAATTTTAAAATAGCATAGGAGTGTATGGTATCATTGTTGGAAAAAAATGCTCGTTTTAAATATATCATAGTGAACTACCATCGTTCCATTTGGAAAAATGGAGTAAACGTCAAGAACACTAAATTTCATATTTTAAACGCTTGTGAAACTTAGAAAGTCAATTATTATGACATAATTTTAATTTTCATATATTACTTGACTATAAATCAATAGATTTAATTAATTTGTAGCACTCTAGATTGAAAATAAAAAATTAACATAAAAATGTTATAACACGTCAAAAAATGACAAGTAAGGTGTCATTTTCATAATGTTATGCTGAACCCAAATAAGTAAAAATATAGAAGATGTCCCATTTAAAATATTAAAGTCAAGGTCACTTCCGGTCAAACCGGAAGAGCTAACAAATTGAAAAGTATGCCAATAAATGCAGACTCATCTCTTATGCCTAATCTCAAAATTTCAGTTTAATATATATAAATACAGAAAAGTTATAGGAGTGAACGTCTTTTGAGAAACACCCGGTATACTAACTAGGGCATACCCGCATACCCCGCTGAAAAATCAAAGTACTTTAGCGCGCAGTTTCCAGGTCGCTATTGCTATTATGCTGGTGCCTGCAAAAGGTAAGTTTCCTGTTTGGATTATTCTTGGAGTATTGGGTTTTTTTTTCATTAGTTTCTAAAAATTGGATTGATTTTCTACAATAAGACCGTCAATGTTTAATATTATATATGTCGTAGGCTGATAGTGAAATCCGTCATTTTATGAAAAGCCTAGTCACTTTATGAAGCGTCGGCAGATTGTGTAAAATGATGAAATTACACGATCTGCCGCGTCACTTCATGAAGAGACCTTGACGTTTCGGCGTATTATGTATAACACAATCTGCCTAATTTTAAATATCGTCACTTCATGAAATGCCACAAAAACAAGGCATATTGTGTAATTCCGTCTAAAAGGTATATTGGCAACTGGTTTGTTCGGGTTTGTCAGAGCATTTTTTTAAATTTTTATAAAATAATATTAGTTGAAAAAATTTAATTAAAAAAAAAATGCTCTGGGGAACAACGAACAAACCAGTTGCCCATATACCTTTTAGACGGAATTACACAATCTGCCGACTGACATGACATCGTTAGGTACTACATGAAGTGACGATATTTAAAATTAGGCAGATTGTGTTATACATAATACGCCGAAACGTCAAGGTCTCTTCATGAAGTGACGCGGCAGATCGTGTAATTTCATCATTTTACACAATCTGCCGACGCTTCATGAAGTGACTAGGCTTTTCATGAAATGTCGGATTTCACTATCAGCCTACGACATATATAACTGATTTGGTTGAAAATTATTAAAATATTAGCATGAAACTCGAAAAAAAATCCCACAGCCCTGGAATTCCATCCCTATATACAAATCTGAATATTACCCTACATATTTATATCATAGTAAAAAGCTAGCTTGAAATTGCAAAAACCAGCCAAAAAAATCATAAATTGTCATTAAACATATTTCCATAAATTTTATTCTCACATAACATAACAAATCTAAATATTATCTCTATACTATTCTCTTTAATTAGTCCACTTATTTAGCACGGGTTGTCTTTAACTTAATGAGCTTCAATTAAAGATAATTTGAAAAATAGCAGTCATCAAACTAATTTGTTAGGCTTGATGAGCACGACGCACGATTTACTAGTTTTAGCTGTTTGGAAGACAATTGAGTTCTCACTTGTTATTTAATGATTTTTAACGGTTCAAAAATTTCTATTATTACGGTTATTAACTTGTAATATCAAGCCAGGAATCTGGAAGGACATTAAAACATATAATTGCAATAATTTTAGTTGTAGGGGATGATAAACAGCATTTAGTTTTCGGATATTAGTGCGTGTATGTAAGTTAATGGTTTTCGTATCACAATTAAAAACATTATTAAATTTTACTGTACACATACAGTACTGATTGCATCCAGGTACATATAGTAAAAATTTTGAATACTCTCGCAAGATGGAGGCAAAGTCACGTGACACTGTCAATTTTGGTCTATTAAATTTTTATAAGTTGGCATGAATTCCAGGACCGGACTTGAAAATTATACATGTGATACCTTCTAAAACAATTGATGCAATAGTCTCATCGGTTCTACCGTTTTAATATTGCCAAATAATAATAATTTCTTTTGTAAGTTTTGTTTTATAAATATTATAATTTAAGGTAGGTAATATGAAGCATGAATTTTTATATGGTTTAAAGATAAAGTGTCAAAATAGATTTAAAAACAAAAACTTTATAATATTATAATTAGCCAAACCTTAAAAATACTAAATTAACTGAAACGCAACTTTAAATAGGATTCTGTCATTAATATATTTACAACAGATTTTTTTTATTTTATTTGTCCAAATTATACCTATAGGTAAAATACAATACAATCCTTAAGTTCAACATAAACTAATTGAATTCAGTCAGATATTACATTTACTGTCAAGGAAATCCCCATATATGACTTACTACGTAAGGTACGTAGACCCAAATATGGTTTTTATAGAATTTGTTGGCTATGATACAATTACATTATTTCTAAACTTGTATGTGGGCTAACATAAAGTTAAAAGCTTCAATATAGCCAGGGATTTAATTTTTCTGTCAATGGAAACCCTAATTTAACAGTTTTTGACTTAACGTAAGGTACGAGGACGCAAATACGGTTTTTATAGAATTTGTTGGTTATGATACCGTTACATTCCTAAACTTGTATGTAAGCTAACATAAAGTTAAAAGCATCAGTTTAGCCCGGGATTAAATTTTTCTGTCAGTGGAAACCCTACTTAAAACAGTTTTTGACTTACGTAAGGTACGTAGACCCAAAAGTGGTTTTTATGGAATTTGTTTGTTAAAATGCAATTTATTGATAGTTACATTTCTAAACTTGTATGTAGGCTAACTTGATGTTAAAAACTTTATTTTATTGTCATACAAACAATAATAATAGTAATATCCAATAATAATTTCACTTATGTAAGGTACTAAATATATTAATTAAAAGTTAATTCAAACTCCATAAAACAAGGCACAATTCAAACTCTTTATCCCAGAGCATCTAACGTTTGCAACAATCCGGAAGACCTTAATATTGAAATTTCAAATATCAAAAAAGATTTAAAACAGAACGGTTAGGTACCCTGAAACCTTTGTAACTAATACCATCTCAAAACTTAAAAATCTCGAAGTAAAAACTAATATAGAAACGAAAGAGGAGCAAGCATTTCTTATAATACCTTATGTTAAGGGGATTTCTGAAGAGATTAGAAGGATAACCAAAAACTATAATATCAAAATAGCCTTCAAATCCGGAAATACGCTCAGAAGCTTTCTTACGAAAGTAACCCTCCCCGTAATAAAAACACAAAAAATTGTATCTATCAAATCCATTGGAGAAACGAAAAGACCTCTTCCCGTACGAGTTAAAGAACATCTGAAACATACTCAAAGAGGTGAAACTTCGAGATTATAGGTATACCAGAACATGTATGGACCAACCAACATAATATACAGTGATCACAAGCCAATGTTTTGGACACGAAACAGCACTGGAGAAAACGAAAATTCAAAGAAGCAGCATTTATGAATCAAAATACCCATATATTTAGTAAACCAACCAAGTATAGATATCTCCAATATCTGGAAGCCTCTTCTTGTCCAAAACCAACAGCTCAAATTTCACACTCCAATAAGCACGTAGGCAGAGCCGGTTTTACATGGGTGCTATTGGGTGCTATAGTACCGGGCGGTAATCTTATAAGGGCGGTGCGCGGAGAGGTAAAATGAAAACCTTAGCATGGACGAATATTTTCCTGAAGAGTGCATTCACTTTAAAAAGTTCTTAAATGAACTAAGTCATGAGATTGAAGTTGAATATCCCAAAGATTTAGTAAAATTGTTGCATGAAAATAAATTAAAATGTTCTTTTCCGAATATAAATGTATGCCTTTGTTTTTTTTTACATAATGGTTACGAATGCTAGCCGGGAACGTTCATTTTCCACTCTAAAACGAGTTAAAACCTATCTTAGAAATTCAATTGCTGAAGAAAAAGTGAATTATTTAGCCATATTATCAATAAATTCAGACATTTTAAAAACTGTTGACACTAACCAGTTAATACAAATTTTTTCAAATTTAAAAGCAAGAAAGCGTAAGTAAAACTGAATGAAACTCCTCTTCTGTATTTCAAAACTCACATGTTACATGTGATTATTTCTTAATTTCCAAAGTTTCTAATATATTATTATTATTATTGATATTAGTATTGAAAAATGTCCATTTATTACAATATTGGGCATTAGGTATGTAGTAGTATTATTTTTTTTGATATAAATATATTTATTTGGACTTCGTTGATTTTGAGAACATAGTTAGAGAAAATATATTGTTGCGTTTGTGTTTTTTTTATTGATTTTAAGCATAAAATATTAATTTTTGTGTTTTTTTTTATATTCTATTTTCACTCAGTTCCTAAGTCTATTAGTGATACCACTAGGATTGTGGACCGTGGCAAAACAGGAATAGCAAAATGTTGCAGAATGGTATTATGTTGTCATTTATGTTCGTATTCGTTTTTGGCTGTTTCTGATTATTTTATTTGTCATTGTCACTGATTTATTCTGTGAATTTATTTATTTCGGATTTTTGAACCTTTTTTCAAACATACCTAAATATAAAAATACAATAATTTCAGATTGTAAAAACCATAGAATAATTAATATTATTCTTTTGTATAAACTAGGAATACGAAGGGCGATGCTTACAAGTAGTACCGGGGCAAACGCACTTAGGTGGAGTCATCAAGCTTTATTGCACATGGAAAGTATTTAAGACAGTAGCCTTAGAATTCTAATTTAGTTTACACTTCATTGTCTACCACCTTCAAACAAACATCTCCAGGAAAGATTTGTGATCTTCTAGAAAGGTTTTTATTATTGGAATGTATTTTCAATAGGTTCTAATTCAGGATGTTAATGCTAAATATGATGAATTCAGTTATAGTAAAAAGGCCCATTATAAACGACAAGAGGGCGCGAAGCAGTTACGAAGATAAAGTAAAATATTTTTTTATCGGAAAATATCACTCTGAGAAAAAGTTTTTATTGTGACTATTTCCTTCATTACTGTTTAGGTAAATCAGATTTTACACAATGGGTGGTTCACTTTTACAGCGATAAAATCACTTATCTAGTGAAGAAACCACTAGTTAAATAAAAATAATAGTCTTGAGATAGTCTTGCCGAATACCACTCGCGGTATTATATTTATACGATGAAACTTTTTACAGAATCCTAAGCGCTCTGTGCAACATAGGTTATTAATCTATTAGGTTTCTCTAATTGGATATTCACATTATAACAAATTACAAACAAAATGTACCTGCTCCCCATAGAGTTTAAATAAAACCCAAATATTTATTTGTGGTAATTATTATTTATTTGATTACCGGTTCTTTTTGCTTTGGCGTAATTAAAACAACGTTTATTTACAACCATGTATGTAATAATGACATTTCACCTATCTTTGAAAGGTGGAAAGTTGACGTTTCTTGACTTTTACTTTCCACCCGGGTGGAAAGTGAGCACTTTCCACCCGGGTGGAAAGTAAAATTGTTATTTTTTGTAATTTTATTAAAAATCGATATCTCAAAATAGTAAATTTTTTTTTTTTTAAATTTTAATAAAAATCGATATCTCAAAATAATATACAAACACACCAACACACAACTCATTACACAAATTCAACAACAATAATTTTATTTTTTATTTCTTTAAATGAATTATACCTAAATGACATTTATAAAAAACAAAAAATTAACATGGTTTATGTTTTACTTATTTACATTAAATATTACATTGGCATTATTGTAGGCAGTCACAGATATGTTTAAACCTTGCTGAAATTCTTCTTTTGAAAGGTTTATTTCATGATTATTTGAAGTTAAAGTAGTGTTAGTAAAACTTGAACTTGGCTTTGAAATCAATTTTGCCGTATTAACCTGAGTAGAAACCGAACTGTCTATGTATCCCTCAGCTACTGTGCTAGATTTCCAGCCTCCTAACCGCTTTATTTGCATAAGATCGCCACCGTTATTTGCGAGCAAAGTAGCCGCTGTTCTTCTGAAACAGTGACCAGTAAAACCTTCAGTATTCAGCTTCAGAAAAGCTGCAATTTTTTTTGGAAACTGACTTAAAGTGTTGTGCCCAATACATTGTTTACTAATTTTTCCATATCTTATTTGCATAAAAAGCTTTCCATCCTGTATATTTTTCCGTAAAGTTATGTACTCCTTAAGTGGTGCAATCCATTTATTATCAGTTATCATAAATGATCGTGGCTGGTACGTTTTGCTATTTTGTATTTCAATCGCGACCTTTTCTTCTAAAAAGTGAACGTCTGTTGTTTTCATTTTGTATAATTCATCTGATCGGCAGGCGCCTGAGACACCAATAACCAATGCGACCTACAAATGTATAAAATAATAAGTTAATATAGAAATAGTCAACCTTTTAGCCTAAAATACCTTTTGAACAAGAAATTCCATAGGTGCTTGTTCCAAAAATGTTTCAATATTATCCATAGACAGTGTGGTCGATTTTTTCGGCTTGTATCCTTTGTTTTGCTTTTTTAAAAATGCTAATAGCTTTGCGTGTTTAGATATGTCTACTTTTTCCCTAATTGATAGAGTGGTCCTCAACATTGAATATATTGACCAAAGCGTTGATATTTTCTTTGTCTTGGCATTTTCACTAAAATAAGCTAGTAGCGCCGATTCAGAACCAGGATTTTGAACTTTGTTTCCAATACACCATTCTTTAAAACAGTTATATGCCTTGTCATATCTCGGGCGGCTTTTAGTTGGCAGAAGATCTTCTTCTACTATTTTTGCTGCTTCTCGAATTTCTGGGGGAGTAGCAGCCAAATCAAATTCCTCATCTGAGAGCATTTTTTTGGTGTTTTGTAAAAACTTTGACACTAACGTTTTAAAAAAATAATATATTGTTTAGTGACATGGAAACCATATTCCAAAAATGATATTTGCCATCTTGATGTGTATTATTACCTACGTTATTTTATCACCTGCGGTTATTTGAAATTCTAAATGTCTGTCTACTTTTGCAATGGAAAAGTCAAAATGACATTTACCTTTTAATAATTATTTGAACTCAAAATAATAAGAAGTGGATGTTGGATGTGGTTGTAAATAAAATAGTATACAAACCTCGGTGAAAAGTTTCATTACTGTCTCTGAGATATAGTTTACCTCGACGCTTCGCGTCTCGGTAAACTATCTAATCTCTCGACAGTAATGAAACACTTTCCACCTCGGTACGTAATATACTATTTATTGTTCCCACTGGAGTAATTTATCTTTGTTGGTTGTGGAAAGAGCTACAGGGTTAGTTATTATAGTGCAATTGAAGTTGAAAATTGGCTTTTAAACAATCTTGGCCACCTGTAGCATTAATTTGACGGTACGATTATTTATATTTAATATTAATATAATAAACCAAAAACGGACATGAATGAATCATGAATCAGGTAAAAAATTTGGGTTAAATTGCTTTAAAATGATATAATGTAGAATAAAATTCAAATAATATTTAAATTTAATAAACTTTTATATTCTTAATGTGTAAAAAGTAAATAAACAATTATAAACATAAGTACTTATAATCTTATGTTTTCACTATTTCTGCACTTTGTAGAGCGAACAAAATGGCCCCATATATCTACATTAACTGCTGCCGAATTTATTAAAACTAATATTTACTTTCCTTAAATAAATGGACATTTGAGACAAACATTTATTCATTTTTAACAATTTTTTTATTTATTTATTATAAATTAAATTTATTTTGGTCAAATAAAATATTATTTAATTTAAGTAAACATTTAGTTATTGTATTTAATGAAAAAGTATTACTGCCGAACTAAATAAGTAGTTCCTAAGTTGCATTTTCCGTTATTGGTTGTTTTATTTAATTTATATTACTGTGATACCTTTATTACCTTTGTATTATTTTTTTTTCATAATAAACAGAGCATCTTTAGCATACTTTTTTATTTGATTCTGATACTCACCATGATCGATTTTTAAATTAAGTGATGACCCTAAACACATCAGGATTTCATAGTAATTATGAATAGTTTTTCTGAAAGCGGTTTATCTGTCATAATAATAGAAATTAGGACAATTTACAAAATTATTTGAAATAAGAAATATTTTATTATTTCAAATAAATATTTATTTAATAAAAATATATACGAAATAATTCATTGTTTGGTTTAAATATCGCAATCTTGCTGACAACTAAACATTTATTTGAAAAAAATAAATATGTTCCCGACAGGAATAAGTAATTATTTGCTATATAAACTTGTTCACTGTATTAAACAAACGTTTATTTTAATGAAACACCAAATATTGTAAAGTTTAATAAATGATTTACTTAAATCAATTAATATTTGTTTAACTGTAATAAATTTTACTATCAATCGTCAAATAATTTTAGACATATTTTCAAATAAATATTTTTTCAGACAATAGGAAATAAATATTTCAAACTCCATTTTTATTTAGTTTAAATAAATTATTTTTTAGTGTACCACAACTACACTGAAAAAAGTGATCTGCTAATTATTTTCGAATATGGAAATGTTTATGAGACTGTTCTAGTAACTACTTTTTATAATACATTTGCTATGTTATGAGTCAGAGGGTAAATCTATAATCTATAACTATTATTCTTACATTAGGTATACTGACATCTTAAACAATTTATTACTCTATGCACATACAGGTGGTAACACCTACTTAGGTGCATTACATAATAATATATTGTTGATTAAGTTTATTAAGTTGTATACCTAGATTAAAAACACATGATAATATGTGACTACAATATTATATTAAATAAATAAAAAATTAATTAAGGGTGAAGTAAGTAGGGCGTAAGCGTAAATAAATTCGGTAATTCCTTACTTTCATTGTATCTTCAATTTGAAGTACTATATTTCTTACAACCGGTTTAACCGGAAGTTGACACTTTTGGAAATATAATAAAAATCGAAGATAGGGACATGTAAGCCGTTTTACTCTATGACGTACAGTTAGAAAGCTAGACGCTGTCAAAGTTCAGAAATCTCATTTTTCAAGAGTCAATATCTCGGAAACTGTTTAGTATAGACTAATAATGGTTTTATTAAAAAATGTTCAGAATTTTATGCAGAATCCAAAAAAATGATATAAAATAGGGGAATCCATTTAAGATTTAGATCTTACCCCCCTCCCTCCTAGGGGCTTAAAGGGGCGCAAAGTTCCCCTCGAAATAAAAATCGACGGGTCCGAGCGATTTTCCACATTTTCATTTTAAAGCAGGAAAATCGAGGTGTTAAGTTTTAGTTGGACCACCCTGTATAATAGTAAAAATAACAAGACCAATGTAATTAATTATTTAAGATTGGGGAGAATAAGAATAATAATTTGGATAAAGGTAATGTCATTTTTGATTAAAAAAAAACTTACAGGAAACCCAATTAATTTTAAGATCTTAGCGATTCTTTTATTAAATTTTACCTAATGTGTAAAAGTATAATATCAGCTTCTCTTGCACCGTCAGAAACGTTTTGCGTATATAAAGACCTAAGTATTTTTTTAAAAAGATACATATAATATCGTAAATACACCTTAATCAACGGTTCCTACAGCCCCCTCAATTTCTCTATGTTATTGGGTTAAAAAAATGTATGTGTCCAAGGAGTGTCGCATATTTTATTTTATAGCTATACCATGACAATTCTGTTAAAATATTGGCCAATTGAAAACATTTATTGATACAGTATTTTCATTTTATTGCATTAATTTTGCGATAATAAAGGTAAATAAATTTCCACTATCAGATCAGTCTAATGATCGCGGCCGAAAAAATATTTCAGAGGCGTATATAGTTATTTTATGGTAATTAAAATCTGTAATTGTATGTTTTTGGTACAAGGTGCTGCTTCCTAACACCGGCAGTAATACTCTCTCAGGGAGTACTACTGCCGGTGTTGAACTTGGTTTTTAAATAATGTGTCGTATTAAATTTGTATCTTTTCATGGACATAAGTTTATGAAGACAAATCTAGCCCTGATGATGGTGTGGACTACGCAGAAACGTCGGCATTGATTTATTTAATAAAAACCTTCCAAGCAGCTGAAATACGACCTTCCATTTACCCATAAAGTATCACGGTTATTTAGCCAATAAGAATTAGGAGTTAATGCTAACATAGAATGGTTTATAGCCATTATCGCTCTGAATACTCACAGTAATTGTCAAGTTTTATTGGTGTTTAATCTGGTTTTATATACTGTATTAGTTACGACTGGCAGTTGTAATATAATTTGACATTAATCATAATAATACAGGGTTCCCCATTTAAAACGAAACAGGCTAAATATCTGGTTCCACGTTAATTTAAAAAAAAAACGCTCGGACCCGTCGATTTTTATTTCGAGGGGGACATCTTTTGCGTATATTGTCAATCTTTTTACTTCAAGCCCCTAGGAAGGAGGGGGGTAAGATCTAAATCTTAAATGGATACCCCTATTTTAAATAATTTTTTTGGATTCTGCATAAAATTCTGAACATTTTTTAATAAAAGCATTATTAGTCTATACTAAACAGTTTTCGAGATATTGACTCTTGAAAAATGATATTTTTGAAATTTGACAGCGTCTAGCTTCCTAACTGTACGTCTTAGAGTAAAACGGCTTACATGCCCCTATCTTCGATTTTTATTATCTTTCCAATAGTGTCAACTTCCGGTTAAACAGGAAGTACTATATTTCTTACAACCGGTTTGATCGGAAGTTGACACTATTGGAAAGATAATTAAAATCGAAGATAGGGACATGTACGCCGTTTTACTCTTAAGACGCACAGTTAAGAAGCTAGACGCTGTCAAAGTTCAAAAATCTCATTTTTTAAGAGTCAATATCTCGGAAACTGTTCAGAATAGACTAATAATGCTTAAATTAAAAAATGTTTAGAATTTTATGCAGAATCCAAAAAAAATTATATAAAATAGGGGTATCTATTTAATATTTTTTCCCCCTCCCCTCCCTCCTAGGGGCTTGAAGTAACAAGATTGACAATATACGCAAAAGATGTCCCCCTCGAAATAAAAATCGACGGGTCCGAGCGATTTTTTTTTAAATTATCGTGGAACCAGATATTTAGCCTGTTTCGTTTTAAATGGGGAATCCTGTATTTGCTTGCTTGCTACGGTTAATAAAGCATATAGGTACTTACCACTAAAATCAGTACTGTAGTTCTCAAAAATGTAAACAGCTTCTGATATTGTTATTGTCGTTTAACATTGCATATGATTATCTATTATGCAACATGGTTTACTGACATGGTAAAATTCGTCCATAGATTATAAAGTCTAATACCAATGATGGGTTGTGCGAAATAAGAATCTTCTATTGCTTTATCTGACATGCAAAGTTTTAAAAACTTAAATACAAAATAAAGATAAATTAATTGAAACAGATATTGGTATACGATCAATAAAATTCAAATTCAGACAGGACAGCAAGAAGACTCCGAACAACGATGTGACCTGCGCAACAAATAAGTTAAAAGTTATATTACGGCGTGCGTCAATTGCCGATTGCTACTAATCCCCACCAACGTCTTGTGAATTATAGGTTCTAACGGATACAACTCGTTTTTGGGGACGCTGTTCTGCTTTCTTACTTGTAAAAAAGTGCTTTACTGGTAACAAAATGCATCGCATTGAGAAGATACAATTTATTTCCTAATAAAATTACTGTATTAAAACTAGTTCATTGTTCAACAATACTGTGCTGCTAATCTAACTAATTACTGCCAATAAAAACACTGTCCTAGTAAACCTGGAATTGATATAACACTAAAGCGGGTTTGATACACTAGCAATTTATTTAATATTGGTTAATAAAAAATAAACTATCAATACAAACTATGTCTTAGCAAACCTGTTGTATTAGATCAGTTTCATCAGTGTATTAATAATTTTTATAAAGGAGAAAATGAAATAGTTTAACTTGAATTTGTATTTTTATTATTTACGGTCGTAGAAAAAGTAGAATGTGTATCAAGTGCGTGAAGTCAACTGTCATACACGAATGTGCGGTCCGAGCCGAAGGCGAGGGTCGCAATATCAAATGCTTGATACACAAATACATATACTATATAATAGGGGTAGTAAACATGCATAAATTGAAGACGTGTAAAAACGAATGAGATTTTTTTAGTTTTATAATTTTTCGAAACTAATAAAATCACCCCTCTTCATTGTTCCGTAATCTGCCTATAAAATAACTACAATATACGTCGGCCCTCATTATGTAAACCCTTAATACAGTTCTGTAGGAAAACATCTGCCACCGGTTGACTCTCATTTGTTTCGGGCATTCCTCAACTTCAAACACCTTATCCGGCACGTGTCGGCGCGCGGGGTGAAAGATAAGTCATCTAAGACCTCCCATAGTGCAGCGGATTTGAGTCGCGGTTTGCTAAAAGTGAAATTGATCCGCCATTGGCCTTAAACGAAAAAAATGCTGTTACCAGCCTCCTATGATCGATGGCGGATTTGGGGGGAAGGAGCGAGGGGCACCCGCTCCCCCTGAGATATTTGCATCAACGATTTGAAAATAATAATTGTACTAATAGAAAATTTCATAAATTTATTTTCAACCAATTAGAAGGCTCCTTTTTGTTTACGTTGCTTATAGCAACGGGAGACTATCGCAATAGTCTATATTATAGCCTATTAACCTAATGAAATTAATAAGTGACAATTTTTCTTAGGTACGACTACTACGACTTAATTTTAATTCAAATGTCAAGTCATTTCGAAGTGACAGGTGAGACAAACCAGCAAGTAACAATCAGTTTTTTAGTCGTACCCGTGATATTTATTGTTACAATAATATTGTGTAAATAATGATTCGTTTTGGTAATGAATCAGCAAGTTCGATTGCTAAAGAAATTGAGCAGTTAGTAACTCATTTTTATTACTAAAATGTGAGAAACATTAAGTAACAAATTTGTTATCTGAAATTCAATGTCTTTATAGTTTTAAATTCAAATATAACTTTAAAAAACATATTTCCGATGAGTTTAGTTTAATATGACGCACTGTATTTTTACAATAGAAGTTGATTTTACTTGTTAGTAACTAAGGTTTATTACTAAAATTTCGGGAACATTAAAAGAAACTCCAATTTATGAAATTTTCTTACCGAATCTCCCACGCAGCAGAATTAATTCCCGATAATTTTTTTTAAGGTCACGAATGGTTTTGTTGATAGAAAATTATCCCGAGTCGAAGACGAGGGAAATTTTCTATTAACTAAAACATGAGTTAAACCGTCTCTCTCGTCTTCGACTCGGGATAATTTTCTATCAACAAAACCATTCGTGACCTTAAAAAAAAATATCGGGGGTAAGTGCACAAGTGCATCAAAATTACCGATAATTTTTAAATGAAATGTGTTTTTTTATAATTGCAAGAGTTTGTTTTCATATTTTCGCGAAAAAGCCCGACTCCGCAGGAGGAGGGCATTTTCGTAAAATATGAAAACAAACGATTGCAATTTGTAAAAAAAACACATTGAATAAAAAAATTATCTAGTTATTTTTATGCACGAGTGTAATTTATTTGAATATTTCCCAAATTATTTAAGAACTCGAATCAAGTAAATTTAAATATTTTATTTAACAGAATGCAAAGAGATAGTTATTAACAATTCTTGACAAAATGAAAGGAAAACATTCGTTGACATTGACTTTTTTGTCTGCTGTCACTCAATAAGATTACGTTAATTGTCAGAATATTACATTTTTTGACGTTTGTTAACAATAAAATCCCGCTTTGACGTTTCGTCAACAATATAAACTTGCGATGCAATTTTCGATTTCTGGCAGTGCTGTTTTCGCTGTAATTTTGCGAAAATTGCATTTCTCTTATGGGAACTTTAACATATGAGGGAAATATTCGGTAATAATTCTGCTGCTAGGGAGATTACAAGTGAAAATTATATAGGTATTTTATATTACTTTAAAATATTTGCCATTTATATTGGTACTTATATAGGATATTGTATAACTGTGGCGGCTTTAGGAGGGGGGAAGGGGGGAAGGGGGGCTAGTGCTCCTGTCTAATATTTTCACATTTTTTAATGAAATATTTTAAAATCAATATTTAAATAAACGTAAACAAAACGTAAACGTAAATAAAAATATTTTTGTTTTTTCTCCCTTTTATAGGCTCTTTATAAATACCTTTCAGGAATTACTTGTTATAATATAAAGAATATCAGCAGATTTTCGTTCTTTTAATCTTGGTAATTTTTAAGATTTGATGAAAAATATGAAATTTCAATTTTCATGAAAAACTAGAATTTTAAAAAAAAAACCTGCATTTTTCATGTTTGACAGTTTATTAAACTTTTCATAGTTTTTAAACTATATCGTGTTTTTCCTGCTTTACATTAAACTTTTGTGATCTCATGTGATATATATATTATAAAACATATTTTACGATACATAAACATTTGATGCATGCTCCTAAGTAATCAAAACTTTCATTAAGGGAAAAAATCCATAGCTCATGTTAAAATACTATACCAGATGTAAAGGCTATACCGGGGTTGACATAATATAGATTTTGAAATTAGATACAGAAATTCTATAGTTTTTAAATTAATTCTATTATTTTTCTTTAATTTTTCTTTAAAAAAATTTTTTGGGCCTTTTTTTATCCCTATTATTTTGGTTCAAAGTCGTTACGACCATTTGATACCTTTAACCATTCCCCCTTCTTATCACATACTTAAAATACCTAATTTAGGATTTGCATACGATCTTATAGAATAATTCCAAATAAAATTACGTCCCGATATACCCACATAAAACCTTATTAGAAATCTCATGATTCGACTGTTAATAAATTCAAATAAATCATAACGATCTTTTCACTAAACCTCAAAAAAAATCCACACAAAATTGATGTTCTTATGAACTTTAATGAATCATTAGAATTCGGTTTGAAATAGCACCTTATTAATTGAATTACAACCTTATTGGGTAAATCCCAAAAATCTCATAGATCCTTATAAAATTTCTAAGAGAATTTATGAGACTTTACGAGGTTTTTTTCACCAGGGTTAGCACAAGCCACCACTCTTTCAAAGTCAGTTGTCAAATTTATTTCTTGACCTCAATCATTCAACTCAAAAAAAAGACTGGTTTGTTCTTTTTTAATTTGACAACTTTGTGATAAGTGAAAGTGTCAGTCAAGTCAAGTTGTAAAATACAACACGTCTGTTTTAAAAAGCAAACTAATACTAGTGAAAATTACATAAATTTATTTTCAACTAATTAGAACGCTCCTTTTTGTTTACGTTGCTTATAGCAACGGGAGATTATCGCGATAATTTTGTTAGTTTCTACTAACTTAATGAAATTAATAAGTGATAATTTTTCTGTCAAAAATGAAGTGCTTCATATCTATTGGTAAAAGTCACTTAGAATAAAATCAAAATACATTTTGTTGCTAACTTATAATTTTTATTGATACTAACCAATTTGCTTTACCTATCGAACACCGGGGCTAAAAGAGACGCATCAAAAATTTAACTAAACTCATCGGAAATATGTTTTTTTAAGTATCATTTGAAACTATGTAGACATGTAATTTCAGATGTAATGGTTGAAAACGAATTAATGTTTTTAATGTTCCTGAAATTTTACTAATAAATCTTAGTTACAAACAAGTAAAATCAACTTCTATTGTAAAAATACAGTGAGTCGTATTTAACTAAACTCATCGGAAATATGTTTTTTAAAGTTTTATTTGAATTTAAAACTATAAAGACATTGGATTTCAGATAACAAATTTGTTATTTAATGTTTCTCACATTTTAGTAATAAAAATGAGTTACTAACGGCTAAAATAAACTTTATTTATAAAACTCTAATTAGTTACAATTAACTAAAGCCGCCGGAAATATGTTTTTGTAGCATTTTAGCAAAACAATAAAAAAACAATAAGAAAAAACTCAAATTATAAAATTTTCTCGTTTTCGACTCGGGATAATTTTCTATCAACAAAAATATTCGTGACCATGTAAAAAATTATCGGTAATAATTCTGCTGCTAGGGAGATTATAAGTAAATATTTTCAATCGGGATTGGACAACAAATTTTCACCGAATGACAGGAGTATTAAACATCCGATTTTTAATTTAAAAACAAGTTAAGCGGGTATATAACGATCTTCAAAGGAATAATTAAGATGTTAATGAGAATAAGTTAGAGGTGCCTAATATGTAAATACAAAGAATGTACTGTTACCTAGGCAATATGCCAACGTTGCTATGGATTGTTAATTACTTTAAACTAACCAGGAGTAATTCTTCGAAAAATGTGTAATTATTGTGCAGATTATGCCACTTTAGTTAAGGCACATTTTTAATACTAGTGGAAGATCCGGGAGAGCAAGGGGGAACGGCCCCTCCCAAAATAATGTGAAAACGTAAATTTATAGTATTAGGTTTTCTGATTACGGTAATAAAATAGCAGAAGAGAATCGGTTACGGTTTTTAATCTATCAGATTTATGTCTGTTGTGCTTTTATTTTCGAAAATTAGATATTGGATAGTTACTTGTACACAATGTTGTTACGGCAAAATCCATTAGGAAAGCCAGAAACCGAATTTTAAAAGGAATAATTTTTTTAATTCAATTCTACAAGGCACAAAACTCGATTCTTAAACCAGCTTCTTAAAAAAATAGGCAAACATTATTACCTTAACAGTTTTTAAAATCATAATTTTAAAAATCGCTTTTTACTTCAATGTAACATAGCATTCTTAAGTCCATAGTTTTTTTGTGATAATTGGAAATGCTCTTTTAATTTTGTTGATTTTTTTTATTAATTTTATAGAATGATTTTAACCAATGTTGTATAGAAATAACTACTCCATAGCCGCAATATTAATATAATTTATAAATATATATACGATCGAAAAATTGCAAACAACCCCTTAGTTAAGTAGCATAATAGGTTGCAGACCAATAATAAATACTCATTATTTCAATTTTCTTTTTTTTTTGTTAGGTACAAGTAATGTGCAAACTTATCCAAAAAAAATGTTCTATTTTAGGTAATTTAAAAGTAAATAGGTATGTTTCAGAATAATCATATTGAATAACTTAGTTTTAGTTAGTTATGTTTTCTACTTTTGTAATAGATAAAACGGTATTTTACCTACCAATAGGTATTTAGAGTGAAATAATAAATACACTGAGAAAAAGCCTTTTATTCCTAATAAGTATTCACATACTCTTTATAAAATTGTTTAACACTATATGTGACAGCAAGGCGCTTTTTTTACTGTAAGACAACGAAAATTGCTAGACCATTGTGTAGTAATAATATCACGGTTATTCAGCCAATAAGAATTAGGAGTTAATGCTATCATAGAGTGGTTCATAGCCATTATTGGTCTGAATACTCAGTTATTATAAAGTTCTATTGGGGGTGTAATTTGGTTTTATATACTGTATTAGTTTCGGGTTTGTTAAATAAATTAATTAAAACAGGTATTGGTACGATCAATAAAGTTTTTTTAGTGTTTAATGTTTTTAAGTGGATACTTAATTTTTCTTTATTCATATAGATATTTAAAAACCATTAAACATTTTATTTTTTACAATTTTCGCTAACTACCTTACTTTAAGTCGACCGTTTCCATACATATCAGCGATCCTGTATATAATAATAATAATAATAACAATAATAATAATAATAGTGATAAAAACGTCTATATTTCTCGTTTTAGATATAACTTAAAAATCGAACTGTTTTTTTTACTTGTTTGTTATTTTTTTAAATATTATATTTTGTCAAAAGACAGAAAATATTTCAGCATACTGAGAAGCCCAGGACCAGTGCAAAGCCACTGTGGGTGGGAAATGAAGAGAAAAAAGAAAAATTAGGGAGTTTTTTAAAAAAAACTTTGTAAAAATCATCTTTAAGTGTACGTAATGAAACCTCTTTAGTTTAATTAAACTATGGCGGAGACATGTGAAGGTGGTCAAAAAAGAGGGAAAGAAACAAGAAAAAAATGTTTTTCGTAAAAATCATGTAGATGCTTTCAATTAGCTTGAAATAAAATACTTTTTGGGGTACCAGGCTTGTTACGGCCCAGTTACCCCAACAGGTGTCAAAATTAACACATTGTGTGTAAAAATAGGTTTTAAGAAATTTTAAAAATAAATTTTAGAAAAGAAAAAAAAAGTTTTGTTTTACTAGAACATCTTTTGAAGAAGTTCCACTGCAACCAGCACTACAACTACAATTTAATAGTAAGTTAAATAGCACTGAGGTCGCGTAGCGACATATAGTGTCATTTTGTAGACACTCTTAAAGCATACCAGTACCTCTAAACATAAACTTATGAAAAAGTATCAGATGTAAGAGAAATAACATAAACAATAATGATAAGCAATGTCAAAAATACAAAATATAATATTTAAAAAAGTAACAAACAAGTAAAAAAAACAGTTCGATTTTTTAGTTGTATCTAAAACGAGAAATATAGACGTTTTTATAACTATTATTATTATTATTGTTATTATTATTACTATATACAGGATTGCTGATATGTATGGAAACGGTCGACTTAAAGTAAGATAGTTAGCGAAAATTGTAAAAAATAAAATGTTTAATGGTTTTCAAATATCTATAAGAATAAAGAAAAATTAAGTATACAGCCAGAAAGTCTTAGAAAATCAAAATTATACCTTGTATATGACTCGATATTTAAGTTGTTTTCAAAATTCTAAAAAAAAAACATTCACACTACATTACACCGCTAAATTAAAAAGAAGAGTTTCTACTTCGAGTTACCCAAGAATTTAGATATTTAAATCCAAACGAGATTAGATCTTCCACGATAAATGCAGTGAACACCCGCATCTTAAAGTATTTAGACCTAAACGACCAGCGTTTGACACATTTGTTAAACTATTTTGTTTAATTATTTTAGTTTTTTTAATATTAGAGTAAAGTATATTTATTTTCAACTGGCAGGGACAGTAAACAATGAGCCCCTAATGAATAAAAATTGCACGCTAGATCTGGAGATGAATAAAATTTTAAGGCAATTGCTGTTTTTCTTACACCTCTGTAGAAAATGCTTATTCAACACAAGTTCAGACATGGCTTATCCACTTGTTCAGATTATAGATTTTATGTTCAGTTTGGTGCCTAATTTGCTAAATAGTTTGTCTATTTATTAGTACAATAGTAATCTGTTACGTTTTTGTGGAAAATAGGAAACATATTTGTGATATGGCAGATTTCAGTGAAAATGAGGAAAGTGATAGTAATGATGAAGAAATTAAAGACAAGCACACAAATTCACAAATTGAAGGAACATAAAAAAATCTCCCTGACCACAACCGTTTAGTTTCCACAACAGCTTCAGCACTTGTAGGAAATTTAATAAAAATATTGGCCTTCTCCAAAACTGCATCCATTACAGAAGTGTATGTCTTACAGGCAGTAGTTTGGTGAACACCAAGTTCTTCACCTACAGAATTTTGAAAGCCCGGATCCGACAATTTCCGCAGAAAAACTTTAATCTTATTTAAAGGCGATAGTGCACCTTTCACCAGTATCAGTCAAAAAATAATTTGCCAACCATTCAACATTTTCGCAGTTAAATCGATAGAAATTTCTGAAATCATCATATCTGCAATTTTTACGTATACACTGTAGATTTTCCTTTTACGGACGTTCATATATTCAGCCATAATTGAAGACACAAATTAAGAGCAACGCACGTGTATGCCGCGGAGAACTAAAGGTGACCGCTACCAAGCAAATGATGCAGGGGTCGACCTACCTTAAAAAGTTGAAAGCAATCGCTGCACTAGAAAAAGCAATTCCTTAATTTATTTATCACATTTTAAGCAAGCGATAGCAATCGCTTCTATTTTTTAAGAAAAAGCATTGACTAGAAGCAATTCCTGCACTTTTAAGCAATCGCTGGACGCAAAAGCAATTACTTTGGTTTTTATTCATTCGCTATCAAGAAATTATTTCAATTTTATAAGAAAAAGCAATTGCTACATTTTTATTCATTATAGGCTCAATAACCTAACCACGAAACGCTGGATTCGATGGGTACAGGACCGAGGCAGAAATATCAAAAAACAGGTGATAAAATACAATAAACAGTATTTCTTTGTTTGTAAGTCGACCCTAGGCGAACAATTAAATAAGTAAAATAGAATAAATTCAGTTTAAATCACTATTACTGCTGTCACCCTCATACAGCCTTTACACTTGTCTTATTGTGTCTTCTTTAAACATTTCTGCTTCCATGCCGAAGTTTTTGCGCATGTTAAACGCATATAATAGTAATTTGAAGAAATAATCGATACTTAAAGTGGAGTTGAAAGTATGAAAAGGAACGAAAAACACAAAGTCTTCCTCCATAAAATTTAATCAAATAAAGAAATTCTTAGTTTAAAGGTTTGGTCATGTTTGGAACGTAGAAACGTTCATTATCAGGAGATAAAAAAATTTATTTTATGCTGATGGTGTTAGCAAAAGAGAACATTAGAACCTTAATGGAGCTTTTATGGACTTAAAAAAATGTGTAGAAGAAACATGATATGAAGAAAATTGATAATGGTTAAACCATACTGAGTATTTAAAAACGTTATTGAAGGGGGCTAAACCAACCAAATAAAATGGGGAAGAAGAAAAATACCTTTCTAAGAAGGTGTCGAAGATTATTTAAATTTTAAAAAACTTATCAAACATATGTCTGTAAGACCTTATGAGGATAAAATTGTAGTATAACAGTAATATTACATGGTAAAAAGCGTTTAATCCTCAGTACCCCAAAAATCAATTTTCTTCATATCATGTTTCTTTTACACTTCAATTGTTTAAGTCCATAAAAACCTTTAAACTAAGAATTTTTTTATTCTATTAAATTTTGTGGAGGAAGACTTTGTGTTTTTCTTTCGTTTGCATATAATTTTTTTTGATTTTTAAATTTTATTGTCATTTTCCGGCTTTTTTTTAAATTTTTTTAAAATTTTATTGGTACTAATCAGTTCCATTAACAGCACAGTCTTGTTGAATAATGAACTACTTTTAATACAGCAATTTTGTTAAGAATTAAATTGTATCTTCTCAATGCGACGCATTTTGTTCCCAGTAAAGCGCTTTCTCTACAATTAGGAAAGCAGAGCAGCGTCTCCAAAAACGAATTGTATCCGTTAGAACCTATAATCCACGGCGGGGGTTCGCAGCGATCGGTAATCGTCGCACGCCTTAGTATTAGTTTTAACGTATTTGGTGCGCAGGTCACATCGTTGTTCGGAGTCTTTTTTTAATATTATTTTTTAAAATGCATGGTGATTTATTTGAGAGAATGTCCCAGAATGCCACCATTTTTTTACTTTGGCAAAAATCGGTAGAAAAACCCGCAAATGCCCCGGCTGGTAACTTTAGTGCGATTAGAGTCCATCTAAGGAAACTTTGGCTTGGCTCATCTTTTTTTCTTTTAATTGTTGTATGTGATTCGAATGTGAATATCAAGTCGTAGTGAGTCGTACGTACGGAGTGCCGCCAAGGTATACTTTGTGCACCTGAGGAATGCCTACTAAGTACTTTTTTGATGTTTCAGGAAAATATTGGTTGATTACCTACAGGAATGCCACTTGCGTCAATAAATTATATCATACATGTAGGTGAGGCAACTATGTGGTATTTAAAAATAACTATTCTATATATTCATACTTTTTACATCGGCCAATCAAAATGAAGTATTTGTTGATTTTTTGAAAAATAAAATATAAAAGTACCTACGAAAGTAGTACCTGAATCTAGATTTTTTCATCGTTTTTAAACGGCCTTAAATATATTACATAGTGAGAAAAACCTTCTATTCCTTATAATAATTCACAAACTCTTTATACCTACAACTATTTGTGATACCAACACGCTTTCCTGTGAAACAACGAAAATTGCTAGACCGTTGTGTAGTGATAATATCACGGTAATTAAGCCAATAGGAAATAGAAGCTAATGCTACCATAGATGGTTTATAGCCATTATTGTTCTGAATACTCACAGTAATTATCAAATTCCATTGGGGGTGTAATCGGTTTTATATACTGTATTAATTCCGACTGCCAGTTTTAATGAAACTAACATTAATCATAATAATATTTGCTCGCTACGGTTAATAAAACATATACTTACCAGTGGCGGCTGGTTAATGAAGGGGCGCCGCCCTCCCTGCAATTATTTCAAACAGAATCAAAAAATACTTTACTTAAAAAACCAATAACGCAATGTATGTAAGCAATCAATTTAAATAATTCAAACCAAACGTAGCCCTATTCTAACGGGCAGGCTATACTCATAGACAAGCGAGTTGCGCGCTCTAAAGATTGTACTAAGCGCGGGCGGCGGCGGGCGACCGATTATCCGTCCCGATTCAACGCGCCTTCTCGATCGGTTGTCATGACGACGGAGGCCTGACGTCACCTACACATCGCACAACGAGCGGCCACGGAGAGCTCCAATTTTCCGCGCCCACTGTTAGCGAATCGCGATGCGACCTGTCGTCTGTCGATGCCGCTGACTCGCTGACGTTTTGTTTATTTTGTAATAATTTGATGTTCAGATAGGTGGCAGCAAAGGGTTCAAAGAAAACGGTGTTTCATATTCAACATCAAACTATATTCTGAATCTTAGTCCATGTCGCCACATACATAGTTGTTCCACTTACGCTAAATGTTTATATTACATATTTGTTATATCGACAGTATTGTTATACTAGCTAATCATAATAACTAATTAGAACACTAATACAATATACTAATACAGAGTGTTTTACCCTCATATTACACCTCCCCGGGCAATTTAAGGAATTTACACTTTGTTTTCAAATGGAAATTCCTGCTAATTATAATATGAAAGTAATTAACTCATGTGAAATAATAACTATACTTATAACAAACATTTTCTTAGTCAATAAGAATTCAAGAAATGAAGAAAGAAAAGGAAGAAAATTAGAGTAGTCAGACCTAGAATAAATAGCAGATAGAGAAGAATACGAAAGTAGGGCCGGCCGATTCCTTACTACTAAATTATTACCTAGAAATTACTTAACTATGATATAACTTAGTTCTATTTTTGTGGATTACAATCTCCTTATTACCTTTCATTAGTTTTACATTTGGAGATTCATCCTCGATAACTAAATAAGGACCAAGAAAACAAGGACTTGCGATTTTGTTTCCCACTTCATTTTTTACCAGTACTAAATCGCCTTTTTTGTATTGAATGGGTTTAATTTTTTCATCATAACTTTGCTTTCTTTTAAATTTTGAATGTAATAAGTTAGCTCTTGCATCCTCATGAGCCTTTTGCAACCGATACTTTAACTCAATAGGGTAATTCTCAAAGTTATAAATGGGTTCTAACATATTATTTAGATTATTAGGAATCTGACATTTCTTTCCAAAGACCAGTTCAAAAGGAGTATATTTAGTTTCAGTATGGACTGTAGTATTATAAGAGAAACACCAATAAGGAATCCATGTACTCCACGCTGCATCATTATTTTCGGATTGAATTCTTAAATAGGCACCCAATACCTTATGTGAATTTTCCAAAGAACCAATACTTTCATGATGGTATGCCGTGGAATAAATTTGATTTATTTTTAAAAGCTTACAAACCTCACTCATAGTGGAAGAAATAAATTCAGAACCCCTATCCGTTGCAATTTCCTGTGGAATTCCATATCGTAAGATAAAATTTTCCACAAATGATTTTGCCACAGATACGGTGTCTTTATTTTTTATAGGATATGCTTCCACAAATTTTGTTAACTCACACTGTAAAGTCAGGATGTATGCAAATTCATTTACATCTGTTGGTAGTGGTCCTACAATATCTAAATATACTTTTTGAAAAGAATAATTGGCTGTCGACGTAATAACCATGGGCTGTCTAGTATAACGATTGCAATGCTTTTGTTTTTGACAAGTGTCACATTTTCTTACAAAGTCTGCAACATCGTTATCTAGACCTGGCCAAAAGTAATACTTTTTTATATTATTTGTCATTCTATTTATGCCTGCATGTCCACTTGTGGGAAGTAAATGAAAATCATTCAAAATAATTCGTTTCTCATCATTATCTATTATTTTGCTAGCTCCTTGTACAATATTTATACGGGGGCCCCCCCAATTAGGATTACTATTTATTTCCTTACCTATCCATTTAATAAACATTTTATTTTTCTCATTTTTTAAAATATATAATTCATTTATATTTGCTTTCTTAGTTATTTTGGCCAAATCTCTCAGCATTTCGTCTCGCGCCAATGCCGATCGAGTATTTTGACTAAAGTACAAACTAAGTTGCAATGGAACATAATAAAAACTCCCCAAGTGTTCAGTTATATCTTTTGACAATGTTTTTATTTTGGACGATGTCGTTAAAACTAACTCAGTGCAATTTTTAGGTTGTTTAAGAACTTCCACAATATCTGGTTGATCAGGCCAAACATTAAGGTTATCCTTGTCCAACACACAATCTTGCTCTTTCATACTCTTACACTGTCCTCTGGTCAAAACAGCAATCATGTCATTATTCATGCTTTTCAATTCCTCAGATGTCAAGATAATTCTTGATAATGCATCCGCGGTGACATTTTCACTTCCTTTCACATACTCAACGTAAAAATCATATTCCTCAAGGCCTAATCGAAATTTTGTTAACCGGCTGGATGGGTCAGTAAGGCTAAATAAGTATAATAAAGGTTTATGGTCAGTTACTATTTTAAATCTGCGTCCATATAAATAAGGCCGAAAATGCTTTACAGCCCAGTAGATAGCTAAAAGTTCTTTGTGAATAATAGGGTAATTTATTTCCGCTTTATTTAAACTTCTACTGGCGTACGCCACTGGTCTATTATTTTTATTTGAGAGTACTGCTCCAATAGCTGACTTTGACGCATCAGTTTGAAGTATAAATTCATTTTTCTCTGCAAAATCAGGATACTGTAAAACTGGATATTGACTTAGTGCGTTCTTTAGGATTTTAAATGAGTTGTTACATTCATCCGTCCATTCAAACCTTGCATACTTTCTGCACAATTTGTTTAGGGGTACAGATAGCTCCGCAAATTTCGGAATAAACTTTCTGTAGTAATTTGCAAAAGCCACGAAACGTTTAACTTCGTCTGAATTTTTTGGAACGGGATATTCGTCTAAAGCTTTAATTTTTTCAGGATCAGGAGATATTCCTTTATCACTAATAATGTGACCCAAATAAAGAATTTCTTTCCTTAAAAACTCGCATTTTAAGGGATTTAGTTTTAAATTTACTTTACGAAGTCTAGTAAAAACGTCCATAAGGTTTTTGTTGTGTTCCTTAAGATTTCTCCCGAATACTATTAGATCGTCAAGGTAAACAAAACATTTTTCGTAGTTTAGACCTGCCATTGCAACTGTCATTATCCTAGAAAAGGCACTGGGGCTAAGTTTTAGCCCCATGGGCAATCTTTTCATTTGCCATTGCCCCCGATCAGTTGTAAAGGCTGTCAATTTTCTACTTTGTTCATCTAGTTCCACTTGATAATACCCCTGACTTAGATCTAAATGCGAAAAATAAAGAGCTCCCGCAAGAGAATCCAAAATATCAACCACATTTGCAATAGGCCACTTGATATCTACTAAACTACGGTTTAAAAATCTGTAATCTAAAACCAATCTGCTACGTTTCTCTCCTGATGTCTCACTCTTTTTCGGTACCAGTAAAACAGGCGACGACCACTCACTCTGCGCACTCTCAATTATATCATTATCGCACATTTGGGAAATTTGCTTATTTATTTCCTCCCTCTGGGATTGAGGCAGTCTATAAGGTTTTATATAAACTGGTTGAGTGTTCGGTTTGACTTGAATTGACTGTTTATAAATATTTGTTACAGATAATTTATCCCCAGGCATATGAAATATGTCTGCAAATTTAGCACATAATTGATCTATTGAATCTTTCTCTTCTTTATTCAAGTAGGTAAGTTTAAGCATGTCAAATAACTGTTTTACTCGATTAACTGAAATATTTTGAGAAGTAAACTGACAACAATCATAATTGTTGAGCTTCTCAGTTTTAGGTAAGCAATTTCTCAAGCGTACTTCACTTTCCCGTGTATTCAAAATTTTAACCGGAACTTTCCCATTCACTGGTTGTGCAATCACTCCTGCTACAAACACACCCTGGCATAACTCACTTGGCATAACAACACATTCCTCATTTAACCCTGTCTCAAGGTACTGAATACTTTCACACCTTGCAGGTAACACTAATATATGACTACAACAAGCATTTAAGTCTAAAATAACATTCTTTCCCTCATTGAAAAGATCTAAAGTATTTTCCTCATAGTTTAATTTAGCTTTATACTTCCCTAAAAAATTTCTCCCAATTATACCATCTGTATGACATTCCAACGAATCAAATACATAAAACTTTTCCCTAAATTGTATGTTTCCTATAGCGAGATTTAAGTATACATAACCTACGGAACATACTCTACCCCCTATGCCATTTATTTCAAGATTTTCCTTATGTAAAGGTATACTTGCATCTAAATGCTCTAACTTAAGCGCACACAATGACGCTCCCGTATCTACTAAGAATCCTAAACTTTTGTTGTTTACTCTAAAAGAAACTGAATTTGAGTAATTTTCGGAGTAAGTAAAAATATTATTATGACTATTCCCTTCTACTTTAGGGACGAAAAAATGTTTGCTCCCTAGAAACATCATACGGCAACGTTTCCTGACCTGCATTAATGTCTTGGTCAGCAAAATTTATTTGTCTCCGCGAATTTCCACGATAACCGCGAGTAAACGAACGTCCTCGGTGTCCCCCCTGAAAACGCTGACTTTGCGGATTGCTATTACCATTACCTAAGCGAGAATTATTTTGTTGATAATTAGAAACATGATTGTTATTTCTATTAGTTACGTTTCTATTGAAATTGTTATTAAAATGTCTTCCAGAGTTTCTAGCTCTGTTAAAACCTGCAGAAAAATTTCTGTTGTTTCCTCTTCCTCTAAACATATTGAAAATTTGTTGATTACTGCTTTGAGAGGAAATTTCTTCATCTTGCGCCGCTCTAATGGCATCCTTTAAAAATTCAAAATTTCTAGCAGATATGATTGTGCTGAGTTTATGATTTCTAAGGCCACCTGTAAACCTTTTTATAGCGATTTTTTCGTTTATTGGTCTTAAAATATCAAAAGCTCTTGAATCACCGTCTGCTTGAGAAATTGTCAGATTTACTAAGATATCTTCAAGATTTTTACCAAACTCAGAAACAGTATTATCGCCTTGCTTGGCGGAAAACAATTTTGCCTGAAGGGCGGTATCGGATTGTTTCGTTAAAAGATGTTTTTTTATGTCTCCTAATAATGAATCCATAGAATCGTAACTAGACTTTAATCTCAATTTCGCATTATTTGAAATTCGTGTTTTCAGAATGAATTTAATTAAAATAGGCTTGCCATCATCGTTAAGCATAGAATGATAAAATTCTGCCGCGTCGATTAGTTTATGTGTAATAGCTTCCGAGTCATCCATTACAGGCAAGAGGCTCGTGGCCACTTTCAGGTCAAAAGCCGACATATCTGAATGTATAATTTTCGCGTCCTGGTTATCCCGATTTGTACTTTCCGCGTCTTGGTTATCACTACTCAAACCTTCTGCGAATTGTTTATCAAAATTTATAATTTCCTGATATACTTTTTTAATTTTGTCTATAGTATTTTTAGAATATTCAATGTCTGCTTCGTCGAGTTCAGAATCTTTTATTTTTTGATTAATAGCAGAAACCTCCTCACTCAGTCGAGAGTAAATAGTTTTTGCTTCCCTAACTTTAGTTGAAACGATGGATGTTTTTCGTCTGTCGTAATTTAATTTTCCTAGATAAGTTCTGACATCTGCTAGAGAACTTAAAATTATGTTTAAGTTATCTCCCATGAAAAATATGCAAATCTAATTATTTAAGAGCAAAGTACTTGTTAAAGAGGTCCCTATTTCAATACAATTTACTTAATTCTATAACTTACTTAGTACATTTTTTCTTTTTAATTACTAAATTGCTTAATTTTTTCCATTCTTTACATATCGCCTTGTTTCTTATGTCCATTTTCAGTTTTTTTTTTTTTTTTTCCCATAAGTGTAATAACCATCTTTATAATTATCCTAAAAAGAACCTAAAAAAAAAATTTTATACTGCTTCCTCCGTCATTAATTCATCCCTTGATTTTCTTAACTCGCTTCTGTTAATTTCTCTTCGAATAGTTTTTCGTAATTCCTTACGATAACGAAGAATCCCACTATATATGATATACAGGATAACGGCTACTACAAGTGTTAGTAAAAGGTACTCTGACAGCGAAAACCCCTTGTTTGATATTTCGCTCCTTGCGTCTCCATTCGAGGCCTGGTTGATAACTATTTCCTCTTTAGACTTGGCACTACCCATTTTACTCCATATCGGTGCTTTTCTTCTTATGGTTTTTTGGCTGGCAGGATCGCCATGTAATAATTTGATGTTCAGATAGGTGGCAGCAAAGGGTTCAAAGAAAACGGTGTTTCATATTCAACATCAAACTATATTCTGAATCTTAGTCCATGTCGCCACATACATAGTTGTTCCACTTACGCTAAATGTTTATATTACATATTTGTTATATCGACAGTATTGTTATACTAGCTAATCATAATAACTAATTAGAACACTAATACAATATACTAATACAGAGTGTTTTACCCTCATATTACAATTTGTTTTGAGTTATTTATTAGTTGTTATAAAAATTGGAAACTTTCGTCTAATATAAAGGTCAGTGATTTACAGAAGGTTGTGTTTAGTTCTATGAGCTTAAGTGAAAAATTTGATTTAAAAAATGCAGGGCGGCCACTACAAATATTGAACATTGTACAAGTGCAATCAAAATGTAAAAGTAAGGCACAGTTTACGCGTAAGTTTGACAAAGAAATATATAATAAAATATTCTGGATATGCGGTTGTGAGGACAAAAATATATTTTTTTTGTTTCGTGTGTCTTCTTTTTGGCGGGGATAATAATTGAACTAAAAATGGGGTGCAGGACTTAAAACATCTTTCAGAGAAAATAAAAAGCATGAAAATAGTGCAAAACATCGTTATAATGTGGTAAGTTTTGAGATGTTAGGACAAACTAATATTTTAACTTGTTTAAGTAGTGCTTATGCTGATGAAATTAAAATTCACAACGAGAAAGTTAGAAAAAAGAGACACGTACTTTCGATAATAATAGACATTTTATTTTTTTTAATTTAAAGCCAGCGCCCCCTCACTCACTAGTCACGAGCCGCCACTGATACTTACAACTAAAAATCAGTACGGTAGTTCTCAAAAATCCAAATAGCTTCTAGTGTGATATTGTTCTTGTCGTTTAATATTGCATATGATTATTTATTATGCAACATGGTTTATTGAGATCATAAAATTCGTCCATAGATTATAAAGTCCAATACTAATGATGGGTTGTGCGAAATAAGAATTTTCTATTGCTTTATGCAAAGTTAAAAAAAACTTAAATACAAAGTAAAAATAAATTAATTGAAACAGGTATTGGTACGATCAATAAAATTGAAATTTAGACAGGACATCTAGAATATTCCGAACAACGATGTGACCTGCGCAACAAATATGTTAAAACTAATATTACGGCGCGCGGCGATTGCCGATTGCTACGAACCCCCACCAACGTCTTGTGGATTATAGGTTCTAACGGATACAATTCGTTTTTGGGGACGCTGTTCTGCTTTTTCAATTGTAGAGAAAGCGCTTTACTGGGAAGAAAATGCGTCGCATTGTCTTAAAAGTAGTTCATTATTCAACAAGACTGTGCTGCTAATGGAACTGATTACTACCAATAAAAATACTGTTCTAGCAAATCTGGAATTGATATTATACTAAAGCCGGTTTGATACACTAGCAATTAATAAAAAATAAGCCATCAATACAAACTATGTCTTAGCAAACCTGTTGTATTCGATCATTTTCCTCAGTGCAAAGCCAATGTTAACGAGGGGGGAGGGGGGGGGGGGGGATTCGCAGCCTTTCTCTTACTTAACCCAAATACTAAGTAGGCCGAATCAAAAACAAGAATTGATTGTATTTCATATATTTTTTGTTAATTTGCATGTGTTGTTTTTTTAAATAAAAAAATCCAAAAAAAAATGGGTGAGTTTTTTCGTAATATACGTACTGGACGATTGAGCCAACCCAACAACGACTAGACCCTTCACCCCCTTAAAAAAAGCTGCGACCGTCACTAAGTTAACTACGAATATATTTAAATACTATCATACTTAAATCGGTTAAAAATAATTTGCTTTATCTATTTAAATGTAATTTTAATAAAACGCTATTATCATTTTATGGATACTTCTTTCACGTGTCTCATTTATCCAAGCCTTTCGTTTGAATAATTTGCTAAGGTTAGTAATTTGCATAATATACCTATAAAATACTTTTAAACTCTTCCAATTAACTTACTTTTAAAAAGGGATAAATTTGAAGGGTTTTTAAAAAAGGATCTAATTTACCAATGTTATTAAAAAAAATATGTTCTATAAATACCTCAAACTTAAAGCTATTAAAAATTATTAGAGATAAAAACAGCGGCTCTTATAACTTGATATAATACCAGTAAAATTGTGTATATATTTTCGGTTTTTAAAATCGTGGGTGTATCTAACAACATTTTATTTTGTTACCCATTAAAACAAATTTGTTTAATCGGATAATCAAAGACAACTTTTATATTTTCATATAAATAGTTTGTCGTAAATTTTCGTGCTACCGACCAAAATAATAACGCTGATTAATTTATCTCTTGATCCCTAATATTGAACTGAACCTCATTGTTCTTTTGGCCTAATTTCTGTAAGACAACAATAATTGATTTCTGTATATTAGCCAATTTCCGAAGAACTTTTACTCTGAGAAAAAGCCTTCTATATACCTTATAAGAATTCACATACTCTTTAGACAACTGTTTAATGCAATATGTCACAGCTACGCGCTTTCCTACTGTAAGACAACGAAAATTGCTAAACTGTTGTGTAGTGATAATAGAGAGTTTTCGTTGTATGGGCAAATTCGAACGGTTAACCATAACGAATACGAATACGAAGCCGCTATTTGACAGATCGTAAAAATAGTTTTCGTTCAATTCGCTTAACGTTAAGTCGAATTCGACAGTAAACATAACAAATAACAAATATAACATAACCTATCTTTAATGGTTTGTGTTCATATTTTCATATACGTTTTGTGCTATCTTTTTTGCTTGGTTTTAATTTCCTAGTACCCAAAATTCTAAAACATGATGATAGGCGAAAGGTTGCTTTTATTGGACTCATCCAGTGATTCGGATTTGGATGATGCCCTTCTCTTGGAGGTGCTTGAGCGCCAGGACATTCAGTATCGAGCACAGTTGTATGGACATTTCAATTTAGAAAACTATAATAATGCTGAATGCAAACTTTATTTCCGATTTGGTCATTGAAAATGGTCATTACGCATGCGTTCCGTTTTCGCTATGGCTTTGTCTTCCGTCCGTTAGCTCCCGCCACTTATCCGTAACGATAACGATAAATGACAGCTCAAATGTCAAAGTTGTCAAATAGCGGCTATCGGAATCGCTTTTAAAAGACAACGAAAACTGTCTATTATCAAGCTAATTTAGCCAATAGGAAATAGGAGTTAATGCTACCATAGAATGGTTTATAGCCATTATTGGTCTGAATACTCATTGTAATTATCAAGTTCTATTGGGGGTTTAACCTTGTTGTATATACTGTATTAGTTCCGACTGGCAGTTGTAATAAAACATGTCATTAATCATAATAATATTTGCTTGCTACGGTTAACAAACCATATACTTACCACTAAACATTAGTACTGTAGTTCTGAAAAATTTAAATACCTTCTAGTGTGATATTTTTCTAACATTGTATATGATTATCTATTATGGAACATGGTTTACTGAGATGGTAAAATTTGTCCATAGATTATAAAGTCCAATACTAATGATGGATTGTGCGAAATAAGAATCTTCTATTGCTTTATCTGACATGCAAAGTTTTAAAAAACGTAAATACAAAGTAAAAATAAATTAATTGAAACAGGTATTGGTACGATCAATAAAATTCAAATTCAGGCAGGACAACTAGAAGATTCCAAACAACGATGTGACCTACGCAACAAATACGTTAAGACTAAAACTAGGGCGTGCGGCGATTGGCGATCGCTACAAGCCCCCATCAACGTCAACGTGGATTGTAGGTTCTAACGGATACAATTCGTTTTTGGGGGAAACTGTTCTGCTTTATTAATTGTACAGAAAGCGCTTTACTGGGAACAAAATGCGTCGCATTGAGAAGATACAATTTATTTCTCAACAAAATTGCTATGTTAAAAGTGGTTCATTATTCAACAAGACTGTGCTGCCAATGGAACTGATTACTACCAATAAAAATACTGTTCTAGCAAATTTGGAATTGATATAACAATAAAGCGGATTTGATACACTAGCAATTTATTTATTATGGGTTAATAAAAAATAGGCTATCAATACAAACTATCTCTTACCTGGTATATTAGATCATTTTTCTCAGTGTACCGAGAGGACCCTTTCAATTTTAATCTTCTATTTTAATCTTTAAAGTCTTAGAGAAATGAGGTCCAATTTACCCAAATAGGTTCGCATGCCCCTGGTAAAAAAAAAGAAACTTGTAATTTATGTCCCAAAATTGGCTGCGGTCGCTAAAGTAGTTCGATAGCAACACAACGAAAACCAGTTTATGAAGGGCATCGTCAAAGGGCTCTAGCTCCCCGAGGAATCGTTTCCCGACCCATGTTCATAGGAACTTATTTTTATGTGTTCCATCTACCCTCGAAGTTTGTAACATGATCACATTAACACCCTGTATAATATAGATATTTTTTAACCGGCAGATCCCGCCTTCCTTAGAACCATGTTCTGGATCCGCCACGCCACTGTTAAAATTTTTCATTGCTGAAACGTTCTCTCGAATCACTGGCCTAAAAAAAGTAAGGACATCCGTTATTTCTGTATTATTATCATTATTATGTTATAAAACAATTCTTCATAGATAAAATGCTTAGTGCCTGAACAATGCGGAAATTCTTTGCACAGATTTCATCTATATAACCCGTCACAAATATTTTACGAGTCGTATCAAAGGTAACTCTTAATTGAATCTGCTCTTTTCTTCAAGGAAATATTAACAATTTTATTAGTGTTGGGAAAATCGACTTATTTTAATAATCGACTACGGAGTATTTAAGTGATTTAAAAAACCGAATTATAATCGATTTTTCACTCAAATGCTAATATTAATGTTGGCATTGGCGGTTCATCGTTCATGTTGATATACAGCATTTGTATTGGGAATAACTGACTCGGTGTTGTTAATCGATTGCTTTTTTGCGGATTATTAAATGTGGCGGATAGGAGATATTTGTGGATTTTTTGGCATGGTTCCCAGTTCCCAGATCTTATAATTTAACAACTTGACCTTGAGATGTCACGATATTGCATAACTCATGATATTTATGAATACTGAATACTCACCACTACACATTAAGTTAGTTTTCAGTAGACGCCGACGATTTAAATCTAAATAAAATAATAAATCCTATTATCCTACGCAGGCAACCCGTAATGCAGTATTTAAATCTAAATAATAAATCATATTATCTTACACAGGCAACCCGTAATGCAGTATTTAATTTTAATTATATCGCCAATAACCGAAACCACTCGGTGTAGCCGCTCGCTAGGAGATGGCTCTGGCCGCAGTGAGTGATTGACATGCGGGCAGCACCTTTGGAGTCGCGTTGGAAAATAAAAACCATATGTTCGTCACTCGAATAATTTCCAAAGATAATCGAATAATTCAAGTGATTGAAAAAACCGAAAAATGGGTTATTTTTCACTCGAGTGATCCCAACACTAAATTTTATATTAAACTAGCGGATACCAGCGCCTTCGCTCGCGCAATTGAGTTGTTATACATTCGCTATCGAAGCAAAACAGCCGGTACCCATACACACTACCCAATAGGGTACCATACACACTACCCAATAGATCTATATCTGTTTGTTTGAAGGTGGTAGACAATGAAGTAATATAAAAAAAATTACCTTGTCTTTATTTTGTTACTTAACACAACGTTTCACCCTGACACCTTTGTAACTAGTACAATCTCAAAATTTAAAAATCGCAAAGTAAAAACTAATACAGAAAGAAAGAGGAGCAAGCATTTCTTACAATACCTAATGTTAAGGTAGGAGTATCAACATGCTTGCCAACCTATAACCTATTTCGCGTAGATTTATTTATGTTTTCTAGCTTTTATACAAAATTTAAAGAAAATCAGTATCAACTTGATATTTTCTAGGTAATAATTGACATATTTAATAAATATCAAGGAATTTCATAACTTACTTTAGGAGAATTGTATAGCGAAAAATAACGGGTAAGATTTTTTTTAACATTATTATGTCATTGTCACTCATTGTTCTTTCACTATACAATTCTCCCAAAATTAGCAATGAAACAAATTGATATTTTTGTAATATATCAGATACTACCTAAATAATGTACCGACGATATTGATTTTCTTTAAATATTAGTTATTAAAATAATAAACTCAAAAAATCAACGCAAAATAGGTTATAGGTTGGCAATAAATTGAATGACGTTGAGAATTCAACCTTAAGGGGAATTTAAGACTGTTCCGTGGTTTGTTATGTTATTTAGTTTAAAGACATACCAAACTATAAAAATCATTGAAAGTATTAATTAATTAATTTTAAGTATATCTGTAATACTAAATAAAAGGTACTGGCTATAGGGTTACTGACTTCATCGACTGTTGAACTCTTTAAGTTGAATTCGTTTCTCATATGCAAAATCGCAGATATGAAGATTAAATTTATTCGCCTTGGAATTCCTTATTATTTATGAAACAACAAAGAGTCATAGGTTTTCTCAAAAATAAAATCTCTGAAGTGCAAAATGAACACTTTGCGCACGAATTTCAGATAATATTTGCTATCGCAGATGGGAGTTTTTATGCGATAAATCCGGACAAAAGTGGGTTTGAATAGCTGACTAGCAGATCTAACAGGTGGCTAGAACATACTGAACTCCCCATACCCTTCCTCGTTTTGGATTATTGGTTTAAACTTAGAAGTCGTGTAAATTGCATAGTTCTCTTTAAGGTAATTTGTGTTATGAATAGTGACTTTTTGGGAGCGTATTTAAAATCTACTAAGAAGAGCAAAATAAGGATGCTGTTTTTAAATGAAAATATATGGTTAATTGGTTAATTAAGACCCTAAATTTCCAAGTACAGGCTAAATGTTGAATGAAATGATCTATTTGAAGGTGGTAGACAATGAAGTAATATCGAAAAAAATATCTTGTCGGACTTCCATTGTCTTTATTTTGTTACTTAAACGTTTCGGTTAGTTAGTATCTCTAACCATTTTCAAGTGTAAACTAAATTAAAAACATAAGTGAATAAAGGTGTCATGTCACATTTTTAAACTTCGAAGTTATTCAATAAAACGCGTTATGACTTTATTATTTAATTTTATTTACTAACACCGCATTAATTAGGTAAAATTTACAAATTTTATTTGGTGCACTTTAATAATAAAAACAAGTTTATAGTTTTTTTCATAGTGTCATGACTTAACACCTTTATCCTTAAGAAAATATTTAATTATGAAGAAAGCTGCATTTAAGGTTTACTAATAGTAAGATCTATACCAGGGATGCTCAAAAAGTAGAAAAAGTAGTTTATCCACTAATGTCTTCAATTATAATTCTAAGGCTACTGTCTTAAATACTATCCATGTGCAATGAAATTTAAATTCTATATCAGAGAGCATCTAACGTTTGCATGAATCCGAAAGACCATAATATTGACATTTCAAATATCTAAAAAGATTTAAAACAGAATGATTACCCTGAAACCTTTGTAGGGAATACCATCTCAAAACTTAAAAATCGCGAAGTAAAAACTAATACAGAAACGAAAGAGGAGCAAGCATTTCTTACAATACCTTATGTTAAGGGGATTTCTGAAAAGAGTAGAAGGATAACCAAAAACTATAACATCAAAACAGCCTTCAAATCCGGAAATACGCTTAGAAGCTTTCTTACAAAAGTAAAAATCCCCCGTAATAAAAACACAAAAAATTGTATCTATCAAATCCCTTGCGAGTGTGGCGAATCGTACATTGGAGAAACAAAAAGACCTTTTTCCATATACGAGTTAAAGAACATCTGAAACATACTCAAAGAGGTGAAACTACAAGATCAGGTATAGCGGAACATGTATGGACTAACCAGCATAATATACAGTGGTCAAAAGCCAAGGTTTTGGACACGAAACAGCACTGGAGAAAACGAAAATTCAAAGAAACAGCTTTTGTGAATCAAAATACCCCTATATTTATTAAACTAGATATCCCCAATATCTGGAAACCTCTTCTTGTCCAAAACCAACAGCTCAAACTTCACACTCCAATAAGCACGCAGGCGGGGTCATCAAGCTTCATTGCACAATTATGCACATGGATAGTATTTAAGACAGGAGCCTTAGAATTATAATTTAGTTTACACTTGAAAACGGTTATAGAGATACTAACTAACCGTGTTAAATAACAAAATAAAGACAATGGAAGTCCGACAAGGTAATTTCTTAGATCCATATCTATTATCATCATGTTTGTTTGAAGGTTGTAGACAATGATGTATCTTGAGTAATAGATGTGTTTTGGACTTCCATTGCCTTTAGTTTTTCATATCACAACTATTATCATCATAGTAAAAATATATCTATTTCTTTACAGATCGTTAATAACGCTCACAGAACATTTTTTATAGACTTAGCGTTTATTAAGACCCTAGGGGTAGAATTTATTGATATACTAAAATATGTAAAGAAAGTCCGTCAAATAATATAAACTTTTATATCCCTTTTCACCCCTTTAGAGGCAGACTTTCAGAAAAATAAGAAATACATAGTAATTGTATAGTATTTATGCTGAGTTTTAATCAATTTGGAACAAAAACAAGACTTATTTTTATACCTACCACTTTTTCCACCCCCTAGGAGCAAAATTTTCGAAAATGCCTAAACACCTATTTATTTGTTCCAAGTAAAGAATTTGTCTCAACTTTCTTACTTATATTTTTTTCTTTAACGGGTGCATTGAAAACTTACTATCCTCTACGGCCAAAATTTCTCATAACATCAAAACACGTAGGCACTTGCTTAAAGTAAGCATAGTACCAATTTTCAGCAATACAGCTTAATATTATAGACAGTTATAAACCCCCTCAAAATAGGCTAAACCCCTTTCTTCAACCCATTTTTTTTAAGATGACGATATATCAATCCGGGGTTAGAATAGTCCCCTTTTTTTACATGCCACAAAACACAAACAAAGCTAATAAATACCACCGAATAGTTATATCTTCACAAAAAAAAAATTTAAAAGTTAAAAGAAAACCACCAAAAGCAGCTTAGCAATGCTGCACCTTTCGAAAATGAATGAATATGAAAAATTCTGCGTCACGCGTAGTTTGTTTGACTTCACAGGTGCAAAGACCGCTTTACACACTGCAGCCCAAAAAAATCGCCACTTGAGGGCACGATACGATGAAAGCGATACTAGAAAATATATTGTATATTCTTGTTAAGTAAAATTAGAAGCAAAATATCCAAATAGGAAAAACCTCTTTTCTACATGAACGGGTTTGTTAGATCTTTATGGTATTCAACATTATTATTAAAATAAATAATTGACTTTTGGCTTAGAACAAAAAAAACCGTTGAAGAAACGATATTAGTGCTAATGGTGATTTCGCTGTTGTATGTATCTGTTTCTATAATAAAACCATTAATTATGATGAGACTCTCAAAATACGCGGTACCGACTAAAAGTTGACCAGGTACGTGCATTACGAATTGCTAGTTAAACTTAAAGACGTTTTATGTCAATTTGTCCTTATATAACTGTTAAATACTATATGTGACAGCAACGCGATTTCCTACTAAAAGACAACGAAAATTGCTAGACCGTTGTGTAGTGATAATATCACGGTAATTTAGCCAATAGGAAATAGAAGTTAATGCTACCATAGAATGGTTTATAGCCATTATTGCTCTGACTACTCAAAGTAATTATCATAATCATAATCATAATCATAATCATAATCATAAATTTTATTTGACTACGTTTTGTACATGTTAAAAATACAATTGTAGCAGGTCAGTGTATCAATAATCAAAGTCTATATGCTACTAGATTATAAATATCACAATACAATAAGGTAATAGCAACAATACTTCTCATGAACAAACAATTTTAAAAAACAATTAATTAAAAAAAAAACAGCAATGTTTCAACGTACTATGTCAATATTTTCGCATGATGAATTTATATTTTCCAAATATTCCTTGATAGAATAAAAAGCAGATTTACTAAGAATGTTTTTCATGGTATATTTAAATTTTTTTGGCTGAAGGCCTTTGATTGAATCTGGCAGAGCATTAAAGAGATCAATTTTTGGTGAGTTCTTTATTGATTTTTCTAGTCTATATTTGGGTTTTCTAATCAGGACTGCCGATCTAGTGCTGTAGTTATGAAAGTTAGAATTTAGCTTGAAGTAATCTATGTTACTGTGTATTTCAATCAGCTGATGCAAGATAAATAGAGACGGTAATGTCAATATTCCCAGACGTATAAAATGAGGTTTGCAGTGGTCTCGATGCCCTGCACCCACAATTGCTCGAACAGCCCTCTTTTGCAATTTAAACACAATATGCGAATCCGCAGAGGTACCCCACAGTTGTATTCCATAATCATAATCATAATCATAATCATAATCATAATCATAATCATAATCATAATCATAATCATAATCATAATCATAATCATAATCATAATCATAATCATAATCATAATCATAATCATAATCATAATCATAATCATAATCATAATCATAATCATAATCATAATCATAATCATAATCATAATCATAATCATAATCATAATCATAATCATAATCATAATCATAATCATAATCATAATCATAATCATAATCATAATCATAATCATAATCATAATCATAATCATAATCATAATCATAATCATAATCATAATCATAAATTTTATTTGACTACGTTTTGTACATGTTAAAAAATACAATTGTAGCAGGTCAGTGTATCAATAATCAAAGTCTATATGCTACTAGATTATATATATATATGTAACGTGGGCATGAAAAAGTGAGTAATAAACAGTCATAACAGAATCCAGTCCAATTAATGGTTTAAGCTTTCTTATTACGAAAATAGAAGAGGATAGCCTGCCCCGCAATGATCGAATGTGGGGCCCCCAATTTAAATCACTATCCAATGTAACACCAAGCATTTTAGCCTCTGAACCATTCACCACACTACGACTTGTCGAGAAAACGACTTCCTGGGTCTTATCCATATTCAGTTTCAGATTATTCTGAGAAAACCATTCATTTGCTTTTTGTTTTAGATCACTACATTTGTTTTTTAGTTCATTAATGTTGTCACAGCTGCACAGCAGTGATGTGTCGTCCGCAAAACAAATGCACCCGTACGGGGACAGATGTAAGAATAAGTCATTCATATAAATTATAAAGAGGAGCGGACCTAGAACTGATCCTTGGGGTACCCCACTCTCTACCAGTACACGGCGCGACACTCCATCCTGAAGAGAGACATACTGTATTCGGGAAGTCAAGTAAGAGATCAACAAGCTCAGAGGCAGACCCCGAATTCCATATCGAGAAAGCTTTTCGATCAGAAGCTCGTGAGAAACGCAGTCAAAGGCCTTGCTAAGGTCACAAAGAGTAAGACCCACATGCTCTCCCCTCTCAAGGCCCTCCACTACGCCACTCACAATCCTCGACACTGCCTGGATCGCCGAGCGACCATCCCTGAAACCAAACTGTGAGTAGTGCAATTTTGATTCAATATACTGACTTATGTTTTTTTTTATGATTATTTCGAAAACCTTTCCAAACAGAGGGATTATGGAAATTGGTCGATAATTATCCGCGGAGTCGATCAAGGTCTATTGGGGGTATAATATGGTTTTAGATACTGTATTAGTTTCGATTGGCAGTTGTGATGAAACTTGGCATTATTCATAATATTTGCTTGCTACGGTTAATAAAGCATATACTTACCACTAAAAATCAGTACTACTGTAGTTATCAAGAAGGTAAAATTCGTCCATAGTTTGTATTGATAGCTTCTTTTGTATTAACCCATATTAAATGAATTGCTAGTGTATCAAACCCGCTTTAGTGTTAAATCAATTCCAGATTTGCTAGAACAGTGTTTTTATTGATAGTAAGCAGTTCCATTAACAGCACAGTCTTGTTGAATAATGAACTACAAAGAAGTACAGCCATTTTGTTAAGAAATAAATTGTAACTTCTTAATGCGACGCATTTTATTCCCATTAAAGCATTTTTTCTACAATTAAGAAAGCAGAACAGCGTCCCCAAAAACGATTGTATCCATTAGAACCTATAATTCACAAGACGTTGGAGTGGGTTCGTAGCGATCGGTAATCGCCGCGCGCCATATTATTAGTTTTAACGTATTTGTTGAGCAGGTCACATCGTTGTTCGGAGTCTTCCCTAATTTGAATTTTATTGATTGTACCAATACCTGCTTCAATTAATTTATTTTTACTTTTTCTTTAAGTTTTTTTAAACTTTGCATGTCAGATAAAGAAATAGAAGATTCTTATTTCGCACAACCCATCATTAGTATTGAACTTTGTAATGTATGGATGAATTTAACCAGCTCAGTAAACCATATTGTATAATATATAATCATATGCAATATTAAACGACAAGAACAATATCACACTAGGAACTAGAAGTTATTTACCTTTTTGGAAACTACAGTACTGATTTTTCGTGGTAAGTATATGCTTTATAACCGTAGCAAGCAAATATTATTATGAATAATGTCATGTATCATAAGAACTGCCAGTTGAAACTAATACGGTATATAAATCCAGTTTACACCCCCAATAGAACTTGATAATTACTGTGAGTATTCAGAGCAATAATGGCTATTTCCTATTGGCTAAATTACCGTGATATTATCACTTCACAACGGTCTAGCAATTTTCGTTGTCTTACAGTAGGAAAGCGCGTTGCTGTCACATATCGTATTAAACAGTTGTATAAAGAGTATATGAATTCTTATAAGGAATAGAACGCTTTTTTCTCAGTGTAATGACTTAAAGCTACCCCTAAAATAAAAGCGGAAATCACTCCTATCAAAAAATTAAGTACATAAAAACCACTTGCCATATTTTCAGCTAAATATATATTTTTCAAAAAGAAATGCGTTCATTGTTATAAAATTTTTCGACCAAACCACGTACCAGACCATAAATAACTTAACTTTTGGTTCTGGTTTATTGTTATTCTCCAATTATGGTCCATTTCTTTGCCTATATTTTATATTGATTAGCTGATTTATGTTTATCTTAATTACTGATTTGTTGAAAGTTAGTCGTTTAGTTTTGTTTTGTTAAGTTTTTTTAGTTGTTTTTTTCGATTGTCTTTATTCTTATTGTTTTCTTGCCTTTTAAAGAGGTCAAAGCCATGAATGAAAAATTACCTCTTTTGTTTTTATGTTAAGCGCTCAAAATCAAAGTAAAATCTGGACATGAATGATTAGTTATTATAAGGTGTCAAAAAGTCTGGACTACTACAAATATTTCAAAATTACTGAATATAATTTTTATATATAATTATCAATATAACGCGGGTTATATTCGTAGGAATATAAATTTATTTTTAACCAATTAGAAGGCTCCTTCTTGTTTAGGAGACTCGATAGTCTATAGCCTATTAACCTAATAAAATTAATAAGTGATAATTTTTCTTAGGTACGACTACTACGACTTAATTTTAATTCAAATGTCAAATAATTTCGAAGTGACAGGTGAGACAATCCAATGTCTTTATAGTTTTAAATTCAAATATAACTTTAAAAAACATATTTCAGATTAGTTTAGTTTAGTAAGAACGCACTGTATTTTTACAATAGAAGTTGATTTTACTTGTTAGTGACTAAGGTTTATTACTAAAATTTCAGGAACATTAAAAGAAACTCCAATTTATGAAATTTTCTTACCGAATCTCCCACGCAGCAGAATTTTCACTTATAATATCACAAGAGCTTAAATTATTTCCGGAAATTTTCTTGAGGGCACGAAGATTTTGAAAATTATCAAGAGTCGCGAAGCGACGAGGGATAATTTTCTTGAAATATTCGTGCCCGAAAGAAAATTTCCAGGAATAATTTAAGCTCGCGTGGGATTCGGTAAGAAAATTTCACACCACTTCACACCATAATTTGGAAAAAAAATTATTAATCAAACTTGACATTTTAAACTAATTTCACTGCTTGTCAAGTTGGCCAGGGTATTTTGACATAAAATGTTGAATTGTCATTTTTGTTTAACCGGTTCTGTCACAAAGCTTAATATTAATTACTAGGTACATAGTTTAAAACGTCTGTACGTTGAGTGTTGAGTTTAATAAGTGTATACGAAATGTCGCGATTTGGTAAAGAAAATCAAGAAGTAATTAGACAAGAAATTTAAAATATAACACCAGATAACACCCGAAAATCAAAATCAAGTGTATGGAAACAGTTTGTTGAATTTTGTGACGAAAAGTTGTATAATATTCATGAGTGTATAAGTGTAGTACAGGTCGCTACTATACTGGAGGACTACGCATTTAATATGAAAAAGCAAAATTTTGAAGATTATAAGGAAAGTGTGGTCAAAGTGATGTGAAATGTTACATATTTCAGATATTTTGCATTATTCACAGGTATATGTACATTATTTAATGGTTGTAGATCATATGTTTACCTTTTCAACTGTCAAAAAATTTCCACTTAAATATTGTGGCGCCTCGAAAAAATTTCCGGAAATTCTTTTAGTTGCCATGGTAACTAGTCATAATTAAGGTATCTTATTGGTTAAAAAGTACAGGTGTGAAATTTTCCAGATATTTTTTTTCTCGGTTTCACTAATGTTCTTGTTGATAGAAAATTTCCCTCGTCTTCGACTCGATTATAAGTGAGAATTTCATGAATTGATTTTACTAAACCACGTATAGGTGAACGTTTTATGTCATTGTCACAAAAGCAGCTGGTATAACATTGTTAGGTTAACCAAATAACATTTTAATGGTCTGTCAAAAAAGTGTCGCGATTTGGAACTCAGTCAATGCAAAATATAAATGAAAATATTGAAAATCTAACGCCTATAAATACTAAACGATCAAAGCAGTCCATATTATTGTGTCGCAGTTTCAACTATTCTGCGAGAAAAAAAGTTTTAATATTAGGTCCAGACACCGCTGAAGACGATTTCGTGACTTTATTGGGGAGCCATTATGCGCAAGAAAAATGGTAATGAGTAGTGAGTACAAGGAAGCAGTCTTCAAAACAATGTGGAACGTTACGAAGTTAAGTTATGAAGACGAGTGGCCACTCAAATGTAAGTTCCATCTTCCAATTTTACAACTCATTGGTTACTAAAATAAGAGATACTGGAACTTCATTGAAAACAACACAAAACGATGGCAGTAATCTGGAGAATGTGTTTTCAGATTATCAACTATCAATTTATAATAACTGCACATTTAACATTCAAAATTAAATTGTTCATATTATTACACGATTGTTAATATTGTTTTTTTTGTATAATAAAAATAATATAAATATAGAATAACATACGTGCCTGTTATTTTTTGTTAACATTAAGTATAAATGCAATGACGGTTTTATTTGTGTATCATTATGACAGACTCAAAAAATTATCACTTGTAATACCACTAGAAGTCAAATTATATCCAGAAAATTCGCAGAAATACTCGCCTCCGGCTCGGAAAAAATTTCAAAGTATTCGTGCGCGAGAAAAATTTTTAAGGTATAATTTGATTTCGAATGGTATTTGGTAAGAAAATTTGACAACAAAATGAGTTTTTAATAGATATTTGTTATTAATTAGTTATACGTCAATATATATAGAATGCTTTGAAATTACTTTAAATGTCAAATTTTGAAAAAAATATTAGGAATAGATTACATTTTTATTTACCAATTTTAGTAACATGCAAACACCAATTCTAGGTTTCATATAACTCATATTGTTTCCTAATATTGGGTTTATTTTTTAGAAATAAATCTACCATAAATTTATGCATTACGTTACTTAATAATAAAAGAATCCTGATTACACTTTTTTCTACCATTTTTAGTAACACAAAAACAACACCTTCAGATTTAATATATCTTATATTCTTATCTAATATTTAGTTCACTAAAGTTGGTAGAAAATTATATATTAGAAATAAATCTTTCCTTGCTATATTTGCCAAAATAAACCGAGCGATTTTGAAGCATGACAAAACATCGCCTAATTATTCTTGTTTTATCTAGAAGGCCATGCTAATTTTGAGGATACAAAATGTCAACAATTAAAAGACGTTTGTAAGATCTGCATCTTGCTGATAGTTGTTCGTCGAAGTATTTAAATTAATATTCTAAAATGAATCGTTTTGAAAAATACAAAATTTGCATTTTGTGCAAAAAAATATCCGACGTTAAAACCCATCACTGTACTATGTTTTTTTTAGAAGATCTCATTGCCGAATGCGGTAGTGAATTAGAGGAAGATGATTTGTTCTCGATCATCCAGCAATATCTTTTAGAAAAATCAACAAAATACAGATTATTACGTGGGCAAGAAGTTAAAAAAATTGTGTCCAAATATTACCTATATTATTTAAACCACAGACATTTATTCAATATAATTTGTCCATCGGATTATTCGCCATTAAAAAGGGAAGGGAAGAGGTAGAAAGAAAATTTAAGGTACATTTACAGGTTGTAACTAAAAATTATCTATCTAAAAAATAAATTATTTTGTATTGTTTAGGCGTTTTTATTCCTTTAATATTAACTAACATTAATTAAAGAAATTTAAAATCATAGAAAGTTTGACAAAACGTACTGGGGTGCGTTCAGGAAACGTTACAAAGTACACATTTCTTACTTTTTTGTGACCAAGTTCGTTCATAAATGATGTAACATGTTACTCTGTAACTTCTGTTTCAGCGTTCATAAATTCATTTTGACTTTACCGAAGGAGTCCATTTCTTACCATGGTCTAGAGCATGGCTATAAATGACCGAGTTTGCGCGTTTTAAATCTTGTTGACAGCTTTGAAAAAAACGTTGTATAACTAACCTACAATTTTACTTCTCTAATAAACCCTTTATTTTTCTGCGAGTTCTTGGCATACAAATACAATCAAAAGCAACGAACACCAACAAACAAAACAACAGTCAAAAGTTATAGGTTATGTTGAAACGAATTTTGACATTTGAACAAATGAGGTGTAAAATTCGTTCACAAATCTGGGCTGACTCTGGGATCCAGTTTAAATGTCAACAAGTTCCATTACAGTGTAAAGTATTCCTTTCCTTGTTGTTTCCTGAACGCACCCCTGGTTGATTGTTGACAGTTGACATTTTATAAAGTTCCGTGTTGTCACTTTATAATATGTCAAAAAATTTCCACTGTAATACCCTTCAGGGTACACCAGAAAGGGAAAATTTCCATTGACATTGACCAATGCCTCATAATTTTATCTCAAGCACGTAACCAAGGTAACAACCCTCCGCCTTCAGCGTCGGGTTGTTACCAGGCAACGTGCTTTCGGCTAAAATTATCTCGTCCATTATCAATGTCCTAGGGTTATTATAGCTGAGAATTTCATTAACCTTATTTTAACAATCAAATACCATAATTTTATTGTGTATTACCATGGTTATTCTATTGTTGCAAAAAATTATCCCGATAATTTTTTGACAGAAAAAAATTATCATGATAATTTTTTGACATATTTTTTTTTGTCAGTCATAATGATACACAAACAAAACATTCATTGCATTTATACTAATGTTAACAAAAACAACAGGCATGTTATCCTATATTTATATTTTATTATAGAAGAAAAAAACAATATTAGCAATCGTATAATAATATGAATAAAAAAATTTTCTGTAAACCTTCTGGTGTATTTTCATCCCAAATTTGTACCATTTGCAAATACTGCTTATGATTAAATGCAACTGCACTTGCTGTCCTTTTTTCTGGGTTTTTTTTGTAACATTTTTCTTGCAGCATCGCGAGCATCTCTTGCTGGTTTGAAAGAAATGTCAGTAAAAGGATCTATCTTCCTGTTATATTCATTGTAGTACTTTTCTTTTAGAAGTTTTGCAGTGACGTTCCACATTGTTTTGACGACTGCTTCCTTGTACTCACTACCATTTTTCTTGCGCATATTGGCTCCCCAATCTTTCAATAAAGTCACCAAAACTTCTTCAGCGGTGTCTGGACCTAATATATAACTTTTTTCCTCGCAGAATAGTTGAAACTGAGACCATATGGACTGATTTGATCGTTTAGTATGTATGGGCGTTAGATTCTCAATATTTTCATTTATACTTTCCATTGACTGGATTCCAAATCGCAACATTTTTTTGACAGATGCATTGAAATGTTATTTGGTTACTCTAACAATGTTATACCAGCTACTTTTCTGTGAGAATGACATAAAACGTTCAACTATACGTGGTAAAGCAAAATCCGTTCATGAAATTCTCCAACGAATATAACTCGGGCATTGATAATTATTGGTAATTTTAGGCAAATATGCCTTCATGCAATTTGGAGCAAGCAAAAGCATATCAATGCACTTGTTATATTATATATGATAACTTTTTTCTGTCAAAAAGCAACAATGGCAACCATGGTAACACACAATAAAATATGGAGTTTGACAGGTGAATGAAATTCTCAACTTTATTTTTTAACGTATGTAGTCATTATTTCCAATATTTTAATTAAATGTGTAGAAGTATAATAGAACCCTATACCTATGTTTTCCTATAAACAATAATTTACCTAACTAATCAGTATAAAAAAAATCCCATCGACAGCGTCGTACCGATATACTTAAGTATTCCCAACAACAATCGCACCAAACATGTATAATATTAATATACAAACCAATTTAAAATCCCTGCGTCTTATATGACAGGTACTAATACAAATATTACCTTTTTATGAACTTCTGGTGATCATAGAGTACGAGATCAGGTTTCCTAATGGACCTAATGGGCAAAAAATCAGGCAGTTTGTCATAAAATAATCAATGTGGTCAGAAACGAATGTGGGAAAAAGCTGTTCGCCATCGAAAGAGAATATTTTTGACAGAGGCGTGCTACCCTTCCTTTTTTTTTCAAAAAAATGTGCTTTTTTGTCAACTTAAGTCTTTGTTAAGCAAGAAAGCCGTCATAGTGTTAGAAACTTCTTAAATATTATCGATTTATCGATTCATTTTGTTTTTGTAAATTCGTAAATTTGGATTATTTTTCGTGTACTGTGTGCTTTGTTTTTCTTTGATTTCTTACAATAAAAAGTACTAATAAAAGAAGTTGCGGTATCTTCAAAAAAATCACTTGTGTTAAGCAGTAGGTAGGTATCTAAGCTATTCTAATAAAGTATGCCGTAAATGCGTCTGCCGCGGCCAAATATTTTGCTTGCAAAGCAGCGCGGATTTGTTTATATTCAGTCTATCTTGGAAATAAATAGACTATAGAGCAGACTATACCGTGCGAGCAAAAATTATTTGCATCAAAAAGGGCCTTGCATCTAAGGACGTAATGCTTAGCCGTAGAGCTTAATACCTGTTGGGTGTCAGTAACTACCTGAATTAACAATCAATTAGTTATTCCGTCATCTTTGACAGTCGTTACAAGTAATTTGATTTTTGATTCATCGCTAATTTTTCCAATTTCTTGAACAATTCACACAAGGGGCTTTACGGAACAGCACAAAACATTCATGGTTAAAGCGTATTTTCGAAATCGGGTTATAGTAAATGGTGAGTGGCAATACAATCCGGGTTTGTGCATGGACGCTTTTATTGCTGGGGATTTTTATCATTGCCTGAAAAGAACCGTGGCTGTGTTTAGGAAAATAGGTTCTATACAACACAAAAAAGGAGCAGGAAGACCATCTGTAAGAACAGAAGAACTTGTTGCAAACGGTCGTGAAATAATGCAAAATACGCCAACAAATTGTATAAGACGCCTGTCCCAAGAAGTGGGAAGATCTTATGGAACATGCAGGACTACTCTTAAGAAGCAGCTAAATTTATTTCCTTATAAAGTGCAAGTATTCCAAGAAATACAAGCCGCAGATTTTGAAAGACGCAGGAATTACTCTTAATGGTTTACCCAAAATTTATTGGAAAGAAATGATTTATTAGACCTGACATTTTTTTTCGAATGAAGCCTGGGTTCACCTCTCCGGTTATGTGAATTCTCAGAGTACACGCATGTGGAGTAGTGAAAATCCCTATTTTTTTTGTAGAGTCCACATTGCACCCTCAGAAAATTGGTGTCTGGTTAGCTGTTTTTCGAAGAAGAATTGTTGGTCCTATTTTTTTCAATGACACAGTTAGAGCACAGCGGTATAGAGACAATATTTTGAATCCATTTGTGGAGCAATTACTTGTCTACTTATTTTATTACTCATTAGTTTGACATATTATGTCATAATATAAATTTGACAAAATTTTAACCTAGATTTGGTTAGATATATCGTCCCCATATCATTGTGATTTAAACCAAGCCGTACGTTTTTTAATCCAAGCCCTCTTTGATGCAAATAATTTTTGCTCGCACGGTAATTGTCAAGAGTAGTTAGTAAAAGGGCATTGTAGTATAAGCACATCGGTTAAATCAGCTTCACAAAGATATTTCATAATTGTCGCATTATGATCTACACCTACAGGTTGTTTTACTTGCAGTTATAAGATGCACGCTACTGATAATCGAATATACTAAACCGATTCTTTACGTCCTTGTTACCAGATTTGTTTTTATATTTGAATGTTTCTTTTTTACGGAAGCTGCGGTAGCTGCGTGCAGAACATTTTTATAAACTCCATAAATTTACTTCATTTGACGTCAAAGGTTTAAGTAGCTCGGTATGCTCGTCGGCGAAAGTGATGTAATTTTGTTGTTTTGTTTTATGTGACTTTTTCTGCAATGCGATTTTACTGTACTATTCTAGTGGGGGTAGAGAATCATTGATTTATCTTATCTACATATTCTATGGTTTCTGCTGCAAGAATTTTTTTATTTTTTCTAAATTTTTTACTTGGAAAGAATGGGTTATTTTCTAAAACTTTTTTTAGATTTTTGTAATTAATATTTTTTGATAGATAAGGGGGTAAGAAAGAGCCTTGAGACTAAAAATTAAATCAAAAATAGTTACATGTACAGTTAATGACAGATAATTTCGTACACTAAACTGTGACACTGTAAATGCAACTTGTTTGCCTTTATTACCTTTGTAACCTGTTAATTGTTATTATGATATTCGTCAAAGTATTGTCATTATCTTATTTGATTTAAAAACGCCTCATTTAAGTATTATTGAAAAAGCAAGAATAATATGTTTAGTAGAGGTGGTCGTATTGGAAAAATAGCTGATCATTTTAGAGTACCTAAAAGTACTGTTCACGGAATTGTAAAAAAATTGCGCTATCATCAAACACTTAAAAGGTCTGGTTTAAATAATAGAAAACCATCAAATGAAGAAGACTGAAATTTGGTGAAGTATTTAAGGCAAAATCCATTTGAAGCTGCAGTATCCGATATGCACATAACAGGATTCACTGCCTGCTTCATCTAGAACTGCGCAACGCCCGAGTAAGACAATGTTCCGAATTAAGAAATCGAGCAGCTGCATCCAAACCGTTTTTAAAAAATAGTGATAAGGAACAAAGAATTGGGTTTGCTATGCAGTATTTACCAGAAAATGATTTTTTTTGGCGAAATGTTATCTTTTCCGATGAGAAAACTTTTCAGTCTACATATAATGCAAGGATTCGAGCATCATATAGACCACGAAATTCCCGATATGATGAGAAGTATACTCAAAAAAAGCAAACCAGTGGACGTTTCTCCGTTAATGCGTGGGCATGGATAAGTGTTAGCGGTGCAGATGTATGCAGGAATATTGGTGGAACACTAAACAGTAATATATATATTTTCAGATTTTGGAAAACGTTTTTCTTCCTTCTGTCATGATAATTTTTGTAGGAAATAACTTTATTTTTCAGCAGGATAACTGCATACTGCAAGAAATATAGGAAACTGGTTTAGACAAAACAACGTAACATCATGTCTGCCTTGGTGCTCAAGAAGTCCTGATTTAAATCCAATTGAAAACGTTTGGGGATTGATGGTAAAAAAAATATACAAATAAAATTTTAAGCCACAGAATGAAATGAGTTATTTGATAAAATAGAAGAAATTTCGGAAGGGCTAACTCCGGATTACACCAGAAGTATTATTTTGTCAATGCCAAGAAGATTACGATAAGTGTAAGAATCCAATGGCGCAGCAATTAAATATAAGTATTTTGTTTGTTGTTTGTTAATAAATTTACCCTTTTTGGCTTTATACTTTTGTAGTTTTCCTGGTAATATTTTATAATTTTCTTATTTCGCGGCTGTAATTTAAACACAACAATATTTAGAAATAACCATTATTACTTATGGTAAAAAATCGTACATACAATAATTTACAGCTATGTATATAGCTGGTGTTCTATCTAGGTACAAGCAGCAAGGTGAGAAACCAGTGTTACCCAATTTTGTTGTGCTTGAGTTATGTATGGGTGGAGTGTACGAATTTATATGTCATCAACTGTACATAATATAATATGACCAAAAAAAAATTCAATATTATTTGCTTAATTTCTAAAAACTTTTATAGACAATATTTTTCTCTTAATCAATTAATAAACCAGTGAAAAGAAACCTCATTTTCTCGGTGCATGGAGTGCTTATAAATTCAGACCTTAAGTTTTTGAACGGTTTAGTTTATTATCTTTTAAATAGTTTCTTACTGTAAAATAAGAACTAGTATTCACCTGTAACAACAATAACACAGGCCTGCATTTTTTAACACTTTGAAAGTTGATTTAAAATTTTTAACTGTTATCTAGTAATTGGGTAGCGCTGATTTTAAATCTGCTTTCAGTTTTTTTATATCACGTAAGGTTATTTTTCAAACCGGTAAAATCCAAAAATATAGAAAAAACACGATTTATTTCATTTATAAGCTAGGTTTTTAATATAGTAAGGAAAAAAATACAAAAATTTACAAAATATACACATATAAACTATTATAAATGGTTATTTATTCGTTACGCTTCTTCAAAAAATGTTTTATTTTTTCAGAAAAGCTTCTTTTGGTTGTTTTTCTTTTCCAACAGAAATCGGCCATCATTTTTGTGTCCCAGCGCCCCTGGTATATTTTTTTCCATCTGTTTAATATATTGATGAAATCTTTCACCTTGCTCTTCACCCACGTCCCCAAGATTTTCCGAGAATTAGTCCAAATGGGAATGTAAAAAGTGAATTTTTATGCTCATATTCTGAAATTCCTGAAATTTTCCAGCATATTTTCAACGATTTCAACATAGTAGTAATTTATGTTCAACTTCTTTAAAAGCATTCCATGCATGTCTTTCCTTATCTTCCATTATCTTTTCAAATTCTGTATCTTTCATCAAGCTGCTAATCTGCGGCCCTACAAAGATTCCCTCCTTTAATTTTGCCTCTGACAGAGCCGGAAATGTTTTACACAAATATTTAAAACAATATCCTTCTTTGTGTAATGCCTTAACAAATTATTTCATACGTCCAAGTTTTATGTGAAGTGGTGGAAGTAAAACTTTTTGAGGGTCAATAAGACTTTCGCGAATTACATTTTTGTTTCCAGGTGTTAAAGTATCTCTTTGTGACCAGTCTCTTTTTATCCAATGCTGTTCTCGCTAGCTAGACCACTCGCACAGAAAACATGGAAATTTAGTAAATCCAGACTGCTGACCTAAGAGAAGACTTAAAATGTTTAAATCTTCACACACTTCCCAGTTGTGATTTTCATATTGTATTCTTAAAAGTAATTCCACTAAATTTTCGTAGTTTTCCTTTAACTTAACTGTATGGCTGACCGAAACAGAAGCAAAAACATTGTCATTATGTAAAAGAACAGCTTTAAAGCTCCTTTTTGAAGCCGATAAAAAGTCTCCAGTCGGAAGGTGTGTAGCACCACAGAAAATCATTTTTTATTCATCAATCATTTAGAATTTGAAGTACTACATTCATTTTAAAATGTATTAAAATGCCTATTATAATTTTTTTTTATATTTTTTCTTTTTTTTGCAAAAAAAAAATCTGTGGGTGATAGAGACCAATTGTATTTTAATTAGTTATTTCTATATAAAAACTAAGCTCAACAAACAAAAATCACGTCATCACAAATTTCATGCAGGCCTGTGTAATCATCATAATTATCAATATTTTTTCCTCTTAGAATCAATAGTTTGTATGCCTAATGCCGAACAGACAAGAGCAAATTTCATTTAATAAATCAAGGAATTGAAAAAAAAAAGTTTCAAAAAACTAAAAATGCTGTTTGTGACGAACCCTGTATAGTGATCGCAAATCTGGTATTCGAAATTGTAGTTTCAGCACAAGCTTATGCTTTTATAAAGAATGACTTTTTCTTCTATACCTACTAAAAAAAAGTTTTTCCTCTTCTAAACTTTATCCGTGGACACACTGTATGTACCTATATTATAAATATCACAAATAATATTTTTAAATTGTTTATGATAAATAATTGTGTCCAGAGATATTATTAGTTTTCTTTTAACCTTGACAGTTGGAATGGTGCTGCCAACTCAAATTAGTGGATGGCCACCTATTAAAACCAAAACCCAATTAGTAAAGAGAGGTTATAGTGTGCCATTTGTGGTAATAATTATTGTATCAAACGGATACTAATAAAAATACCAACCAGAAAATATTTAAAAAAATCGTAATATAAAAAAAATCATAAAATTTTAAATATAAACCCCTATCGAAAATAAATGATAAATTTCCATATTATGTAATAAATTCTAATATGAAATATCAGTGTAAAAGTTCATTTTAACCCAACTTGTTTTACTTAACTATTATTTCATTTACCTTCAACCCTAACGTATGCACTTTCCACCATACCATATTATCGTGTCCCTAATAAAAATAGCGCATCCATATTCAAACAGTTGAATATCTCAAAAGAAAATCTAATCGGTACCGTCATCTTACTGTTAATTACAGCATCTGTCATTGCGACGTCCGTTGACCAAGTGCCCCAGGGCTTGACTCTTGCCGACACCCTTGAAAGAGCCCTTAGTGTAGCGGGTTTCGATTCTATAGCTGAACAAATATGAATATTGATAACGGACGAACTTCGAATATGGGCGAGTCTAAGGACGATTCAGGAAGATATACTTATCTTTATTCAAAATAGAGAGTGGTTTTTCCTTTCATTTCGTCAGATCCATCCCCAGCTGCGTTTCGCCATATCATGGCTCATCAGTGAGGGCGAAAGAAAGGAACACAAACTATTTTTTTTAAATTTATTTATTCAAAATAAAATCCCAAAAACATTTGTTCATGAGGGATTCTCTACTAATAACACCATCTAAAAATGTAATTGTTAACTAATTAAAATTAAGGTAGTCAAAATAATACTTAAAATGTTAATATTTAATAAAAAAATAAAAATATTTAAATATGTATAAAATTATTCAATTATTATTTCTTTTAATAAAATAATATAACTAATAATATCGTTTCGATATCATTTATAAATAATTTTGAAAAGAATCACACAGGCCTGCATTTTTTAACACTTTGAAAGTTGATTTAGAAATTTTAACTGTTTTCTAGTAATTCAGTAGCGCTGATTTCAAATCTGCTTTCGTTTTTTTTATATCACGTAAGGCTATTTTTCAAACCGGTAAAATCCAAAAATATAGAAAAAACACGATTTATTTCATTTATAAGCTAGTTTTTGAATATATTAACGAAAAAAATACAAAAATATACAAAATATACACATATAAACTATTATAAATGGTTATTTATTCGTTACGCTTCTTCAAAAAACGTTTTCTTTTTTCAGAAAAGCTTCTTTTGGTTGTTTTTCTATTTCAGCTAAATGAAGATCTCCTCTCAATGTCCAACAGATATCGGCCATCATTTTTGTCCCAGCGCCCCTGGTATCTTTTTTCCATCTCTTTAATATATTGATGAAATCTTTCACCTTGCTCCTCACCCACGTCCCCAAGATTTTACGGGAATTAGTCCAAATGGGAATGTAAAAAATGAATTTTTATGCTAATATCCTGAAATTAAAAGCATTCCATGCATGTTTTTCCTTATGTTCCATTACCTTTTCAAATTCTGTATCAAAGTCAAAGTCAAAGTTTTATTTGCTACTTACATAAATAGTTTATAGCACGTCATAAATAATAATATATAGGTAAATATAATTTAACATGTACAAATGTATATAAATAACAATAAATTAGAGTGTAAAGCAAACAATGCACAAACATTAAAATAAAATTTAAAATTAAGACACACAACTGGCAAACCTCACAACCAATGCACATCATCCGGGTAGTGATTACCAGGAGGCCAACAGGTACTCATTTAAGGTATAAAAGCAATGGTTTAGTAAATACACTTTAACAGACTTTTTGAACAGAACATCATCGAGGGCTCGATACCGTCCCGGGATCCTATTATATAAATTGCAATTAAGTGAATTGTTTTTAGATTTAGGAAGTCTGAATCGCTGAGCCACTATCCTGTCTGAGCCGCGAGTGTTGTATCTATGAATATCTGAATGCCTAGTGAGTTTATCTCTGCGGGAATGCAGCTCCAGCACAGTTTGAAAAATATATACACAGGGCAGCGGCATTATGCCAAATTTTTTGAACAGAGGCTGACAATGGTCCCTATATCCTGCGTTAGCCAAAAGTCTCTTTTGGAGTCGAAAGATTTGTTGTGCATTTGCACTCTTTCCCCACAATATTGCCCCATACGCAATATGAGAATGAAAAAGGCCGAAGTACAGCGATTTCAAAACGTCCAAAGTCAAACATTTACGCAAATTTCTAAGAAGAAATATCGTACTCGACAATTTTCGTCCCAGTTCAGTTACGTGGGCCTCCCAGGATAAGGAACCATCCAGAGTGATAGCCAGTAATCTACATTTATTGTTTTTGTTCAATAGTCGATTACTCGAGACAACCAGTTCCTGAGTCTTACTCGTGTTAAGCTGCAAGAGATTGCCAGAAAACCAGCTTTCTGCATCCTTCAGCAGCAGTTGAGACGCCATAATCAAATTCTCTAGACTAGAAGCAGAAGTAATAAAAGTAGTGTCGTCTGCAAATATGGTCAAATTGCAAATCCGTTGCATGTAATAACACAGATCATTAATATAAATTATAAACAGGAGGGGCCCAAGAACGGATCCCTGTGGCACTCCATATTTAACATAGCCTAAATCAGACCTGACACCTTCAATCTTCACAAAATGCCGCCGATCAGACAAATAAGACTCAAGAAGGTTTAGGGGAACACCTCTAGTGGTATAGTTTTTTTAACAGGAGTTTGTGACTGACACAGTCGAAAGCTTTTGTTCGATCGCACAAAGTTATTGACGTGAGCTCACCAGACTCCAAGCCCTCGACTATGTCACTCACAACCTGTAAGACTGCTCCCAGTGTTGATATTTTTTTCCTAAACCCATACTGAGAAGGGTGAAACAATCCATTAGTCTCAAAATAATTATAAAGACGATTTTTTAGCAGAGACTCAAAAACTTTGGAGGCTATAATCGCTATAGGTCGGTAATTCTTCACCAATTTAGAGTCACCCTTTTTTAATATTGGTGTAATTTTAGCCATCTTAAAAACGTCCGGATAAATACCGCTCAAAAAACTTTCATTTAATAAAGTGGTTAAAGGTTCAACTAGAATGTTTATGGTTTCCTTAAGCAGTCTATCATTTGTATTGAAAGCATCTAGAACTGCTGATCTTTTAGGATTTAGTATTGTTAGTTCAACTTCTTTTGGGCATACTGGATGCAGAAAAAAGTTACAATTAACTGGTGGAGTATATCTTAAGAAATCACTTGCTTCGGTGGAGTTTGCAGGGAAGTTCTTAATTATATTTTCAGAAACCGAGTTAAAATAGTCATTAAAATCGTTTGGTTCAATTGTTATCTTATCTTTATTTACTAACTTTTTTCGATTGCATTCAAAATTTATTAATTTCCAACAATCTTTGGACTTATTTTTTGAATTTAATATGTAATTATTATAAGCTTGTTTTTTGTAAAAAGTAATAGAGTTTCTGTAGTCAGTCTTTAACTTACTGTATGTAGACCAATCCTCCGAACCATTTTTATCCTGACATATTATTTTTACAGCTGTTAAAATATTTCTCTTATTATGCAGATCCTCATTAAACCACTGCACTGGGGATTTATTATCCTGCTTGCATTTCCTCACAGGAAAACATTCATCTGCTGCCGCTCGGTAAGTCTCAACCAGCCATTCAACCATAGCATTTACATCTTTGGACAAAATATGAAATTTATTCCAGTCAACGGTGCTTAAAAGGTTTTTAAAATTTTGGATATTTTTATCCGACAATATTCGCCTATACGTGTAAGGATGACGCTTGAAGACGCCAGCCCTCACAGCCAAATACTGTCCAGAATGGTCCGAAATACACGGGTCAAATACGCCAACATCCATCCCACTCACACAAAGACTAGTAGCTACATTATCTATACAGGATCTAGACTGTGGGGTAACCCTGGTACAGGGTTTTTCCGTATATTTTGGAGCACCCCTGGAGCTTTTATTTGAAGACCTAGAAAAAACTTTAAATTACCAAAGTTGCATTATTTCTCCTGAACTGCCAGAATTTGTTATCGGACAAAACAAATGAACATCGTAAATTTGTTTAATAATGCCAATGTCGATTTTTTTAAATGGAACACCCTGTATATTAATTTTTTTTTTAACTCCTCACTCTTTTCTGATTCCAAATATCTATATATGTTATATGTTTGTTTCATAAATTATTATCATTATTTATATTAATTATTGTTACTGAATAAGCATTATGTTCTATCTTGTTTTCCTTACACCAATATAGATAGAAACGACTACAGTAAACATATAACATATATACATATTTGGAATCAGAAAAGAGTGAGGAGTTAAAAAAAAAATTAATATACAGGGTGTTCCATTTAAAAAAATCGACATTGGCATTATTAAACAAATTTACGATGTTCATTTGTTTTGTCCGATAACAAATTCTGGCAGTTCAGGAGAAATCATGCAACTTTGGTAATTTAAAGTTTTTTCTAGGTCTTCAAATAAAAGCTCCAGGGGTGCTCCAAAATATACGGAAAAACCCTGTACACTCTTTAATAGTAGCCGAAAGATCAAATGACTCAAATAGAAACAAAAGTTGTTTCTGGAAAACTGTATCAGACCTAAAATCAGTATTAAAATCGCCAACAAGGACAACATTAAAACCACTCGATGATAACCTACTCAATAGTAATTCAAGATTGTCCAAAAATACATTTATATCACCTACACAAGAACGATAGGTAGTAATTTCATCAAACTGCTAATCTGCGGCCCTACAAAGATTCCCTCCTTTAATTTTGCCTCGGACAGAGCCGGAAATGTTTTACACAAATACTTAAGACAATTTCTTTCTTTGTTTAATGCCTTAACAAATTGTTTCATACGTCCAAGTTTTATGTGAAGTTGTGGAAGTAAAACTTTTTGAGGGTCAATAAGACTTTCGCGAATTACATTTTTGTTTCCAGGTGTTAAAGTATCTCTTTGTGACCAGTCTCTTTTTATCCAATGCTGTTCTCGATTCCTGCTAGCCCACTCGCACAGGAAACATGGAAATTTAGTAAATCCAGACTGCTGACCTAAGAGAAGACCTAAAATTTTTAGATCTTCACACACTTCCCAGTTGTGATTTTCATATTGTATTCTTAAAAGTAATTCCTCTAAATTTTCATAGTTTTTTTTAACTTAACTGTATGGCCGACCGAAACAGAAGCAACAACCTTGTCATTATGTAAAAGAACAGCTTTAAAGCTCCTTTTTGAAGTCGATTAAAAATATCCAGTCGGAAGGTTTGTAGCACCACAGAAAATCATTTTTTATTCATCAATCATTTAGAATTTGAAGTACTACATTTATTTTAAAATGTAATAAAACGCCTATGATAAGTTTTTTTTATATTTTTTCTTTTTTTTGCAAAAAAAAAATCTGTGGGTGATAGAGACCAATTGTATTTTAATTAGTTATTTCTATATAAAAACTGAGCTCAACAAACAAAAATCACGTCATCACAAATTTCATGCAGGCATGTGTAATTATTCAAAAAATAAGTGCACGTTTAAATATTTTTTTAGTTTGAAATTTAGCTTCCCCTTTTTTTAAGTATTTTCTTAGTTATCATTTTAAAACGTTTTATATTTAATAATTTTAATTCTTGGGGTATTTCGTTGTAAAATTTCATACCTTGATAATAAATGGAGTTCTAACCTGCCCTAGTGTGTATTAAAGGTAAATCAATATTGAAAACAGTTCTAGTTAAATGATCAAGTACGTCACGTATATAATTAAACTTTATTTGAATGTTTATTTTTTGATGTAATTTGGTGAACAAAAACAATATTTTGCATTAAGTGAATATCCTTAATTGACATAGTATTAAAATTATAAAAGTTTAGTTGAATATTGTCTATACAAGCAATATATATTTTCAATTGCTTTATTTTGTAAAATTTGTAAAGGGTTAAGCAAATTTTGGAAAGCTGATTCCCATTTATTAAAGTTAAATATTGTAAATGAGAGTGAATATGGACAATTTGCGGCTAGGACCGTCGAAAAAATAAAGCGCTATGCGCCATCTAGTGTCAAAGTTGGACACTCATCCTTATCATAACAAGTCGAAAAGACCTACATTGCAAACGTCCACTAATCACAAGTTCCTGGATGAAACCTAGTGGAGATATAGGCAAATTTTTACGGTACAAAAATATTCTGTTGCCATTGGTTTTATACAGGGTTGCCCAGAAGTCCGGAATAAAATGAATATAGCATTAACCTGTAACTTTTGGGGAAAACGCTCGGACACGTCAATTTAGTTGTATATATATGCTCACATTTTGACGTTATTCGTTTTTTTTTTATAGACATTTGTCAATGATATGAGGACATCAATCTTTTTTTTAATGTAATCATTTGAAAGCTAATATCTCGTACAGTATGCTCATACATTTTGGCGCGATTCTGTCCAGCTATTTCAAAATGGCGACTGTTGAAAGTTTTTAAAAAATCTCTATTTAAATAAGCGGAAATGATAAATCACAAGAAATCTTCATTGTTTCTCGTTCTGACAACAATAGTTTGTGGTTTATTTGTTATTTATTTTGTCAAAAAAAAAATGTAACAAAGCAAAACAAAACAAAACACAACAAACAGGTGGTTTAAAGTGGCAAATGCTGGAAATGTCCTCCACCCTCTACTTGGCATGCTCTCAGACGATGGTAAAATCCGTCGACGGAATTCCGAATGGCTTCAACCGGTATGTTATGTGTCTCCAATCTAATTTTGTATTTCAAATCTTCAATATTATTTGGCCTATTTTGGTAAACTTTTTCTTTTAAATATTCCCAAAGAAAATAGTCTAGAGGCGTTAAGTCTGGGGATCTCGGTGGCCATTCAATTGTACCACGTCGCCCAATCCAGCGACTTGGAAATATCTCATCTAAATATGTTCTTACATTGTCACCAAAATGCGGGAGAGCACATGCATTAGCAGAGATTTTTTAAAAACTTTTTACAGTCGCCATTTTGAAATAGCTTGACAGAATCGCGCCAAAATTTATGAGCATACTGTACGAAATAATAATATTAGCTTTCAAATGATGTAACACAAGCTGTATGTTTTCATTTAAAAAAAAGATCGATGTCGTCATATCTTTGACAAATGTCTATAAAAAAAACTAACGAATAACGTCATAATGTGACGTATTATACAAAACTAAATTGACGTCTCCAAGCGTTTTCCCCAAAAGTTAGAGATTAAGGCCATATTAATTTTATTCCGGACTTCTGGAGACTTCTGTTTGTTTGTATGTTAAGTAGTAAAGTAAGATAATTGTTAATTGCAGTAATTTTTGGTTAACAGATGTATAATTCATAAATCAATATTTCTTAACTCTACTTAACAATATTCGATTTTCAATACCATTTTGTTAAGAGATGCAGCAAAGTGCCATAACTGAATGGAGATACATTTTCCTAAATAAAGGACCATTCTATTTGTAACTCTAGAAGAAAAATCATTAAAAGTTTTTTGGTTTTAAATTTGTAGATTTATTACAAAAAATATGATGAATATGTTTTTATATTTAAAGAAATTGTATTTTACTTTAAAACTAGAACTCAGGCTACTCAATTATCTTTTTTTTTAATATTAATACTATTAGTTTATAAATTTAAACCATTTTGTATCTTTAATAATAACAAAGTAACCAATAATGGACCCTTAATTTGGGTATTTCATTTGTAATCACAATCCTATCTTTGTAATTATTGAATTGATTTATGCCAAATCGATTGCTGGTATTTGTTTTTAAATAAATAATCGTTTTACATTATTCTGTTGAACCCCAATGAAACCGTGCGTCAATAAGACAAGAAAGGGCGCCCTAGGGCCATATGTAAACATACAAAAATTCAAAAAAATCGGGCTAATAATAAGCAATATACAGAGTGACCGGAAATGATGAGCAACAAATTTAGTGGACAATTCTAGACCGAAAATAAATGCTATCTCTTCCTATAACATTTTTTCGAAAATTGATTATTAACAGGGTGTTAAAGTTAAATTTTATTTGTAGTTTTAAAATACGTAAGTAACTATAACAATGTCAATAAATTAAACATTCAAATCTAAGATTCAAAGTGACGTCCTTCCTCTTCAATGCATAAATTAATTCTTTTAAAAAAATTCCGACGAACTCCATGGAATATTTGGCACTTGGGGGGGGTAAAGGGGTATAAGTCGAAAATTTTCAAAATTGAGATAAGTCGCCCACAATACTTACAAATTCATTATCTACCCCTGGGAAAAGAGATATAAGTAATTTAAGCCTTAAATATGTGCCATTTTTGATTGTGGAAAAGGATATAACTATAGAAACTGTATATTTTTTTGTGAAAAGGGGGTTAAGATTTGTTAAAGCCTACTGACGAATTGAATTTTAGCAAAATTATTTGTGAAAAGGGATGTAAGTATATTTATCTCCCTCTTCCCTAAAAAGTTGTTTGGCCTTTTATTGAGGAAAAGGGTATAATTAAATGATAAAGAGTCGAGCGATGAATAAAAATAATATAAAGTTTTGTTTTTGAACTCTGCGTTTATAACCATTTGTTTCTTTTCATATTTAATACAGTTTTGAAGAAAGTACAATAGCAAAATATTATTTAATTGGTGTAAAGAGGTATATGTAAGTTTTTTACAATTTTTCCTGTGTAAATGGGTATAAGTAATATTTTTTTTCATAATAGTTATTTTATTTTAATTACTGCTATATACAATGTATTAAGGATCAAAAAATGCATATTTTAATAAAAAAATTGATTTAAAAAAAAACCGTTATCCAAACGCGAGTATTAAAACTTTAAACTCAATTTCCCAAGATTGTCGATTTACGACATATACCCCTTTACCCCCCCAAGTGCCATTTATTCCTTCCTTTGCTATGATATGTTTAATGTTAAAAATAAATTAAAATAATTTCGTATTCATCACATGCAAGTAATGTTATTTAGCGTTTTATTCGAAAACGGTTAGATTTATGGAAACAAAAGTAATATACCTTTTTTATGACAGAATGTTAGGAGAAAAAAATTCTTAGTCAAAATACGCATACATCAGTGTAGGACAAAAAAGTTGTGTGCTGTGTGGCGTCCTCTATAAAATACTAAAGAACGGTGGGCAAATTTGTATTCCTCACCCCGAAAAAGTCCCATATACGAGATTTTGTGAAAATATTATGAGCTTTATAAAAAAAACTGCAAATAAAATTTAACTTTAACACCCTGTAGCTCCGTTAATAATCAATTTTCGAAAGAATGTTATGGAAAAAGGTAGCATTTATTTTCGGTCTAGAATAATCTCCTAAATTTTTTGCTCATCATTTTCGGACACCCTGTATAGGTTCGTCTCCCATACAAGAGTGCTGTATATAAAATTATTTTTGAATTGGCGGGCTTAATCGTAACTGACAGACATGGAAATAGTCATGCACTTTGAAAAGATCATAATATTAGGTATAACTTTACTTACCTTTTAGATCTTTGGACATCTTTTATATACAACTATTCGATAATAGCCGCATAATACTGCAAGCTGAACCTATTAACTTTTGGTATAGAGCATTAAAGAGTATTAATATTGACGAGTTTCAAAGAGACTTAGAGCAGTTACCCCTAAATAATATTTTTATATGCAAAATATTGATGATAAGCTTACCTTTTTAAATGAGAATATTTTGGGGCTGTTTGATAAGCATGCACCTTTAAAACAATTTCGCAAAAATTGTAATTTTAAATATTCGCCCTGGATAACAGAAAATATAAAGCTTTTACAAAAATTGAGAAATAAAGCGTTAAAAAAATATAAGCAAACAAAACTTCCCGCACACTACGATTATTATAAACAATTGCGTAACTATACGACAGCTGCAATAAGATCAGAAAAAAAAGGTTTATCTAAGAACAAAATTTCAGAACTGTAGTGCTAGGGAAAAGTGGGGTGAACTAAAAAAACTTAATATTATAAAAAATAAAAAATCCATTTTACCTGATCATTTAGGCAGTGTTGACGAAATAAATAACTTTTTTGTCAACCTTGTGGATCACGGCATTGCTCCAAAGCGGGAACTTCTGAACTTTTATAATAACAACAAGATAAATACAACTGATCCTTTAAATTTCACTTTACCTACTGATAACGAAATATTTAATATAATAAAGAATATAAAAACTAAAGCAACTGGAAACGACAACATTAACATTACTTTGATCCAACTCTGTTGTCCTTATATTATTTCTTATATTACTCACATCATAAATGATTGTATTTTGAATTATCATTTTCCGGCATTGTGGAAACGGGCCCAGGTTATTCCCCTGGCAAAAATAAATAACCCAACTGAGCTTAACCACCTTCGTTCAATTAGCATTCTTCCCACGCTGTCAAAGGTGCTCGAGAGGATCATGAACACACAAATAGTAAATTTTTTAAATCAAAATAATACTTTACCCGGTAAACAATCAGGGTTTAGGCCCGGCTATAGCTGTGAAAGTGCCTTGATGGACCTGACCGATGATATTCTCAGAGCAACCGATGAAAATAAGGTAAGTGCGTTGGTGTTGCTGGATTTTAGTAAGGCTTTTGATATGCTAAACCATGAGATCCTTCTGGCAATACTTCATTATGTTGGTTTTTCGGAAAACGCCAGTAATTTCTTAAACTCGTTTCTGTCAGGACGGACCCAGCAGGTTGTGTATAATCAACAGCACTCAACTTTCATAGATGTTCGATTGGGAGTTCCGCAGGGTAGTATCCTGGGACCTTTGTTGTACATCATCTATACTTCAAAATTTTTTAGTTCCCTCCGGCATTGCGGCTATCACATTTACGCTGACGATGCTCAATTATATTACTCATTTCAAGAACAAGACTTACATGTAGCGGAGGATCTAATTAACACAAATTTAAGTACTTTCCATGAACTAGCTGGGGATCATCATCTCAAACTTAATCCTGGCAAATCGTCAGTTCTTTTATTTGGAAACAAAAATCAAGTTAGCCTACTTAAAAGTAATATGAATCTAAAATTGAATAACGTAACTTTACCCTTCTCTAATACATGTAAGAGCTTGGGACTATTGCTTGATTCCAATTTGCGTTTTAAAGAGCACGTTACTGCCAAATTGAGACTTGCTTATGGTAACCTCAAGCTTATATATGGTAACCGACATTGTCTCTCACAAGAAACCCGGAAACTCTTATGTGATTCTTTAGTATTGTCACAGTTTGACTACTGTGGTGAAGTTTACATGCATTGCTTGGATGCTGCGGACCGTTCTCGGATTCAAAAAGTTCAGAATTCGTGTTTGAGATTAATTTATGGTGTTAAACGAAGAAATCATATTACCTCTTACCTGGCTATGTCAGGATGGCTTAGTATGTATAACAGATTTAAGTTACACATTACTACATTTTATTTTAAATTACTTAAATCTAAACTACCCCTTTACTTATATAATAAAATTACGTTTCGAACAGATGTTCATAACTTGGCTCTGCGCAGAAAGCATCTTCTTACAATTCCCCGCCATCGCAAAGAAAGTTTTAAAAAGTCCTTTACGTATAACATCGCCTTTACCGTTAACGCCATTGATTGTTTTAATACAGATAAGTCTACATTATCATTCAAAAACAAAGTAAAAAAACGCCTACTACAATCACAGTAGTGGATGGCTTTATTTTCTGCATTGATATCATATTATCAGTTTACACCCCTTCTCTTCCCCCTCCCATGCCTTTTCCCTTTGAACAAGCAATATTTCTCTTATATAATATTAATTATACTATTAGCGCTACTCAAATTTAAATTATTTTACTAGTTTTAGTTAGATATTTAATTATTCAATATAAATTAGGGCCTGAACAGTATCTGGATTTATTCTAGATGGCTGCCGTACCAAGGCCTATTGTTGTCCACTCAATTTGCAATATTTCCTACACAATAATTGTAACAATATAAAAAAATGGATTATAACAATAAATGTATATTATTATTATTATTATTATTATTATTACTTATAGCGATACTAAGAGCAAGAGCCATATGCTATACATAATATAATAAGTTCAAATAAATACTAAACTGTAAACTGTAAACTAATCAATGGGATTTTCTTTATACACAATATGATCCGACATCCTCTAATAAACAGTGAAATGTAAGCGGGACAAAAAACTACGTTTATTAATGAAATTGTGTCTTGCTTGCTGCTTGACGCACAATATTCATGATAGAATATGAAAAAAACTGTCTTATTTTAATTTGTAATGTATATCTATTTCACGCTAATTACTTACTAACAAATTAGTCCGCCTGGAGGAACAAATAAAAATCACGTTAATTTAATTGCTTATTGGACATTTTATGACCAACTATTGTTAAACAAACTTGGCAGTAAATATTCCTACACGAGTATGAAGAATCCGCTTGGAGCCATCAAAAAAATTAGAAAAAGAGTCCTTTGGGGTAACCGAGAGGAGCGGGTAAATCATAGCACGATGCCTGATCGCAATATTTTTTTTAATTCTAGTGTGTTCAAGTGACCGAAAAATTCCGCTAAATCAGTTTTTATTTTCTCCTAATGTAGTGCCAATTTTAATATTTTTCCAAGGTATTTTTGACTTTTTCAAAACCCAAGCGCACAAGCTCAACCACCTTAAAAGAAGCCATGAAACGGAAACATCGACAACACTGCTTAAAGATCCATATGTCACGTGACTTGTTTGAGGTTAGCCATGGTTTAGTATGTAATTTACGCGCGAACTAGGTGTAAGTGTCGTTTTAATTTGTATTTTTATCAGGTTTTCGATTGATATCTAATAGAAAATTTAAGTGACATGATTTTTAAGAACCTCTACAAAATACTGATGAAAATTTTTGGTGCGGGTTTGCTCATAGCATTAATAAAGTGCAAAATCCAACAGCCTGGCCGGCCTGGCGGTTTGTTTACGGGTCTTATAATGGCGGCAGAATTTTATTTGTTTTAATTTGAAAGTTGTATTTTTTGTATTCTAGTTAGCTCTTTGGGATAAACTTTAGATATTGTTTTGTGGCTACAGTTAATTTATTAAATATTGAAGTGTTTATTTAACTTGAAGGTATATGTAAATTAGATTAAAAATATCACTAGTAGCGATATAATAGTTCATAAGTAGGTAGGATACCTCTAGATACCTAGGTTCTTGGGTATGTACTATTTTTTTCTTTTAGTTTGTTTATTTATCAACAGGCCAAGCCCCTGCTGTATTCCTGGGTGTAACTCTAACTATAAAAGTGTTTTAAAAGCAGGTGAAGAGAGTGTAATATATTTTTATGGTTTAAATTTGACCAATATCTGTATAAATAGTGTTAATCAGGTTTCAGTGGACATTGATATGAAGATAAAGGTTTTTTTAAAGGTAATGAATTGGCTTACAATGATTTGAAATGGATTTTACCCTTTGAAATGAAACTAAGCAGGTTGCCTCAGGTTGAAAACTTATTGTCTCGGTACCAATTCATACAGTGTGAAAGTAACGAAGTTGCCCAGATAGTAGGTGACTTTCTTAAGACAAGCGTAGATTTCTTTAACAAAGCCTTAAGCTTACTAAATTTTGAGACTTCAGAAGTCGATAGTCAATCCTGTAATTTAAACGCAGAAGACAGTAATTTGTATAATAGAATATTACTTTTGATCGATTAAATAAATCTACTTGTAGTAAAACAAAAACAGCTTCTCAACGCAATATTACTATTATTTAATAATTAGGTAAGTTGTTCTTGTTATTCAAAACTATTTATTACTTTTTTGTACATTTTTCTATATCAATATAGTGGCAACAGAGCCAAAAAACACAAAAAATATCAGAAAGAATAAAAAACTGGCCCGTTGCCGCGCGTGATAATAATAACTCGTGGATCCGCAACTCCCAGGTCATGCGGCGTTGCCCGATGTCACTTCATGGCTTCTTTTCAAGGTGGTTGTGGCATAAGGCTTACACCAAGAGAAATAATTCAATCAGTTGTTGAATCCGTGCCGGCTTGGCCACGCGACGGCGTGATTCAGTTGTTGGTGCGTACGTCGCGAAAGCGTGTTGTTTTACTTTGTTCGCTTTTCACAATTTAAAGTTTAAAAAACATATTTTAGTTTAACTTTAAAAAATCGATTGTTTTTTGGAATCAAAATTAAAAGCTCGCAGAATTGACACTATTACGCTTGCTGACAACGCAACACGTAATAATTGAATTTTTTTGTATTGGAATACTTTATTGAGAATCGAATGCATTCGTGTTAAACTAGTGACTAGTTCATGTTTCCCCTTATCCAAGGAAGCCCCCGAAGCCGTGAATACCACAGCGCAGACACTTACCCCCAATGACTCTATATTATATTACGCGTTTCAAACTAAGGTCTCAAACCACACACATTCAATGGACGATTTTCCATTTGAATGGGCACGTACGTTTTCGCTACGAGCAAAAAAACAAATGACACTTCACGAACGGAACCGCTAATGCCCGATATGGCAGTTTTCCATATTATAACAGTTTCATTTGGTGTGAAAATTGTTCTCTGAATGTTTAGTAGATTTATTAGGAATGTTCTAGGAACTATTTTATTAGTTATAATGTATGAATTCTTTGGGTGTATTCCTATTTTCTTTCTTCTATGCACGGGTCCTCCCAGGAAATCACTTTAATATAAATGCAGGGGCGACCGTCGCATAGGGGCAATGGGGCGTAAGCCCGCCCCTCACAATACTTAAGAATATTAATTAAGATCATACCGTACTGGCAAGTGCGAACTAACTGGGTGGTTTTTAATCTAAAGAAATTAATACAAAAAAAGGATTTGAGGCGAGTTAAAAAGAGTTAGACGTTGTCAAACTTCTGTTCGGGCACCATACACATTCCGCTTTCGTTGCATTTCCCCTCCATAGCAGCACCTACGTACGGAATGAAATTTTCAGGTAAGTGCATGGTGAAACATCTTCTGGTGTGGTGAAAAAAAATTTATAGTATGCGAAGGCTAGGAGAGCAGGGGAAGAATGCGCTTTACCTTTTGGTATCTCCACCATCCCGTTCCAATACCCAAAACTATCGTAAATATTTTTTATTGATTTAAAAAATCGAGGTTCCATATATTGCTGAATTTATGTCGAGCTAACTTTGCACATTGAATATCAAACTATAAGAATGGCGGATGTCCGAGAAAAGTTGACAACCCTATTTTAGACGTATTGGAGGTGCTTTGGCCGCCATTGTGGAGTTGATCGCAACTCTAATCTTAAATCTATAGTTTTAATGCAGCGCCTCGGCAACAGATGTCTCAAATTCACTGATGTGATGTCGTGGTGTTGCCGCATATTGTATTTTATTGGAATTTTTAATGATTTAAGCATTTTTAAAAGACAATAAAATAGGAAGTTCTCAATTCCAGCATAATGTACTTATGTTTTTGATAATAATATGTATTTTTTACAAATAGATGCGAAAATTACCTATAAATATGAGATAAATTAATTCATTAATGAAAAGTGTCTTTCGTAATGGGAAATATTTATTCCAATAAACAAAATATTGTGTTGTGTTAACGTTAAAACTTGTTATTTAGTAAATAAGATAAGTATAGTAGGTATTATTTATGTTATTAAACATAAATAATATATAACGTATATATTTTTTAAATGGCAACTTGGTGGCTCATCGGGTTAAGATAAAAAATGATTTTACTAAGATTATTTTGATACCACACACTATTAGGTTTTAGAAAAGCTGACATTAAAAAACTTTATAAAGTTAACTTGGAACTTTCCTGCTTCATTAAGCATCTAAATTTATTCTCAATAAATGGTTTATTTTAGGTAAGTTCTAAGTTAACTTTTTAAAGTTTTTTAATGGCAGCTTTTCTAAAACCTTATAATGTGTGGTATAAAAATAATCGTAATAAAATACTCCTTTTTCTTAACCTAACAAGCCACCATTTTGCCATTAACAAAAAAATAGTTATACAACTTTAAAGATTAAATTTCACACAGCACATGGTATTTTACCAAAAATAGTAAAATTATATTCCCCCCAAGATTAAAAAACTGAAATAAGTGATTTTAAGGTATTCATAGCCCTCTAGATAAAACAATAAATTTGGAAAAAAAAAATTTTCTTGGTGACAAAAAGTGACAAGTGACACATCGTTATATTTAGAATGTCATATGGAGTCAAAAAAAGGAAAAATATACCAGGTGTCCCATTTAAAAATCGAAAGTTTATGTCACTTCCGGTTAAACCGGAAGTTCCATAATGTTGAGTCACCTGTCAAAAATGCAGTTTTATGTCGTATACAAATATCCCAAATTATATTCCATTATCTTGAAAAACAAAAAAGTTAGAGGGGCGAACCACCTTCCGTGGACACCCGGTGTATATATTTTTTGTGTTTTTTTTTCTTTCATTTCCAATAACTTTTATTAAAAGTTTTTTATCCTCCTCTCTCCGTTTCTGGGAAAAAACAGTTTTTCTCAAATTTTGAATTTTAATGGGTGTCGCCTAAAATTGAATATCTTATCAACAAACAATGAACCTTCATTAGATTAGAATGGACTGTCCATGATAATCCTAATATCTAAACTATGTCGAGTTATTTCTTGGAAAAAAATTTGACAGAAATACCTGCTATTGCACCTGCTACAACTGACCACAACAACTACAAAATGTTTTGGTTTTTCGCAAACCAAGAAATGCTTTCACTGGTAAAAAAGAGGTCTAACCTATCCAGAAAGTTCATACCTATCAAAAATAGTAATTTACGTTACAAGACCGGAAAGTAGTGTTTTTCAGGTTGGGACAAGCATTTCCAGGGCGAGCCATAGGCGAGTGCTGGAAGCTTGGAGAGACCTGGAAAACACTAATTTTCGCTTGCGTGACGTACAATATTTTTTTTAAGACCGACACTTCGATATACTTACATTAAATTATTTTATATTATTTTTAAATGCGTCGTATGACTTCTCGTAACGGGCTTTTGAATTTACTGGCAATATATCGTAAGTCGCTTTCCTTGCTGCTTCCAAAATTTCTTCTGAAATCTCATTTTCCGTGTCGGATAATTCAAAAGCTGAATTCATATTTTTAAATTTGCGCACTCGCGAAACAAGTTTGAAATAAACAACAAATTAAAAATCAACGAACTGTCACTCGGCAATACATCGAAATGTTGTTATCATAGTAACGAAATCAAGGTCGATTGTATTATCAAAGAGCGATTGGAAAAACAAAAAACAGGAACCGGAAAAATCTTTTCCGGTCTCTAACGTCACTTTTCCGGTCTTGCTGTCGGAAAAAGGTTATTTTCTAGACGAAAAATTGTCCAGAAAGTGTATATTTTCTGGTCGGTTTTAAAAAAAAGTGATTTTTATCCTTTTTGACATGTTTATCATGTATGTATAAACTATACACAGGGTGTCTCACGGTCGATGGTACCTTAGACGTTTACGGAAAACGGGACATAGGAATTTTCTGAAAATTTGGCGTCATTCGTAATTGGCATTGCTCTATTGATATAAAATATTTTCAACAACGCAACGTTGCCGCTTATACAAAAAAGTAGCATCAGATTTGATATTTTAAATGAGACAACCTATATATCATTGCCTTTTCCGCTACGCTAGTACTTTGTGATTATTTTTGTATAATACTGTTCTATACCTATCTTTAGCGGTTTTCGAAAAATTAATTAATTTCCATACTTTTTGTTCAAAATATAGCTCCAATAAAATGTTTATTACTGCGATATTTGGACTCGTAGAAAGCTGAAATTTAGGATGTTGTTTATCAATGTCTTGTGTATTAGTTATGTGTAAGGAAATTTGTTCTGTGTTATACAGGGTCTTCCAAAATTCATCATTTTACCGCTTGATATAAAAATGGTGAAAAGTTCTTTTTGTCCAATTTTCATAATGACATGTTTCATCTTTGTATTTCATGGCTAACTAAGACAAATATGCTCAAATAAGCAGATTTTTACAGAAACTTGGTTTTATTTCGAAAACCTAACTATTTAGGTATAGGAACATAATATATAATTTGGAAGGGACTTTAATTTTCTTTTAAGATATTTAATAATATAAAGGGTGTTCTATTAAAAAAATCATTTTTCACCATTTTTATATCAAGCGGTAAAATGATGAATTTTGAAAGACCCTGTATAACACAGAACAAATTCCCTTACACCTAACTAATACACAAGACATTGATAAACTACATCCTAAATTGCAGCTTTCTACGAGTCCAAATACCGCAGTAATAAACATTCTATGGGAGCTATGATTTGAACAAAAAATATGGAAATTAATTAATTATTCGAAAGCCGCTAAAGATAGGTATAGAAAAGTATTACACAAAAATAATCAGAGAGTACTAGCGTAGCAGAGAAGACAATAATATATAGGGTGTCTTATTTAAAAGATCAAAGCTGATGCTTCATTTTTGTATAAGGGGCAACGTTGCGTTGTTGAAAATATTTTAAATCGATAGAGCAATGCCAATTACCCATGTTGCCAAATTTTCAGAAAATTCCTATGTCCCGTTTTCCGTAAACGTCTAAGCTACCATCTACCGTAAGACACCCTGTATATATTAATTAGGTAAGGACGGCATTAAAAAATTATATTTTTATAATTATGTATCTAAACTTTTATTCGGCAGTGAATAGATTTTATGATAAAGCTTGATTCGGATTTGTCCAATAATAAGTAGGCAGTCGGGCTTTTCAATTTTATTCAACTATTCCAAGTATATTTGAACCATAACGGACTAACTATATTTTTCAATTATCCTAACGAGGTGTGCTATAAACTAATTTTGTTACAATTCGTAAATCGTAATTTTCATGTACTACATTCAGTTTTTTTAAGAAAATAAAGAACCACTAGGTATGTAGGATCGACCTTCTAGCGAAGTGTGGCTTTATTAACAGTAAAATGGGTGTAGTTTGTTATAGTTTATTGACATAAGGAATTTGTAAATTATTGTGAGACGTTGCAGAGAAACATCTAGTACTATATATTTTAATTAAAATTATTTATACAGAAAACAAAAGCCGGTCAGAGCTTTTGTTTGCTGCTGAAATCCGTTGACAAAAGATGCTATAACAAAAAGAGAAAATTCCGAAAAATCAAAATATTTTCCAAACTATTAAAGTAGGGATATAACATTATTTACAAAAGTTGAAGAGTTTTTGATCAACTATAAGATGGCAGCAAAATATATAGGGGGTTCCATTTAAGGACACAGTTATTAAGGTCAGTATAAAAGATCTATAAATGGTTGCAATGCAGGGGTAACTTCCGGAACCTTGCAATTATTAAAAAAAATTAGTATCTAATTTTGGAAGAGCTGTTCAGAGAGGCATTGACGAATATAATGCCGGTTTTTTAAAATAAATTCACAGAAACTTTAAAAAAAAGCAGTTTTTTGAAGCCACTAAAATTGCCACAATTTACCTTAAAATCCTTGAAAGTAAACACGTCGATTTTCAGAACTGAAATAAAAACAACTATTTTTACTAGTAACACGATATTTTCTAGTCTATCTAGATGTCATCTCTAATAAAAATTCAAGAAAATATGTGTTTGTTTTAACAGGAGAGGTTCCGTAATTGCACAAAACACGAAAGCAAACAAAACTATTACTGGCTGACTATCATCTGCCTTGCTTTACCAGCTCCAGAATATGTCTGTCTTTCTTCTTTGTATTCCAAAGCATAAAAATAACTACTCTGATCAATACAGCACTGCAGTGTGCATGCGAATTGTCAACAGTTCGGCAAATCGAATTGAGGACAAAAAATGGCGTCGTTAATCCCACCTTAATAAAAGTGACATTTATCAATTAAAAGTTTTCTGACTTTGGACGCAGTAATAAATGAAATGTCAAATATTTCATAGTGGATAATATGTTAGTTTGACTTGAGTTGAGTTAATTCAGGATAAAAATTGAGTCGCTTTGAGTCACAATTAAGGTCAGTATTTTCAGAACAAAAAAAGCCTTCAAATCGTAAATTTTCATTACACCTAAGTCTAATTGTCTTAAAAACTATAACTTTTTGCATAATACACCAATATATTAATAAAAAGTTATGAAATAGTACGTAGAATTCAAAAATCCACTCAAATATACGGTGTCCCATTAAAAAAAAAATATTTTTTGGACGCCCCACTTTTTGGCACACTGCCGGGGTTCAAATTCTGGACCTCCTCTTTTTTGGGATAACTATAAATAAACTTTTTGAATTGCATTGCAAGCATTATTACACTATAAAAACAGTATATAAAATGTAATTTAAATGGAATTTACTACTCTTAGGGCGACTATTAAGTTTTCTGTAAAATCACATAAAAGTTATTTAGTTACGTTACATGTTTTATTGTAAAATTGCAAAATAAGTTTTGAAACATTAAATTGTTTATTATTTATACATTACTAGCGTATATCCGGCATGCGTTGCAACCCGCTGGTATAAATACAAACCCGAACAAACCCGATATATTAGTACCCGGCATGCCACTTTCTGAAATTGCACCCGTGCGAAGCCGGGGCGGGTCGCTAGTTATACACAAAAACCTTCCCCTTGAATCACTCTATCTATTAAAAAAAACCGCTTCAAAATCCGTTGCGTACTTTTAAAGATTTAAGCATATATAACTTTTTGCATAATTCACCAATATATTAATAAAAAGTTATGAAATGGTACGTAGAATTTAAAAATCCACTCAAGTATACGGTGTCCCATTAAAAAAAAACAATTTTTTGGACGCACCACATTTTGGCACACCCTATATAAATAAAAATATTTTTTTAGGCAAACAAACTTGAATAAGTTTTATTTCACTGCCGGGGTTCAAATTCTGGACTACTTGCTTTCAATGAAATAAGTCATATTATGGCAGAAGATGAAAAAAAAAGGATTAACGGGAAAGGAAAATGGCAAATTTCAGGAGACTTTTCTTTTATATATTAAACAAAATCCTTTATTCAGATACTAAATATAAAAAAAAACCTGTATTTACTAACAGGAAATGCGGTTAATGAGATACAATAATTATTAGTTTAGATGTGGTGGGTAAGGAACATTTTAATATTTTATTTTAGTCTTGTATGACAAATAGAAAATCCCAATAGGGTTGCAATGAATATTCTTTTTTGGGATAACTATAAATAAACTTTTTGAATTGCATTGCAAGCATTATTACACTATAAAAACAGTATATAATAAAATGTCATTTAAATGGAATTTACTACTCTTAGGGTGACTATTAAGTTTTCTGTAAAATCACATAAAAGTTATTTGATTACATTACATGTTTTATTGTAAAATTGCAAAATAAGTTTTGAAACATTAAATTGTTTATTATTTATACATTACTAATAATAGTTAAGATTTTCTTAATTTTTTTTTTGTAAATGTACAACAGGTTTTGTTTTAATTATATTTAATTATACAGGGTTAGGAAAAATTACCAGAACGGTCGATTATTTCAAAATATACCGGGGTTATCAAAAAACGTCTTATATAAAAAATGTAGGGCTGTTAAAAATCTACATATCGGTGATAAATTGAAATATACAGGGTAGCCCACAAAGTTGTGGAGAATGATAGTTATATTTTTTTAAATGGAACACCCTGTATATTTTTACATTTTTCAGTTCCACATAAAATTATAAAGTTTTTATTAAATGCATTATTAGTCTATACTTTATAGTTTCCGAGATATTGACTCTCGAAAAGTGACATTTTTGAAATTTGACAGCTTCTAACTTTCTAACAGTACGTCTTAGAGCAAAACGGCTTACATGTCCGTATCTTTAATTTTTATTATCTTCCCAAAAAAAGCAAGTTCAAGTTAAACCGGAACAACTATATTTCCTGCTTTCGTGTTACATCCGGTTTAACCGGAAGTTGATTTTTTTGGGAAGATATTAAAAATTGAAGATAGGACATGTAAGCCTTTCTGCTCTAAGACGTACTGTTAGAAAGTTATAAGCTGTCAAAGTTCAAAAATGTCACTTTTCGAGAGTCAATATCTCGGAAACTATGAAGTATAGACTAATAATGCATTTAATAAAAAATATTTATAATTTTATTTGGAATTGAAAAATGTAAAAATACCATTTAAAAAAATATAACTATCATTCTACACAACTTTGTGGGCGACCCTGTATATTTCAATTTATCACCGATATGTAGATTTTTAACAGCCCTACATTTTTTATATAAGACGTTTTTTGATAAACCTTGTATATTTTGAAATAATCGACCGTTCTGGTAATTTTTCCTAACCCTGTATAAAATTATGCTTGCCTAATATTTAAATATATTTTATAAAAGGCATTGCCAAAGAACAGGTTTGTATTATTACCATACTTTTAAATTTTGAAATCTATAATATATACAGGGTGTCCGGAAATGATGAGCAAAATATAATTCTAGACCGAAAATAAATGCTATCTCTTCCTATAACGTTTTTTCGAAAATTGATTATTAACAGAGTTACAGGGTGTTAAAACTAAATTTTATTTGCAGCTTTTTTTTGCAATACTTTTTGCCACGCTCATAATATTTTGACGAAATCTCGTGTATGGGGCTTTTTCGGGATGAGGACTACAAATTTGCTTACCGTTTTTTGCAGTTTATAGAGGGCGCCACATAGGAGCCTATACTTTAATTTGAATGGTCCCAACTTTTTTTGTCCTAGACTGTATGCCCATTTTGACTAAATATTTTTATTCTCCTAACCTTTTGACATAAAAAAGGTATACTACTTTTGTTTCGATAAATCTAACCGTTTTTCAGAAAAACGCTAAAATAACATTGCTTGCATGTAATGAATAAGATATCATTTTAATTTATTATTTTTTAATTTAATTAATTTAATTTTTTAAGAAGAATAATTATTTTGTGCATTGAAGAGAAAAAACGTCACTTTGAACCTCTGATTTAAATGTTTAATTTATTTTTCTAGTAACTTATGTATTTTAAAACTGCAAATTAAATTTAACTTTAACATTCTGTAACTTCGTTAATAATCAATTCAAAAAAATGTTGTAGGAAAAGATAGCATTTCTTTTCGGTCTAGAATTCTCCCCTAAATTTTTTGCTGATCATTTCCGGACAGCCTGTATATATTAAAAAAGAAATAATTACAAATATTCTATGTTACAATGTGTAATTATTACACTAAAAAATTTGTAATATAACAATGTAAAATTAGTTTTTTCTAAATTTTAGTACCAAATTACTTTTTAAAAACCTAAATTACTTTTAATAACCACAATTTTTAAGTATAAAGAAAAAACTTAAAATATCAACAATTGTAAATTATGAGCCATGATGTGGCGAAACGGGTCTGTGGATGGATCTGATGAAAGAAACGTAATTGAATTATAAATTTCTTAGCAGGGTATTTATTTTGTAAGATATCATATCATATAATAGATATACTTTCAACAAAACAAAAAAGGTGGTCATAGGTCAGATTTTTATTCTAAATTAAAATATAATGTAAAGAACAACCCATAATAAATAATAATAATAATAATGCTCTTATTTTTTGTATTTCCTGTTCTGAATTACCCATTATTATTACCAATAAAACTATTCTGGGTTAAAATAACAATTTTTCTTTTCTATTTCTTTCCGTGTACCTACTGCCTCAACCACATCTTTAAAATTAAAATAGTTGTTATCAACGTTTCAATGACAAAATTTCGTAATCTTTTTACATATAAGGCTACTATGGTTTTTCGACAATATAGTTGGGCGACATGTATTTGAAAGTGTTATTTTGTCAGCTGTTTTTCCTTTTGGCGTTACGGAAAGTGTACTCAGGTCAGATATTTTTTTTCTACTACTGTATAAATAAATTAACTTTCGGGCCCTAGCAACACGAAAGAAAACGAAAGTAAATGTTTCAGTTACCTGGATTTTATCCGTTGCTAGCTACGAAAGTAATACTTTCGGTGCCAGGACAAAAAAATCGAACTGACAGACTCTGACAGTACTCAAATAACTAGTTGTCAACAATACTCAAATAACTAGTTGTCATGGATTATTTTATAGGTGGAAAAAAAAACTTATTTTATCATTTTAATTTAAATAAAATGAAAGTTTATTACTTAATAATATATTGATCAAAGAACAGTAGTAGAAAAAATTTAATACATTACACGATGCGAAAGCCTTTTTTGGTGGTCGGAGGTATTAAATCACCTCGGTTTTGCCTCGGCAATTCAAAAACCTCCTCACACCAAAAAATTAACTTTCGCATCTAGTAATGTAAATAACTATTAATGGAATAGTAACCAAAACTGTCTACAAGTGGTAGGTGGTAACTTTAATAGGGAACTTGACAAAAATTTTAAATGGGGAAAAAATTCTATAAATCATAAGTACATATTGTCATAAAACATATGGCAGCAAAAAAAACAACATATTTCGTCCCAAAAGACCGCTAGAAAGATTTAAAAATGCCCCAAAATTCAAATTATTCCAAGCGGGTAAAAACGCGCTGCTAGTAGTCGGGACGTCAAGGGGTATCATTTGTCAGATTTGTGTGTGATATCCACGAAATAGGTTATAGGTTTTCAATAAATTTGATGATTTGTCAGATTTGACATCCACGCGTCAAGCGACACGACCTTAAAACAACAATACAATAACAATAACACACGGCAATCCAAATGCAAATTGGGTCGCTCGGCATCTGTCAGGAGTGTCAGGATGACGGATGACCAAAAGTCATACCTCCTGACGTCATCGGGCTTCGCGCGCTTTAGAGATCGTTTGAAATGCTTTCGACACGCGCAAAACTTTAAAGAATTTTTACCAAGTTATTTTTGATTTTTAAGGAGTAATAATTGGGGAATACTTTTTTCAGGCCTAACTAAATCATATTATTGAAAAAAAAATTGTAAAGTTCCCTATTAATATATCTTTATCTGGATAATTTTCTACGACTAAAAACGACGGCAAGAAGAAAGGTTTAAAAGTGTGTTAAAACTAATTTAATGTCTTTAAATTGCATAAAAACTACTTTAAAATGGGGAGGGGAACAACGGATTTAGCAAATATCATTGTTTCTTTTGCGAGACAAAAAAAAACAAAATTTTATTGAATGAGGAAGGTATTTAAACACAATTTTTCAAGTACGTTCAGGCTTGTCACTATTGTAGATCTCAAATGTATCCTAAATAATCCTTAATGAAATTTTCGTTAAAACAATGAAATTGTTAACAAACAAATTGAAACCAAAAATGTAAAGTTCTACAAAATTTTTGAGATGTTTCAAATTTTGTTTCAGCTTCCGTAATATGTTATTACGCAAGTTGGTCTGCTTACCATGGCATGGAACCCGAATTATTCGACCCAAACCTCTGCACCCACATAAATTACGCTTTTATCGGGTTATGGGACAATGGCAATCTCAAAGTGTTCGATGACTGGTTGGACATACAGAAAGGTAAAAAAATTAGAACCAATTCAAATATATCTGTTGAGGATTCGTCCACTACTTTATTGTTAAATGAAAGAAAGGTCGGATTTCAGCTTTTGGACAATTTTTTAATGTTTAAATCACTGCCAACGTTTCGGTGCAGTCCGCACCATCATCAGGGCTCGATTTATATTTTTTAAATTTATATCCATACATGATATAAACATTTAACGAAAACTGTTTTGATTGACAACGGCATTATTTTAAAATAATATATAGTCATACCGAACGTTCCGGAGTGCAAGGAAAGAATCTTTATCTACCTTAAAATTTCCGGTCAGTTATGATTTATAAAAAAAATATTAAAATCAATTCCCATCAAACAACTGGACACCGTCAAAATAGTATGTAGTTTATCCCCTACGTTTTGCTGAATGTGGCCTAATATTATTATACTAAATTTGCGACGATTATCGGTTATCAAACGGTTCTCTGTGTCAATCAAATCGCGAGAACGGGACTAGATGAGAAAAAGCGCGACGAGTGTAAAACACCATTTTTAACAACACAAAAAGTGTCAATTTTCAAATTTTATTCACGCATGTGCCATAAAACGCGAATTTCATCACGAAATATACAACCAACAAGCCCTATGAATAAAAATTAAGCAATTACTTTTTAGTAAAGGCAATTGCTTGACTAGCAAATGCTATAAGTAAACGCAATTGCTAGATCTGGATATGAATAAAATTTTGAAGCAATCGCTGTTTTTCTTACACCTCTGTAGCAAATGTTTATTCAACACAAGTTCAAACGTGGCTTATCCACTTGTTCAGATTATAGATTTCATGTTCAGTTTGGTGCCTAATTTGCAAAAGAATTGACGTAAATACAACAACGTTGGTCTATTTATTGAGTACAATGTACAATATTAATCTGTTACGTTTTTGTGAAAAATAGGAAACTTATATTTGTGATACGGCAGATTTCAGTGAAAATGAGGAAAGTGATAGTAGTGATGAAGGAATTAAAAACAGGCAATTAATATTCGTTCACAAATTGAAGGAACATAAATAAATCTCTCTGACCACAATCGTTCAACTTCCACAACAGCTTCAGCAATTGTAGGAAATTTAATGAAAATATTGGCCTTCTCCAAAACTGCATCCATTACAGAAGAGTATGTCTTACAGACAGTAGTTTGCTGAACACCGAGTTCTTCACCTACAGAATTTTGAAAGCCCGGATCCGACAATTTCGACAGAGACTTTATTCTTATTTAAAGGCGACAGTGCACCTCCTCGCCTTTCACCAGAATCAGTCAAAAAATAATTTGCCAACCGCTCAACATTTTCGCAGTAAAATCGATATAACTTTCTGAAATCATCATATCTGCAATTTTTACGTACACTGTAGATTTTTCTTTTACGGACGTTCATATATTCAGCCATAATTGAAGACACAAAATAAGAGCAACGCACGTGTATGCCGCGGAGAACTAAAGTTGACTGCTATCAAGCAAATGATGCAGGTTTCGACCTACCTTAAAAAGTTGAAAGCAATTGCTACACTAGAAAAAGCAATTCCTTAATTTATTCATCACATTTTAAGCAAACGATAGCAATTGCTTCTATTTTTAAGAAAAAGCATTGACTAGAAGCAATTTCTGCACTTTTAAGCGATCGCTGGACGCAAAAGCAATTACTTTAGTTTTTATTCATTGGCTTTCAAGAAATTACTTCGATTTTATAAGAAAAAGCAATCGCTACATTTTTATTCATTAAGCTCAATTGATAGATTTACTATAAATACACTGGCAAGCAAAAATCAACGACTGAATTTCATTCACATCGCCATTTCAGGACTTTACAAGAGGGTAACCGCATTAAAGAAACGGAACCCAAAACTTAAGGTCCTTTTAAGCGTGGGAGGAGCCAGTGCAGACATAACTAGCAAATTTGCTTCAATAGCTCGGGACCCATCGAAAAGAGCTGCATTTGTTGGCAGTGCTGGATATTTTATTTCACATTTTAATTTTGACGGCCTGGATATTGACTGGGAGTATCCAGCGGCAGCCGATAAGGTTTGTTAGCAATTGTTTAATTTTTTAAATGCTTGAAACATTTTTGACATTTCCTCGTATCATACCATATCATATTATGCCGTCAGAATGTCAGCGAATTGAATGGGATTATTTTGGTTTGACTACATGCAAAACATTTTCAAAATAAAATAATATTCTTTTGATACTATACCCGATAAAAAAATTCGTTATTCCCCTTCAAGTACTTTATAAGCTTTCAAACCAAGAGACAGGGTGATTAAAACGGGATTGCCGAGCTCAGTCCGGTTTACCAGCGTTAATGCGTTGGCCCAAAATTTAGATAGGTGAGTTCAGTCCCAGTGCAATTAGGGTGGGTCAGGTCTAAAAGGTATATCGGCAACCCGTTTTGTTCGTTGTTACCCAGAGCATTTTTTTTTTCAATTTTTTCAACTAATATTATTTTATAAAACAAATTCCGTCTAAAAGGTATATCGGCAACCGGTTTGTTCGTTGTTACTCAGAGCATCTTTTTTAATTTTTTAATTTTTTAATATTGTTTTATAAAATTTATCAACGAACAAACTAGCATGTGGGCCATTAGCTGATCATATGAATATTCAGATTATAAAAATTTAGAATTTAATTCATATATAATCCCATCAAATGAGCTTAATTCATTTAATTTTCGGCTACTAGACGTCGATAACCGAATAATTTATATAATTATTATATATATATAGCCGGACTGAATTGGGCTATAGTTAGGACTGAACTGAGCTGTCATTAGCGCGGGATTATAGACCCAGGACTGAACTCGACTATGCCCGATTAAAATTATCTCAAATATAAAAAATATTTGAAATCCAAAAATATCAATATTTTAGGAAAATTACATAACTTTGTTAAGGGAATTAAAAAACGCCTTTCAACCGAAAGGATGGTTACTAGCAGCTGCTGTGGCAGCGATTCCGAGCGATGGATACGACGTTCCAAAAATGAGCACGTGAGTATTCAAATACGAAAATTATTAAGAAATATTTTTTACAAAGTAAGGATTAGCATTGGCCTTCGAACACATGAAACAACTTTATCTTGTCCATATACCCATTTGTTATTTAGGAAATGGGCTTTTCACTTAATTTTTGTTCTTATCTTATCGCATAGAGGAAGAAAAATTAAATTTTCTACGGTTACAATTTTTAAAATATTTACTCGAAAAATAATTGAACAAGATACACTTTCTAATAAACTGGGGCTGAAGGTGAACCCTCCGTCCTCCGTCATCTACCTAAATGATATTTCGAGCCTGTCTCCTCTTTTTTTCTATTTAACTTATCGAAACAAGGAGAAAATAATTGGGCGGATAATGGGATGACGTTTTTAAGTAGCTGATCTGATTTTCATACGTAATGCTTTCGCAGCGTCTTTTTAATTGTTTCTAGGAAAGGTTTGTGACAATCTAGAAAGATTTTGATTGTTGGGATGTATTATCAATAGGTTTTAATTAAGGATGTCATTGATAAATAAATAATTCGGTTATAGTGAAAGAGCCCATTTTACAGGTTTAAATATAATGGAACTCAGACTAGTTTATTGAATTTCAGGTAGTAACAATTCAAAAAGTGTCACCCGTAATTTAGAAAAGGTAAATTGTAATTCGGAACACCTTGACCTCAATAGCGTAGAAACCAATTCTGTTTTTAACCTTCAACATGTATAGAAGATTAAAATTTAAATAATAAACAGAAAAGTTTGGGTAGGTTCATTTGTACTGGTATCCCTGCGGTATGACATAAATTGGAAAGAATATTTCTGAATTATAAATGACATTTTTTTAAATATGTATATGTGACACTTTCTGAATTATAATTAATCAATTTTGAAAATAATTGAATTTAATCTGTATATTGTGAATTATAATAATTGATTTCCCATTTCAAACTCTTTAATCGATTGATCGGTAAACTGATAAAAAAAGCCTTCTATTCCTTATAAGAATTCACTTACTCTTTATACAACTGTTAAATACTATTATGTGACAGCAACGCGCTGTCCTACTGTAAGACGACGAAAATTGCTGGACCGTTGTGTAGTGATAATATCACGGTAATTTAGCCAATAGGAAATAGGAGTTAATGCTACCGAGTACTCACAGTTATTATCAAGTTCTATTGGGGGTGTAATCTGGTTTTATATACTGTATTAGTTTAGACTGGCAGTTGTAATGAAACTTCAGATTATTCATAATATTATTTGCTTGCTACGGTTAATAAAGCATATACTTGCCACAAAAATCAGTTCTGTAGTTCTTAAAAATTTAAATAGCTCCTAGTGTGATATTGTTCTTGTCGTTTAACATTGCAAATGATTATCTATTATGCAACATGTTTTACTGAGATCGTAAAATTCGTCCATAGAATATAAAGTCCAATACTAATGATGGGTTATGCTAAATAAGAATCTTCTATTGCTTTAGCTGACATGTAAAGTTAAAAAGACTTCAATACAAAGCAAAAATAAATTAATTAAAATACGATCAATAGAATTCAAATTCAGACAGGACAGCTAGAAGACTCCGAACAATGATGTGAAATGCGCAACAAATACGTTAACTCTAATAATACGGCGCGCGGCGATTGCCGATCGCTATGGGCCACCACCAACGTCTTGTGGATTATAGGTTCTAACGGATACAATTCGTTTTTGGGGACGCTGTTTTGCTTTGTTAATTGTAGAGAAACCGCTTTAGTGGGAACAAAATGCGTCGCATTGAGAAGATACAATTTGTTTCTTAACAAAATTGCTGTATTAAAAGTAATTCATTATTCAACAAGATTGTGCTGCTAATGGAACTGATTACTACCAATAAAAACACTGTTCTAGCAAATCTGGAATTGATATAACACTAAAGTGGTTTTGATACACTAGCAATTTATTTAACAGGGGTTAATAAAAAATAAGCTATTAATACAAACTATGTGTTAGCAAACCTGTTGTATTAGATTATTTTCCTCAGTGTAAGGACACTCATCACCCACAACATTTTTTTATGTCGCCTGTACACTAGTATGTGCCTTTAAAAGTATAAACGAATCACTTATACCGTATAGATACCTTCGGTATTTAGGTTTCTTTCTGCAAAACTTTTCTAGTGACATAACTATTTTACTTTAAAGGTATTTAGATATTATTAACCTGATGTCCTACGATTTCTACGGCCCGTGGAGTAGTTACACGGGTCAAAACTCCCCCCTTTTTGCGTCATCAATTGAGACACAATGGGAAAAGGAAAACCTGAACTTGGTAGCCTCCACGAACAACTGGTTGAGGGCTGGAGCTCCCAAGCATAAAATAGCAGTCGGTACAGCATTTTATGGAAGGTCTTTTACTCTGAGGGATCCTAACAATCATGGACTTCATGCTCCTATTAATGGCGCCGGGAAAGACGGAGGAAGTGCCTCTTATTTAACTGTAAGTACGCACCTATCACGTTTCAGTCTACTTTTAACGACCGACGCGACGGTACTAAAGTAAAAAAAAATATTTTGTTATTTTAATCAGTAGTAAATGCAAATAAAAAGTTGTCTGTATCATCTTATTGCCTATAGCACTCTCGAATGCTAACAGCACGATCAGGCGCGGATCCAGAACTTTGCTTGGGGGGGGGGGTCATCATCATATAAACGAAGGTAAAAAGCGCCGCAGGCGAAAACTTATTGCGACCAGGCCCAACGTTTGACAGATAATGCGCTATAGGCGAGAAAATTTCCAATGATAAACTTTACATTAAAAAGGATAATATATGCATGTAAATTAATGTTAAAGTGAATTAAAAAAAAGAAAAAATATACAGCTAAAATTAGTATCTTTTTTCTTTCCTATAATGGCTATAATATGTTTTATCCCAATATTTTGAAAAATTGCCACGTTCGTTATCGACAATACAAAATATAATAAACATATATAAATAGTCGTGTGTTTACTTTTAAAACCAAGTAAAAATTTTGGTTAAACCCCATTTATTCCCCAGTGTTAAGAACAAGAAAATTCTACACTTGATAAAATAAAATATATACCTACATAACATGGCATTGATTCTTAAATCACGAATTCTAATTCTCTTTGTTTGTTATTTCCAAATCTGGTTATAACTTCATCAACGTCGACGATTATATTTTTATGAATGTTCAACAAAGCCAAGCCAGTGAGGCGTTCCTCTACCATATTATGCTTGCTCTAAGCCACGTTTTAACGCGACGTAGAGTCGAGATGGACCTTTCCGCTGTTGCTGCACTTACAGGTAGTGTAGCAAGTGTTTGAAGAAGAATCTTAATATTGGGGAAGAAATCCGAATCACAATTTTGAGTTATATGGGGAAGTAATTCAGGTATTTTACATTTGAAATTCAATCAACAGAAAAAATATACCTAATTTATGTACGGTAATGTTGTATTTTGTCATCATGAATCTTGTGAAAAAGCTGCAGATGTAGTCAAAACAGTAAATCCATTTATTTATTTTCTGTTTTGGGGGGGGGTCATGACCCCCATGACACCCCCCCCCCTGGATCCGCGCTTGAGCACGACCCCTACAGCCTGTAACCACCATTGAATATTTATTTATGAACTGAAAGTACTTGTCAATAAGGTTTTGCCTGTGACTTTATAAATTGCCAAATTACTTAAAAATGTTGCTCGTGAATTTTTTTTTTAATCACTCATCTGACGTCGAATCGGTAAGCAACTAAATTGTCATCCCAAACGATAATTTTCCCGACAAATTTTTTTCTCTTGTGGTATTATATGAAAATTTGTTGACGTAACAACAATCCAATTGAACTAGTCTATTTGTAATCACGTGTGCTGAGAGGCTGCTGATGCGCTCGTCAGATGAGGCGCAGCCATGTCTGCCGAATTAGCAGAGAATACGTGCTTTTAAAATCTGTAATCAAATTTTTTCGTAGTTATCAATTATCAATATAACCTATTTTAGAGCCTTCATAATAGAGACTTTTGGCATTTCCTATTCAGGGGTAAACACTTGCTAAGCAAGCTAATAATTTCACTCTGGAGTCAGACCGATTTTACAAAAGTTGATACCATTAAGACAAAATATTTACATTTTTACGAATTGCTCAACAAGTTTACTTTGAATATTCCTTTAATCAATTTTAGCAGAGGAGCGTCGGCTATTAACAAATAATACCGTGCAATAAGTAATCCATTATGTAGATGGTATCTAAGGTATAAAAACACAATAATGTACTCGTATGACATAAAAATAAATTTGTATTTGTCTACTTATTTTATTACTTAGATATTAGTTTGGCATATCATGTCATAATATGAATTTGACAAAATTTTAACCTAGGTTTGGTTAGATATATCGTCCCCATACCATTGTGCTCTAAACCAAGCCCTACGTTTTTTAATCCAAGCCTTCTTTGATGCAAATATTTTTTGCTTGCACGGTATACCTTTACATTTTAAATCCAGATCTAATAAAGAGTATTAAATATATTTAAAGTCTAGGGGCAACAGAAAGCGTTGGTTCTCATATTTTTCATCATCATATAATTGGTGTGTGGTCGATGGGAAAAGTAAAAGAGAGATATTGTATAAATTTGTTTTCTAGATTTGCACAAAATACAACGGTTGGACAAGAGTATGGGACGATCAACAGAAAAATCCCTACAAATATCAAGCAAATCAGTGGCTGGGATACGATGACAAAGACTCTATTTGGGCCAAGGTATGACCATTTTCTTATTTTGACCTAATAGAAATAGTTTATATCTAAACTTTTCGTTTAATAAGAAAAGTACCTATAACGTTATGTACAAACGTTTTAAGAAACTTCGCCAAGACTAGGGCCCGGCGATTATAAAATTTTATCATTTTCGATTATTCGCAAAAGAGTACTGTGTTGAAAATATGCCATTTTAGGGTGCATGGATAAAGAGTCAAGGCTTTTTTGGTGCCATGGTCTGGACCATCGATAGTGACGACATAAAGGGACAGTGTGGAGAGAAGCAAATACTTCTTAAACAGCTTAACAGAGCTGTTAAAACGTACCCAGTTGAGAGGGATATCACTGATATCAGTGTCTATTTGTTTCTAAAATATGTAGCGGGTTATTAGAATATACTAATATTCTATATGTGAAACATCGTTACATCTATATTAAGTGTATACATACAATGGTAATAATGGAATTCTAATCTGCAGGTGTCATTGCCAACTAGTTAAATAGAAGATTTTTAAAATTTTTAGTATGTATCTTTTCAGTAGCCTTAACCTTTAATAAATTACTACGACAACGAATTCATTAATAATAACTATGGTGAATACTGGTCAACATTCACCTGAATGAAGGCTGCAGATATGTATCAGTTAAAATGTTGTGATTTAAAACAAATAAAGACAATGCAACTCCAAAACATATTCTATATAAGAATGTGGAGTGTCACAGGGAACCGGCGTGGAGTATCCAATTAGAAATTCGGAGGTCGCCTAGCAGTGTACGAAGAACGAAGGTATTGCCTTGCCATTTTTAAAAGCGGACGATGCGTCTTAAAAGCAACTTCGGTTGGGTTTAAGGGCGGTTTACACGCAACGTTTTATAGTACGCTTTGTCTGCGTCGACAAAATGTTGCAAGTAAAACGATGTCTTGTTGCGCAAATTTAGGAACTGGTTGGATTGGTTGGTAGGAATTTGTTGCGCAAATTTAAGAACTGCACAACCACACACAATGGAGTTAAAAGACTGAGCTAATGGACATAGATTTACATGTAACTTCAACTCGATTTGTCTGCAGACTTTAAGTTGTAGAGTAGTTAAAATCTACTGGTTTTTCCAGTAAATAATTATATGCTTCAATATCAATAATTTGTCGACGCAGACAAATCATACTATAAAACGTTGCGTGTAAACCGCCCTTTAGACCTTTCCCGGTGTTCAGATAAAGACCGTATCGGGTGAAAGACATTTCTGTTAAGCCAGTATTCCACGGGTCAAGTCCTTGCTTAAGAAATGGTAAAAGTTGACCTTCAATTTATTTTCACGTGTACCTAAACAGTTAAAAGTTCTTGCCACAATTTATTGTCAAGAAATTGGAACTTTTTCTAGTTTTTTGACCAAGTTGGTGGAAAAGGTAGTGACTTCTGATGTTTTTAGTGGCTGTTCACCTATCAGATTTTTAATGATTTGTTTCTAAAATTTGTTTAAAAATGATTTGTCGTCGTGTTTTTAATTCGACAAGTCAATTGGGGTTTCGATTATCAAATCGAAAATAAAAAAACAAACAAAACAGCCATTTTCGATGTTATCGCGTCAAGTCAAATATTAGTTGGTATAGTGTTTCTTAGGTCAATTTAATGACATAAAACAGTATGAATTTCCTAACCATAGGCGTCCCAAACAAATAATTAAAATGCGTATACACACTTATAAGTTTGTTTTACATTAGGTGTTTGTACATACTACACTTTATAAACCCACTGTATATATAATAATATTATATTAAAATAATAAATATAAGGTAACTCAAAAATTCTGTACACAAAACTAAAATCAGAAAAATAAACCTGACACGGCACGACACTGCTCAGAAAATGCTTTAATTTTTTTACCAGAACTCCATTCTCGGACCATTGTCCAGCCCGCCCACAAGTTCCAAATTACGTATATTTTATCTTCGTCTCTTCCACGCCATCGACGGTCATTGGCCTATCTCTGTCTGACAGAATCGATCGTTGAACGGGCTGGAGACCGCTTCAGCCTATACCAGGTGCTTTAACTGGCGCTTGTATCCCTTGGCAACCGCAACAAATTATGAGCTGTTGCCAATTCTTCAAAATTTTTGGATTTGTAAGCACAATGTAAGTATATACGACAAACAAGGGTTTGTTAATTAGTTGTTTTTAAACACTGAAAACACTTTTTGTCTTGATTTCAGTTATATTGTTTCTTAAGGACTAAAGAATGTATTATTATAACAATGAATGGCTTGTTATTTTTTTCTGTCACACTCAAAACTCCTCGGTTTAAAGTATATTTGCAAACTAGCTTTCAAAGAAAGTTACTGACTAACAACTGAATACTGATATAAAAGAAACATTTAAAAAAAACTGAAAGAATTGAAGAAGAAAGATCTGACAACCGTATGTATGCCGTATGGAATGATTGGAATGTCATCGTACTGACTTTGGATAAATTATAACATTCTATTGATTTTAATAATTTGCCAAAAACTTGGGTATGCGTGAAACAAGATTTTTAAGCACAATTTCTTGTTCAAGAATTTCATAAAGTTTTTGGAAAAAAACTTGGCACGTGAAATACGGGCTTTAATTATATTTTAATTGGTTAAAATACCTGGAGGATTTATTGGTTGGGGCTTAAAAGAGACATTTGGCGGTGCACGTGCTTATGTGCACTTACTAAAAAGCCGCCACTGATGGGGGGTGGGCCACCTTAAATGCCTTAATCCAGCCTTACAATCTAATATAAGTACAAAATAAATTCACTTACCCCACATACTGATACTGATATATTTAACGTTGTAGATCACCTGAATCGCCTCAAAAGAAAAAGTGTGAAGCCTGAAAAAAAAATTACTGTAAAAGCAAGCCTTAAAGCAGTGGTGCCTAAAAACATCGTTTTAGATGAAAATTGGATTGTCATAATGTCCATTTTCAAAAAACATTCAATTAAAAATGTTTACGATTCCCATTCTGAAATTAAGTATATTCGATCCCCCCCGTATGGGCCACCCAAATCTTATTTCATATAATATTCGCGTTAATGACCAAATGTATCGTAATGATATGTAAATATTGTGTTGGGGACTCTACACACTGTGTGACGTACACAAATTCTTCATATGTATAAAAATAAAGTAATTGTAAATTTTGGTGTAATTAAATCTTCGCGGAAACCTGTTTACCTGTTCATGTCTTCCAAATTGTATTTTACGTTTTTAATTAATAGTGCAGTTATTAACCTTATTTATTTAGACGGGCAAAAATCCTAAAAAAGGATTTACAAAATTTTATATCATATCTAAATCGGTTAAAAATGTAATGACTGTTAATGTATTTAAAATATTGAAGGTTATAATACGATAACACGAAACAAACAAAGGATTGAACATAGATGGTAGAAAAATAAATAATGTGTGACAATGACAAAAACAGTTTGACCTTTTATCTACCCAAAGAATGTTTGTGGTTATATTTTATAAGAACCAAATTATAAACGCACAAGTAATGTATAAAACATGCTTAAATAACAACTAGGGGAAGGTTGCCCATATTGGACCAATTTCCAGATTTCTTATCATAGATCTTGATAATAACGCAACATCGATCTTGAAGCTATACCTTAGTATACTTTAGTGTGTTGTTCAACTGCAGGATTTTTTGCAGAATTTTATTTCAAAGTATCTATGATATACCTGGCTATAAAAAAAACTCTGCAAGTGGTTCAATATAGAAAACCGGTTGCCTAAATTGCACCTGGGGGTTCCAAAATCGGACCACATGATTTGAATCGGAAGCTTAGGTGTTAAATAAATAAATAAATAAAAAATAAAATTGTTGGTATAGGAAGTTTTGTACTTATATTTCAAAAAAACATCAAATTTACAATCAAAATTTCGGTAGAAGACATCCTAATGCAAAAAAGTACCTATTAGTTCCCTATATTGGACAAAGAAAAAATACTTTAGCAATATTGAAATGGTGTTAGTTCATGACATTAACTTATTTAAAGAGAAAAATTATTTCTGCACAATTTGGAAAAATTGCCTAAATTGGACCAGTTCAATTTTGGCAATCACCCAGTGGTCCAATTTAAGCAACTACCACGTGTTTTACAAAACAATCCAGAAAAGAAACAAGAAAAAACAAATATGGCATGGTAATAGGAGAAATAGAAAGAGAAAAACTTACTTGATAACTTGCATAAAAAATATTTTGCTTAGAGTTTTATGGTTCTAAGGTAAATTCTTAGGAAAATCCTAAAAATATTACATTAAAATTGTGTACATTACGTTTTGCTCTGTACACGCCAAGCACTAACGGCCATACGGCCAACTACTTGAGTTTGTTGCCGATCAAAGGTTCTGGGTGGAAGTATGTTACAGTGTTGCCAGATGATATGACCCTTGTTTAGTTTCGGAGAAATGTACTGTGGTCCAATTTAGGTAGCGGTTCAATATAGGCAACCTTCCCCTAAGTAGTACTTAAAGAAATAGTACATACTTTAAGTGGAGTGTATGTTTAAAAGGGAAAGAAATAAGGCACTTTAAGTCTTCCTCTACTGGTATATTAAATTAATTTTTAAGTTTTACTGAAGGGTAAATTATCTACATGTTTCGAATGTATATACATTCATCATCAGGAGAACAGAATAAGGAACATAAGAAATACAATAGGTGCGAACAGTCCAAACGGAGCTACAGGATGATGGAAAGAACAAGTAAAGTATTTTATTTTATTAAGCTATGTGTCATATTAGTGAGACAGTATCGTAAAAGTGTGAGGAGACAATAAAACTTAAAATTGAAATGCTAGGTATAGATGTTGTAAAAAGTTTTATGAGGAATAACGGAAAAGTCACAAATTAGGGAATCAGCAACGTAAGTGTGAGGAGCAAAGAGTATTTAAAATTGGCATATTCTATACCCTTGTTAAACAAGGATTTCTACATGACATATAAAAAATCTTTAAATCATCGTCTATGCCAATTTTAAATACTCTTCCCTTCTCACTCTTACGTTGCTGATTCACTAATTTCATGACATTTCAGTTACTCTTCATTTTATAATAAAAACTTTTTACAACTTCTACTATTCCAATTTTAAATATCCTTTTCTTCTCAAACTTACGTTACTGGTTCACTAATAGTTCACTTATGGTGCTGTCTCACTAATATGACACATAGCTTACTGCTATGATAACTTTTTAATGTAGTTTCTGCCAATACTTCACGAATGGCCTCTCTTTAAGTCTATCATTACGTTGGACGTTTCTCCAAATACTTTACTTCTTCTTCTTTCCATCATCTTGTAGCTCCGTTTGGACTGTTCGCACCTATTGTGTTTCTTATATTCCTTATTATATTCTCCTGATGATGAATGTATATAAATTCGAAACATGTAGATAATTTACCCGTCAATAAAACTTAAAACTTATTTTAATATACCAGTGGAGGCAGACTTAAAGTGCCTTATCTCTTTCCCTTTTAACTAAGTAGTAGCTATACAGGGTGTTTTATTAAGGGTGGCCACCGGCCATATTTCGGAAACTACTAGGCATAGAAGCTTGGAAAAAAAAATATGATTAAAGCGGTCATGAGAAAATTCTGGAAATTATTTTTAGGTTCCTTATTTCGCCGCAAGAGGGAACAATTGAATTTTTTTTTTTTAATTCTAAATTTCTTCGAAAATTTCCATATTAAGATATAACTCTGGTTACATCGTTGGAAAGCTTAGACAATTCTGCATCATTGCTGTTGAAGGCTCATTGACGCGCCGACCTTGATAAGAGTGGGGGAAGCTATTGAATGTGCAATCATTAAAATCGCTAAACGACTTATCCGATTTTACTAAATTTAAGTTTGTTTTAAAGAGAATGGTAATTATCTTTAATCGCCGTATTCAACAGTAGACACGATAGTGTTTAATAAAATTGCTAGAGGGCGCAATTTGTAATAATAACAGTTTTTTCGATTTTATCCCGAAAATTCAAATCATACGGTATAACTATGACATCATAATCGAAAAGTGGATGAAATTTGCAAGAAAAGATGTGAAGACCGCAGTTCGATATCTTTGTTCGTTTCAGAGTTATTGCCAAAACAATAATTTTTAATACGAATTGCGCCCTCTAGCCATTTTATTAGAAACTATCTTGTACCATTGGATACGACGTTCCCCCATTCTTACCATGGTCGATACGCCAATGAGCCTTAAACCAAAATGATGCAGAATTGTCTAAGCTTTTCGATGATGTAATCAGAGTTATACCTTAATATGGAAATTTTCGGAGAAATTTAGAATTAAAAAAAAAATTTCAATTGTGCCCCCTTGCGGCGAAATGAGGAACTTAAAAGTAATTGCCAGAATTTTCTCATGACCGCTTTAATCATAATTTTTTTTTCCAAGTTTCTATGCCTAGTAGTGGGGGAAGCTATTGAATGTGTAAACATTAAAATCGCTGTAACTTCTAAACGACTTATCCGATTTTACTAAATTTAAGCTTGTTTGGAAGGGAAAGGTAAGTAACTTCAATTGCCGTATCCAATGATACACGATAGTTTCTAATAAAATTGCTAGGTATAACTATGACATCATAATCGAAAAGTAAATGAAATTTGCAAGAAAAGATGTGAAGACCGCAGTTCGATATCTTTGTTCGTTCCAGAGTTGTTGCCAAAACAATAATTTTTAATACGAATTGCGCCCTCTAACCATTTTATTAGAAACTATCTTGTACCATTGGATACGACGTTCCCCCATTCTTACCATGGTCGATACGCCAATGAGCCTTAAACCAAAATGATGCAGAATTGTTTAAGCTTTTCGATGATGTAATCAGAGTTATACCTTAATATGGAAATTTTACTTATAATATCACAAGAGCTTAAATTATTTCCAGGAATAATTTAAGCTCCCGTGGGATTCGGTAAGAAAATTTCACACCACTTTACACCATAATTTGGAAAAAAAATGATTAATCAAACTTGACATTTTAAACTAATTTCACTGCTTGTCAAGTTGGCCAGGGTATTTTGACATAATATATTGAATTGTAATTTTTGTTTAACCGGTTCTGTCACAAAGCTTAATAATAATTACTAGGTATATAGTTTAAAACGTCTGTACGTTGAGTGTTGAGTTTAATAAGTGTATAGCGAAATGTCGCGATTTGGTAAAGAAAATCAACCAGTAATTAGACAAGAAATTCAAAATATAACACCAGATAACACCCGAAAATCAAAATCAAGTGTATGGAAACAGTTTGTTGAATTTTGTGACAAAAAGTTGTATAATATTCATGAGTGTATAAGTGTAGTACAGGTGGCTACTATACTGGAGGACTACGCATTTAATATGAAAAAGCAAAATTTTGAAGATTATAAGGAAATTGTGGTCAAAGTGATGTGAAATGTTACATAATTCAGATATTTTGCATTATTCACAGGTATATGTACATACATTATTTAATGGTTGTAGATCATATGTTAACCTTTTCAACTGTCAAAAAATTTCCACTTAAATATCGTGGCGCCTCGAAAAAATTTCCGGAAATTCTTTTAGTTGCCATGGTAACTAGTCATAATTAAGGTATCTTATTGGTTAAAAAGTACAGGTGTGAAATTTTCGGAGAAATTTAGAATTAAAAAAAAAATCAATTGTGCCCCCTGCGGCGAAATGAAGAACTTAAAAGTAATTTCCAGAATTTTCTCATGACCACTTTAATCATAATTTTTTTTCCAAGTTTCTATGCCTAGTAGTTTCCGAGATATTGCCGGTGGCCACCCTTAATGAAACGCCCTGTATAGGGATAATTTTTATTTTAGAACAGAAATACCGCCAAAAAACTAATTTTGCTAATGAATATAGAGGGGATTTTATTCCGCCAAAAATATGTCTTGCTCATGGGGGTGAGGGCGGTTAAGCGGGTCAATAACATTTTAAAAATTAAATATTTGTGAGCTTTCGAAGATTTACAGACGTAATTTCATACCATTGCACGGAAACCGCAAATTATACTTTTAAAATAAAGAATTTTGCTGCCGTGAAAAAACAAAGATAACATCAAAGATAGTGTTATTGGTTAGGTAGCCCAACCACCGAAGTTTATTTTTTAAAATGACAATTTATTTTAAAATAACGTCACTTATAAGGCGAGATATTCGGTAAAGAACCTGTTTTGCAAAAAAAGGCTGTAAGTACTTGTTTAATTTTATATTTAACGTTGGGTCGTATACCTTTCATGAGGAACGTTTGCATATTAATTTTGATTTTTCTAAAGCGGCACATTCCTGGCTAATTATTATTATTTATTATTTGTTCACCCTGTATAAAATTAGCTTGAATTTATGAAAGGAAAATGTATCGTATAAAATAACAAAATAATATATTGTTCCCCGTAAACATTTTAAAGCCAAAACACGAAAACTTATTTTTAGAGCGTTGGTAATCTTGCTCAAAATATGATTGAATCAAATACATTAAAAAGTAGAGATCCAATTGTTTACATTTTTACCCGATCCCACATCATTCGGTCCATGTCTTCAATTTCATCGCGCCATAGCCAGATTTACATATTTGTCAAAAATACCTTGCAAAATCCACTAAAAAATATGACAATTTGGCAAATCCAAGAGATCCAGCATCTGCTGTAATAAAAACTACTCTGTAATTATTTCCTTCATACTTATAATCAGTAAATTTGTTTAATCTAAGCCATATAATAAAAAAACTAGTTGAACATTAATATTTCTCTACACCACACAATCAATACCGTGCGAGCAAAAATTATTTGCATCTAAGGACGTAATGCTTAGCCGTAGAGCTTGATACCTGTTGGGTGGCAGTAACTACCTGAATTAACAATCAATCAGTTATTCGGTCATCTTTGACAATCGTTACAAGTAATTTGATTCATCGCTAATATTTCCAATTTCTTGAACAATTCACACAATGGGCTTTACGGAACAGCACAAAATATTCATGGTTGAAGCGTATTTTTGAAACGGGGTTGGAGTAAATTGTGAGTGGCAATACAATCCGGGATTGTGCATGGACGATTATCACGAATATTTTCCTAACGTTGCTTTTATTGCTGGGGATTTTTATCATTGCCTGGAAAGAACCGTAGCTGTGTTTAGGGAAGCAGGTTCTATACAACACAAAAAAGAAGCAGGAAGACCATATGTAAGAACAGAAGAACTTGTTGCTAACGTTTGTGAAATAATGCAAAATACGCCAACAAATTGCATAAGACTCCTGTCCCAAGAAGTGGGAAGATCTTATGGAACATGCAGGACTATTCTTAAGGTGGGAGTATCAACATGCTTGCCAACCTATAACCTATTTTACGTAGATTTATTTATTTTTCTAGCTTTTACACAAAATTTAAATAAAATCAATATCGACTGCATATTCTTCTATGGGTAATAATTGACATATTAAATAAATATTAAGGAATTTTATAAATTATTTTAGGAGAATTGTAGAGTGAAAAATATCGGGTAAGATTTTTTTTTAACATTATTATGTTATTGTTGTGTCAATATACAATTCTCCCAAAATTAGCAATGATATAAATTGATATTTTTGTAATATATCAGATACTACCTAAATAATGTACCGACGATATTGATTTTCTTTAAATGTTAGTTGTTAAAATAATAACCTCACAAAATCAACGCGAAATAGGTTATAGGTTGGCAATAGATTGAATGACGTTGATAATTCCACCTTAAGAAGCAGCTAAATTTATTTCCTTATAAAGTGCAAGTATTCCAAGAAATACAAGCCGCAGGTTTTAAAAGATCAGTTTTCGATCAGACATTGAATTCCCACCTAGATCACCTTGTTTAACGTTTATGGATTTCTTCGTTTTTCCTCATTTAAAGAACACTATTTTTAAAACACCAGTTGCAAATTTAGAACAATTACAAGAAAGGATTATCCAAGAATGTGTTAACATTTCTCCAGAGATGCTGGTCAATACTTTCGAAAATATGAAGAGACGTGTGAATTTATGCTTGGAGCATGGCGGTGGCCAATTTCAGCAATTTATGTTATTATTTTTCTTTTTCTTTCTGTATATTCTTACTTTGTTAATTTTGTAAAGAGCAAAAATAAATTTATATTTGCCTACTTATTTTATTACTCATTAGTTTGGCATATCATGTCATAATATGAATTTGACAAAATTTTAACCTAGAGTTGGTTAGATATATCGTCCCCATATCATTGTGATCTAAATCAAGCCCTACGTTTTTTAATCCAAGCCCTCTTTGATGCAAATAATGTTTGCTCGCACGGTACAACATTACCACATACCTACAAGAGAATAAAAAATATAAAATGAGGTAGCACAAATACTACTTAAAAAATACATTTGTCGAAACCTTTTTGCACATTCGTAAAAATAATTTGACAAACCCGTGTAATTGATACACTAAAATAAATTTTACGACGCGTAATTGTTTCAGTGGTCGACGATGGCCGACATATTTTCTTGATGCGCCGACGGGTTACCGAAAAAACTCGTTTCCCTGTTAATTAAGGACGTGCAACTTTTCGAAATAATGAAAAAAATTTGCAGTAAATTAGTAACAGAAATGTTAATAACGGGATCGACCGGGATGTTTCGGATGTATGAGATGAATCGGAGTTCATCACTCATCAGTCGCTGTTGGTTTAGTCGTTGTATCTTATTGTATTTTATACCTGGTGACAGTTTTTTTAATTTTTATCATTTAATCAATAATTAGTTAATATTTTTCAATTGTTTGTTGCTATTTATTAAGTTTTTTTATAAAATAAAAAAAAATTGTTATTGGATTTCAGTTACAGTTTTAATTATGTTATATGAAATTGAAAATTGTATGACAAAAAAAAATTTTTATATATATTTCATTCTAGAAATATTCTCCCTAAATACCGCTCGTGCATAAAAATTAACCAGATAATTTTCATTCAAGCTTGTTATACTAATTCCACTCGTTCTTCGAACTCGTGGAATTATAAATAACAAGCTTTCATGAAAATTATCGGTAATTTTTAAGCACTCGTGGTATTACCCCCGATAATACCGACTGTAACATGAATGACATTGGCAGATACCGTGCGAGCAAAAATTATTTGCATCAAAGAGGGCTTGGATTAAAAAACGTAGAGCTTGGTTTAGATCACAATGATATGGACACGATATATCTAACCAAATTTAGGTTAAAATTTTGTCAAATTCATATTATGACATGATATGCAAACCTAATGAGTAATAAAATAAGGAGACAAATACAAATTTATTTTTATTGTTTACAAAATAACAAAGTAAGAATATACAGAAAGAAAAAGAAAAATAATTACATAAATTGCTGAAATTGGCCACCGCCATGCTCCAAGCATAAATTCACACGTCTCTTCATATTTTCGACAGTGTTGACCAGCATCTCTGAAGAAATGTTACCACATTCTTGGATAATCCTTTTTTGTAATTGTTCTAAATTTGCAACTGGTGTTTTAAAAATAGTGTTCTTTAAATGAGGAAAAACGAAGTAAACCATAACCATTAAACAAGGTGATCTAGGTGGGATTTCAATGTCTGATCGAAAACTGATCAATCAGTCGTCGAAAAAATTGCGTTTGCACCGTCCTGTTGAAAATATCCAAAATGTAATTCGTATTCCAAGTAATTGCACCACAAATGGATTCAAAATATTGTCGCTATACCGCTGTGCTGTAACTGTGTAATTAAAAAAAAATAGGACGAACAATTCTTCTTCGGGAAACAGGAATTTTTTGAGGGTGCAATGTGGACTATACAAAAAAATGGGGATTTTCACTACTCCACATGCGTGTATTCTGAGAATTCACATAACCGGAGAGGTGGAACCAGGTTTCTTCCGAATAAAATGTCAGGTCTAATAAATCATTTCTTTCCAATAAATTTTGGGTAAACTATTGAGAGTAATTCCTGCGTCTTTCAAAATCTGCGGCTTGTATTTCTTGGAATACTTGCACTTTATAAGGAAATAAATTTATCTGCTTCTTAAGAATAGTCCTGCATGTTCAATAAGATCTTCCCACTTCTTTGGACAGGCGTCTAATACAATTTGTTGGCGTATTTTGCATTATTTCACGAACGTTTGCAACAAGTTCTTCTGTTCTTACAGATGGTCTTCCTGCTCCTTTCTTGTGTTGTACAGAACCTGTTTCCCTAAACACAACCACGGTTCTTTTCAGGCAATGATAACAATCCCCAGCAATAAAAGCAACGTTAGGAAAATGTTCGTGAAAATCGTCAATGCACAGACCCGGATTGTATTGCCACTCACCATTTACTCTAACCCCGTTTCGAAAATACGCTTCAACCATGAATGTTTTGTGCTGTTCCGTAAAGCCCATTGTGTGAATTGTTCAAGAAATTTGAAAAATTAGCGATAAATCAAATTACTTGTAACGACTGTCAAAGATGACGGAATAACTGATTGATTGTTAATTCAGGTAGTTACTGACACGCAACAGGCATTAGGCTCTACGGCTAAGCATTACGTCCTTAGGTGCAAGGCCCTCTTTGATGCAAATAGTTTTTGCTCGCATGGTATGATATTGTCTAGTGTTCCACTCTCGTCCCGCATTTTTTCCGTCTTTCTCGTGAGACGACAGCGAAACGAGAATTTCGCGACACCAGGAATTTTATTTTGAACTTTATTCAACGTTTTTTTAACCGTAACTTTAATTTGTGAATGTTAAATTCAGATTTAAAAAAATTTCAAGTTTGGTTTCTGAACGTTATTAAAAAATGGTACTTTTAAAAAAATATTCTTTAGCGCTGGCCCGTTTCTCCATTTCCTTGGGTGCAGTGGTTCCCAAATTTCGCAAAATCCCGGACCCCCGAAATCGGATTATAGTAACATGCGGACCCCCATGGCCAGTTAACCTTTAAAGTACTAAAACAACCGTTTTGTAACTTATTTAAACAACATTTTATTTATCAATACAACGTATTTTCCTTAAAAACAATAATAAATTTAAAACACAAGGATTAGGATCAGGACTATTCTAGTGGTGAATTATTTAGTTATTTTTGTTTTATTTTTCCTTTGTGCTCCGTGGGTTCGTGGACTCCCAAAAAATACGCCGCGGACCACCATTTGGAAACCACTACTTGGGTGGATTTATCTTTGGTCTCCTAGGACAGATATTACTAAATCTTTTGACAGCCAGTTAAATTTTCCGGCTTCGCTACTGTATAGTCAAATATTTCCAAGAATACGCATCGGGGCTAAGTCACCTGTCATTTATGGCACCTTGTTGAAGTCTGGTTTATTTTACGTTAAGATGTTGGCTACAATAAGTAACAGAATTCGAAAATGTATCGAAAAAAAAAATTTTGATAAAAACAGATCCGGTCTTATCGTGCGGGTCTTACGATTTAACACATTTTTCTTTTCTTTTATTGCGTTTAATCATACTATCCAAATAAAATCCGTCAGACTAATATGACAGACTTATGCCACCTTCGTCTTGATTTAAAGATGTTAGTTTTGTGACTGACAATTAGGTAATTTAATGTGACAATATACACGATAAAAAGCAATTTTCTGTTTTGTTGCATCCCCTAGCAAAAAAAATGTTGCTTAATTTATTAAACTATTTCGAGAATGAATGAAAAAGTGAAAATTCGCCAACCAATTAAAGGGAAATCGTAGCAACAGCACTTGGAATTAGTTTAAGGACTGTGCAGAAAATTGTGCATGAAAGAAAGCATAATATAATACCGAAGAATACTAAATAATGTAAACATAGAAAACTGTTTTACAACACTGTTAGCAACAATAAAAATAAATAAACTTTTTTTAATACACCCAGAAAAGTTGCGCGTCATTTTGACAATTTATAACCGGTGTTTTTTTTATTGATATATGTATCAATAAAAAAAAACAAGGTTTAAACTGCTTTTACTGCTCGTGTCAAGCTTTTAAATCGGTGCTACCAATGATCTAGTACCTATAGATGGCACATGTCATTCATAAACGCCATTAAAATGTGTTGACAACGTCGCTTTTAGGAGAGATGCGGTGAAGAGATGGGTGGGGCAGGTAGTGGGGATTACGCTGGAGTGGCCTCTGAATGTGACCTTGTTACTATAGAAGAAACCTAACCTACAAATAACCAAACTTTCTATTTACTCACCTAAGAAAGGTAGGGGAGGGTGGGGTCACTTAAGCTAGATTACTTATAGTTAAACAAATAGTAGTGTTTTGCTATAAGTAAGTAGAATGGAAGATAGCCCGACCCATCCACTAGATCATGGTTTTTAAATCAAAATAATTCACCTCAAAAGAGAAGTTAGGACCTGACCAATGAGATGTCATTGACCAGTATTCCCCCACCCTGCGGGTAATTCCGGTCAGTCCATTTTAAATGCGTTTTATATGGCAAAAATTACTCCAGAATATATTTTTTTAATAAGAAAGGAATAAAGCACATCCATGTATAATAAAGTAATATATTACCAAGGGTTTCATTCAGTTCTTCTAAATGTTTATAAAATATAAAAATTAAACAATTAAACTAGAAAAGAATACAAAACTTAGACTGGTATTGCCCCAATTTGGTTGACCGGCATTACCCAAAAGCTACTTGCAACAAAAACCCTAACCCTAAAATGAATCGTAGTGATTTAGATATGTACGAACGAAGTAATCATTGAACCAATTAATTCTGAGAAAGTATCATAATATAAGGGCATGCAAAAAAATACATACCTACTTAAGTTTGTTTCAATTCGCCTGAAAGTTATAACAAAACAGAGCAAAAACTTTTAGGTTCAATTGGAGCCAGCAGTGGCGCACCCAGGGGGGGGGGGGGGGGCAAGGGGGCCCAATGAAATAAAAATTATGAAAGTGGATAAGTATTTTAAAAAGTCAATTTTCTTAGATTTACCTCACGGGCCTCGTTTGAGGGGGGCCAGGTGGGGCATTTGCCCCCCCCCCTCCCCCTGGAAGTTGACTTATTGACAAAAGTTAACTTATTGAGGTTTAATATGGTTTGATTGAATTTAAGAATTTATTATTTCGAGTTTTCCTTTATATTTTTGTTATTATTTTGGGGTAGTAAAGACTTATTTTAATAAAAATAAACAGTTTTAATGCCAAAACGACTATGAATGTTTGAGAAACAATTTTAGCTCATTAAGTATTGAGCAAAAAATTGAAATTAAAATTAAGGGAAGACCTAAACTCTCGAAATTAACTTGATACAGACCACAAAGTGTAAATCTAGGAACTTTATTGTTATTGATACGTTTGCTGCAAATAAAAACAAATGAATGAACTTTACTTTTAAACAATGTACCCACTAATGAAAAATAAATTAGCCTTTCTATTTTTTATCTTGTTTCATTTTCAATAGAATAAGAAGGTAATCATAAATTTTTAAAATATTTACTATAATAATTATTGACCAAATTTGGGCGTGATCTTAAAAAAATTTCGCCTGTGGCGCATTTCGCCTACAGCAGGCTTTTATTACACCCCCAAGTTAACAAGTCACAAGCCGCCAATGCCCCCCCCCCCCCTAAGAAACCGTTTAACGACTCCCATGACTAGGCTATTGCGATCTTCCCTGCAAGAGTACCTGTTAAAAAAGCTCCAAAGTTCTAAAAAAATGCGTAACTTAAAAGTTTATTAAAAAATTTGCTTCCAGCACTGGTTGGCGGGCCCCCCTAACATAAAATCCTGGGTGCGCCGCTGGGAGCCAGTACAATGGGGTGATCATAGCGAAACCACATGCATTTAACTCTGACCGTTGTTTATTAGATGGCAGCACGGTACTAAACAAACTGAGTACGTTTACACTGTAGTATTTAAAGTGACCGGAATTCCCCACCTGACTGGGATTCTCCCACTCCCCCCTAACTATAGAATTATTATTTTCCGAATTCTCGCATAGTTGGTACTTACACATCTTCAGTAACTTTAAAAAAAGATCAAAAAACATTTAAAACACAGCAATTATTACACAAAACCGATAAACTGAAAAACATTTTAAACCGTTGTCAAAGAAACCACAAACGGAAATAGGGATGTTCAATATACATCGATGCATGGAAAACATCGATATTCTCAATTTGATGTACTGTTTTTAAGCGATGCATCGAGGCCACTTGAAATTACTCGACGCATCAATGTATTTCAATCGATGTATTAGGCCTTAATTTTATTCCTAAAATAAATATTTTGCCGTTGCCCGTCGATCTTCATTATAGGTGCCTTTTACCTTTGGTTTCAGTTAAGGTGTGAACTTAGTATAATTAGATTTGTGATTTGTTTTGTAATTTTAATTTTATTAAAATATTTTTTTCGATGCATCGCAAACATCGATGTTTTTCCGCGGTACATTTTCTGTGGAGTGTGGACATCCCTAAACGGAAATGAATGAAACAGCGTCATCTTTGAGGGCGGATCTCTTACTGATACGTTGCCATACTTGTTGCCATACTTATTGCCATACTGTATTCTTTTTATAAGGTTTTAACAGAGTAAGTTTGGCAAATGAATCGGTCATTTGAGAAAGACCAGAAGTCAAAAAAGTAAAATGTTGGGGAATTAAAAAAAACTTTCTTAAACTTATGGGGTTTCTCAAGTAAAGCAGATGTTGATTCTTGAAAATTAAATACAAGGAGTGGTACGACTTATGGGATTTCTCGTTGGAATGTGCGCCTAAGTGTTGGCAATAGGATTCCGCCATTTTTTGAACATGTCAAAATTGTGGCTTTCTCAAATGACCGATTCAAATAATGTGGAGGGGCGCAATTCAGATGTTGATTTACTTTAGAATGGAATACGATTTTGGCAACTGATTAATTTGTTCTATTGTTTCATCTATAGGTACTAGATCATTGGTGTTAACGATATTCAAACAATATAAAATAGGTGCGAGCCATCGCCAACACGCCACCAATCGACAATAAGCTAACAACTAATAAAACAAAACACAAATAAGTCATAAAAGGGAAAAACAAAAAGCGGCAACTCAAAAGCCAACGGTATTTGCCGAAGAAATAATCATGTTCTCGGTATCTCTGATGAAGAGTTGATTTTAACTATTATCGCCTAGTAATTATATATGTTTTTTCCGTAGTAATGATGCGTTTAAAATACCTCTTTACTTGAACGGTTATTATTACCATCGGAAAAACTGTTTGTCTGTAAATATTTTGTTGAGCAGCTCCTGCTATATATTTGTGTTAATTAAAAATATACATTTAATCAGAATTAACCATTTTTTGCAAAAATTCTGGACCCTACGAAACAAATAAAACTGTCACAACACACAACCACAAGCATCAATAACGTGGTTTCACTTACAAAGTTTTATTTAAATAAATGACAGCCATGTCATCATATCAACGCCTTCTTGGTTTTATTAAAATTTGTTGGCGAAAACGGCCAAATAAAACAGAACATTCGAATTTAATCATAAACTACAACATATAGGTTATGGAACCCTAATACGGTTTCAAAGGTTTATTAATGAAGTAGAATCGAATTACGATATTTTTTATTTTACTTTGCTCCCAACCAACTTTACAAGTTTATTACAGGGATAAGTATATAAAAATAACTAACAATTGTTACTCTAACTTAGTAGGTATATATTATATAAAAAACTGACAGTTAAAAAAAATTCGTTTGTATAAACGTTTGATTAACTCGTTAAGAAAGAAAATCATACTAGGAAATATTTTTTTAAATAAAATTTAAATAATGGTAGGTTTTTTAATGTTTTAATATTTTCGGGTAAAATATTATATAATATTAATTCATTATATAACCGTTTTCCAAAGTTACTGTTTATTTTAATAGTTTGTCAAAAATGAGTTTGTCTAGTATCTATCTATGAATATCATGAACTTTTGTAAACGTTATGTAAGTAAAGAATGAATAAATATGCAAATTTTTAAATTATATAAATTATTTATATCTAGGTATTTATTCGATTTATATAAATTTATTGTTGGTTCTAATTGCGGAAATCTATGAATACATTTAATAATTTTATTTTGTAATTTCTTTAAAGGTTTTAGTACTATTGAATTGGCTGAACCCCAAATAGAAATAAGATACTGAATTATTGAATGTACTAATGCATGATCAATATTTTTTAAATAATTTAAAGATATACAATGACGAATTTTAAAGAATATCTCAATTAACGGAAAAATGTAAGTTCGAATAATAATATGTTCTACGTGTTTTCTCCAGCTTAAATTTTGATCGATATATAATACTAAAAATGGTGTGTGATCTTTGTAATTAATATTTTCCCCATTAAATATTATTGGTTGCTTCTCCATATCTAGTCTTTGTTTGTCAATGTACCGGGTGGTCAAATAAGCGAGGACGTCGGCTTTATCTCGGAAACCATTAATCGTACAACTTTCGGAAAGATTTTTTTATGAGTAAAGTGGTCAAGAAAAATTGCTGGAAATTACTTTTAAGTTCCTCATTTTGCCGCAAGGGGGCACAATTAAAAATTGTTTTTTTAAATTCTAAATTTCTCCGAAAATTCCCATATTAAGGTATAACTCTGATTACATCATTGGAAAGCTTAGACAATTCTGCATCATTTGCACCTTGATAAGAGTGGGAGAAGCTATTGAAAGTGTAAGCATTAAAATCGCTGTAACTTCTAAATGACTTATCCGATTTTACTAAATTTAAGCTTGTTTGGAAGGGGAAAATAAGCATCTTTAATTGCCGTATCCAGCAGTACACGATAGTGTTTAATAAAATTCCTAGAGGGCGCAATTTGTAATAATAACAGTTTTTTCGATTTTATCCCGAAAATTCAAATCATACGGTATAACTATGACATCATAATCGAAAAGTAGATGAAATTTGCAAGAAAATATGTGAAGACCGCAGGTCGATATCTTTGTTCGTTTCAGAGTTATTGCCAAAAGAATAATTTTTAATACAAATTGCGGCCTCTAGCAATTTTATTAGAAACTATCGTGTACCAATAGATACGACAATTGAAGGTCCAATATGCGCCAAACAAGCTTAAATTTAGTAAAATCGGATAAGTCGTTTAGAAGTTACAGCGATTTTAATGTTTACACTTTCAATAGCTTCTCCCACTCTTATCAAGTGAAAGTGTAAACATTAAAATCGCTGTAACTTCTAAACTACTTAACCGATTTTCCTAAATTTAAGCTTGTTTGGAAGAAAAAGGTAAGTACCTTCAATTGTCGTATCCAATGGTACAAGATAGTTTCTAATAAAATTGCTAGAGGGCGCAATTTGTATTAAAAATTATTGTTTTGGCAATAACTCTGAAACGAACAAAGATATCGAACTGCGGTTTTAATACTTTTTCTAGCAAATTTAATCTACTTTTCGATTATGGTATCATTATTACTTTTATTTCTCTTCACCACTTTACTCATAAAAAAATCTTTCCGAAAGTTGTACGATTAATTGTTTCCGAGATAAAGCCGACGTCCTCGCTTATTTGACCACCCGGTACATAAATAAAGATTTATTAAAATTTAAAGTTAATTTATAAGATTGCAACCAGTGAAATATAATTTTTAAATCTTTTTTGATATTTAATTGGATATCCCTAATATTTTTAGCATAATAAATAATTGTTGTGTCGTCGGCAAAAAGTTTAATTTGTTCATATAATTTTAATTTTGAAATAGAATTGATATAAATAAGAAACAATGTGGGTCCTAGAATAGAACCTTGTGGTATTCCACATCTAATTGTTTGATAGGAACTAATATTACTTCCTATTTTGACGCATTGTTTTCTATTTTTTATATAACTTTCAAACCAACAATAAATTTTTCCTCTTATGCCTATATCAAATAATTTAACCAATAATATATTATGGTTTACAGTATCAAAGGCTTTACACAAGTCTAGAGATAAAATAAACTACATGATGGTTCAATTAAAATAAAAAAATTAAGAAATTCAAACTGCATTTCACACACCATGTACTTTTTTGAAGAAGAAATTTTCAATTTAGTAATAGAAAAAATATATTTTAAAATTTGAAAGAAGAAAGAGTTAAAAAATACCAATGATATGTAGATTATAAACTTTCAATAAAATACATAGGTTCTTTAACCCCTATTTGTAGATCATTTCTTGAACCCAGATAAAAAAGCACCTGCTTTAAAGCTTCCTCTGTATAATAAAAAATGTGTTATTTGTACGTTGGTTGTATTGTCCAATAAAAGAACCACTGACTATATTTACGTCCTGCACTTTCCTATACCACTAGTAAGGGATAGAAATACAAGTGGCTTTAATTTTATCAAAGAGTAGCGGTATTAGTATAAGCATGCATAAACTTTTTGTGAAGACGAAGAATGACCTAATTTAAAGTCTTCGAAAGTACTAAGGTATTCGTGCAAGAATATCTTATGCACCTGCGGAATTTTTATATTATTACATCATTAAAAGAAGTGTTATCGTATAATTATTATTTAATTATTATTATCATAGATCTCATAACGAAACAGGTGAATACATGTCTATTAAAAAATAATTCTTTCATACTTTTTTAAAATTTTCTCTATGCCCTGTCAAAATATCAATAGGAAATAGGAGTTAATGCTACCATAAAATGGTTTATAGCCATTATTGCTCTCAATACTCACAGTAATTATCAAGTTCCATTGGTAGTAAAATTATTGTATTTTTCCCATGATTAAAGAACTGAAATAAGTGATTTTAAGGTATTCATAGCCCTCTAGACTCTAGATAAAACAATAAATTTGGAAAAAAATATTTTCTTGGTGACAAAAAGTGACAAATGACACATCGTTGTATTTAGAATATCATATAGAGTCAAAAAAAGTAAAAATATACCAGGTGTCCTATTTAAAAATCGAAAGTTTATGTCACTTCCGGTTAAACCGGAAGTTTCATAATGTTAAGTCACCTGTCAAAAAATGCAGTTTTATGTCGTATACAAATCCCCCAAATTTTATTCCATTATCTTGAAAAACAAAAAGTTAGAGCCACCTTCCGTGGACACCCGATATACTGTATTAGTTCCGACTGGCAGTTGTAATGAAGCTTGACATTAATCATAATAATATTTATGGGGAAAAAAACTCACAGTCATCTCCACAAATAATATATAAAAAGTTAATTTATCTAGTACTCGTTCTGAATCGCTTTACAATCCTTACCGCCTGTAAACGACTAAAAATAAGCAACGGCGAAAGATCTCACCAAAATTACTCGCCGACTCCCGGACTATATGAGGTCATTGACAGGAGCGCCGCATTACCATTGTATGTTGATCTAAATGTTTAAGATTCGCTTTGTGTCTTTAATAAATAATGAAAATTAAATACGATAAGGGTTGTAGATTAAGCATACATATTTGACTTGCGTATAATGACATATATTATACACTTGGATAATTGTTTCGTTTAATATGGCCTACATTATACGCTCGTTAAATAATATACTATTATTTGGTGGCATTTTTTTAAAAAATATTCGCAATTTTTTGCTTAGTCCGCCCCTGTTGACGCATTTGCCATTTCATTTAATTTTCAAAATTTAGTTTATTTTTCGTTTCCTCGAAAAAGCGATCAAACAAACAGCAACAGCGAACAAACCCGAACATATCAGTGTTTAGGTGGCAGTTGCCTACAGTTTTAGTTACAAGAAATGAATTCATAAATTAATAATATATATCAATAATTAATAATTAATTATTAATAAAAGGATACAACAAAATTTTGTCAAATTTGTGCATATTTCTTTTCCTGCTTTTAATAATTTATAAATCCAACCTTTTTTTAAAGTAAAACTGTAGTGTTTGCTCTTAATCTGCTGAAATAATATAAGTTTTCTTATTCAAAATTCTAAAAATATTCGTCTTAATAAAATTTATCAAAATAGTACTTTTTATTTTTATTTTTATATGTTGTGTACCACTTATCTTAAAGCTATTAAAGACCATTTCCATAAATAATTGTTTAATTAAGTATGCACATTTTTTAGCAATTATATTGATATTTTTATGGTCAGTCTTACTGTATTTATACCTATGTGAGACAGTTATATGAGATATTAGACATCAGCGTTATGGTGATTAATTTAATAAATTTGTTTTATTGTATTTCTGCATGAGAGTAGCAACATACCTTTGTACGCAGTATTATAGGCACATTATAATAATATAAAAAAAATATTAAAATAATTTTATTTGTGCCAATAATAAAAAACGATTATAAAAATTAAAAATAACGATAAGTACTTTAATTACACAATTATTTTCAAAATTATACATAAAACTAAATAAACAATGCAGGCACATAGAGTGTGCCATATAATAAAAATCCGTGTGTCTACGTAGCGATCTGGAAAACGGTGAAAGATACGAATATGTATTTAAGAATATTATACAACAACCGTCATGTTCTAAATTTTAAATTGCGTAAAATGCTCTGTGAGAGTCTCGTTTTATCCAACTGTGATTTCATTTATGGGCCATGCCTTGATGTAGCAGATAGGAATAGAATACAAAGGGTACAGAATACATACTCACGCCTTATTTTTGGACTTCGAAAATTTGATCATATTTCTCATACGTTCTCAAGTGGCTAGTAATGAACATAATGAACAACCGTAGAATTTTACATTTGAGGCCTCTTTCTTTTAAAGTAAGTTTGTATTTCGTGAAAATATACATTCCCGTGACATGAGATTTCCTAATATGTTGACGGCGCCTCAGCATCAGAGTGCCATGTTTTAGAGATCATTTACCTACAACCTACAACTCTGTTAAATTGTACAACTTCTTACCTAATGAAAGTTTTTCTTGGCAGCAACAAATTTAAATTGCAATATACAAAATATCTACTGAGTTTTCAAAATTAACAATTTCGCTAATTATTTTTTAAAATTAGGTACTATATTTATCAATGTTTTGCTGGTCATTCTTCGAATCATGTATTTGTCGTCTTCTCCATTATGTAGCGTATTTTTCTTTTTTCTAGAATGTTAACTATTTGAACCATTTTTTTAAATTTCTTCTTCTACGATATTTATATAGGTAGTATCTGTACTCATAATTCTTTATAAGTATTTTTTATTATTATTTTAGCAAGCAGTGTGGGGTTCAGTAGAGTAGCCTTTGTGGCTAGATTGCGCCCCGCTTTTACTTGTCTGCCTGTTATTATTAGTCTTTGTAATTGTTTTCTTTGTTCATCATAATAAAAGACGTTTATTTTTATTATTATTTTTAAGATGGTTAAACGCAACGATGAAATTTACTCAATTTGTAACTATTAAGTATTTACCAGTGCTATGAGGGTGCATAATGCCGGTTTTAAAAAAAGCTGTTGGCCGGCAGCCAATTAAAAATGCATCTTTACATTCAGAACAATAAGTATATATTAGGAATATTCTACACTTGGCAACGTCGGCCTCCTAGGGGTAAGTAAAACTATTTTTTTTTAATTTTGACATTAGAATGATAAAACTATTTCACCATAGATTATGCCTTGTCTATGGATTTATGTTAAAACACAAATGACCTTATGGGGAATATGTATTCGTCAATTATTCAGTTCTATGCTGCAGTCCAAAGAAAGAACGCAGTAAGTCAAAAAAACTAGTTTTGAGAAAAAGGAAAAACCATTTTTGGCTTTGTTTCTTAGATATAATTATTTTGATGTTTTTTTTTGTGGTAAATATTAAAGAACTAATTAAAAAAATTGCATATTATGTTTTGTTACATTTTGACCATTTTTAGGTATTTTAAATCCAATACTGCGTTTTACTTCAGTTTTTTATAAGTGGAATATTAATTATTACAGATCTAAAGCGCAGTAAGTACTTATTCCTTGACTAAAGCGCAGTAAGTCTGTTCACTTAATACCGTTTTAGGCTTGGGTTTTACATATAATAACAAAAAAATAGCTATACCCAATTATTTCTGAACAAATAAAGCCCTTTTTTGATTTGATTTGATTTGATTTGATTTGATTTGATTTGATTTGATTTGATTTGATTTGATTTGATTTGATTTGATTTGATTTGATTTGATTTGATTTGATTTGATTTGAAAAAAATAGCTAATAAATGTTTTAGGAAAAATTTATTAATTTAAGTAAAACAAATTAGAACCTACGTCGACAAAAAAAAAATCAAAACTAATGCAAATGAATAATACAATAACACATGAAACTAATAATAATACTTTGGTATACGTATAAAACGGATAATTCCATAGAAATATTTAAATCATTCGATAATTGATTTTCACTGAGTTCAATCCAAAATTTTTGGCGATCTGCTGTCATCAGTGGACAAAGGTATTTTATGATCTTGTTTTTTTTTATCAGAAAAAGTACCTCGCGGTTCTGTTCTTGCATCAGGTAATAAAACGCCTTCTTTTTGATTTTTAATTTTTAAGAATTCAAACTCTTTTACGTGTTCGAAATTATAGTTTTCGGTATAACTTAAAGATGTTTTTCCTCTTTTAACCATAACCGAGGTAAAATTAGCTAAATATGGCCTAGGCTTTTTTTTTTAATTTGGGACAGAGCTGATAAATCTAGCCAATCAATAAAATGTTGTATCGTCATTTCTATGACTTGACTATGAGTTTTTCCAGAATTGGCATTTTGAACAGCACTCGCAAAATCTGCAAAATCATATAAATTTTTTTTAAATTTCATCGAGAGTTCGACTTGGTGATGAAAGCTATCTGCACTAATGAATGTATGGCCAGGTTCAAAAAATTTAATTAGGATTTTTTCTGCCTTTATATGTTATGTATTCAAATACACTGAAATTAATAAATTTGACCGAAAAGACCGTTTGCCTTAAAACAGTACTTACATACTGCGCTTTCGCTTTGAAAATTGTGACGTAATAGCCGAGGCATTCAAACGACTTTGTTGTATGTTCGTCTGGGCCTGACTTACTGTACGTTACTTTGGAAATTGATGTATAACGACAAGCATATTTCAATTTTAAAACGCAGTATGTTTTTTTCTACTATAACATACTGCGGTTTAGCGTGGTAATTGTGCGTTACTGCACTTTACTTTGGGAAAACATTACATACTGCGTTCTAGGTTTGAAAAGTCGCATATATATAACTTACTGCAAATTTCAAAACTGATTTAATACAAAAATAAAAAAAATATACTACAAAAACACATTTTTATCAGATGCAGAATTTAATTTTACACTAAAATATGAAAAAATCTCAAAATCGAAAAAATTTACTTACAGCGTTCTTTCTTTGGACGGCAGTATGGTCCAGTTGTATTCATCAAAAAAACGTACACGAATTGGAATGAGAGGAAACCTTAACCATATTTGCGTAAAACGGGCTTATCGCATGTTAAAGGTTGTTAAAAATGCAAAGCATTGGCGTTGGGCGTTAGTTCTAATATATCTTAAAATTACAATAGAAACAAAAAACGTTAAACAAGAATAAATATAATCTAATATTTGGTCATGCATATATCCCTGTTTTTCTATTACTTGAGCCAGTCTATTCGGAATTGACTGAATTTTATTTGACAGCACGCATGTATTATTTCCCATAATTCTTTTGAATTTTGTGGCCTAGTATTTTTTACGATTATACCCAAAATATTTTCAATTGGATTGATATCGGGACTATAAGCGACCCAAAGCAGCACTTCCACATTATGAGTTTGAAACCAGTGGGTTACAGCATTAGTAGTGTGGACTGGACAATTATCTTGTTGAAATATGAAAGTATTATTGGTATATTTGCTCAGCAGATGGTAACAATATGTTTTCTAAAATGTTAGTGTAATTTCCGGCATTAAATCTTCCCTCTATTCGCCAGCAAACACCAGGTCCATGAACACTTATCCAGCCTTATACATTTACAGAGAAGCGCCCATGTCTAGAAGTGAGGGGGTTAGTATATCACTGTTTAAACCTGGTATTGTTTGGACGGTACACACGAATTTGTCCGTTATAAGTAGTCTGGAATGTCTTTTCATCAGTAAAAATTACACTGTTCCAAAATTGAGAATTACGGTATAGATAATTTAAAGAAAAAATAATCCTTGATTGTCGCTGTTCTTCGGTAAGAAACATTTTTTTTCGCAGCTGGGTGACATTTTAGTTCGGATTCCTTGACTCTCCTGCTGGCGGTAGGTTGGGAGGCAGGAAATGCTGTATCAATAACAGCATCCATTGCAGTTGTAAATGGATTATTTCTTAAATATCCTAAAATAGCAGCATCCTGTTCAGGGTTGGAACGTTTTGGACGACCTGAACCAATTTTTCTCTTTAGGGATTCTTCTTGTTCCCAGCGTTGCTTAATTTTCAATATAGTTTTTTTATTTCTATTATACAACTGCGCTGCAGCACGGATTGACCATCCCTCTTCGGTTCTTATTACAATTTGAGCCTTTTCAACTTCAGACAACTGACGAGGCATTTTTATGTTCTTCTGTCAAACTTTATCAAACGTTACCACCATGCAGTTTCAAAATTAATTACACCGACGCCAATGCTTAGCATTTTTGATAATCTATGACGTGTGATAAGTGTATGGAGGACTTAAGGTAGGAGGCCGATCGCAATGCATTGGATTCGGTCCCAAATTAGCATCGGTAATTCAGCTTTACGAGTCGCTGTAAGATGGCGCTCGTGTTCGAACTGGGCTATCAAAGAAATGGTTTCTTATGGACGCGATAACTATTTTTATTTAAATTAAATTCTTTAAGGAACAAATACGGACTTTTATATGAATTTACACTTACTTTGTTTTGGCTGCGTTTCCTCTCTGAAAAAGATCCTGTCTTACACCCGGCACAAAGCAAACTCAATTTGTCAAAAATAAAAGTAAAAAACGAAGAAGAAGAAGAAGAAGAAGACGACACCAGCCCACTTGCGACGCGAGAGCATCTATCGGCCAATAGCGAACTAACCCAAAAACCGGGACAAAATGTGAAAATGCTGCCATTGTCGATCGGCCTCCTACCCTCTAGTTCTCCATAGATAAGTGATAACTTCCAATAAACAATCATTGAGACAAGCCGGCTTTACGCAAATATGACAAAACTTACCTCTCATTCTAATTCTTGTACGCTTTTTTTTTAATAATACAACTGTACCTAAGCATGTCAAAAGCTAACTATCTGACAGTGACAGATTTGTCACCATGATCATGCAAAAACATTTAATTAACGACCTCCATCTATGGGCGATTCCGGAAAACTTCCATCCAGTTTCGTTAATCCGCATCTATATTCACAGCGATAAATAATTTGTAGGTAGTACCCGAAGGAAAACAAACTTATAAATAAATCTACACATTAAAAGTGTAGGTACGCGCCTAAAGCCACTTAGGACAGATGATTAATTTCATATGGGCTTCTGAATAACGTAACAGTTAGTTAAACTTTATAATCAACTAATCATTATATTTTCGGCCATAAATTAAATGTCGTAAGCGTTGGGGATTTTTGAAATATCAGACATTCTTGTAACAACAAAACGGAATTAGATAATTAGATAACAAATAATAATAATAATAATATTGAGTTTTGAAGTTGTAATAAATCCATAAATTTATTAAACGGCGAATTTGCCTAAACTATTAAGGTGGGATTAACGACGCCATTTTCTATCGTCAGTTCGATTTGCCGAACTGTTGACGATTCGCATGCGCATTGCAGTGCTGTGTTGATCGGAGTAGTTATTTTTATGCTTTACGAAGAAGGAAGACAGACATATTCTGGAGCTGGTAGAGCAAGGCAGATGCTAGTGAGCCGGTCATATTTTTGTTTACTTTCGTGTTTTGTGCAATTACGAATCCTTTCCTGTTAAAACAAGCACATATTCCCTAGAATTCTTAGGATAGATGACATCTAGATAGACTAGAAAATATCGTGTTACCAGTAAAAATTGTTGTTTTTACTTCAGCTCTAAAAATCTACGTGTTCACTTTTAAGGATTTTAAGGTAAATTGTGGCAATTTGAGTGGTTTCAAAAAACTACTTTTTTTTTAAGTTTCTGTGCATGTTTATTGAAAAAAAAACACCGGCATACTATTCGTCAATGCCTCCCTGAACAGTCCAAAATTAGATACTAATTAAAATTTTTTTTTAATAATTGCAAGGTTCCGGAAGTTACCCCTGCATTCCCGTAAGGAAATCAATGCAATTTTTCTATAATATGTCTTATAGATTTATACTTTTTGTGATGTTATTCTTAAAAACTGACTATGGAGTAGGTATCTAATTATTTGTACATCAAATATGTTTGTCATAAATAGTATAGCTGAAGACTTTCTGGGATTTACGGAGGAGTAATTGAAACAGAATAAAGCAGTGGCGGCTGGTTAATGAAGGGCTCTGGGGCGCCGCCCTCCCTGCAATTATTTCAAACAGAATCCAAAAATACGTTACTTAAAAAACCAATAACGCAATGTATGTAAGCAATCAATTAAAATAATTCAAACCAAACGGTAGCCCTATTCTAACGGGCAGGCTATACTCATAGACAAGCGAGTTGCGCGCTCTCAAGGTTGTACTAAGCGCGGGCGACCGATTATCCGTCCCGATTCAATGCGCCTTCTCGATGGGTTGTCATGACGACGGAGGTCTGACGTCACCTACACATCGCACAACGAGCGGCCACGGGGAGCTCCAATTTTCCGCGCCCACTGTTTGCGAATCGCGATGCGACCTGTCGTCTGTCGATGCCGCTGACTCGCTGACGTTTTGTTTATTTGTTTTGAGTTATTTATTAGTTGTTATAAAATTGGAAAATTTCGTCTAATATGAAGGTCAGTGATTTACAGAAGGTTGTGTTTAGTTCTCTGAGCTTAAGTGAAAAACTTGATTTAAAAAATGCAGGGCGTCCACTACCAATATTAAACATTGTACAAGTGCAATCAAAATGTAAAAGTAAGGCACAGTTTACGCGTAAGTTTGACAAAGAAATATATACTAAAATATTCTGGATATGCGGTTGTGAGGACAAAAAATAGTTTTTTTGTTTCGTGTGTCTTCTTTTTGGCGGGGATGATAATTGAACTAAAAATGGGGTGCAGGACTTAAAACATCCTCCAGAGAAAATAAAAAACATGAAAATAGTGCAAAACATCGTTATAATGTGGTAAGTTTTGACATGTTAGGACAAACTAATATTTTAACTTGTTTAAGTAGTGCTTATGCTGATGAAATTAAAATTCACAACGAGAAAGTTAGAAAAAACAGACACGTACTTTCGAAAATAATAGACATTTTAATTTTTTTTATTTAAAGCCAGCGCCCCCCTGACTCACTAGTCACGAGCCGCCCTGGAATACAGGCCTGTTCACTAAAAAAATAAGTGAAATTTTGAAGTTTAACTCGTGGACTACGTAGGTCACATTCTTCTACTACTAGGCTAGTACAGATTTAAACCAATTTTGTAGCTGAGAAGCAAACCAAAATGCCAGTTAATATTAGACTCGCAGTAATTCGGCGAGACTCCTGTTTTTGGTTGGCGTTAATGTATTGTTAAATGGTTGCCAACCTTTTTTCTAGGGAAAAAAATGAATTCCGCGCTAATACAGATGTTATAGGAAATAAGCATTCCACTTTATTTTATAGGCTTGTGTGTTTTATCAAAATTTTTTTTTAAATAATTTAAATAATAATAAAAATACTGTAATTAGTAGTAGTAACATGTTTTATTTAGCAAAAAGCTACAATTAAAAAACGCAACCTTCTTTTAACAAAAGCAGACAGAAAAGTCAACCAATTTGCAAATTGTATCAAATATTACGTATCACTTTGTTTTTAAATTAAATGTAATTTTGAAGTTTTTTTAAATAGTTTTAAAGATATTTGAGATTTAATAGAATTTTCCAAATTATTATATTCTATCAAACCTTTATGAAAAATAGACTTATAAGCTAATTTTTTAGACACTCTATCCACATAAAAATTTTGATTAGTTCTTGTTTTATAATTATGATGGTAGTAGTAGTAGAAGTAACAAGATTTATTTAGCAATGTGCTACAATTTAACAAGTTATATAAAATATTTGAACTAATTTAACAATATCATCTGTAAAATTTTTTCATCAGTCACTATTTTGTTTTATAAATAAATAATTTTTCAATGATTTTTTAAAATTTTTCAAAGAGGTCTGTGATTTAATTAAAATATTCAAGTTATTATATTCACTTAATCCTTTATAGAAAACCGATTTATATGTCAAATGTTTTGATACCCTACCTAGGCAAAAATCTTTATTATACCTGGTTGAATAGTTATGATTTTCAAAATTTTGAGTTATAAAATCTTTCAAATGAGAAGGCAGTAAGTTATGTTGTATTTTAAAAATAAAAGTACAAATCAAAAGAAATATTAAATTTTTAACATTTAACCACTGAAGTTTCTTAACATTAAATTTATTTTCGTATATTTAAATATCCACATTTAAAATTATACGCATAGCTTTATTTTGCAAAACTTGGAGTCTATTAAAGACCCCATCATTTGCTGTGTATAAAATAGTTGAACAATATAAAAAATGAGGTAAAATTATAGTGTTATAAATTGTTTTTCGTGAAAATAAACTTAAATTTTGACTAATTCTTTTTAAATAATTAATTTCTTTTCCAATTTTAGATACCAGATTTTCAAAATGTAATTCAAATTTTAACTTAGAATCTAAAATTACTCCCAAATATTTAAAAGAGTCTATAATTTCTAATTTTTCATCATCAACAAAAATATTTATGACTGTATTAATCACGCTATTTCCAATAACCATAAATTTTGTTTTAGAAACATTTAATTTTAATTTATTTACCTTCAACCAGTTTGATAAAGTTTTTAATTCAAAATTTAAAAGGTCTATACAATCAAGAATATTTTTACCCTTTATATATAATAAAGTATAGTCAGCAAACATTTGAATAAAACTTTGTTTTAAAACATTTGGCATATCATTTATATAAAGAATAAATAATAATGGACCCAAAATGCTACCTTGTGGTACCCCAATATTATTATATTCTTTTTTAGAAAAAATATTATCAATTTTTGTCTTTTGCTGCCTATTACTTAAATAATTTTGAAACCATTTATAAACAACTCCCCTTAATCCATACTGATATAATTTCTTTAATAATTTATCCCTATCAATTGTTTCGAATGCACGTTTAAAATCCAAAAATACTGCCAATACAACTTCATTTTTGTCAACGCTTCGCTTCCAATTATCAATTACAGACTGGATTGCCGTTTACATTGGTAATAATTAAAAGAACAAAAATTTTTTAAACAATCAGGCAATAAATTATTTTTAATTTTATGTATAAAGATACTTATACTAAAATTTAATTTCTGACATTCAACCAATCAAAATTTTTTAACATAAAATTTATTTTTGTATATTGGTCACAATTTAAAATAATTAAAAAATTGTCTTCTTTTGTAAAATTTGTAATTTATCAAATATTTTCTCACTAGCACAATATAAAATGGAAGAACAATAAAGAAAATGTGGTAATATAATAGTATTAAACACAGTTTTTTTAGAAAACAAACTTGAATTAGAGCTGATTCTTGTAAAATAACCTACTTTTCCGGCAATCTTCGATATGATACTGTCAAAATAATTAAAATATTTTAATTCGAAAAGGTTTTGTCTGTTTCCTTCCGCCAAACTCATCCCCAGACGCGTTTCGCCGTTTACGGCTCATCAGTGAGGCTCAGTTTGGCAGAAGGAAACAGGGCTCGAAGACAAATCACTTGTCAGGGTCGATCATCGACGGGAATTATAGAACCCGGTGCGACATCTTGCGTCCCAGTACGGTACCTTAGAAAAGGTCAGTCGTAAAGGGATTATTCTGTAAAAACAGAAAATTTTGCAAGAGCGCTCTCAAAACCGGTACAAGTGCCGGACCACAGATATAATAATATCTGTGGTCCGGCACTTGTACCGGTTTTGAGAGCGCTCTTGCAAAATTTTCTGTTTTTACAGAATAATCCCTTTACGACTGACCTTTTCTAAGGTACCGTACTGGGACGCAAGATGTCGCACCGGGTTCTAAAATATTTTAATTTTAAATCAATAATTATGCCTAAATATTTAAAACTGTTTACTAATTCCAATTTTTCACCATCAATTGCAACATATATTTTGACAATTTAAATTATTACCTTCAATTTGCTTTGGAAAAAAGTTACCAGCTTTTATTTCAATTTTTTTTATAGTGTTACCGTTAGCAAAATTCTGCTTTTTCAATAGGAATATTTCTTTCTATAATAAAGCTCTATTCGAGACTGGCCTAAATGAGATACAATATAATGTGTGGCAGGTACCTCAAATTCAACTCTCGAACTAAACCTAATATTTTAAGATAAGATCGAGATTTGATAATTATATAAATTTCCCATTAGTTATTTTATTAAAGCAACTTGGTGTGTGTATGGTGTCCGAGAACAGGAAATGCATAGGTATAAATTAAATTTAGCCTGATATATGGCTTTCGTTTGCAAATAGTGATGCTGCCTAACAGTAAACGACAGATAAAATTATAGGTAACGCACGCTGTGATAAATTAATTTGTTTTGGGTTTATAATTTGGTAACCTGGTTACGGCATCATTTTTTTCTGATTCTACACCGCTGCGATTAGAGTGTAAAATATTAAATTAATATATTTATATATTTAAAGTGTTATTATGACTTATTTCAAAGGCCCATTCTATAGTCATTGGATTAAATTTAATATATAGTACAAAATCAGTAGCGCACTCAGGAATGCGTTTCAAGAAGTGTCTTGAGCCAGTCTTTATTTAACTGGTCGGTCACCCTAAGAGCGACACTTAGAAGACCCCACTGACTGAGAGTAACCTCCAAGCTTGACGGCTTGCTATTTGTTTCCTATTTTCATGACAATATAATATTCGTTACTAAAGTGATAAGGTATCTCCTAAACAAATTTTAATATTTTAAAAATATTTTCTCAGAATCAGACTTTAAGATACTCTATTTTATTTATTTATTTATTTATTTTACACCATTTCACAGTTACAATGCACCAATTAACAAATGGGTATATCTATTTAAAATAAAATAGGTAAAACAAATTGGTTTAGGCTTTCGCGGCCAGTCGTTGAGTTAGTGTAGTCATCATTCGGGTCTAAAGGCCGTCGTCGGTTGGAATTGCTTCCTAACGTTTCGCTAGCACGAGTGGCGAGCTTCTTCAGAGGTCCTTCCATCTCCGGTGCTGGAAGGACATCTGAAGAAGCTCGCCACTCGTGCTAGCGAAACGTTAGGAAGCAATTCCAACCGACGACGGCCTTTAGACCCGAATGATGACTACATGCACTAGCTCTAAAATGGGTAATATTATAACAATTCAAAAAAATGATGTAATGACAAGAAATTTTGACTTAAATCATGATTTATTGATACAGAATAAGTATGCCTAAAAAGACACTAACACGCTAAACCACAGCTAAAAATGTCAAATCTATTTTGGTGCAGATTGTATGTGTTGCACAATCGATAAATAGGGGAGTATTTATTTATAAGATATTGGTACGCGCGGTTGGTACATAAAAGGTGAGGGAATGACGTGTTCTAGGGACGAGGAATTGCAGGTTTTCTAATATATCACTGCATTTAACTCTATTATGCAAGATATTATAAAGAAATTTAAGTTGAGAAACTGTACGTCGATCTTTTAAGGAGCAAAACGGGTGCCTTTGCAATAGAGCTTCTTCTAGAATACCGATTTCAGGATACTGACCATCAATTTTAAAACTTAGATATTTTAGAAAACGTCGTTGGACCCTTTCAATGCGATCAAGGTGCACTTGATAATATGGAGACCATACAGCCGAGGCGTACTCCAATATAGATCTTACAAATGCATAAAAAAGTATTTTTAGTGTATAACAATTTAGAAAGTCACGAGAATGTCTTATTATAAAACCTAAGGATCTATGACAGGCCGCAACAAGGTCATTTATCACATTTATGTGGGGAACAAAAGATAGTTTACTGTCAAATAATACACTAAATCGGGAAAAGTCTCAGCTCTGTCCACTGTAATGTTATTAATTTTGTAATCATACCCAAGGGCATGTCGTTTTAATGAAAACGTCATTATGTTACACTTACTGTATTTAACGACAATTTATTTTCACCACGCCATCTATACAGCGTGTCCAGAGAAGTTCTAGACATATGGGAATTTTCTTTATTGTTGATTTACCGAAAAAAAGTTATTCTTTATAAAAGTTCTGCTTGATGCGCAAATATTATTGACATACCAAATCTTAATATATCATGTACCGGGTGTCCCACTAAGAATAGCTCTCGGCCGTATCTCAGAAAGGGTTAGTCGTATGGCTTGCGGAAAAAAATTCTTTTAGTAAAAGTGGCCATGATAAATTGCTGGAAATTATTTTTAAGTTCCTCATTTCGCCGCAAGAGGGCACATTAAAATTTTTTTTTAATTCTAAATTTCTCCGAAAATTCCCATATTAAGGTATAACTCTGATTACATCATCGAAAAGCTTAGACTATTCTGCATCATTTTGGTTCAAGGCTCGTTGGCGTACCGGCCTTGATAAGAGTGGGGGAAGCTATTGAATGTGTAAACATTAAAATCGCTGTAACTTCTAACCGACTTATCCGATTTTACTAAATTTAAGCTTGTTTGGAAGGGAAAGGTAAGTATCTTCATTCGCCGTATCCAACAGTACACGATAGTATTTAATAAAATTGCTAGAGGGCGCAAATTGTAATAATAACAGTTTTTTCGATTTTATCCCGAAAATTCAAATCATACGGTATAACTATGACATCATAATCGGAAAGTAAATAAAATTTGCAAGAAAAGATGTGGAGACCGCTGTTCGCTATCCTTGTTCGTTTCAGAGTTATCACCAAAGTAATAATTATTAATACAAATAGCGCCCTCTAGCAATTTTATTAGAAACTATCGTGTACCATTATATACGACAATTGAAGGTACTTTCAAACAAACTTTAATTTATTAAAATCGGATAAGTCGCTTAGAAGTTACAGCGATTTTAATGTTTACACTTTCAATAGCTTCTCCCACTCTTATCAAGTGAAAGTGTAAACATTAAAATCGCTGTAACTTCTAAACGACTTATCCGATTTTACTAAATTTAAGCTTGTTTGGAAGTACAACAATTGCCGTATCCAATGGTACACGATAGTTTCTAATAAAATTGCTAGAGGGCGCAATTTGTATTAAAAATTATTGTTTTGGCAATAACCCTAAAACGAACAAATATATCGAACTGCGGTCTTCACATTTTTTCTTGCAAATTTCATCAACTTTCCGATTATGATGTCATAGTTTTACCGTATGATTTGAATTTTCGGGATAAAATCGAAAAAACTGTTATTATCATAAATTGCACCCTCTAGCAATTTTATTAGAAACTATCGTGTATCATTGTATACGGCAATTGAAGTTACTTACCTTTCCCTTCCAAACAAGCTTAAATTTAGTAAAATCGGATAAGTCGTTTAGAAGTTACAGCGATTTTAATGTTTACACATTCAATAGCTTCCCCCACTCTTATCAAGGTCGGTACACCAACGAGCCTTAAACCAAAATGATGCAGAATTGTCTAAGCTTTTCGATGATGTAATCAGAGTTATACCTTAATATGGGAATTTTCGGAGAAATTTAGAATTAAAAAAAAAAATTTAATTGTGTCCTCTTGCGGCGAAATGAGGAACTTAAAAATTATTTCCAGCAACTTCTCATTGCCACTTTTACTAAGAAAATTTTTTCCGCAAGCCATACGACTAACCCTTTCTGAGATACGGCCGAGAGCTATTCTTGTAGGACACCCGGTACAGGGCGGCAAAAAATATAGAAACACAGAATTACGTGAAGAGGGAAGTACCCTCAATTTTTATTTTAAAGCAAATTGTTATAATAAAATTTTACTAAGGACTACAAAACGCGGTAACATACAATTTTTCGTTGAATTATTTTAATTTACAGGGTACCATCAAAAAGCCTTTGCAAAATATTTTTCCCTATATCTCTACAGCTCCACTTTGAGATAATCGACTACTTTCGCAAAATATTTTTTATTTTATTTCTTTAATTTTTACCTGCAACAATTTCGCAACAACTATGTGCAATACTATAGTAACGAATATTGACATGTTAGTCAAAAATCATTTAATATTTTTCGACTTATTAACAAGAGCTTTTTTGATGGTACCCTGTAAATTAAAATATTTCAACGAAAAATTGTATCTGACCGCGTTTTGTAGTCCTTAGTAAAATTTTCTTACAATAATTTGCTCTAAAATAAAAATCGAGGGTACTTCCCTCTTAACGTAATTCTGTGTTTCTATATTTTTTGCCGCCCTGTACATGATATAATAAGTTTTAATATGTCAATATTATTTGCGCATCAAGCAGAACTTTTTATAAAGAATAACTTTTTTTCGTAAAATTAACAATAAAGAAAATTCCCATATGTCCAGAACTTCTCTGGACACGATGTATATCATGTCAATGGACAATTAAAGTTTTTCACAGTCAGCAAACGAATACTGGCATAGATTTTCTTGTTATCGGCATAAAGAAGACCATCACTGTCAAGATTATTAACTATATCATTAATAAATATTATAAACATTAAAGGACCCAAAATGGACCCCTGTGGTACACCCCATGTAGCATCCAATGGCACAGATGATTGGCCACCGCAGTCCACTATTTGTTGTCGTTCATTTAGATAAGAATGGAAAAACTTGAGATTATCTGAGATTTTGCGCTAATAGAGCCTCACCTAACATATGACATACCTACTTGCATGGGGAGGAGTAACTAATAATTATTTGAGGCTACTCAAAAATAGAATCTGCAAATTATTTTTGCTAAAGGGTCAACATACCCTACAGAAACGCTTTAAAGCCTGTTCAATGACCGCTGACCGTTACGTCATATTCTCCATATTTGCAGTACTTCGTAAATTAATTCAGTCAGTTTGACATACCGCTGGTAAAGGTTATGATTTTTCTTAGACTTTATCTTCATAAAGACATGTAGCACGTGAACAAGTAAAATACAAGCGCGTTTATTATTATTATTTTTATACTGTGAATTAAGCCAGAAATAAGTTGTTTATTAAGGGTAAAAGGTATCATGGGATGAAACACTTTGTTTTTGAAAATCAGTATGAAATTTTTAATTAATTTAAATTTACTGAAAAATAAATAAAACTCATTTATAAAATTTAAAATTGAATCATATATTTTTTTGTGTAGTGCATCTCTATTGCATCAGTCTATAAATTTTGTTTAAAATATTTTAATCTTATTTATAAAATCATAACGAAGAAAATATAATAAAAAATTACAGTACAACAAAATCCAGTTTTTTAATAAATAAAATAAATCATCTCCGCATTGGTAGTAATCAGTTTCATTAGCAGCACAGTCTTGTTAAATAATGAACTATACTTTTAATACAGCAATTTTGTTAAGAAATAAATTGTATCTTCTCAATGCGACGCATTTTGTTCCCAGCTTTTTCTACAATAAGAAAGCAGAACAGCGTCCCCAAAAACAAATTGTATTTGTTAGAACCTATAATCCACAAGACGTTGGTGGTGGTTCATAGCCATCGGCAATCGCCGCGCGCCGTATTATTAGATTTAACGTATTTGTTGCGCAGGTCACATCATTGTTCGGAGTCTTCTAACTGACTGTCCTGTCTGAGTTTGAATTTTATTGATCGTACCAATAATACCTGTTTCAATTTATTTTTACTTTTTATTAAAGTTTTTAAATTTTGCATGTCAGAAAAAGCAATATCAGATTCTTATTTCGCACAACCCATCATTAATATTGGACTTTATAATCTATGGACGAATTTTACCATCTCAGTAAACCATGTTGCATAATAGATAATTATATGCAATGTTAAACAACAAGAACAATATCAAACTAGAAGCTATTTAAATTTTTGAGAACTACAGTACTGATTTTTGGTGGTAAGTATATGCTTTATTAACCGTAGCAAGAAAATAATATGATTAATATTAAGTTTCATTACAACTGCCAGTCGGAACTAATACAGTATATAAAACCAGATTACACCCCCAAGAGAACTTGATAATTACTGTGAGTATTCAGTCATTTAATATAGCCATCTTGTTTATGTTTTATCGTAGAATTAGTCCGGTCAATCTAGACATTCGAAGATACATAAATTCCCAACAAGCTAAAAATCAGTAAAATTGATCAAAACATAATTATAAATAAAATTTAAAAGTTCCCCATCATTCCCGTGTATGCAAAAAAGCGATGTAAACTTTAAAAAAATGGTAAAGTTTATTCGTCTGATTCGTGATCTTTAAATTATTCTTCTTGTTCTTCTTCTTGATATTCTTCTTGTTCTTGTTCTTCTTCATCTTCTTCATTATCATCATCTTCTTCTTCGTCTTCATCGTCTTCATCTTCTTCTTGTTCATCTTCATTCTGGGTGCAAGTAAATTGCGTCAATATAGCGATGTATCGCATGTCACCTCGTTGGAATCAAACGGATCCTCCACTGTTAGTGATTCACCATTAGAGCACGACCGGCCTTGGCAATTTGTGCATGCCAGAGAACAAAACAGTTTGACTTTTTTGCAACCACATTTAGCACTGCATCACTTTTTGCAGTTGCAAAAAATTGTGTTCAGCAGTTTTTCCGGCGCAGGTGGGAGTAAAGTTTGAACTGGCTCTAAACTATTGTTGATCAACTTCTAACCCCAGTCTGTAGGGTCTAGCTGATAACCAAGCCACACTTGAACTTGGTAATGTACCCGAAAAATTTTCAATGTAAGTAAATATTTCCTCCATTGCGAGATTCGTAGCTTCGTCTGTAGGACGACCGACCTAAGCTCCAGTGGTAGGTCTTAAGAAAGAAACATAACAATCATGATGATATTTAGTTTCAGCAGCAACTAAATCATATTCAAATTCGACTCGAGCAAGAACAGCTTTTGCTATAGCATCGTCACGAGTCCGAGCTACTTCCAGAATTGAATCTTTAAATTTAAGTGTACTTACTTGGCTAATTCGACGGCGAATATCTACGGATTTTTTTCTTTCATACTCGTCATTACATTTCTGGCCACAAAATAAGCATAGTTCTTTAAAACAAAAAGCTGATTCACTAACACGTAATCTAGTACGAGGAGGACTTAATGTGGATGAACTGTCCTCTTGTTCCTCGTGTTGTCTTTTATAAGTTGCAGCAAAAGAAGACTTTCGAGTATAATTTTTACAATTTTCATGTATTGTCACAGATTTCTGATTTTTGAGATATTCCGAAAATTCATCTGCTCTTTCGATACTTGCATTAATTAATGTCTTCATACCACGTTCAACAGTAACAACTTCACTTTCAGTTAAAAGTTTAGCACAAATAAAACAATATTCTGACATGTTTGTTATAAAACTCAAAACAGCACAATATAGGTTAGGATAAACACGTGTTTTCACTACAGAGTTGCGCTCAAGACTAACGGTATTTTATTTATTATAACAGGTATAAGACCCTAGCAACGCACACCATAGAACATATTATCTTGAAGTTACAGTGGCGTATAAATTAAGGGACTGGGTTTCATTTTATTAAATATTTCAACATATATGTATAAAAACTCTAGAGATGTATATACGTGGCGTATAACAACTTTTACAACTTTATGAATCGTTATATCTCAGAAACGGTGGCTCGTAGGAAAAAAAGTATTGATACATATTTTATAGACAATATTATGGTCTACAATTTTTGTTTGGAGTATTTTTATCATAAAACTTACCGTTTTGCTGAAAATTGCGAAAAACTCATTTTTTTGACCTTTGACCTCGAGTAAAATTTTTTGCACACACGGGAATGATGGGGAACTTTTAAATTTTATTTATAATTATGTTTTGAACAATTTTACTGATTTTTAGCTTGTTGCGAATTTATGTAGCTTCACTATCATTTTTTGGTCTAGATTGACCGGACTAAATCTAAAATTGCCTTTTAAAGACCGAAGTGACTTCAAACAAAGGAACTCTGGGGTAATGTTGTCGTTTTATTTTTATGAAAGGTATTTCTTTTCTAAGTACACAAATATATACTGTGTCTACCGTGTGTCAAACCGTTTTTAAGATATAGGTAATCAAAATTTTTAAAAAGCTATTCATTTGAATTCAGTGCGTCGACAATGCCTTGGAAAAGATAATGGCGATGCATTAAAATAACGTCACGAAGGTAAAGTTTCGGTATGTATAGAATGAAAAACAAAACCATGTAAATAATAGTATTCGATTCGCTGTAAGAAAGCGAGACATCCTTTCATGTAAATATGTATATCGCCGGCTAATAATAGCCCTTGGTCCAACCCTGTACCTGGGGTGTCTCATCAAGATAACTGATGGCACGCGCCGGCACGCGACCAAAAAGGCAGGTCAGTCCCAACCATCCACCTTTACCTCTTCGGAAGCGCTATTATTTCCGCATAGGTCATCGCTTGATCTACATCTATCCCTTTTTCTTTTAATTCGTTATTACATTGTTAATTTCGTTATCTTTATCATCTATTTTTTTATATGTATTTTTACTTTACAATTTTGATTACACAATTCACAAAATAAAGAAATGTGCAGCAGTGATAGTGTAGTGGAATTAAACAGTCAATGATGAGGATCAATTATCGTGTTCGAAAAAAAGTTATTAGTGTTGGAATAAAATAGTGCCTGGTTGAGTCAAAATGTGAATAGTTTTTACAACTTTGTGGATTTAAATTGATTTATTTAAGTGCACTTTTAGTTTACTTCTTAAGGTGAGTCAACGTTGGTTTATTTTGCTCTACTATTAGTATCTAGTATCACAAAATAATCCAAATTTCAGAAAAAACTAAAAGAATGGGAATGAAAGAAAAACTCACGTTCATCCTCACAGAAGACAGAAATTATATTTGGTGCTGATGGTTTTAGCAAAAGAGAAAATGGTGTCGAACCTTAATGGAGCTTTTATTTAATAAAACTTCATGTTTTAAGTAGACATGATATAAAGAAACTTGAAGAAAGTTTAACCATACTGAGTATGTGATAAGTCAGCAAATGGGGTCTAGACCAACCAAATAAATTATTTGGTAAACCAGCAAACCATCAGCACCAAATATAATTTCTGTCTCCTGATGATGAACGTTTCTACGTTCGAAACATGTAGAGACTTGTGTTGAATATTTTTATTCTATTAAACTTTGTGGAGGAAGACTTTGCGTTTTTCTTTCTTTTCCATACTTTCAACTCTACTTTAAGCATGGACTATTTCTTCAAATTAAAACTAAAAGACTTTAAAACTATTTTAAATAAATATTTTTCAAAATTTCATAAATTTATTTTCAACCAATTAGAAACCTCCTTTTTGTTTTCGTTGCTTATAGCAACGGGAGACTATCGCGATAGTCTATAGCCTATTAACCTAATGAAATTAATGAGTGATAATTTTTCTTCGGTATACTACTACGACTTAATTTTAATTCAAATTTCAAGTCATTTCGAAGTGACAGGTGAGACAAACCAACAAGTAACAATCAGTTTTTTAGTCGTACCCGTGATATTTATTGTTACAATAATATTGTGTTCAAAATTATTCGTTTTGGTAATGAATACTGTGAGTTCGATTGCTAAAGAAATTTAGCAGTTAGTAACTCATTTTTATTACTAAAATGTGAGAAACATTAAATAACAAATTTGTTATCTGAAATTTAATGTCTTTATAGTTTTAACTTCAAATGTCAAGTCATTTCGAAGTGACAGGTGAAACAATCCAATGTCTTTATAGTTTTAAATTCAAATATAACTTTAAAAAACATATTTCCGATGACTTTAGTTTAATATGACGCAATGTATTTTTACAATAAAAGTTGATTTTTCTTGTTAGTAACTAAGGTTTATTATTATTACTAAAACTTTAGGAACATTAAAAGAAACTCCAATTTATGAAATTTTCTTATCGAATCTCCCACGCAGCAGAATTAATTCCCGATAATTTTTTTCTCGGTTTCACTCATGTTTTTGTTGATAGAAAATTTCCCTCGTTTTCGACTCGGGATAATTTTCTATCAACAAAACCATTCGTGGCCTTAAAAAAAATTGTCGGTAATAATTCTGCTGCTAGGGAGATTATAAGTGATAATTAAATTTTATATTATAGGCTATTGAATATGTCCAAAGTTGAATGGTAGAAAGGAACAATTGCCTCGGAGGGTTTTAATGGATTCACAGTTAAGAACCGAAAAATGATAAAATTACAAATTGCTACTGAATTTACGGGTGCGTTTTTGAGATCCGACCGAAAAGGGCCGTTTTTTAATTGTTCCAAAAATAATTTTTTGTAGAAGATTAAACTTACCAAGCATTCGTCCAATTGATTTGTTACGAAAAAGGGTAATAAGTTATTTTCGTACATTAGCCGCGTAGTGTGGAGGTGCACGATCTTGCTGGAAATAAGCGTTCGTCGAGGTTATGGTCTTCAGTTGCAAATATGTGTGTGTCAGTTTTACTGTACCTGGGGAGGTTTGTACTGTCTTAACTTTTAAAAAAAACACAATGTGTGTTTCGCAATTATATTATTTTTAGGTAAATCCACAAAACTGTCGCTATTATGCTGACAATAACGAGAAAAGGTTATTGTGTGGGCTGGAACAGTGGCGGCTCGTGGGGTAGAGCCACAGTGCCATGGCACTACCTGCCCTCCTGTCTAGCGTCCTGCCCTTTACAAATTACCAAAACCTATTAAAATTAATATTCTCGTTTTTAAAGCAAATAGCAAAATAATTTAAAAATGGAACACAGTCGGGTGCAAATTTCCATCTAAAAGGAAGCGATTATGCGTAAAACGGTAACGTAGCTTCCGCGCCAAGGGCGACGAGGCACACAGGAGGTGACGAAACGCCATCACCTCAATAAAAAAAAACGTTGGAAAATGACCTTGAATGCAAGCAGGCAAAAATCTCGACGACGTAGCCAGTACTAGCCAGGCTCTCTTCGTTTGACCGTTTGATGTTAGACGTTTCAAACAGCTGATGTTCGCGTCGCGTCCCAATTTGTTTTCGTTCGGCCGGCGGCTGATTTAATGTAGGGTTAACGAACTTTTTATTTTAGAAATACATAAGTAATGAATACTATTAGATTTTTAAAGGAAACTTTATGGAAAAAATACTTGGGTGTGCGGTTGTGATGAATCTAATAGACTATTTTGTTTTATGTGGGTTTTATTTGGTGGGAAGCAAACTTGGTCCCAAAAAGGTACAGATGATTTGGTCCATTTCTGGGACAAAATGAAGACACATGAAAAATCGAAGGTACATTTAAACAATATATTTATTTTCAGTATGCTTGGTAAAATTAACATTAAAACTAAATTAAATTCTGCATATCACAATGAAATAATGAAGAAAAACGAACAAATTTATAAAAACAGATACATATTAAACCAAATTATAAACTGCGTTCGGGTTTGTGGTGCATTTGAGTTGGCTTTGAGAGGTCATGACGAAAAAGAGACGTAGAAAAATAGGGGCATATTTCGAGAATTAATAAATTTCAGCTCAGAATTAGACAAAACTCGTAAAGATCATATTGAAAAATCGAAAGTATTTAAAGGAACATCAAAACCCCTACAAAATGAACTTCTGGACTGTATGTTAGATGTGTATCATGATGAAGTCATAAAAGAAATAAAGGACTCTCCGTTTATCGCTGTTATCGCAGATGAAACCACTGACATTGCTTGTGTGTTTCAACTTGTTATCGTGTTTAGGTATATTCAAGATATGATTGTAAATTCATAAATTAAATAAGGTGCCTTTTTGCTTATTTTTCCTACTTTAAAAGCAAGAACAATTAACAAAAAAGGGCGTGGCACCCAAATTTTTTTTGCCTGCGGCGCTAAGGTTTTACCTGGCCCTACTTCACTAAAATGGCACGAGCCGCCACTGGGCTGGAATCATCGGAGATCGAACTACTGACCCAATTTTTTTTTATGAAAATTTAACTGGTAATAAATATCTCCAGTTTTTGCCAAATACTTTGGTTCCAGTGTTAATTGAAACATTTGCAACTGAATACCATAACCCCGACCAACAAACCTAGTTCCAGCAGGATGGTGCACCTCCACACTACATGGGTAATGTTCGGGAATACCTTAATTACCATTTTCTGTAATAGATGGATTGAACAAAGAGGAACCTTTGAATGGTCAGCTAGACCGTCAGACCTAACATCAATAGAGTTATATCTGTGGAGTTAGAAAACAAAGTTAATAGGATTAAAAACATTTTCAAAAATGTGTTTCATTGTGTACCAATCTCCCCTACATCAGGAAAGAAATGGGAAATGTATAGAGTCATTTTTAATATTTTATACCCAACCAGTTAATAAGATAGACGCATAATGCTTGTGACAACAAGAACATTATGCTATGTGTATAACCTTATAGGACTATTATAAATTGGTAATAATCCGAGAGCTACAACTATATATATATATATAGTCCATCCTACCGTTGGTGTTCCAGCTTTATTATAACATAAAATTAATCTCATTACAACCAAAAATATGCTACGGCGAAATATCTGACCAAAATGTAGTCATTCACGTCGCGCCGCATTGCCGTTACTTTGAAAACGAGAAATGTATCGTGATTTAAATGTTAAAGGTTCGTTTTGTATGTTTTTAATAATTAATAACGGATTTTGATACAATGGATGGTTGTAGATAGAGGATAATATTTGACTTGCATATAATGAACCACAATACACTCGGATAAGTTATAATTATCTACGTTAAATAATATACTATAAAACAGTTTCATTATCATATGAAGGAACGAAATTATAAATAATATTATTTTTGTTGCGTTTTTAACTGAATAAAAATGCCTTCGCCAATTTGTCGGAAATTGTTTGTGCTCGAATTTTTTTAAATAAATTCACTGAAGCGTCAAAATAAACGCGACAAATATTTTCGAACATGGTGACATAATAGTTTTTTTTTAAAAAGAACACCCGAATTAAACATTTTTGTATTTAGCGTCATTTTTATTACTATTGCCTAGCGCTTTCGGCCTATTAATAGGCATCATCAGGACTAAGGCTTCATCAAATTATGTACAGGAGCCAAGAAACGTATCAAAATAATTGAAAATTTCTAAACAAATTTTCTCAAGAGTTGGTTTCTAATTTTAATAAACAATACCGACAATCAAAGTTTATCTTAACTTTAAAGGAAAAAATAATATCAATTTTAATATCGAATGTTTAGGTAAAGTTTAGTTACATATTTGACAGAAGTTTATTACCATTTACTTACCTTCACACCTTCAGCCGACTTTACTATGAAATGTCAAATGTTAGCACCTATAGTATCATGATACAAAAATTAACACGATATAATCATAGACCTTTACTTTTAGATACGTACAGCTTATCTCCTGCGCAAACAAAAGTTACGTTTTATGGGTGAAAAAATACGTCCGTCAAATGCCTTCCCTCCCAGCAGCATTGGGCATGCGCACAAACCTCTTGTTATCGGCCCGTCCTTCCTTAGCTCATGCTCAAAATACACTCCAGAACCGGTTCGGCGCCATTTTTGGTGTTGGGTTTTAAGTTTTCTCTGGGGATTCCTTATTGTGGGTGTTTAATATTTACGGATTTCTAGTTTCAGTATTTGTGCAGTTTAGTGAATTGTGTTTGTGCTTTTAGTGACTAGGATTGGAATATAAACAATGACTAGTAACAGCCGTTGTATGATTTTATTATGCCCAAATAGGGGTAAAATAACGGGTATTTCGTATTTTCAGTATGTATGGAGTAGTGATATTATCTAATATTTGAGTTGTGGTTAGATACGCGACAACATCGACAATTGGTTATTTTGCCGATTTTGTTTGTTTTTTATATTCGATTTTAATTTTATAATTTCATAGACTTGTTGTCTTCCTTTTTGAACTAAAAACACGACGACGAATCATTTTTAAACAAAATTTAGAAACAAACAATTAAAAACAATTTTCTATCCTCAAAATCTGATAAGTTTGCAACTACTAAAAATGCCAAAAATCACTACATTATCCAACTTGATCAAAAATTGAGAAGAAATTCCTATTTTTTGGCAAGACTTTGGGGCAAATTTTCGCTGTTTACACGTAAAAATAAATTGACTTTTACAATTTCTTGAGCAAGAACTTAAATTTTAAATCCCTGACCTGTCTATCTTTCCATTCGTGAAATGATAATGTTGCAGTGCTCATGCCTAATCGTGTGTAGCTTTGTTTACATGCGCGAGGTAATAAATTTGCCACTTGCGTGATTATTGTTTGCTTATCTAAAGGTAAATATTTATGGATATAATATTTAAAGGCTTCGACGTCACGTGGTAAGTAACCATAGAAACAATAATTTTCATTTTGTTTCCATGGTTACGAATATAAATTTTAATCAGCGACTCCGAATATCATAACATAGTAATCTTTGTATCATGCTATAATATGATACGTCGTTGACTATTTCCTCCATATGTTATATCGCTCATCCTTTGATAATATAACTAGATAACTTGATTTATAAGCATTTTGTGTTACTCAGCTATTTTATTTTGTTCTTTATTGTTTTGTTTCGTTTTATTTTACTATGTTATTTAATGCTACAATTAGATATCTTAAACGAACAATTAATACACTGAAAAAATAATTTATTTGATCTAAACAAAAATGGAGTTCGCCGAAACAAATATTTGTTCCCTATGGCCTGAACAAATAATTATTTGAAATTTTGTCCAAAATTATTTAACTTTTGAGAGGGAAATATATGATATTCAAATAAATATTATTTAAATAAAATAATTCCGTTATATAGCACGAAGCAATATAGGTAACCAACAAATATGTATTTATTTCTATTAAATAAATATTTATTCTGTTCAAATAATCATTTATTTAAATCGAAAACACATTTATTTAATCCAAATCACGAATTGTTTATTATCCTTTATATTTATTTCCATTAAATAACAATTTATTCTGTCCAAATAATAATTTATTTAAATCGGCAACACATTTATTTAATTCAAATCACGAATTGTTTATTATCCTTTATATTTATTTCTATTAAATAAATATTTATTCTGTTCAAATAATAATTTATTTAAATCGGCAACACATTTATTTAATCCAAATCACGAATTGTTTATTATACTTTATATTTGTTTCTATTAAATAAATATTTATTCCGTTCAAATAATTTCGAAATTAGGATGTGTGCTTTTTGGCATTTAATTTAAATAACTTATTGTTTCCTATAAATAAATAATTATTTACTGTTGAACATAATATAATTATTATTAAATATTTTTTGGTAAAAACTATATTTGTAATAAACAATAAGGTATTTAAATTAAATAATTAAAATAGGGTATTATCTCCCAAACTATTTAAAAGAGGAGCTGCAAAAAGAAATAAATCATACCACAGTTTTTATATATATTCTGTTTATTATTACGAAAAATAACATAACTATATAAGAAAAGAAAACAAAACTGTAATTAACATGACAGTTATTAAACTCGGTCTGCGCCTACGAGAGCCTTATTCTCCTTAAACATCCATATTTACTACAATAACTACATGTTCCTGTAAAATAACATCTTGTTTGAGGGAAATAAATTAAATTTATCACAAACAATCAAAAATGGTAATAAATAAATAATTGTTTCCCCGAAATATTTATTTATTTAAAGCAAATAAATATTTATTTGAAAGCAAATAAATAAATAAATATTTATTTGCTTTAAATTTTATTTATTTCACACAAATAAATATTTAAGGCAAATGAATAATTTTACACAAAGGGGCTGCAAGAGACGCTTCCGCGGCCATTTTGATAGTATACAACATGAATATTAATAATTATATTGAAAACAGAAATCAAAACAATAACGATATGCATGTTTATAAAATAATATAACAATATGGCAAAGACAAATTTGTTAACTTTTTCTATATACAGGGTGTTATTTAAGTACGGGGCCAAACTCCAAGGGGTGCTTCTTTAAGTGATTTTAAGAAGAAAATTTTATATAAACATGGGTACGAAAATGCATAGTTTTTACGATACAGGGTGTCAAACTTTTAAGAAAAAATTGGATGTTCGGTAATATCTCAATACTCTTTTATTCGATTTTGTTGAAATTTGGCAATTCTGTTTGTAATAACAAGAGGATAATGTAGCCTCAATTATATTAAAATTATTAAGTCCAGTGGCGTCACGGAAGACAGTCTAACTAATATTTTTGAGAAAAAAATGCGCGCCACTGACTTTTTTGTAAATTATGTATTTTTCTAGAATTAAGCAACTACAGATACAACTCTTTTATCTCTTGAGTTTTTTTCATATCTGGCTTTGTTTTCGAGAAAAAAAATAAAAACCACTTGATTGCTTGTCCCCGGGAAAATAAGCGTAAAAAATTTAAACTACTTACCAAACTATTAAGCAATTAAAATTACACGAGTCCTCTTTTAAAATTTTTTTGTACAGAATAAAACTGGGTTCGATAAAAGAAATAAACATAAACAACTGCCTAACGGTATTTATTACTGCGATGTTTAGTTATGTATTTAACAGAAAATAAGACGAAACCTATAATAGTTGCTGAAAATGCCCTCCTTCAACTTCAATGCAAGCATTGGCTCGTCTTAACATTGATTTCCGAACTCGTCGAAATATTCGCGGCGTATGTCTTATCTGATCACATGAATCCCGTATCCTTTGGGTTAGTTCTTCTTCAGTGTTGACTGGAGTTTTGTAAACGAGAGATTTTAAATGCCCCCAAAGGAAAAAATCTAAAGGATTTAAATCCGGTGATCTGGGTGGCCATGCCTGTGGACCTGCGCGACCTATCCAGTTTTCTCCATAAGTTGCATCAAGAAATTGTCTTGCTACTATGCTAAAGTGGGGTGGAGCCCCATCGTGCATAAATCACATTGCTCTTCTTACTACCAGTGGGACATATTGTAAAAGTCCAGGTAAAATAAATTCCAAAAAATTACGATACTCTTGACCATTTAATCTAGGGGGTAAAAAATGAGGTCCAATGAGAAAATCACCTACAATACCAACCCAAACATTCACGGAAAACTGGTGTTGATAATTAGTTTCTGTAACCGCATGGGGATTTTCTTCTGCCCAGACATGATTATTATGAAAGTTCATAATGGAATTTCGGGAAAAACACGCTTCATCGGTAAACAAAATACACGATAGAAATCTCGGAGATGCTACACGTTGTTGCAAAAGCCAAGTACAATAAACAATTCGTTGGAGATAATCGGCAGGTAATAACGCTTGAACACGTTGTATGTGATAAGGATACAGTTGATTTTCCCCTAAAATCTTCCATACAGTAAAGTGGGAAATGTTTAATTGTTCTGCAATTTTGCGTGTACTTGTATCAGGGCTACGTTCAACTTCATGTAGAACTGCTTCCTCCATCTCCACTGTTCTTATTGTGGCAGGTCTCCCAATTACAGCAGTCGACCTTTGAAAGGTGCCTGATTCGCATGTATTCTCACAAATGTTTTTCTATTTGGTACAATACGATGTGGATATATTTCTTGATAAATGCGCACAGCCTCTGTGGAATTGCCTTGGACCATTCCATAAACAAAATGCATATCGGCCATTTCGGAGTTGGTAAATTGGACCATTTTACAATAATTAATAATTTTATAATCTTAAAACTGTTAAAAATACTTCAAATAATTACTTGTCACTCTTTTAAGTTATGACATTTATGTAAAAATCAAATTAGCTTATTTTCCCGGGGACAAGCAATCAAGTGGTTTTTTTTTTTTTTTCGAAAACAAAGCCAGATATAAAAAAAACTCAAGAGATAAAAGAGTTGTATTTATAGTTGCTTAATTCTAGAAAAATACATAATTTTAAAAAAAGTTAGTGGCGCGCATTTTTTTTGTCAAAAATATTAGTTAGACTGTCTTCCGTGACGCCACTGGACTTAATAATTTTAATATAATTGAGGCGACATTATCCTCTTGTTATTACAAACAGAATTGCCAAATTTCAACAAAATCGAATAAAAGAGTATTGAGATATTTACAAACATCCAATTTTTTCTTAAAAGTTTGACACCCTGTATCGTAAAAACTATGCATTTTCGTACCCATGTTTATATGAACTTTTCTTCTTAAAATCACTTAAAGAAGCACCCCTTGGAGTTTGGCCCCGTACTTAAATAACACCCTGTATACAAAAATAATTGAAACGTTTTTAAATGGGCATATCTCCATGGCATACATGATTTAATAATTATTATTGTGTATAATATGTTTTATCTGTCTTTTTAAAGTAATAAACATTAAAATTAAAATCTTACCTTCGAAGGAGGGCCACAGATGTCTCATGTTATGGCCAACTAGCCAAATTGCCACACAAAATTATATATCACCTTGTCAAAAGGCGCTCACTAAACAACTAAACTCTCCAGTCTCTACCTGCCTAGATCTCGACGCCAACCCTTTCTTTTGTCTTGTTCGCTTCGCGGAATCCGATTAAAAAGCAGTGGCGAAATAAAAAGTTATTTGCAGCAAATAATATTTTGTTTGAAATGTAGACGTTTAAAGGCAGAGGTGTAGCAAACAATTTTTTGTTTGGCGCGAATAAGTTTTATTTCACATAAATAAACAAAAACCAAACAAATATGAAATAGAAGTCAAATAATTCAATTTATTTGTTGCAAACAATAGTTGTTTGAGGTAAATAAAGATTATTTGTGGCTATTAAAAATAAAGCAAAGACATCATTTATTTGGGATGAAACAGACTTTTTTTCAGTGCAGGTATATTAAATACTGAATATGTAATGAAGTGTATATCCCTAAAACAAGATATTTTATAATTGTCATATTGCCATCATGAAGTTATCCGCCTGCGCCTTCTTGGTCTAGGTATATGGGATATCTAGTTGTGTGTTTGAATCAACAGTTTTAGAATCACCAGAAGCTGACCCAAAGATTATTCAAGAGTTAATCAGTCAATTAATTGATTAACTGAATTTATACTAGAGCGCTCATGGATATATGTATTTTTTCAGCCTACTCAATTAGAATTTTTAAAATGGAGATAATGAAATCGTTCTACAACCCCTGTAACGACCAGCCGGATATGACAGATACCAGAGATTATTATTTCCCCGATCACTTCTCGACCAGTTTTTACAACCGGTCACTCACCAGCCTCCACCCACAACCAGGATTTATAAAAGTCGAAGATGCCATAAGTATGACACCGGAAATAACGCGAAGAACTCCCGATATTTATGACAACAACACTTATGATTCTTTTCTGTCTAGTTCCTCATTGGTATCAGATGACAGGTTAAGTTACGGTAAGTGAACTTCTATACAGTGTGTTACAAAATTCGATGTTCACTATTGATGTCTCGATTAATAAAGAAAAATCAGAATTAGAAATATTGTTAAGTAAATGGGGAAAGTTTTGTGAATCGCTGTTGAGTGTTGGTGCTGCAAATGGAACCGAAAACCTCTGGCTTTCCCAGGGCCGTATCTGAACCAAAATTTTGGGGGGGTTAGACCAGAACCAAAATTTTGAGGGGGGTTAGACCAGTGGCAAAAAATACTAGTTATACTTTAAACATACATTTAAACATACACACAAACAAACATATAAGGATTTTATTGTTTTCGGGGGGGGTTTGAACCCCTAAAACCCCCCCCTCAGATACGGCCCTGGGCTTTCCGCGCTAATGTTATAATTGTTAATATTCAAGAGTTTGTTCATCTTCTATAAGTAGCAGGTCACAATAAAGCTTTGTGTTAAAAACCATCAAGTATGTCAGTATTAATACACTGAGAAAAAAACCCTTCTATTTCTTAAAATAATTTACATACTCTTTATAAAACTGTTTATTACTATACAGGGTGACAATTTAAAAACTTGAAATGGCCATATCTTAGGAACGAAAAACTGAAGAAAAAAACGCAAAAAACAGTTTCTATAAAACGAAGGGGGAACAAAAACAAGCGCGACCCCATCCCACCCTTATCTGCAACCCCTTGGACAGGGTGAGATACACCCCTAAAATCTTAAATAGAAAGGGGGGTCGAGTGCACATCATTTTGAAGCTCTTGAAAAATGCTTTCCAATGGTACCATAGAAAGCTACATTTCAGGAAATTCTTCTCTGTTTATTAAGGAAAACAATAAATGAAAACACAATTTTGAAATTTTTTATTATTATTTAATTAAATGTTCAAAATGATTGCTACCAATATCCTGGCATACTAAGAGATATCTCTTAAGAATTCTAAACATTTTAAGCCTAGGTAGTTTGTTTTGGTTTATTTGCTATGGTTTTTTTTGTCGCAAAAAAAAATTGTTTATAAATAAGTATTCGCATTTTATTATCACAGAATTTACTTTAAAAGTAACTTGTACTAGTATTATTATTTTAAGAACAGTTGACTTTCGGTTTAGTTTAAACGAAAAGCAGCACTTCTTATCTTTAACAATGGTGTACAGCACAGCTGAACGTGTAGAAATTATTTTCATTTATGGTTCCCAGGATCAATGTTTCTTAAGGACAGCTCAACGTTTTAACGAAAGGCATCCAGGTCAAAATGTAAGCCCAGAGTATGTTCGCCAACTAGTAGCCAAATTTGAAGAAACTGGTTCTGTCGCGAATAAAAAGAGAAATCAACCGAGACTAGCCGACGAAGCAGCGCAAATTGAAATTCTCTGGCAGTTTGCAATGAATTCAACTTTATCAACTCGCCAAGCAGCTGTAGCAACTGGATTATCTCGTGAATCAATAAGAAAGGTAGGTACTTAAATTTCATAGGTTTTATCCCTATAAACTGCACATACTGCAAGAACTTGGTGACGACGACCCGGACAGAAGAATTCAGTTTTGTGAAATAATGACAGATAGAATAACGGCAGAACCTCGACTAGTTAAAAATATTTGCTTCAGTGATGAGTGTACCTTTTATTTAAATGGGCGTGTTAATAAGCAAAACTGTCGTTACTGGAATGACGAAAACCCCCACGTATTTAGAGAAGGGCATACCCAGTACCCCCAGAAAATTAATGTTTGGGCTGGTATATTGGGAGATGGTATTATCGGCCCAATATTTATACAAGGAAATTTAAATGGCGACAGGTATGCTGAAATGTTACAGAGATCTACCGAACCACTTATAGTGCGAGAATTAGAAAATCAGAGGGACATACTCGGAAATTTATCTTTAGAAGAACGCTTACTACATTTCCAACAGGATGGAGCACCTCCGCATTATGTAGTTCCCGTTAGGCAGTGGTTGAATGATAATTATCCCAACCAGTGGATTGGAAGAAGAGGTCCTGTTGAATGGCCACCTAGATCCCCGGACCTAACACCTCTTGACTTCTTTTTGTGGGGTCTCCTAAAATCTGTGGTTTTTAAAACGCAACCTGAGTCACTAGAGCAACTTCAGCATAGAATAATTCAGGAATGCCGTGCTATATCCAGAGAAACATTTGCAAATGTACGTGAAGAATTTGAAAGTAGGCTTTATTATTGTCTTCATAACAACGGAAATCATTTTGAACATTTAATTAAATAATAACAAATAATTTCAAAATTGTGTTTTCATTTATTGTTTTTCTAAATAAACAGAGAATAATTTCCTGAAATGTAGCTTTCTATGGTATCATTGAAAAGCATTTTTCAACAGCTTCAAAATGATGTATCACTCGATACCCCTTTCTATTTAAAATTTTAGGGGTGTATCTCACCCTGTCCAAGGGGTTGCAGATAAGGGTGGGATAATACGTTTGTTTTTGTTCCCCCTTCGTTTTATAGAAACTGTTTTTTGCGTTTTTTTCTTCAGTTTTTCGTTCCTAAGATATGGTCATTTCAAGTTTTTAAATTGTCACCCTGTATGTGACAGCAACGCGTTTTCGTACTGTAAGACCGTTGTGTAGTGAGATAATAATCTTGAATTGTTTTATCTGGCATGCAAAGTTAAGAAAAACTGAAATAGAAAGTAAAAATAAATTAATTGGAATAGGTAGGTATTGGTACGATCAATAAAATTCAAACTCAGACAGGACAGCTAGAAGAACAACGATGTGACCTGCGCAATAAATACGTTAAAACTAATAATACGGCGCGCGGCGATTGCCGATCGCTACGAACCGCCACCACCGTCTTACGGGTTATAGGTTCTAACGGATACAATTCTTTCTTGGGGACGCTGTTCTACATTCTTAATTGTAGAGAAAGCGCTTTACTGGAAACAAAATGCGTCGCATTGAGAAGATACAATTTAACAAAATTGCTATATTAAAAGTAGTTCATTATTTAACAAGACTGTGCTGCTAATGAAACTGATAACTACCAAGAAAAACACTGTTCTAGCAAATTTGGAATTGATATAACACTAAAGCGGGTTTGATAAACTAGCGATTAATTGAATATGGGTTAATAAAAACTAAGCTATCAATACAAACTATGTCTTAGCAAACCACATTTCTTCATTATTGGAAAATAAGGCAATTACCTAATGAGAAATTTTAGAACTAATCATGTTCATTGTTTTAATAAATGTTTCCTTAAATTTTTTAAATAATATGACAGCCGCAGCATTTTCGGTTATAGTCAAATTAAAAAAGTTTTTTCCATTTTTAGGAAACTTTAATTTTTTTGCTCTAAAACGAAGCAATTTTGATAATAATAATAAGGAGGTTGATGCGAAAACCATAGATCTCAATCAAAAAAGAAGCAGAGGGAAGAAAAGAAAAAAATCCGTTAGGGACAGACCAACGTCGCCAAATGTTATGAAAAAAAGACGATTGGCTGCTAATGCCAGAGAAAGACGAAGGATGAATGGGTAAGAATTATTGATCGAATTCGTAACGCTTTAAATATTTTTTTTTAATTTTAAAGAAATAGTTACTTTGTGGCCTCATTTTAGTCATTTGTGTAACTAGTACAAATCTGACGAAATATCGGATCAGTGCCGGTTCATCCGTAGTAGTAAATAAAGTTAAAAGTCTTTTGCTTTTGTGACTAAGGGAAAATAAAACCATTCTTTGAGCACGATTATTTTTACGTTTCATATTATATTGGAAAATAGGTGTGCAATTTCACTTTATTTCTCATCAATCCGTTCAGAAAACCAAGCAATCGCAGATTTATTGCCCGAAAACTCTGGATCAAGATAATATAATATAAAAAAAAATTATACGGGTGTCCGAAAATGATGAGCAAAAAAATTTAGGGGATAATTCTAGATCGAAAATAAATGCTGCTCTTCCTATAACATTTTTCGAAAATTGGTTATTAACGAAGTTACAGGGTGTTAAAGTTAAATTTTATTTGCAGCTTTTTTTTGCAATACCTTTTGCCACGCTCATAATATTTTGACGAAAGCGCGTATATGGGGTTTTTTCGGGATGAGCAATACAAATTTGCCCACCGTTTTCTCGCATTTTGTAGAGGGCGCCTTATAGGAGCATATACTTTAATTTGAATGGTCCCAACTTTTTTGTCCAACACTGTACAGGGTCATTCCCTATATATTGACCCATATGCTAGCCGCTTTATTAATAGAGATATCAAAAAACTAAAATGAAGAAAGTTGTAGATCTTGATCTTAACCTTTTAAAAAAATTATTAGAAAAAACAAAAGACTGTAGGAACGTTAAAATTTTAGCACAAATTTTTATTTTTAAATGGGACATCCTGTATATTATTACATATTTGGATAGAGCTTTTTTTCCCAATTTCAAAAATATATAGTTTGACACATTTCTGACAAGCCGTTTAGGAAATATTTAAATTAAGTTTTGCTTTAAAAATTTATATTAAAATCGGGGTAGCTATGGATGAATTAAACGATTAATCGAAGTATATTATAATTCATTCATTAATTTAACCATTGGGAATAACATCTACAAAATAAAATAATTACAATTGCTAAATATGACCGCCATTTCTATCTATACAATCAATATAATCATCTTCCAATTTGTTAATACCATTTGAAATGTATTCTGGGTAGTCGTTATTTAACGTTTCGATTTCATGGGTAATTTTCTGTCTCAATTGCTGCAAATTTGTGCTTCTCTCGGCATATACCAGATTTTTTAGATTACCCCATAGGAAAGCATCTAATGGAGTAAGATCGGGGCTGTTAAGTGGCCATTGAATGGTGCCGTGTCTTCCTAACCAGTCGTCATAGCGGTTGTTTAAATATTCTGTCACAGGGACTATGTTATGTGGCGGAGCTCCATCTTGATGCCAGATCATCTGATAGTACTCATTGACTGACAAATCCTCTAAACGAGCTTCTATTTCGTTGTGAAGAAATGAAAATCTTTGTCCAGAAAGGGAGCCCTCATAAAATATAGGGACAATAATTTTATTTTTAACTATACCGTACCAAACATGCAAGCTTTTCCTACTTTGGAATTTTATTCCTGCTATACCATGGGGATTAGTTGTAGCCGATATGTGCGTGTTTCTCCTATTGAAAACTCCTGCTGTGGTAAATGTCGCTTCGTCACTCCATAATATTTTCTCCAAAAAATTATGAGTTGCATTTTTCCTCCTAAGCATTTCCTGGCAATAAATCAAGCATTTTTGCATATGCTCCTCGTCTAATTTTTGCACAGGTAAGATCTTGTAAGGATAATAACCATGTGATCGAAGCGGTTTCTGTATTTTTTTTGTGCTATGCCTAAATTATTATAAGCATTTTCTATTGAACGGGTCGGATTTTCTTTAAAAAAATTGGTATATGTTAAGAAAACAATAAAATCCTTACTATATAGTCATATCTACCTTCAAAAAACAACAGAATATCTAACTCTTTATCCAAATTTTTTGCTGGAAGCGGCAAATCCGGATATAGTTGCCGATATTCTTGACGAGCCCTGTATGCATTGGAATTATTTTCATAAAATAAACGTAAAAATTCACACTTTTCTTCCTCGGTATACCTCATTTTCGGGTAATAAATAACAATTATTATGAAGTGTCAAATACAAACAATTATTTAATTAATACATTCATCCATGGCTACCCCGATTTTAATATAAATTTTTAAAGCAAAACTTAATTTAAATATTTCCTAAACGGCTTGTCAGAAATGTGTCAAACTATATATTTTTAAAGTCGGGAAAAAATGCTCTATCCAAATATGTAATAATATACAGGGTGTCCCATTTAAAAAAAAAATGTGCTAAAATTTTAAACTTCCAACAGTTTTTTGTTTTTTCTAATAATTTTTTAAAAAAGTTAAGATCAATATCTACAACTTTCTTCATTTTAGTTTTTTGATATCTCTATTAATAAAGCGGCTAGCATATGGGTCAATATATAGGGAATGACCCTGTACCTATGCGCATATTGACTAAATATTTTTATTCTCCGAACCTTTTGACATAAGAAAGGTATACTACTTTTGTTTCGATAAATCTAACCGTTTTCGGGAAAAACGCTAAAATAACATTGCTTGCATTTGATGCATTATTTTTTAATTAAATTTTTAAAGAAGAATTAGTTTAGGCATTGAAGAGGAAGGACGTCACATTGAACCTTTGATTTAAATGTTTAATTTATTGTTCTAGTAACTTATGTATTTGTTAACTTTAACGCCCTGCAACTCCGTTAATAATTAATTTTCAAAAGAATGTTATAAGAGAGATAGCATTTATTTTTGGTCTAGAAGTATCCCCTAAATTGTTTGCTAATCGTATCGTTGGGCAAATGTTCCGGAACGGCTTAATTACAGGCGAACGAAAAGTGATATCGGATCCGGGTTTTGGGCAATCTATAGGACTAAAATTTTACTATTTGACTATTATACCATATGTCAGTAATGTCACCAACTGTCAAGTGTTGACGTTTTTTTTTTTTTTTTTAATGGAACAACCTGTATATTTTTACATTTTTAAATTCCACATAAAATTATAATTATTTTTTATTAAATGCACTATTAGTCTATACTTCATAGTTTCCGAGATATTGACTCGAAAAGTGACATTTCTGAACTTTGACAGCTTATAACTTTCTAACAGTACGTCTTAGAGCAAAACGGCTTACATGTCCCTATCTTCAATTTTTATTATCTTCCCAAAAAAATCTACTTCCAGTTAAACCGAAACAACTATATTTCCTGCTTTCGAGTTGGAAGTTGATTTTTTTGGGAAGATAATAAAAATTGAAGATAGGGACATGTAAGCCGTTTTGTTCTAAGACGTACTGTTAGAAAGTTATAAGCTGTCAAAGTTCAAAAATGTCACTTTTCGAGAGTCAATATCTCGGAAACTTTGAAGTATAGACTAATAGTGCATTTAATAAAAAATAATTATAATTTTATGTAGAATTTAAAAATATACAGGGTGTTCCATTTAAAAAAAAACGTCAACACTTGACAGTTGGTGACATTACTGACATAGGTATAATAGTCAAATAGTAAAATTTTAGTCCTATATATTGCCCAAAACCCGGATCCGATATCACTTTTCGTTCGCCTGTAATTAAGCCGTTCCGGAACATTTGCCCAACCCTGTATACTTTATCTATTAATTTTTGATATTGACGATGTAATAAAATAGTCACTACGCATAGTTGAAAATAAAACCCAATAAAAATAAGTTAATATTTTGAATTCGTCACATTGTCAAGAATCATTATACATTTTAGACTGAATGATGCCTTTGAACGACTAAGAAGAGTCATACCCAGCCTGGACGCAGAACACAAGCTAAGCAAGTTTGAGACTCTACAAATGGCACAATCATATATTTCGGCACTTAGAGAACTTTTAGAAATAAGTAAATAAATGAATGTCTTAAATTAAACTATTCATGCGCGCAACTAGCTGAATGACAGATGATCTGCCAAAGCCGAGTGAAACGACAAAAAAGCTTGTAAACCTACAATGGGTTATGAAGCAGTCCAAACAAAAAAAAAATTGTGACATCTTTACAGCGAATTTTCTCTCAACATTTTACTTATTTACAGTGTCACCAGTAAAGTACGCATCATAAGGGGTTTATTTCTGAAAATATCGAAAAAAGTTATTAGAAAAAGTTTTTTTTAAATGCAGTTTCTAACCCACATGCAAAATTTCAGCTGCATAAGATAATTTTAATTTTTTACCCATATTTTGTAAATTGCATCACTTTTGCAAAATAAGACTCAACGCAACCTACATAAAACTTCTTAGTTTTGACAATGCTTTATTTCAGATAGGTACATTTTCTTTAAAGTAGCGCCATATTAAATGTGTGTTTTTCTACAAAATCAAAATGGGGCTATTAAAATTTGGTCGCATGTGATGCAAAGTTCATTTGTTTTTGACCATGTATAAGGTAACTTCATAAAATAAGTAGATTTTTCTGAAAACGTAGTTTGTGTCTGAAAGTAAAAAAAAGGGGTTTTAAATTAAATCGTTGCAAATACATAACCTTTACTTTAAGTTAAACTAAAATTTATTTTCCACTTAATGAACACTTTATACTGATAACACTGTGTTCTTTTTTGTCTTAATATTAAGGTGTATTACTTTCAGACACAAACTACGTTTTCAAAAATACTTATTTTATAAAGGTACCTTATACAGGATCAAAAACAAATGAACTTTGCGGACTTTACTAATTCGTCAGATACTAACCTCACTTTCTTTCTTTGTATCATGAACCTCACTGATAAGCCATGTTATGGCGAAACGCGTCTGGAGATGGATTTGACGAAATTAAAGGAAAAACCACTCTATAAATGTTAAGTTGCACTTAGTTAAAAGCATGATTTTACATATTTTGGCATAACATTTTATTTTGAAAAGATTTTTATTCTCGGTAATACGGAGGTTCGTAGCTTAAAACTGTAGGTAACTTCTCTACCTATGACCGCTTTTCGGATAAAATTAATAAAACAACGAAATATCGGATGAAAAAATAAAATGGCGAATGCCTCAATAGCCCTAGCTGTTAAAAAACTATTTTTGTTTGGACAGGTTAATTTTTCACGAATTTTAAAACCAGTGATAATACAACTTCATTATTTTAATATTATGTATTTTATTATATACGCGCGAAAGTAGAAATATAAAATTGTAGATTATTATGTTTCATTGTTAGTGTATCGTGTATCTTTTCTAGTCTAAATCCAAAAATGTAACTATTTTATTATTTATTACGATAACTAATTCAGTATAAAAAATAATGTGTGTGGTTAAACCATCATTTTTTTTGATGAAAACCAAATATTTTGTATACATAGTAAAATTCAATTTTTTCTTGAAGTCCCTACAAGAATCTTTGATATATGATATATTTTTGTAAATAAAAATCTAATGAATGAAATAGGATTTATTTGCTTTTAATTTCTTATTTAGGGCGAGGAGGAAAACGCAACATATTTTACATTTTCAGATTTTTAAATAAATCGAAGATCTGCTAAAATATTTACTTATTAAGGTTCCCTCTAGCCCTTTCGTTATTACTTTCCTCGTAGAGAGAGTACCTATGTATGTACCTATTGTAATATTTGTAATTACGAGAAAGAAATTCAGAAAATTTATTTAGTGCTGATGGTTTTAGCAGAAGAGAAAATGGTGTAGAACCTTAATGCAGCTTTTATGGGATTAAAAAATTGATGTGTAGAATATGAAAAAAATTGATAAAGGTTAAACCATACTGAGTATGTGAAAAAGTTATTAAAGGGGGTCTAAACCAACCAAATAAACTGGGGAAGAAGAAAAATCCTTCCTAAAAAGAAGGTGTCGAAGATTATTTAAACTTTTTTATAAAACTTTTCAAGTATATGTCTGTAAGACATTATAAGGATAATATTGTCATAATTATGAAGATATCACAATAAAATTACATTGCAAAAAGTGTTTTGTGGAATACTGAGGAAGTGTTTTGTGGGATACTGAGGATTAAAGCTTAGTACCATTAAGGTTCTACACCATTTTCTCTTCTGCTAAAACCATCAGCACTAAATACATTTTTTGTCTCCTGATGATGAACGTTTCTACGTTCGAAACATGTAGAGACCCCAAGAGAATTTCTATTCTATTACATTTTGTGGGGGAAGACTTTTGGTTTTTTCTTTCTTTCCCTTATTATTATATATTACGAAATTCTGACACATCGTGTTTTCAAATTCATTTCAAGGCATCATGAACTTATATGTAACTACAGACGCATATCAGTCAGTTGCAATTATAAATGTTCTGTTTATCATTGCCAAACATCAAGGCTAATATTTATTTGGAGGTTTTTGCGAAAAACCGTATTCTAGTTAGGTATTGGGAGACCCTACGTGGACAGACGGGAAATTTGAAATTGAAACAACCAGCAACGTACCAAGCGTCGTATTTAAAAAAAAATGTTTAATTATCTGACATAAAAAAAATGTTACTTTTCCACTTCCTCGTATCTAGAATTTCATTTCCCGATAATTCATTATTGAGCACATCTAATTCCGCAACCGGAATTCCGAGTTTCGCTCTTTTATCTTTGAAAAAATAAAATTTTTATTATCAGAAACGACTAAAGCATTGCAACTTTTAATAAAAGTTATTGGAAATGAAAAAAGGAAGACAAAAAAATATATTATACAAGGTTCTCCATTTAAGGTGGGATTAACGACGCCATTTTGTATCGTCAATTTGATTTGCCTAACTGTTGACGATTCGCATGCGCTTTGCAGTGCTGTGTTGATCAGAGTAGTTATTTTTATGCTTTTGGCATACGAAGAAGAAAGACAGATATATTTTGGAGCTGGTAGAGCAAGGCAGATGCCAGTCAGCCGGTTGGACAGGAAGATGATAACAATATTCTAGACCAGTGGTTCCCAAATTTCGCAAAATCCCGGAACCCTGAAATCGGATTATAGTAACATGCGGACCCCCATGGCCAGTTAATCTTTAAAAGTACTAAAACAAGCGTTTTGTAACTTATTTAAACATTTTATTTATCAATACAACGTATTTTCCTTAAAAACAATAATAAACTAAAAAATAATTTAATTATTTTATTATTAGGTGAGTTATTTAGTTATTTTTGTTTTATTTTCCCTTTGTGCTCCGTGGGTTCGCGGACCCCCAAAAAATACGCCGCGGACCACCATTTGGGGACCACTGACCACTGACCACTAGACAATCTTCCTTGTTCTGAAAATGAGTTCAATGAATTTGTCCATATTGATGATGAATGTCGCCGAAATCACGGGCTACACAATTGGTTTCAGCAAGAGGGAGCTACGGCACACACAGCGCGCGAAACAATAGCCTTATTGAGAAATCAGTTTCGTGAGCAGATAATTTCGCGTTTTGGACCTGTCAACTGGCCGCCTAGATCGTGTGATATCACACCCTTGGACTTTTTTCTTTGGGGTTATGTCAAATCAAAAGACTTTGTCGATAAGCCAGCTAAGATTCAGGACTTAGAAGCCAACATTACTCGCGTAATTCGGCAGATACTGGTCGGAATGCTAGAAATTTTGATCGAAATGTCAAATATCTTTCAGCTCATAATAAAGATTCTACCATTCAATTCCATTTTATGTGTTTTATTTAGAATTTAAAAAAAGGTCTAAATAAATCACCCGTTATAATGTGTTTAATTAACTCGAATAATGGATGTAATAATAATGATACGTAATAAGTAAATAATAACAAAGGTACCTACAATCTATTTTCAAAAAAATCGAATTCGATATCCATATGACACTTTCACACCGGAACCCATTCGCACCGGCATCGTTAAACATTAAATTATAGCCTATAAAATTAAGCTATAGAATATTAGTTGGATGACAATATAATTTTTTTATGTCATTGTGATTTTAATGGCGTGGGTTAAGGGTGCCAAAGAATGCCATTAATAATAATTGAAGACATTTGGCACTATATATATATTGTATGTTCAGGTGGGTATTACCAACCAAACGCTGTCGAGTCGTTAATCTTATAAAAAAAAACTGTTATTAGACAATAAATCTTGACAAATTACATATCGGAGCTGTATAGCCACACTAATCTATGAGACTTTTTACAAACTTTGCAACGGAGCGATTAAAATAAAAAATTAATTAACAACAAAATTAAAAATTTACCTGTACCAAACTAAGAAACGAATTGAGATTTCGACTATTTTATTACATAAATTACCACCATTATGTTTTTTTTGTAATTCTTAGTTTACTGATAGTGTAAAAGTACGGGCTCCAACCAGACAAAAGAAGAGGTGATTATCGCCAATCTGGAAACAGCGGTGGCACAACGGCTACATCAGACATCTCCAGTAAATGGTCCATAAAAGATATATTCGGGATAGCGGTCTGCGCATTGGCGTATATATGTATAGTGGCGTACCTTATCAGCAAGTGCAGAAAACTACTCACGAACAAGATACGTCAGGAAGTAGCCAGAAGCCAAGACAAAGTCTAGCCGAAGGTCCAGCAGCAGCCACAGCTACAGAAGACAACGTATGGAAGTTAGGGAGTTCCGCTACCTATTAGAAGAGTTAAAGGTGTTCCATAGGTATTTAAAGAAGGACTCTTAAGAGAGGCGCTCTATAAAGACTACACTTAGTAAGTCCAAAGAGTTACATAAATCTGTTAGGAAATTTGAAAATCTAAAAACTGTTTTTAATAGGGACCCGAACAAAACTGAAAAAATAGCAGAAGTTAAAGAATATGTAAATCGTTTAAATCAATATTTACAGGCTATTAGTGAAGTTTTGTCGGATAGGTTAAAAGAGGCCCAAGCGAAAGAAACAGAATCTGTTGAAGAAAATAACTCCGATTCTGCTCTACCAGCTCCAGAATATGTCTGTCTTTCTTCTTCGTATGCCAAAAGCATAAAAATAACTACTCTGATCAACACAGCACTGCAGTGCGCATGCGAATCGTCAACAGTTCGGCAAATCTAATTAACGATAGAAAATGGAGTCGTTAATCCCATCTTAAGGTAATAGGAGTAGAAGGATTCTACAGACACTTATAATTAAATCAACACGTTTAGATTTTTGTGCAAACTAATATTTAACAACGAACATCTATAAGTATAGGTAAATCACAATTTTATAGGGCTGAACCATAGCAAACAATAACTCTAAAATAAAAAGAAAATAATATAAAATTCCATAAAAATTGATTTTTTTAGAAAATTCAATGTCATATTTCATTTCGGCTATAAAGGTGAGTCTGGTGAGTAGGTAGGTAGTTCATGAATGATGGTTTAACAAACTATTCTCTATAACAAACGAAATGACATAGTTCATGGGTTCATGTAGTAAAAATTTTGAATACTCTTGCAAGATGGAGGCAAAGTCACGTGACCCTCTGTCAATTTTGGTCTATTTAATTTTGATAGGTTGGTATGAATTCCAGGACCAAACAAAAAAATTTTGTATATATTTTGAAAAATTTATTTTATAAATAGTATAATATTTTTAAGGTAATAATAAACATGAGTTTTTATGGTTAGACGATAAAGTCTTAAAACAGAGTTAAAAACTACCAATAAAGAAAACACACAACCTTACTTCCCCATATATGACTTACATAAGGTACTTAGACCCAAATATGGTTTTTAAATAATTTGTTGGCAATGATACGGTTACATTTCTAAACTTGTATGTGGGCTAACATAAAGTTAAAAGCTTTAATTTAGCCAGGGATTGAATTTTTCTCTCAATGGAAACTCAACTTTAACAGTTTTTGACGTATGTAAGGTACGTAGACCCAGAAAATAGAATTAAATGTTTGTTCGCTATCCTATTACATATTAATATGGTTACCTTATTAAACTACTATATAGGCTAACGTAATGTTAAATAGTTTATTTCAATCTTACTATTGCCAAACAATAATAATAATTCCTTCGAAATCAAATAGCTGATTTTTAAAGGTTAATCATAATATGGAAAGCTGTTTTTATTTTTTAAGACTATACGGTAGGTAGTGCCAGGGGTGTATGCAGGAAGGTAGGGGAGAGTTTGACAAAATCGGGTATCAGTCCGATTGATGGCAACATACATTTGGCAGAACTAGGAGGTACCCAGTTTTATCAACCTACCCGGTTTTGTCCAACTCTCCCCTACCTACCTAAGTCAGAGAAATAATTTCTGCTTATATTCTGTGAAACATAAAAGGATACCTAGATAATGCAAAATGCAAAAATGATACATTAGAAACCTAACCTTTACGAACAAACATTTAAAAAAAAAATTTCACAAACTAACTTTTTGACAAAAACGGCGTTCAGATGGAATGAAACTAATTTCTCATCAATAAAATCGACTAACGTGAAAGGCACACAATAATAATTATGATCTCTAATGAAAAAGAATTAAAAAATTTGAACCTGTAAATTTTTGTTCAAATAATAATAAAATTGTAGGTATACTTACCGGCCACACAAAAGTAAATAAAATTCGATGAAAGTAAAAATAAAAGGCACCATAACCACTTAATATTTTGAAAACACAACGCAATTCATAACTCGGTGTTTGGGCTCATTACGGTCCACTACTAATCTGGGGATATTATTATGTCCCAATATCAGCTGATCGATGACAAATTTCTGCTGTCATCTGTTTTAAAACTAGAGAATTTGTGCCGTTTACTATAGGAGAAGTTTACCATCAGCTGTTTACGTCGGACGTCCACCGAGGTCTGAAATTGGAAAACCGTATGAAATTTTATTACAATGAATAAAATACAAATTATTAACTTTAACAAATCAAATAACAAAAAAATAGTAGTAGAGTAGGGAGAGTAAAATAGAAAAAAATACTTAATACTATAATTTATAAAAAAACGTTCGTAATTCGATCCAGACACTCTAGAAACCATTGATCGAAACGTCAACGTTCTATGACAGGAGTAGAAAAAATAATCGATGATATTTTTGGGGCCATTTTTTGATGATTTTCGTTACAATTTTATTTTTTACGTCATAATAAAATAATGTTGATTTTTAAAGTTAAAAACTGAAAATTTTTTGTGACATTCAATTTCCTTCGCCATAAAATCCAGAATGCTAGCGCGAATCGTTACCTGTTGAGTGCAGAAAAAGCCAATTTCCAGCTGATCGCTTAACAGGGTCGTTAGATTTTTCTTTTTGTTTATGTTTGAATTGTGTTTCCCGTTCTCTTAGCAAAAAATAAGGCAAAAACGCAGTTGAATTTATTGGAACTATTTTTTAAAATAATAAAAAGAAAAAAATAATATGCATCGGCCGGGAATCGAACCCGGGCCGCCCGCGTGGCAGGCGAGCATTCTACCACTGAACCACCGATGCTGTATTAATGTTTTTACATCTTATTCCATACAAGGTTTTTAGTACCTCATTTTAAAGTGTATTAAAGGTTTCCTAACAACAATTGTTCTTGGGTACGCAAATAATCTTTTTTTTTTAAATCTCTTCGCAGTAGCATTCAATCTCCAAAATCCTACAAAACAAATTTGACAACCCAATTTCCAGTTTTTCGTAACTACACTGCGCGGCATATTTAACGCATAACGAAAAATTGCCTCAATTTTGATGTTATATATTTTCCAAATTTGTGGTTCGTTTTTAATGATTTTTTTTCTAACTGTAGGTTTTTTCCTTAAGCATATCACTGCCTTTGTTGTTTTGCTTGAAAAAGTAATTTTGGTATTATACCGGGTGTTATAAAACTGTTATGTTTTTTTTTACGGAAATTCATAACACCCTGTGTGATTTACTAGCCATTGCAAGTTATCGCAATTACAGCCAAATTAAAGTCCCATGTTTCCTTTACATTTTCTTTTTTGATTCCTTGGTTTATCTCTGTTTTTTTCATGAAATATTCAATTTTTAGTTCAACGTGATTTTCATAAAAAAACGTTTAGATAAAAAATACAAAATAAACGAATGGCTTTGATTAATGCAACAGCAAGAAAAAACAAATTATAAAGTAAATAAATAATCAATATCTGGTATTAATTAATTTTATTGAATCCACAAAACAGGGCAAAAAAATACAGGGAAAAAGTTGTAAATTCTAAAGGTATTCAAAAAAATTAAATATGAATCATTAGTAGCGAGTATTGCCTCCCCTTGCTCTAATGACTGCTTCGCATCTTCTTGGCATACTTAAAATAAGATTTCATCTTGATTAATCTGATTCCATATTTCCATAAGCCTCAATGACAGATCATTTAAGTTTCTAGGAGGAGGAAGCAAGGCTCTAAGATGTCGTCCCATGTTTTCCCATAAAGGCTCAATTGGATTAATGCCAGGGTTTCTTGCTGGCCAAGGCAAAGTTAAAATTTCTGTTTCTTGGAGATAACTTTGTACCACTCTTGCTACGTGTGTATTATCTTGCATAAATAAAAAATTATCCCCAATAAATGGGGCAAATGGTACCACATGGGGTTCTAAAATGTCTGATATATTATATAGGTTACCTGTCAAAGGACCTCCCTGAATCACAACTAACTCCTTGCGAGCATCTAAACTAATGCCAGCCCAGACCATAACAGATCCTCCGCCATAGCTTACTGTTCCGACAATGTTGCATTGATCATATCTCTGGGAGGCAATACTCGCTACAAATTATGTATATTTAACTTTTTTAAATACCTTTAGAAATTAGAATTTTTATCGCTGTATTTTTTTGCCCTGTTTTGTTGATTCAATAAAATTAATTAATAACAGATATTGATTCTTTATTTAGTTTATAATTTGTTTTTTCTTACTGTTGCATTAATCAATGCATTTAGTTTATTTTGTATTTTTTAACTAAACATTTTTTTATGAAAATCACGTTGAACTAAAAATTGAATATTTCATGAAAAAATAGAGATAAACCAATGAATCAAAAAGAAAATGTAAAGGAAACATGGGACTTTCATTTGGCTGTAATTGCGATAACTTGCAATGGCTAGTAAATCCCACAGGGTGTTTTGAATTTTCGTAAAAAAAACATAACAGTTTTATAACACCCGGTATAATACCAAAGTTACTAAACAACAAAGGCAGTGATATGCTTAAGGAAAGCACCTACAATTAGAAAGAAAATCATTAAAATCAAACCACAAATTTGGAAAATATATAACATCAAAATTGAGGCAATTTTTTCGTTATGCGTTAAATATGCCGCGCAGTGTATAATAAGTTATTGCAATACTGCCCCGCAACGACAGGAAGTCGTATCTGCAAAAATGAAGTTACTAAATACTTTTCTTTTTTACTACCCAAGTGTGGAATTTACAAGAAATCTTTTGTGACTACAATTTTAATTTAAAACCATATTGGTTTTAAAAACCATTCCATTGTTTTTCAAAGCCGCCTTTATATTTCTTTAGAAAAGATATAACGCTTTTCAATTTGCGATTGGGACTTAAGGCAAATTTTTTTGTGTCAATTTTAAAATATCATAGTAGTGTATGGTATCAAATTGTTGGAAAAAAATGCTCGTTTTAAATATATCCTAGTGAACTACCATCGTTTCATTTGGAAAAATGGAGTAAACGCCAAGAAAACAAAATTTCATTTTTTAAACGCTTGTGAAACTTAGAAAATCAATTATTATGACATAATTTTAATTTTCATATTATACTACTTGACTTTAAATTAACAGATTTAATTAATTTGTAGCACTCTAGATTGAAAATAAAAAATAAAGATAAAAATGTTATAACATGTCAAAAAATGACAAGTGAGGTGCCATTTTACTCAGAATGTTATGCTGAATCCCAATAAGTAAAAATATACAAGATGTCCCCTTTAAAATATCAAAGTCAAGGATTATTCCGCTCAAACCGGAAATGCTAACAAATTGAAAATTATGCCAATAAATTCAGACTCATCTCTTATGCATAATCTCAAAATTTCATTTTAATATCTATAAATACAGAAAAGTTATAGGGGTTTGTTGAGAAACACCCGGTATAAGACATATTTTATAAAAAATGTCCAGAATTGAATGCAGAATCTAAAATGTACAAGTGTAAAAAAAAGTAACGCACATTAGCACTTTCCTCTTCCATATAAAAAATGAATTACAAAAAAATAAAATTGACGTGTTCGAGAGCGATTATTAAGCGGTACTCTGTATAAAAGAATAATATGTTTGTCTGTCACAACTAGGGCTGGGCAAAAATTCGATATATCGATAAACGATATTTAAAAAATAAAATATCGATTTATCGATATTATTGATATATCGACTATATCAATATTCGATTGGAATTTCAATATCGTCCTTATAACTCATTTAAGGACCAATATTTAATTCAAAATTTTTTCTTCATATTTTTATAATTAGAGTCTTCCCTTGAAATGAAGGTACGGAGTTTTACAGGGCACAGAAGAAAATATTGATTTACAGTGTCACCAGTAAAGTCCGCATCATGTGGGATTTTTTTTTATTACTAGCTTTATTCAAAATTTGACTTTGGCATCAAGTTCTGCTTCGATCAAGATGAAAATTTAGCAAAAAAAAAAATGGTCACGTGATTCGCATTATCTGTCAAATTTTAATTTTTTTCAAAAAATAATTCAAAAGTGGGGTTATTTTTGAAAATATCGAAAAAGTTATTAGAAAAAGTTTTTTTAATGCAAAGTTTCAGCTGCATAAGATAATTTTAATTTTTTACCTATATTTTGTAAACTGCACCACTTTTGCAAAATAAGACTTAACGCAACCTACATAAAACTTCTTAGTTTTGACAATGCTTTATTTCAGATACATTTTCTTTAAAGTAGCGCCATATTAAATGTGTGTTTTTCTACAAAATCAAAATTGGGCTATTAAAATTTGGTCGCATGTGATGCAAAGTTTATTTGTTTTTGACCCTGTATAAGGTAACTTCATAAAATAAGTATTTTTGAAAACCTAGTTTGTGTCTAAAAGTAATACACCTTAATATTAAGACAAAAAAGAACACAGTGTCTTCAGTAAAGTGTTTTTTAAGTGGAAAATAAATTTTAGTTTAACAACGATTTAATTTAAAACCCCTATATTATAATTTATTAAGCTATGTCATAATAACGTTTTTGTAGAAAAACACACATTTAATATGGCGCTACATTAAAGAAAATGTATCTGAAATAAAGCCTTGTCAAAACTAAGAAGTTTTATGTAGGTTGCGTTGAGTCTTATTTTGCAAAAGTGGTGCAATTTACAAAATAAAGTTAAAAAATCAAAATTATCTTATGCAGCTGAAATTTTGCATGTGGGCTAGAAACTGCATTTAGAAAAACTTTTTCTTATAACTTTTTTCGATTTTTTCAGAAATAACCCCACTTTTGAATTATTTTTTGGAAAAAATTTAAATTTGACAGATAATGCGAATCACGTGACTACTATTTATTTGCTTAATTTTCATCTCGATCGAAGCAGAACTTGTTGCCAAAGTAAAATTTTGAATAAAGCTATTAATAAAAAAAAATCCCATATGATGCGGACTTTACTGGTGACACTGTATTTATAATATAATATTTTTATGTTTTATCGATAATATATATTATCGATATATCGAATAACGATATTTAAAAAATAAAATATTGATATATCGATGTATGGATATTTAAAAAATAAAATATCGATATATCGATATTATCGATATATCGACTATATCGATATATTTTTAAATATCGATATTCGATATTGGAATTTCAATATCGCCCAGCCCTAGTCACAACCCTGTATACTGTATACCAACTTGGTGAGCATTATATTTGCTCTACTAACATGAATAATTGATACTAGACGAATGACTACCAACCACCTATTGATATAATTCTATTTGGTTAACAGGTCTGTGAATAAACAATCAATTGGTAAAACAAATTATTTTTACAGTATTATAAATTCAAGGTTGCAGACCGCACTTCTCAAGAGAGCACGTGATTAAGCAAAATTATAATGACTTTCTTAAACTTAGATATTTATCTGTCAAATAAAAAAAAAAGGAATTATAATTTGTAAGTTTTAGTAATATTTAGGACTAACAGAATGTATGTGTTTAGTTATTTTTTGCGTCATGGAATATTTTTTGTATTTTAAAAATCAATGGTTTGATACGAGGACAATTTGTTTTATTCTCTGGCTCTCCCCTTGGTTATCAGACAATTAAAGGGCGGATTATATGCACTTAAATTCAGCTAAAATATGGGCATAAATATGCCTTGTTTGTTTGCCTTTAAAATATGCAGTCATTTGCATTTTTTTACCAAATATGCATAGATACTGGTATGCATTCATGGATTCATTATAGTAAAATGAGGTGAAGAAACACATTGGGTTCTAAAAAATATGTTTATTTTAAAAAAATTTTTTTAAAAACAAAGAAAAATAAAAGTAAACATTTTTTTAACCTAAAATTGTATAAAAGCATTTATTTTATTACTATAATTTTTACAAATTTTCAACTAAAAAGGATTGTTTTCTATTAGTAAAAATTTGTTTATACAAAGAGAAGCTTCTTTCAACATCTACTGATGTAATCGGACAATACTGCAACTTAGGTAACAAAATATAAGGCCAAATTTCATTTTTTGTAACTTTGATATAGGCAGCGGTGTTTTCAAAATGTTGATCAATTTGGAAAACAATTATTTTTGTACAAGTTTTACAGAATACTTTTTCTCCACTGAACTCTAACTCTGGGAAATTTTTCATCCACGAAGACGTTTTCGCCACCTTAGACCTTCTGAACACAAATTTGAAATTACTAGTTTCATACTGAAAATACTAGTTTCATACTGAAAATACTGAAATCTTTCGACAAACTACAACAGAAGTATGTATTACAAATCGATATAAATACGGTTTATTAAGCAGGTAATAATAAAGCATTATTATGTGACAATAAACAACCCCTAACAATATACCTGTAAACCCCGGAAACCCCCAATAAATACTTGTGCACAACCAAAATGTAAATATAATTATTATTATAATCTTCAGATTGGAAAATCCCCAAAATAAGTACCGAATTGGACATTAAACCTTTAATGTTTTAAATTTTTTGATAAAGCCGAAAACATAAAAATATGCTCTTAAAATAATAATTTATAAAAAATATGCATTTTATTATAAAATTGATAAAATATGCAAAAAATGCATTAACAGTGTGACCACTAAAGTCCGCATCATATGGGATTTTTTTTTAATAACTTTATTGAAAATTTAACTTTGGCATCAAGTTCTGCTTCAATGGAGATGAAAATTAAGCAAAAAAAATAGTAGTCACGTGATTCGCATTATCTGTCAAATTTTAATTTTTTTCAAAAAATGATTCAAAAGTAGGGTTATTTCTGAAAGTATTGAAAAAAGTTATTAGAAAAAGTTGTTTTAAATGTAGTTTCTAGCCCACATGCAAAAGTTTAGCTGCATAAGATAATTTTGATTTTTTACCCATATTTTGTAAATTGCACCACTTTTGCAAAATAAGACTCAACGTAACCTACATAAAACTTCTTAGTTTTGAAAATGCTTTATTTCAGATATATTTTCTTTAAAGTAGCGCCATATTAAATGTGTTTTTCTACAAAATCAAAATTGGGCTATTAAAATTTGGTCGCATGTGATGCAAAGTGTATTTGTTCGGGTTTGTTGGACCCTGTATAAGGTAACTTCATAAAAATAAGTATTTTTGAAAACGTAGTTTGTGTCTGAAAGTAATATACCTTAATATTAAGATAAAAAAGAACACAGTGTCATCAGTAAAGTGTTCATTAAGTGAAAAATAAATTATAGTGGTGGGTAAAAAATTTAAATTATCTTATGCAGCTGAAACTTTGCATGTGGGCTAGAAAATGCATTTAAAAAAACTTTTTCTATTAACTTTTTTCGATATTTTGGAAAAAATTAAAATTTGACAGATAATGCGAATCACGGGACTACTATTTTTTTGCTTAATTTTCATCTCGATCGAAGCACAACTTGATGCCAAAGTCAAAATTCGAATAAAGCTATTAATAAAAAAAAATCCCATATGATGCGGACTTTACTGGTCACACTGTATGTATATGCATTTTGCACTTTACAAACAATATAAAGATAAGAGATTAATGTGTGAACAAATCTATTGTCGATTTAAAAAAGTAATTCAAATTTTAAAATTATAAAAATTTCCACTTTATGAAATACTTCATACGAAGTCAGTTGAGACAACGTAAATATTGGGGGTACGATCAATTTACTGCATCACACACTGAAATTACAATACAAATATAACAAAATTTGTATTGATCGCTCCCTATACAGATGTTCGAAGATAGTCCACGTGGACTTGACAAGTCTGTCATCAAATATTTTTTAGTTGTCTCAACTAAGATCGTATAGACTTTATTAATATAATTAGCAACTTTGCTTCAATTAAACAATCTTCGTAACTCTTGCCGTTTTTGAGATGTAAGCACACGGATTTGTAACGATCTCGTAATAGTAGATTCTGTAACGAGGTTGGAATGAAAATTCGATCCAAGTGGAAGATTCCGAACGCGAGCGTAGCGAGCGTGAGGAACCACGAGTATCGAATTTTCATTCTAACCGAGTAGCAGACTATATTTTCTCCACGACCATCCAGTTCCATATCTGATTCATCCGATATTTCACTCATTTTTTGACTTGCACTAAAATTTGTCTGAAAATAAAATCCAGTATTAAGTCCCTAATATTATAAATATCAGCAACTTGTTTATCACCATTACAGCTGTTTTTTGTCATTAACCCTCTTCTGATTTTTCCATAGTTGGACAAGACATTATCATTAAACCTTATTCGGGTCGGCCATTTTTGCACTTCATACTGCACTTTAATAAATTATTTATCTGAGGTATATAAATAATCAATAAAATCAATCAAGGTAAATTAAAATAATAGACACATTACAATAAGTAAACAATATGGAATATGCAACAAAAAAATGAACAATGGCCAAGGCTGTTGAGTCCGGTACCAGCAAATAGGAAGGTCAAGAAACTGATTAGCCTTGTCCCAAAATTGCGTATATGCGTATCGCCATCTCTTCCGATCGTTCGGTGCGATTTATCTCAATCAAACTGGTTCTGGGTATACCTAAACTGAACAACCGACCGGGGGGACCCATGGCTTTTATCGTAGAATATATAGCTACGCAGCTACGCGCGTAGCTATGCAGGGTGTTTTATTAAGGGTGGCCACCGGCCATATCTCGGAAACTACTAAGCATTTAAACTTGGGGAAAAAAATTGATGATTAAAGTAGTCATGAGAAAATTCTGGAAATTATTTTTAAGTTCCGCATTTCGCCACAAGGGGGCACAATAGAAAATTAAGTTTTAAAATTCTAAATTTCTCCGAAAATTCCTATATTATGGTATACCTCTGGTTATATCATTAAAAATAATAGATAATTCTGCATCAATTTGGTTTAAGGTTCATTGGCGTACCGACCTTGATAAGAGCGGGGGAAGTTATTGAAAGTGTAATCATTAAAATCGCTATAACTTCTAAATGACTTATCCGATTTTACTAAATTTAAGCTTGTTTGGAAGAGAAAAGTAATTAACTACTTTTAATTGCCGTATCCAACGATACACGATAGTTTCTAATAAAATTGCTAGAAGGCGCAATTTGTAATAACAGTTTTTTCGATTTTATCCCAAAAATTTAAATCATATGGTATAACTATGACATCATAATCGGAAAGTAGATTAAATTTACAAGAAAAAATGTGAAGACAGCAGTTCGATATCTTTGTTGGTTTCAGAGTTATGACCAAAACAATAATTTTTGAGCCTTGCTGATGCACCATCTTGCACCAGCAAGATGGCGCATCTCCCACACTATGCTTCTGTGGTGAGACTGGCGAGATAGTGGAAGAACCAAAATTATCCAAACCAGTGTATTGGCAGATTACAATTGAGTAGCCGCCAAGATAACCTGATTTTACCCTAATGGGCTTCTTTTTATGGGTTTGCATTAAATCACTAGTTAAAAAAAAAACCAGACGGCTTCTCTGGAAGAATTGCGTCAGGGGATAATTGATGCTTGTGGAAGCATTCTAAGGGCATACTTCGGAAAGTCAGGGAGGAATTTGAAAATCGACTTTATTTCTGTTTAGAAGACAGAATGGACATCATTTTGAGCACCTAAAAAAAGAGTAAAAAAAAGAGCAAGAAACCAGCATTTGGTTATTGGAAAAAAAATCATAAGGAGTTTTAGCACTTAAATAGTGTTTTAATTTATGTTTTTTCCTGCCAAATCAGTTTCGAAATATTTTTTTTAAAATATGCTTACATTTCATACTTACTTAAATCTCATTAATTTTGCTACAGCTAAAAAGCATTTTTGATAAGCTTTAGAGGTGTCACAAGTAGGAAAGGAAAAATTTTATGCAAAATTTTAAAAAAATAAAAAAAAAGTATTCATTTAAAAAAATTAAATAAGTTGTCAAAAGTTGTTTTCGGGTCACACTGTATACATGAAATTGCTTTAAAAAAAGACGCAACAGAATAAAAAAAAAATTGAAGGGTGCATGCATTTTTTCGAAAAAATGGAAATTTTAAATGAATTTGTTCCAACCTTTATGTTCTCACTGTATAATATATTCGAATAACTATTTTTAAATTACTTATAGCATTTAGCTTTGAAGGCACCAGTCCATTACGGATTTCCATAAATAAATAACATACTAATGGAACTTTTTAGCATCTTTTTCCTTTTTATACGGCTTAGGATACTTCTAGGCCTCACAACTTCAAAAGACCATAAAATTCAAAAAGTTTTTTTTTTTAATATTTATTAAAAAAAATATGGTTATTTGTAGATGTCATAAGTCTATTTTCTATAACAGATAGGGCATAATAAATATACGATATAAAATTAATATAAAACAATAATTGGTTTATTATGGGGGTTTATACAGTGTCACCAGTAAAGTCCGCATCATATGGGATTTTTTTTATTAATAGCTTTATTCAAAATTTGACTTTGGCATCAAGTTCTGCTTCGATCGAGATGAAAATTAGGCAAACAAATAGTAGTCACGTGATTCGCATTATCTGTCAAATTTTAATTTTTTCCAAAAAATAATTCAAAAGTGAAAATATCGAAAAATTAGAAAAAGTTTTTTTAAATATAGTTTCTAGCCCACATGCAAAATTTCAGCTGCATAAGATAATTTTGATTTTTTACCTATATTTTGTAAATTGCACCACTTTTGCAAAATAAGACAACGCAACCTACATAATTAGTTTTGACAATACTTTATTTCAGATAAATTTTCTTTGAAGTAGCGCGATATTAAATGTGTATTTTTCTACAATATCAAAATTGGGCTATTAAAATTTGGTCGCATGTGATGCAAAGTTTATTTGTTTTGGACCCTGTATAAGGTAACTTCATAAAATAAGTAGTTTTGAAAACGTAGTTTGTGTCTGAAAGTAATACACCTTAATATTAAGACAAAAAAGAACACAGTGTCACCAGTAAAGTGTTCATTAAGTGGAAAATAAATTTTAGTTTAACTTAACGTAAATTTTATCTATTTTCAACGATTTAATTTAAAACCCCTTTACTTTATTTTTTATTTTTTTACTTTACAAAAAATGTAAGAGCCTACCTTTATTTTTTGCGCCCCCCTCCCTTTAAGAAAATCCTGTACCACACTCCTGCGGAATGTGATTAGGAAACATATCGCTCAAATTGTCAAAAAAATGTAAGTATATTAAATTGAAGAAAATTCAAAAGAATCAACAGAAAACTACACCCAACGATTCAAAACACAACTACTTGTATGGAGATTTATCTTTTTATCAGGTTGGTATTGATAAAAATTACTAGAAAAATCACTAGAATTGCAGGATATTCGTTATCAAATTAGAATATTTTCTAATATTCGTCTAATTTCAGCTGATTACAAAGTCACCAAAGCGCATACCTTCAAGCAATTTTTTCATTCAATTGCATTGACTGCACCTGATGTATACAGGCCATAAGAGCAAATTTAGTGACCCATTTGCCATTTTATTTCCTTATCAATAGTTCGTTTATTTTTCGTTTTCTCCAAAAAGCAGCCAGTCTTTTGGTAGCAATTGCCTAAAGTTTAAAAAAAGTTGGATTTATAAAATAATTATTCTTGACTAGGTAATTCCGACAAGAGGACAAAAACACAGGAATCATTCCCCGTGAATGGCTTAGATCGACCTTCATTACATTACCAAAAAAGGTTAACGCAAAAGAATGTAGTGACCATCGAACTATAAGTCTAATGAGTCACGCTCTCAAAATATTCCTAAAGATAATACATCAGAGTCAGAGAATTTTTAGGAAAGTAGAACAAGATATTAGCGAAACCCAATATGGCTTTAGAAATGCAGTGGGAACAAGAGAGTCTTGTTTGCTTTTAATGTGTTGACTCGAAGATGCATGGACATCAATCAACCGATGTATGTCTGTTTTCTTGACTACAACAAAGCATTCGATAAAGTCCGACATAACTACCTTATTCAATTGCTTAAAAGTAAAAATATAGACATGAAGGATATTAGAAAAATAAATAACCTATACTACAATCAGACGGCTAATATCAAAGTGGATTATGAACTCTCAGAGGAAGTAAAAATACAACGTGGTGTAAGGCAAGGATGTGTACTATCGCCGCTATTGTTCAATCTTTATTAGGAAGAAATCATTCAGAGAGTACTGGAACAAACAACAACGGGAGTAAAGGTTAATGGAATATCCATTAACAATATCCGGTATGCAGACGACACCATACTTATTGCCAAAGGAATAGAAGATTTACAGGGCTTGGTTGTCAAGTAGTGACGAGCAGTGAGGAGAGCGGACTTACCTTAAATATCAAAAAGACAAAATTTATTACCATTGCAAAATCAGTTCAACAGCAAGAAAACCTATGGATCAACGGAGAGCTGGTGGAGAAAGTCGGTAAGTAAAAATACTTAGGAACAACAACTGTCAATAAGGGTATTGAGTACACTGAAGAAATTAAATCAAGAATTGGACAAGCCTGAACCATATTTAACAGAATGAGAAATGTGTTATGCAGTAGAGATCTTAACTTACACCTCAGAGTCAGAATATTGAGATGTTATGTTTTCTCGGTGTTGCTGTATGGGATGGAGTCATGGACGTTAAAGAAAGACATAAGTGATCGACTGGAAGCATTTGAGATGTGGTAATATAGCAGGATCTTCAGAATAAGGTGGGTAGACATGGTAACAAATAAGGAGGTACTGGGAAGAATGAGAAAGAAAAAATAAACATTAAACACAATTAAAATAAGGAAACTGCAATATCTGGGCCACGTGGTGAGGGGAGAGAAATATGTATTGTTGCAGAATATTATGCAGGGAAAGATACAGGGAAAAGAAGTAAAGGAAGAAGACGCATTTCCTGGTTAAATAACCTGAGAAAATCGTACAACTGTAGTTCCGTTGAGTTGTTTAGAGCTGCAGCATCGAAAGTGAGAATAGCTATGATGATAGCCAACCTTCCAAGAGGAAATGGCACTTGAAGAAGAAGAAGGTAATTGCTACCAAAAGAGGGGTATTTAGACACTTTTTGGAGAAATTGCGTGACAAAACCGAACACTGATGCAAACAGTAAACAATGTCTTTGTTTTTTTTGTGGCGAAAATTTTTTTAAAAATTTTAAAACAAAGTATAACGTCCGTTATCACATCGTATGAATTTTATTATAATATTCAAACAAAAAATAATAAAATAAAGCAATCGTTCCTGAAATCTCTCATGGAAAGAAACCAATGATTGATTTAACCGGGAAAGATCTATGAATTGGCGCTTATATAAATAAACCCAATATTTAAAATTAGATTTATTTAAAAAGCATTTACGCGCAGTTCTTGTCTAAACAGTGGCGTAAGTAGGGGCAAGTAAGGAAAAAAATTACAGGGACGAAAACAATTTTAATTTGAAGAAATAGTCTATGCTTAAAGTGGAGTTGAAATTATGGGAACAAAGGAAAAACTAAAATTCTTCCTCCACAATTTTATTAGAATAAAAATATATTATGCTTTCAAACGCCTCAATATGTTTCGAAGGTAGATACGTTCAACATCAGGAGACAGAAAAAGCCTTACTGATGGCGTTACTAAACGAGAAAATGGTAGATGGTATCCAACCTTAATGGAGCTTTTATGGAATATGAAATGTTGTGTTGGTATAACATATGAATATGAAGAATTACATGATACTGTTCTAGGCAATTTGTGTTATGAAAACACTGTTCGGGAGAGTATTTAAAATCTACTTATAAAATTATGGACGAACTAGATAATGATGCTATTTTTTATATATGTAATCACAAGAAATATGTCGTCACATCCAGCCCTAGAGGCGTTTCGCCATATCATGGCTCATCGGTGAGGCTAGGATTCGACGAAAGAAAACTCAAATGCTACTTGTATTATAATTGTAATATACAGGGTGTTCATTTGAAAACTTCCCACCTCGATTTTCCTGCTTTAAATTGAAAATGTGGAAAATCGCTCGGACCCGTCGATTTTTATTTCGAGGGGAACATCGTTTGCGTATATTGTCAATCTTCTTACTTCAAGCCCCTAGGAGGAAGGGGGGGGGGGGGTAAGATCTAAATCATAAAATTCTGAACATTTTTTAATAAAAGCATTATTAGTCAATACTAAACAGTTTCCGAGATATTTACTCTTGAAAAATGACATTGTTGAAATTTGACAGCGTCTAGCTTTCTAACTATACGTCTTAGAGCAAAACGGCTTACATGTCCCTATCTTCGATTTTTATGATCTTTCCAATAGTGTGAACTTTCGGTTAAACCGGATGTAAGAAATATAGTACTTACGGTTTGACCGAAAGTTCACACTATTGGAGAGATAATAAAAATCGAAGATAGGGACATGTAAGCCGTTTTGCTCTAAGACGTACAGTTAGAAAGCTAGACGCTGTCAAAGTTCAAAAATGTCATTTTTTAAGAGTCAATATCTCGGAAACTGTTAAGTATAGACTAATAATGCTTTTATTAAAAAATGTTCAGAATTTTATGCAGAATCCAAAAAAATTATATAAAATAGGGGTATCCATTTAAGATTCCTCCTAGGGGCTTGAAGTAACAAGATTGACAATATACGCAAAAGATGTCCCCCTCGAAATAAAAATCGACGGGTCCGAGCGATTTTCCACATTTTCATTTTAAAGCAGGAAAATCGAGGTGGGAAGTTTTCAAATGAACACCCTGTATATGGTTAATAGCTGTGATACTAGTAAAAATGAATTTCTAAATTTGGGGAATAAATAAATGTGTTAATTAATAAAAAAAAATTGTTTAAGGATTTTTCAGGTGGTTAGTATATATTATAATAATATAATATGATACAAGACCCAAACGGGTATCTGCTCAGATTGTATGAACAACTAAGAGATGGCCTTTAAGGATATATACACAACCAAAAAAAGTTGATATGATAGTTTTTAGCACGAAAGTTGTTTGGTCGAAGGTACACCTACCCTGTACTGACGAGAAGAAAATAGTTCGAAACCGGTCTGCACGTGGTGACATCCTATTGAGATAATTGACTTTGCAATCTGAACCTGCATTTTAATATCTAACTATGTTAGATGAAATGCAACTTTATTGTCAAAGGATTTTTCAGGTGGTTAGAAAATTATTTTATCGCATAATATTTATGTTATCACTACCTGACAAGTAGACTGTCTATATAGTGTGACCAGTAAAGTCCACATCATATGGGATTTTTTTTATTAATAGCTTTATTCGAAATTTGACTTTGGTATCAAGTTCTGCTTCGATCGAGATGAAAATTAAGCAAAAAAAATTGTAGTCACGTGATTCGCATTATCTGTCAAATTTTAATTTTTTCCAAAATATAATTCAAAAGTGGGGTTATTTCCGAAAAAATCGAAAAAGTTATTAGAAAAAGTTTTTTTTACCCACCACAAAAATTTATTTTCCACTTAATGAACACTTTACTGATGTCCTTTTTTTTCTTAATATTAAGGTGTATTACTTTCAGACATAAATTACGTTTTCAGAAATAATTATTTTATGAAGTTACCTTATACTGGGTCAAAAACAAAATAAATAAACTTTGCATCACATGCGACCAAACTTTAATAGCCCAATTTTGATTTTGTAGAAAAACACACATTTAATATGGCGCTACTTTAAAGAAAATGTATCTGAAATAAAGCATTGTCAAAACTAAGAAGTTTTATGTAGGTTGAGTTGAGTCTTATTTACAAAATATGGGTAAAAATCAAAATTATCTTATGCAGCTGAAACTTTGCATGTGGGCTAGAAACTGCATTTAAAAAAACTTTTTCTTATAACTTTTTTCGATACTTTCAGAAATTATTTTTTGGAAAAAAATTAAAATTTGTCAGATAATGCGAATCACGTGACTACTATTTTTTTGCTTAATTTTTATCTCGATCGAGGCAGAACTTAATGCCAAAGTCAAATTTCGAATAGAGTTATTAATTTAAAAAAATCCCATATGATGCGGACTTTACTGGTCACACTGTATATATAAATATATATATAATTCTTGTAAAACTTAAAAATAAAATGAAAACTATTGAAAACTTTAAAAAACGCGATATTAAAAATAAAGAAAATATTTCCTAAAGCCAAATATGATTCCTTTTCCACATGTCTACACATTCCCCAATTGACCCTATTATTGTTGAGATATATCTAATACTAAGATGGATTATAGTGTTTACAACTTACAACTGAGAAGTACTATGTCTGCCTAGTTAATGATAATGACCAGTATGTCACAACATCGCGATCGACTAGAAAATATAGGCCAGACCACCTGGCTAAATCACACACAAAAATTTAAAAAATAGTAAATAGTTTTCATGGTCAACAACCTAAAAGCGGTATATTTTCATAAATATAAGTTGTAAATCTCAGCTACCATCGCCGACAAATATAATGTCAGTTCACGATTAATTTTGGGGCAGAAAAAATATTCCAGAATTCTTAATAATATTTTTTCTACAGACGTGTGGAAAAAACAATTTTTTTAAAACCGACCAGAAAATTTACACTTTCTGGACAATTTTTCGTCTAGAAAATAAAGTTTTTCCGATCGCAAGACCGGAAAAGTGACATTAGAGACCGGAAAAATCTTTTCCGGACTCTAATGTCACTTTTCCGGTCTCTAATGTCACTGTCACCCTGTTTTTTGTTTTTCCAATCGCTCTTTGATAATACAAGATACCAACATTTCGATGTATTGTCGAGTGACAGTTCGTTGATTTTTAATTTTGTTCTTTATGTCAAACTTGTTTCGCGTAGATTATAAAATATATCGAAGTGTCGGTCTTAAAAAAATATTGTACGTCACGCAACCGAAAATTAGTGTTTTTCAGGTCTCTCCAAGCTTCCAGGACTCGCCTATGGCTCGCCCTGGAAATGCTTGTCTCGACCTGAAAAACACTACTTTCCGGTCTTGTAACGTAAATTACTATTTCCGCACGGATATCAGTGCGGAAAATTGATTTTTCCACACTAGTGCGGAAAAAATTTTCGGCACGATTATGTCAAAAATCCGTGCGGAAAATTGGTTTTTCCACACTAGTGCGGAAAAATTTGTCGGCACGATTATGTCAAAATCAATAATATATCAATTATAACTTGTAGTTATTACTTTTTTTCTCAGAATTAGTTACTGTTACATAATATGTATGTGATTGTTATAGGTAATTAAAAATTATTAAATTTCTTTGAAATATGTGTTACCTATTTCCACACGTCTGTAGAAAAACTATTGTACCTGACACGTGCGGAAAATGTTTTCCCTGCGCTCGGCTGCTTAACCGAACTCCGCTACGCGTCGTACAGTGAACGGCAAACTCGTGCGGAAAGATTAATTTTCCGCACTTGTTAGGTAAATAGCTATTCTTAAACAGAGGAGTCTAGGATAAATACTGAAATAACTATTTAAGGAGATTATACACCATTAATTTTTTTACTTCCAATTTTTCTTATAAGTACCGGGTGTTTCTCAAAAGACGTTCACCCCTATAACTTTTTACATTTGTAAATATTAAAAGGAAATTTTGGGATTATGCATAAGAAATGAGTCTGCATTTATTGGCATAATTTTCAATTTGTTAGCACTTCCGGTTTGACCGGAAGTGACCTTGACTCTGGTATTTTAAATGGGACATCTTGTATATTTTTACTTATTGGGATTTAGCATAACATTCTGAGTTAAATGACACCTCACTTGTAATTTTTTGACGTTTTAAAAACAATTGTAAAATACGATTATTGGAAAAAAAATGCTCGTTTTAAATATCCTAGTGAACTACTATCGTTCTATTTGGAAAAATGAAGTAAACGTCAAGAAAACAAAATTTTATTCTTTAAACGCTTGTGAAACTTAGACAGTGAATTATTATGACACAATTTTAATTTTCATATATTACTTGACTATAGATTAACATATTTAATTAATTTTTATCGCTCTAAATTGAAAATAAAAAATAAACATAAAAATGTTATAACAAGTCAAAAAATGACAAGTGAGGTGTCATTTAACTCAGAATGTTATGCTAAATCCCAATAAGTAAAAATATAAAAGATGTCCCATTTAAAATACCAAAGTTATGGTAACTTCCGGTCAAACCGCAAGTGCTAACAAATTGAAAATTATGCCAATAAATCAACTCATCTCTTATGCATAATCTCAAAATTTCATTTTATTATCTATGAATACAGAAAAGTTACAGGGGTGAACGTCTTTTGAGAAACACCGGGTATATCAAAGTATGCTTACATCAAATTTTTGAAATTTTATTTTTGGAAAAATTTTTTTAACTTGGACTTAACTTTTTAATTTGGACGTAAAAAAAAAGACTGACTGAGGAAAAATTATATAGTTTGTTTATAACCCTCGAAGCAAAATTTAGCTAAAAAGCGCTGGTTTACGCCCTCTCCCGGCGCAAAACAACTAACGATGACGCGGCAGAAATATGAGCAAGTCGGCAGGAAGAGCGTCGAGAAAGAGAGTGCAGTGAATCGTACCCCTGCTACAATTTCAAAATTGTTTTCACTAGCTATCGCCTTTAATTTTATTATCAGTTTCCTCCGTAACCCCCTTTCCCTTACCTTTAAAATTGGTCTTTTGGACCTCAGTAACTCCGAAAACGACATAAAAATCAACAAGAGATAATTATTGTGTCCGCGAGAACAATTAAACGCAACAAAGTAGTGGCATATCGGACAAGTGTGCAACTGCCTTTTGTATTGGACCAGACAGTGATCCAAGCATAATGGATACCCTGGGGCAAGTATACCACGACTGCGGTTTCGTCCTTGTTAGGACTCTACGGGCAGCCATAATCCAAAGCAACTCCACAGAAAACGACACGATGCATTAAAAACCACCTTGCAAAAATCCAGCGGCCATTAATTAACAGTTCTGATCTGCAAAAATGCAGACTGTTTTGGTGAAACGCGTATGTGTTCCCTATACTTGAGTGTGTACTTCGTGGTTTTATTTACTTGTCTATCATTCGATTTTATTACCAGTGAAACTGCCTTTTGTATTGGAGTTGATTCTGCTAGGATGGCGTTACGGTGTATTCATAGCCGCTGGACTTTTGCAAGGTGGTTTTTAATGCATCGTGCCGTTTTGTGTGGAGTTGCTTTGGATTATGGCTGCCCGTAGAGTCCTAATAAGGACGAAATGGTAGTCGTGGTCTACTTGCCCCAGGGAATTTATTACGCTTGGATCTCTGTGTATTTCAATACAAAATACCGTTCAACACTACTGTTGCTTTTTTTTATATTAAAATAATGTTTTTAAACAATTTATTTGTTATTACATTTTACCGCTCCTTACTCAAAATTAACAACATTATTTAGGTATGTATCAACGGTCATTAGATGTGTTAGATTAGGGTTAAAACCCCAGACATGACTAGGATGGGAAGACCCGGTTCTTGTTCATGACCCGGGTCTCAGCAGCACTCAGCATCATTCATTAAAATGACCCGTTCATATGAACGACTTGCAGCTCGCACCAGGCCCGGTTCTAGACCTCCTGGCGCCCCCGGGCAAGGGTCTTATTTAGCGCCTTCGAAATTTTTATTTCATATTTTTTTCCTGAATATATATTATTATATATACTTATACCATCAAAAATATTTAATTTTTTTGACGTGATATTTTAAGAATGAGAGGCTCTCTGTGCACTCTGCAGTGACTAATTTGCAAATAATTTGCTCCCTTCAATGTTTTAATTTTAGAAAAAACAAGACGACATGAGTCTATCCAACTGAGCCTGCTGTTTCTTTTTAGTCGCCGCGCCACGCTCACCGCGTCGCGCTAAGGGCGGACTATAAATATCGATGTTTAAAGATCATCGATGTTCCATTTTCGATGTGTTTTTGGCCCCTATTAAATGGGTTAAAGGCACCCGCTTTGTTTTAGAATTTATAAAAAATACTTGGGCGCCCTTATCTTTTAAATAGTATATTATACATCGAAGGTTATACAGACGCTTATTTGTTTTACCTTTGGCAATATTTTGCGCCCCTTGGACTTTGCGCCCCCGGCGTCTGCCCGGGTTGCCCGGGCGCTGGAACCGGGCCTGCTCGCACATATATACCAGGTCTTCAGGGTCATATGAACTATAGGGGCACAGAGCGTAATTGATTCAATTACGACGGGACGAAGTATTTCGATAGATTCGGTCATTGTGAACAAGTCACTGATGAACGACTCATCCCTAAACATGGCATTATATTTGCAGACGATTGTTCATCATTAGTCAATTTCTCTCAACAACGGTGTAGTTAGAAATTATCGCCTTCCTTTTGGCAAGAAAACGAAAAAAGCTTCTTCCCGATATTTATTTTTGACAGTCAAACCTCAATAGAATAGTTTTCCTCGAACCTGTATAAGTGTATCAATAACAGCAAAATATTTCGAAAACAATGGGTATTTTCGGAAATAGAGATAAAATTTTGAAACTGCATTGTGCAATGCAACAGAATAAGAGAAAAATATAATCCGTCTACATGGACGGTTTAGTACAGAGTACATGCTTTTTTATTGTAATTAGTATTAATTGGAAATATGTAATCGAAGCTTGTGATTTTAGGTGCGAAATGTCGGGTTATCATGCTGACGTTAAATACTGTTTAAATACTATGTGTTATGAATAAATTTAATTTTTAATAAATACTTATTGACTTATTTGCTGCAAGACTAGATATTTCACGCACTAACAGCAGCAACAAAACGTATCGGTCATAAATAGTCGTAATTAAAATAATTATCCCGTTTTTAATTTAATAAATGATACAATTATTATTACTGCGTAATTGGGATTTAATTGAATTTTACTGTATATACAAAAATTATTGGTGAGAGTATTAATATAATAGTATATACAGGGTCGGGTAAATGTTCCGAAACAACTTAATTACAGGAGAATAAAAAGTTATATACCGCGCGAGCAAAAATTATTTGCATCAAAGAGGGCCTTGCATCTAAGGATGTAATGCTTAGCCGTAGAGCTTAATACCTGTTGGGTGTCAGTACCTACCTGAATTAACAATCAATCAGCTGTTCCGTCATCTTTAATAGTCCTTACAAGTAATTTGATTCATCGCTAATTTTTCCAATTTTTTGAACAATTCACACAATGGGCTTTACGAAACAGCACAAAACATTCATTGTTGAAACGTATTTTCAAAACGGGGTTAGCAAATTTAGGGTTAACAAATATATATTTGTCTACTTATTTTATTACTCGAAAATTTTACTATTTGAGTGTGTATTCCATATGTCAGTAACTTCATCAATTGTCAAGTGGTGACTTATTTTAATAACATACAATATTCTATTCTACGAACAGTTAAGTAAATACAAATCGCACTACAATATGAAAATAGTTAACAAATGGGAACACCAAAAACCCTTCCAAAAAAACAAAGCATCACAGTCTCAAAAATAAAAGGAGTAAGGCCATGTCACATGGACGACCGCAGACTTTTTTTCTTAGCGAGGGCAAAATAAAAAAAACATGGCAGACCACTTTTATAATCTAAATACTTATGAAGTATGACTCAATCTCAGATGGAGGCAGGTCGCCCGTAGCTCCCCGCGGGTACCCATGCCCTGTCTGCTCGATTAACGCCTGAACCAGAGTACATATATTTCTTTATTATACCGTGCCTGAACCAATACAGCCTGAGCCAGGAGAAGTAATCTTGGTTTATTTGAGGGACGATGCGTCCCGTCATTTGGTCTAGTTCCACTCACAGTTATACATACAATACAACTAGCAGGTTCCGCCGGCCTCGGCGGGCAGCGCTTTCACGTACTATATCGATTCGAGACTGTTCCCGTGGGGTAGCTTCGATGCCGACCAACTTTTGGCAATTTCATCGCCATTTTGTTAAGAGATATATAGAATTTTCAAACTTTGGTAGCTCGGCTAAAAGCTACAAATTTTGGAATTTCATATTTTTCTAATATATTGGAAGCATTATCTGGATATTTGGAAAGTTTGAACTTCCCACCTGATCCGGAAGTAGGTTTTTTCTTAACCAAACCCAGTTTTTGTTACAATTAGCTTTATTTATACAGGGTTGCCCAGAAGTCCGGAATAAAATTAATATAGCCACCAACCTGTAACTTTTCAGGAAAACGCTCGGACACGTCAATTTAGTTTTAGCAGCTATGCTCACATTTTGACGTTATTCGTTTGTACTTTTTATAGACATTTGTCAAAGACACAGTGGCGGCTGGTTAATGAAGGGCTCTGGGGCGCCGCCCTCCCTGCAATTATTTCAAACAGAATCCAAAAATACTTTACTTAAAAAACCAATAACGCAATGTATGTAAGCAATCAATTAAAATAATTCAAACCAAACGTAGCCCTATTCTAACGGGCAGGCTATACTCATAGACAAGCGAGTTGCGCGCTCTCAAGGTTGTACTAAGCGCGGGCGGCGGCTGGCGACCGATTATCCGTCCCGATTCAACGCGCCTTCTCGATGGGTTGTCATGACGACGGAGGCCTGACGTCACCTACACATCGCACAACGAGCGGCCACGGAGAGCTCCAATTTTCCGCGCCCACTGTTCGCGAATCGCGATGCGACCTGTCGTCTGTCGATGCCGCTGACTCGCTGACGTTTCGTTTATTTGTTTTGAGTTATTTATTAGTTGTTATAAAATTGGAAAATTTCGTCTAATATGAAGGTCAGTGATTTACAGAAGGTTGTGTTTAGTTCTCTGAGCTTAAGTGAAAAACTTGATTTAAAAATGCAGGGCGGCCACTACCAATATTAAACATTGTACAAGTGCAATCAAAATGTAAAATTAAGGCACAGTTTACGCGTAAGTTTGACAAAGAAATATATAATAAAATATTCTGGATATGCGGTTGTGAGGACAAACAATCTTTTTTTTTCTTTCGTGTGTCTTCTTTTTGGCGGGGATGATAATTGAACTAAAAATGGGGTGCAGGACTTAAAACATCTTTCAGAGAAAATAAAAAACATGAAAATAGTGCAAAACATCGTTATAATGTGGTAAGTTTTGAGATGTTAGGACAAACTAATATTTTAACTTGTTTAAGTAGTGCTTATGCTGATGAAATTAAAATTCACAACGAGAAAGTTAGAAAAAACAGATACGTACTTTCGAAAATAATAGATATTTTAATTTTTTTTTATTTAAAGCCAGCGCCCCCCTGACTCACTAGTCACGAGCCGCCACTGCAAAGACATGACAACATCGATCTTTTTTTTAAATGTAAATATTCAGCTTGTAATACATCACTTGAAAGCTAATATTATTATCTCGTACAGTATGCTCATAAATTTTGGCGCGATTCTGTCAAGCTATTTCAAAATGGCGACTGTTAAAAGTTTTAAAAAAATCTCCGATTTGAAGGAAACCTCACAGCTGAACGGTACCTGGATTTCTTAACCTTCGAGTTGATGCCTACTCTAGCTGTAATTGTTCCCAACGAAGTAGATCCAGATATTATACCTAATGAAATAATTTGGTTTCAGCAAGATGGTGCTCCCCCGCATTTTGGTGTCAATGTGAGAAGATATTATTTAGATGAGATATTTTTAGGTCGCTGGATTGGACGACGTGGTACAATTGAATGGCCACCGAGGTCCCCAGACTTAACGCCTTTAGCCTTTTTTTGGGATATTTAAAAGAAAAAGTTTACCAAAATAGGCCAAATAATATTGAAGATTTGAAATATAAAATTAGTTTGGAGACACATAATATACCGGCTGAAGCCATTCGGAATTCCGTCGACGGATTTTACCATCGTCCGGGAGCAGGCCAAGTAGATGGTAGAGGATATTTCCAGCATTTGCCACGTTAAACCACCTTTTTGTTGTGTTTTGTTTTGCTTCGTTATAGTTTTATTTTTTTTTACAAAATAAATAACAAAGAAACCATAGCTATTGTTAAGTCACAAAATGTCAGAACGTGAAACAATGACGATTTCTTACCTTGAAAGGTAAAAAAAACATCAATGATTTATCATTTTCGCTTATTGACAGAGATTTTTTAAAAACTTTTAACAGTCGCCATCTTAAAACAGCTTGACAGAATCGCGCCAAAATTTATGAGCATACTGTACGAGATATTAGCTTTCAAATGATGTATCACAAGCTGTATGTTTCCATTTAAAAAAAAGATCGATGTGGTCATATCTTTGACAAATGTCTATGAAAAAACAAACGAATAACGTTAAAATGTGAGCATATATAAAACTAAATTGACGTGTCCGAGCGTTTTCCCTAAAAGTTACAGTTTAAGGCTATATTAATTTTATTCCGGACTTTTGGACAAACCTGTAGAGTTGTAGAGGAATCGCGTCCGTATTATTATTAAAAAATTATCTAGGCTAAAGAACTTAAAAGGTGTGAAAAACCTGCCTATTTGCATTGAAGTGCACAGGGAAGCCAAAAACAATGGCCACCCTGGGGACGGATAGACAATGACAGCTGTTTCGTCTTTATTAGGACTCATCAGAAAGCCGCAACCCGAAGCCATTATACTCGGACCTAGAGTGGCCATCGTTTTTGGCTTCTTTGTATACCTACTTCAATGCAAACAGGCCGGTTTTTTACACCTTTTAAGTCCACTAGCGTAGATCATTTTTGTTTTATAGATATATAGATATATTGCCAATACAAACAGCGACACGACGTAGATATATCCCCGGCTTACGAGGAATGGGTCCTACGGAGTTTGCGCAGTAGGATGGAAATGTTATCGATCGTCATAAAACGCGGCAGAACCGGCCCGGCGTTGTCTACCTTTCATTTATATTGAGGACTATTTATTTATAAAAATATACTTTTGACATGTTTATAGATATTCTGTTCCTGGTATCGAGAAGAAAACTAAAAAGAATAATCTAAAAATTTATTACGTAGAATCATCACTGACAATATCTTATACTATATTTTGTTTTATTTGGTATATGAAAACGTCTTACTTGTGGCGAAACACCTAAAACTTATTTTCCTATTTTTTTTAGTTACACAAACATTGAATCATTGAATCATAAAATATAAACTTTACTACATTTTTATTTTAAGTAATTATATAAATTATTATATTTTATTCTGGGTAATAAGTCAATTATAGAACCTACTTATTTTAATAAAAATTTATGATCTCGAAATCAGTTATATTGCATTATTGGTATTTTTATTGTGTTATTTTGATCCATCTATATCCTAGATTATGGAATTTGACTCAGATCGTAAAACAAATCTTTTAAATTGATTTTGATATCATTGAAAATTTATTGCAGGTGATAATTCGTAACATCATATTATTTTTACGCTAAATAGTTCCTAATAGAAAGAACACTTTTATTGTAAAATAGGTAAGCGTTAATTTGTAAGAAGCTTTATTCTGAATTAAAAAAATATATTAGTGTAAGTTAAAGGAGGAAAAACATTTAAAAAACTGAAATGCCCTTAATCCTAAAAGAATCCAACACATCTTGATATTTGCCTTTTCGTAGCCACCAACATCGACAATTTACCTTTAGATAAGCAAACAATAATCACGAAAGTGGCAGATTTATGGCCTCGCGCATGTAAACAAAGCTAGACACTATTAGACATGCGCACTGCAACATTATCGTTTGACGAATAGAAAAATAGACAGGTCCGGGCTATAAAATTTAAATTCTTGCCAAAAAATTAGACCTTTTCAATTTTTGATCAAGTTGGAAAAAAAGGTAGTGATTTCTGGGGTGTTTAGTAGTAGCAAACCTATCAGATTTTAAGGATAGAAAATTGTTTTGAAGGTGTTGTTTTTAAAATTTGTTTAAAAATGATTCGTCGTCGTGTTTTTAGTTCGAAAAGGAAGAGAACAAGAAACAAGTGAATTAAATTAGTCTTATAAAATCGAATATAAAAACAAACATAACCAGCAAAATGACCAATCTACGGTGTTATCGCGTGCCTAACCTCAAGTCAAATATTAGTTGGTATATAACTTGTATTGATTTTTACAATTTGGCAAAAACTTGGGTACGTGTAAAACATTTTCAAGCAAAATTTCTTGTTCAAGAATTTGAAAAGTGTTTGCCCGAGAACTTGACCCGTGGAATACAGGCTTTATTAAAAGCTTAATGTCGGGGTTTACAGTTTTTAACCAACCAGCAACTTTGACAAAATTAATTTTCTCACAGTCAGACACAATTCACTAAACTACACAAAAGCTAGAAATCCGTAAATATTAAACAGCCACAATCCACGATAGCTAAGAACAAGGAATCCACAGAGAAACCAAAACACAACAACAAACATGGCGGCCGAGCCGGTTCTGGGAGGGTATTTTGAGATGTCGGTAAGGTAGGACAGGCCGATAACACGAAGTTTGTGCGCATGCACGAAGGTATCCAGAGGGAAGGCAGCTGACCGGCAAGTCATGCGCTCGGGCGTATTTTTTTACCCATAAAACGTAACTTTTGTTTGCGCAGGAGATAAGCTGTACGTATCTAAAGGTAAATTGTCTATAGCCTCCAACTGTAGCAATTCAACTGTGTTACAGAACTTATACGAAGATAATATTGTAAATTACAATGTGTCTAAGGGTAAGGGTGATTTTTAAACTTTTAAATGTTACTCATGTTCAAAACCAATATATATACTACTAGTTTTTACTAATTGCCAATCCCGGTCCCTACAGGGGAGTGTGGGGATATGAAGCCCTCTAAGGAGACTATAAAAAGAGGAAAAAACATTTCTAGTAATTTATTGTTGTGACTTTAATTGAACCCGTTGGTTATACATATATCTAACTATAATATTATTGCAATTTTAACTCAAAAGTTTAGAAGTATCTGATAAAAAATGCTTTATTAAAAAAAACCCTACTACTAATGGTTTTCTAGCTACCGCTAATAGAGTTTTCTCTCAGTGTAGAGGACACAATATGAGCTTGGGAAAATCTCGTTTACATGTTTCGTCGCTCACATGTATGACTGCTTTACATTATGAAAGAGGGGTATTTTATCCGTAAGAAAGTTGAACTTTATTAAACTCTATACCGGGTGTTTCTCAAAAGACGTTCACCCCTATAACTTTTCTGTATTTATAGATCTAAAAATGAAATTTTGAGATTATGCATAAGAGATGAGTCTGCATTTATTGGCATAATTTTCAATTTGTTAGCACTTCCGGTTTGACCGGAAGTGACCTTGATTTTGGTATTTTAAATGGGACATCTTGTATATTTTTACTTATTGGGATTCAGCATAACATTTTGAGTAAAATGACACCTCACTTGTCGTTTTTTGACGTGTTATAACATTTTTATGTTTATTTTTTATTTTCAATCTAGAGCGCTACAAATTAATTAAATCTGTTAATTTATAGTCAAGTAGTATTATGAAAGTTAAAATTATGTCATAATAATTATTGACTTTTTAGGTTTCACAAGCGTTTAAAAAATGAAATTTTGTTTTCTTGACGTTTACTCCATTTTTCCAAATAATACATACACTCCTATGCTATTTTAAAATTGAGACGAAAAAATTTGTCCCAAAAAAAAAAGTCCCAATCGCAAATTTAAAAGCGTAATGCATTATTGCCGCCTGTCTTTTCTCAAGAAATATAAAGGCGGCTTTGAAAAACAATGGAATGGTTTTGAAAAGCAATATGGTTTTAAATTAAAATTGTAAGGTCATTCGTTTATTAAACTTACATTGTAAATTAGATAAAATGGTTAGTTTTACTAGAAATTAACAAATTTGATATGCTCCTAATTGTTGGAGTGACCAGAAAAATTCTTCTGAAGCTACAAGATTGTATGTTATATAAACTAATGACATTACAACTTTAAATTAAAGCAATATTGCTCTTCAAAACCATTCCATTGTTTTTTAAAGCCGCCTTTATATTTCTTTAGAAATGAGAGGGCGGCAATAATGCATAACGCTTTTAAATTTGCGATGGGGATTTAAGGCAAACTTTTCAGTGTTAATTTTAAAATGGCATAGGAGTGTATGGTATCAAATTGTTGAAAAAAAAAGCTCGTTTTAGATGTCCTATAGTGAACCATCATCGTTCCATTTGGAAAAATGCAGTAAACGTCAAGAAAACACATAATTTCATTCTTTAAACGCTTGTGAAACTTATAAAGTCAATTATTATCACATAATTTTAATTTTCATATAGTTACTATTTGAATATAAATTAACAGATTAAATGAATTTGTAGCACTCTAGATTGAAAATAAAAAATAAACATAAAAATGTTATAACACGTCAAAAAATGACAAGCGAGGTGTCATTTCACTCCTAATGTTATGCTGAACCCAAATAAGTAAAAATATACAAGATGTCCCATTTAAAATATCAAAGTCAAGGCCATTTCCGGTTAAACTGGAAGTGCTAACAAATTGAAAATTATGCCAATAAATGCAGACTCATCTCTTATGCATAATCTCAAAATTTCATTTTAATATCTATAAATATAAAAAAGTTATAGGGGTGAACGTCTTTTAAGAAACACCCGGTATATCAATTAGATTTCGGGATATTTGCTTTATGGCAAGAAACATTTAAATAAACACCTTTCTTAACGAAACATAATTTATTCCATCGATATTTTAGCATAAATGACCTACTTTACTTTACTCCTGTTGCTTAATTGGAGCTTAGTTATGGGACACCCTATATAAGAAAGCATGCAGCAATATAAGTTTCAAAACCACATCCTTTCAATAACTACAGACTAATTTAGGTTGTATAATGCAATATATGGGAGTAAGCACGTATTATTTCTTTGGATATACAGGGTGTTATTTAAGTATGTGGCCAAACTCCAAGGGGTGCTTCTTTAAGTGATTTTAAGAAGAAAAGTTCATATAAACATGGGTCCGAAAATGCATAGTTTTTACGACACAGGGCGTCAAACTGTAAAAAAAATCGGATGTTCGCAAATATCTCAATACTCTTTTATTCGATTTTGTTGAAATTTGGCAATTCTGTTTGTTATAACAAGAGGATAATTTGGTCTTGATTAGATTAAAATTATTAATTCCAGTGGCGTCCCGGAAGATAGTCCAACTACTATTTTTGGCAAAAAAATTGCGCGCCACTGACTTTTTTTAAAATTATGTATTGTTTTCCAATTAAGCAACTATAAATACAACTATTTCATCTTTTGGGTTTTTTCATATGTTGCTTTGTTTTCGAGAAAAAAAATAAAAATCACTTTATTGCATGTCCCCGGGACAATAAGAGCTATTAGTTGTTAGTTTTAAAACATTGCAGTAATAAATTATTACGCTATGCGATTATTTTATGGTAATTTCTTTTATCGAAAACAGTTTTAATTTGTGCGAAAAAAGTAAAAAAAAAACTTTCGTGTAATTTTAATTGCTTGATAGTTTCGTAAGTAGTTTAAATTTTTTACTTTTATTGTCCCGGGGACATGCAATAAAGTGGTTTTTATTTTTTTTCTCGAAAACAAAGCAACATATGAAAAAACCCAAAAGTAAAATAGTTGTATTTATAGTTGCATAATTGGAAAAAAATACATAATTTTAAAAAAAGTCAGTGGCGCGCAATTTTTTTGCAAAAATATTAGTTGGACTGTCTTCCGGGACGCCACTGGACTTAATAATTTTAATCCAATCGAGGCTAAATTATCCTCTTGTTATTACAAACAGAATCGCCAAATTTCAACAAAATCGAATAAAAGAGTATTGAGATATTTACGAACAACATCCGATTTTTTTTTTTAAAGTTTGACACCCTGTACTGTAAAAACTATGCATTTTCGGACCTATGTTTATATGAACTTTTCTTCTTAAAATCACTTTAAGAAGCACCCCTTGGAGTTTGGCCTCATTCTTAAATAACACCCTGTATAGTTTTTTCTCTATCCCACAACACTCCAATATTTAATTATTAAGAACAAACATTAGTGGCGACTTCGCCGAAGAGGAACAAACCCGAACAAACTCGTGTTTGGGTACAATTACCTACTTTGGATTTATAAATTAATTATAGCAGAAAAGGAAATATGGGCAATTTTAAGAAATTTCCTTTCTTGCTTGTAAAATTTTATCAATTGATTATTTTTAATTGAAAACTGTAAGCAATTGTTACCGAAAGACGGGTATTTTGCCTCTTTTTGAAGAATTTCGAAATATTGATAAGAAAATCAAACGGCGGAGGCGTCACTAGTGTTAGCTTTTAAACAAAATAATTGTAATTTGGAAAAATAGTCCATGCTTAAAGTGGAATTGAAAGTATGAAAAGGAAAGAAAAAACTTAAAGTATTCCTTCACAAAATTTAATAGAACAAAAATTCGTTTAGAGGTCTCTACATGTTTCGAACGAAGAAACGTTCATCCTCAGGAGACAGAAAAATGTATTGCTGATGGTTTAAGCAGAAGAGAAAATGATAAAAGGTGTAAAACCTTATTATTATCACATTATTTCATTTTGACACACCAATTTTTTGATTACATAAAAGCTCCATTAAGGTTTTATACCACTTATCTTTTTCTCTTCTGCTAAAACCATCAGCAATACATTTTTCTGTCTCCTGATAATGAACGTTTCTACGTTCGAAACATGTAGAGAGACCCTGAACAAATTTTTGTTCTATTAAATTTTGTGGAGGAAAATTTTTAGGTTTTTCTTTCCTTTTTAAAATAATTGTATTAATTCATGGTGTCGTTCGAATTCATTATCAAAAGTCAACCATACCAAATATTTATGACGTAACACCAGTATCCAGAGTAACCAAAAAGGATTTAATATTATTCCTATTGTACCATTAACTATAATACCTTTAATAAAAATAAGTAATTGAGACATTTGGATCGTAATTAAGTGTTAATTTATTAAATTAGATAATTCGAAAAAGGTCTTGCAATTATTAAGCCATTTATTTTATATTCATTACATGAAACAAATAAAAATAATATCCAACAACAACATACCAATAAATGATATTACCGTGATAAGACTAATAAATATAATTGGCGGTTGCCTCTAGAAATTTGAGTGGACAGAGAATTATTTCTGAATATTAATATTTTTTTTATTATTATTAACAAGAACTTTATTGTTATCCCAAACGGTGCTCGTCTGTAGTACTGCTTCAACCATACTAATTTTGTGGTTACATAATATATTAAATAGTTGTGACCCTATTTGTCTAAACACTGGACAAAATTTGGTAAATGTTTGACAACTATTAAAAGTAAAAATTAATTTCACCAGTTGTATTAATTTATTTAAAGGTTATTGTTCGTGGGTTATCATTACTAAAGGCCGGATTATATGCACTTACATTCAGCCAAAATATGCGCATATATATGCATTGTTTGCCTTTAAAATATGCAGTTATTTGCATTTTTTATACCAAATATGCATACTGGTATGCAATATTTCTTAATTTATTATAGTAAAATGAGGTAAAGAAACACATTGGGTTCTAAAAAATAAGTTTATTTAAAAAAAAATGCAAAAAAACCAAACAAAAATAAAACTGAACAATTATTTAACCTGAAATCGTATAAAAGGCATTTATTACTAAATATTTTTCAAAAATTTTCAACTAAAAAGTTATGTTATTAGTAAAAATATGTTTATACATAAAGAAGCTTCTTTTAACATCTACTGATGTAATCGGACGATACTGCAACTTAGGTAGCAAAATATAAGGCCACGATACAACTTCGTTGGATGGTTTACCCTCATAAATGCTTTTTACTGCAGTTAAGTATTTAAATCCGTCATTCTTTTTTACAGTTATATCCAATGTGTTCCTTACTCTTGACCTCCTACTTTACCGGGAATGTTGTGACATTTAGCGGAAAAAGTTTCAACAATACTAATTGAAAATGAAAGAAAAACACAAAGTCTTCCACCACAAAATTTAATAGAATAAAATTCTAGTTAGAAAGGTCTCTACATGTTTCGAACGTAGAAACGTTCATCATCAGGAGACAGAAATCTATTTTATGCTGATGTTGTTAGCAAAAGAGAAAATTAGAACCTTAATGGAGCTTTTATGGACGTAAAATTTTTATAGAAAAACATTTTAAATGTAGAAGAAACATGGCTTGAAAAAACTGACAATGGTTGAATACTGTGCATTCAAAAATGTTGTTAGAGTAGGCTTAAACCAACCAAACTAAATGGAGAAGAAGAGAAAAGAAAAAAACCCGGGAAAAAAGAAACTTTCTTAAAAGGTGTTGGAATATATTTAGTTTTAATTCTTAAAATTTATATCCAGCATAAGTAACACATTATGAGGATAGAAGTGCAGTAGCACAATAATGTTGTCAGGAAAACGTAAAGTTTTTGGGGTACTGAGGACATTATTGTGCTACTGCACTTCTATCCTCATAATGTGTTACTTATGCTGGATATAAATTTTAAGAATTAAAACTAAATAGATTCCAACACCTTTTAAGAAAGTTTCTTTTTTCCCGGGTTTTTTTCTTTTCTCTTCTTCTCCATTTAGTTTGGTTGGTTTAAGCCTACTCTAACAACATTTTTGAATGCACAGTATTCAACCATTGTCAATTTTTTCAAGCCATGTTTCTTCTTCATTTAAAATGTTTTTCTATAAAAATTTTACGTCCATAAAAGCTCCATTAAGGTTCTAATTTTCTCTTTTGCTAACAACATCAGCATAAAATAGATTTCTGTCTCCTGATGATGAACGTTTCTACGTTCGAAACATGTAGAGACCTTTCTAACTAGAATTTTATTCTATTAAATTTTGTGGAGGAAGACTTTGTGTTTTTCTTTCCTTTTTATACTTTCAACTCCACTTTAAGTATGGACTATTTCTTCAAAATACTAATTGAGTCTCTTAAACTTAAATTTCTACTCTCCAACGAGGATATTAGGTATGTCCGGTATAAAACTGAAATTGACCCTTAAAAACAAGAACTTTAGCTACACTTGCACTTTTTAACAACTCCTTAGTTTGCACAACACACTGCGAATCGTCATCTAAATCCAAAATTAGTTCTTTAATGTCGTCGAAATGCTCTGCGTTTGTTCCCCAACGGGTAATTACAGTTTCTGGAGGTAAACTAACTTCTGGTAATCTCTCCTTATACAACTGCATTCTTAGAGGTGCTTTTAGAAACAGTTTTTTTACATTTGAAATGAATTTATTTACCAAAGGTTTATTTACCAGAAGTATTTTATTTACCAGAAGTATGTATTACAAATCGATATAAATACAGTTTGTTAAAACGATAACAATAACGCATTATTAAGTGACAATAAACAGCCTCTAACAATATACCTGCAAACCCCGGAAACCCCCAATAAATACCTTGTGTATAAATCCCTGAAGTAAGTACCGAACTGGACATTAAACCTTTAACGCTTCACGTCTTTTGATAAAGCCGAAAACTTAACAATATGCTTTTAAAATAATAATTTATGAAAAATATGCATTTTATTAAAAAATTGACAAAATATGCGAAAAATGCAGTTGCAGAAAAAAAATGCATTTTTAAATTAGTGTCATCATTCATTCAAATTAAAAGCAAACACTAGTATCGCATTCGCCATTTTATTTATTTATTTATCAATATTTTGTTTATTATTTGTTTTCCTCAAAAAGCCGCCGAATATTCGTGTTTGGGTAGCAACAGTTTTAAGCTAAAAAAAATTAATTAATAAAAGCACACAATGAAATTTTCTTAAATTAAATACAACCTTAGTTAACGTAAAACCGTAAAAAAGTTTTTGAAACGTTTTATTTTACCTATACAGCACACTCTCTAAATGTCTTTGCTCATTAACATCTTCAGTTCAGTTCAGTTCTTCACTTATTTTTAAAATTTGCTTAAAAATAAAGCATTTGTTTGATCAAAAACTTTATTATTAGGTAAATACCATGATTTATGTTATTTACTTAATAACTTTAATTTCTACCTTATAAAAATACACAGTGTCCGCGGAAAAGTCGGCACCATATGGAAAACCTTTTTATGCGTGTTTTTTTTTGGCAAATCTGTTTTTGGCGTTAGGTTCTGCATGATCTAAAACAAAACATAAGTTTAAAACTTTTGACTTGTGACGTGCGTTACACCTGTCAAATGTCATTTAAAAGTTTCAAACTGGCGAAAGTGTCAGTTTTTTTAGAGATACGAAAAAAAGTTATAAGAAAATATTGCTTCTCATCATGTTCTGAGTTTATACCCAAATTTTTTATTAAAAATTTATTTGTAATTTTTTTTTAATTTTTTTGGAAATTCAACTTATTGTCACTTTTTTTTAATTCTTTTGTGTTAGTTTATATAAAATACCCATTTTAAATCAGACTAACTGCATTTTAAAATTTAGTTATCGCATAAACTCATTTTATAGCCAAAAAAATTTTGTCTTCAAAAATTTTAAAGTGCCTCTGGACTATTTGACTAAGCCTAGAGCAATTTTAAATTTAAACAACTTTTTAACTTTAACACAAAAGAGTAAAAAGAAAAAGTGACGATAAGATGGATTTCCAAAAAAGTTTTAAAAAAATTTACATAAAATAAATTTTTGAACAAAAATTTGGGGATAGACTCAAAATAATATGATAAGAAGCAATATTTTCTTATAACTTTTTTATGCATCTTTAAAAAAAATTACACAAATGCACAAATTTTACACAGAATGTTTCGCCTTTTCTTCCACCCGTTTATTTTCGACTGTAGGAAAATTGATTAAAACGGTTGGGTACTTGTTGGAAACACATGTCCCTGATCCTTAAAGTATAATCGTTCCGGCGCCACTGATGCGTTATTTCTTATATTAATCTTTATAACCCTATTTTTGTGCATTGTGCTACAACGTTGTCTCCGTGCAATATTGTGGTTTGAGGGTGTTTTGTCACTTTCATATGGACGTAAAAATCTAGTTTTGGGGGTAAAGACACCACCCTTAAAATATTTACGGAACCTAATTCCTATTAAGGTAGGTACTAGGTCACCCATTTAACCAACCAAACCAACGTACCCTCATTTTTGGTTCATAGATTTATAAATCATCAAGTCGAGAATTTCCACCTAAATATTTATGACCTGATTAATTCCACAAATAGTCCTAATTAGAACCTTTACATCCGATAATTATATACACAAATCACAGTTTGGCCATTCATTTTCATTTATCTCTTTCCAACCCATCAAAGCGCCCACAACTAGCCACCTATAAAAACATAAATAAAAGCACGACTGTCCATCTGCTTTCAAACAGTAGGCTTTGGAAATTGGTGGGGGAAGTATTATCCGAAGCACCGCACACTTGATCGTTTATTTACAAACATAAACTTTCTGAAATTCTTTCTCTGCGGCAGCAGGCGAGCTTTTTCAGCAGGAGACAACCCCGCGGTTCATCGGGCGATCACCTGTTGTATTTACTCTCAGTTTTGTGCTAGGGTTTGCGGTTTTTGAGATACGCGGTTCGAATTTGGTTTTCAGGTAAGGAGAATTTTTGATATTTATTAAGGTTTTAATAATTATTGTATATATAAATAACCGAATGAAACCTTCTATTAAAACATGCAGAAATGAAAATGGGAAAATTATTCTAATTTTTTTAAATATATAGATACATAAGTATATCTCCGAAACTATAATAATTATTACAAATATAACTTAAAAAAATAAAGTCAAACGTTTAAAATTGAAGAATTTCGGACCTATTTGAAGAGCAATATGTCAACTAAAAGCTACATACATACCCTGAAGCAAAAAAAATGTTTCTTTGACGATATTTCTGTTCTAAAATTTAAAATATTTCTGCCATCAATCTCTGAGCTACTAGTTGTCTATCTTCGGTTTAAAATACTATTTGTAAAAACCTGCTACACCATCATTCAGTAAACATGTTTCGGGCGTTGAAGCGCTCATCATCAGGAGATGGTAAAAATATGAACATTTAGGGAGAAAATTCCAAGCATACTGAAATACAGCCCAGAAATAAAATTTTAAGTCATTAAAAAGATGTTCTTCAAAATAATATTTTTTATTTCTTATATTATTATTGTAAAATTTTCAAAAATAAAAAAAAAAATTGGTTTGGGTAGGTACTGGGTTTTGCTAATCTATTAAATTAATACTTAAACCTTGAAAGAAACCTACGCAAAAGATATTTTGATATTTAAATCTGGAGGCATAAAAAACTAGAACTTAAAGCAAATACTTATGCCGACCATTAATCTCTGTTGTCCATGTTTGGAGATAGGAAAAACTTGTTTTTAAAACCCCCTAGAAAAATTATGGAATTTTCTAAATATTTTAGGGACTCATAAATGTGCCTTAAAGATTAATGGTGGTCGAACTTTAAATTTAAAACAAAATTAGTAGAAACATCTTTAAAGGAACTGCAAGAATGGATTATAAGAAGTTTTTTTCAACATTAACAAAAAAATTATTATAATAAATTCGTATTTTTTCAGCACTCTTGTCCCGAAGCCAAGCATGTTAAAATTTATAGCTGTAATAAATTTGTTTTTGTATCTCTACCTTTTTTATGTTCGAAGATGATACGACATCTTTTTCAAAAATATTTTTACACGTGCAAGGCTTCGGAAACGTATTTTTATTATTTAGTGGACATTTTTGAGTTATGTGCTATTAATTTATATCCAAAAACTTATTTGTTTTTGGAGGGCAACATTTTATTTGAAGTTTTAATCTGTAAATTTTTTTCGGGTATTTTTAAATTTAGGGGAATATAGGTACTTACACTCCTGTGCAAAAAAAACGGGCATCATCAAATTTGGATTAAGTTTAGGGTTTCATAACTTTTTTATTTTTAACAGGTATTTAAAGTTTGGTATTAAGAGTTTCGTAATCATCTACATTAAACCATTTAGATGACCAGTTGTGTTTTGTTCGCGTCATTGTTGTTACATGCTATTTCAAGCTATATTGTTCGTGGTAAAAATGCGCACAAGTTTTTGTTTAAGGATGTACTTGCTACAAAGAATGTATTCTAACTGAAGTAAAATACACTCCCGCACAAAAAACACGGTCATCATAAAATTTGGATTAAGTTTAGGGGTTTATAACTTTTTTATTTTTACTCCAATTTAAGTGATTTTTTAGACAGCTCTAGATACATTTATTAGTTTTAACATGCGTATGCAAATTTTAAGGGACATTTGTTTTTTTACATATACAAGGATAATCGAAAAGCTGTTTTTTCGCATAGTGTCCAAACACCCTGTGGAATAATTAAGAAGCAAAATTACTTCAAAATATCAGTTTCCATTAAGCCGCAAATATTCTTTGCATTTTGGTTTTTGGTTTATGTCAATACGTGCATTTGTTCTCACCCAAATGCAAAATGATCTTGATGATGTCAATAATTTAGGAAACGCAAAACTAAGGCTATTGATGACCGATTTTTTGTACTCTTCGGAATCGTCGCTGGAAGTCAGTACAGGCGAAAAACCAACTTCGAGAGGTTCGAATTAAAAATGTCATTTCTTGGACAGTTCGTCGAAGATTACACGAAGGTAATTTAAACTCACGCGGACCAGCAACTGTACCTAAATTACTACCGCGTCATAAGAGTCAAGAATGGAGGAATATTACCCAGGATAATATTCGCGGGCTAATTGATGGCATGAACCGACGTGTACAGTTGTACAGGCAGTAGTAAGGGCTAGAGGAGGCAACAGAATTTAATCAGATGTGTTTAAGCATAGAATATTATATAGCTTTGCGTAGCTATATAATATATATATATATATATATATATATATATTCTGTGGTTTAAGTGAAAAAGTTGTTGTTGGTACCTGTTAAATTTGTTTTGCGAAAATGGTATTTTTTAAGTCTTAGGTATAGGCACCTGTTTTCTTGCATTTTAATAGTCTATTTTAATTTGAATGCAATGGCAATGAGAAAATTATGGAAAAATTTAAATCATTGACATCATCAAGATCATTTTGCATTTGGCTGAGAACAAATACACGTGTATTGACATGAACCAAAAAACAAAATGCAAAGAATATTTGCGGGCCAATGAAAACTGATATTTTGATGTAATTTTGCTTCTTAGTTATTTCACAGGGTGTTTTGACACTAAGCAAAAAAACAACGTTTCGATTATCCTTGTGTAATAGGACAAAAAACCAATTTCTCTTAAAATTTGTGTAAGCATATTAAAACTAATAAATGTATTTTATAGTTTTCTAAAAAATCACTTAAATCGGAGTAAAAATAAAAAAGTTATAAACCCCTAAACTTAATCCAAATTTTATGATGCCCGTGTTTTTTGAGCGGGAGTATATTTTACTTCAGTTAGATTAGAATACATTCTTTGTAGCAAGTACCGGGTGTTTCACCTAAGGAGGTAATCGGCTATATCTCAGAAAGTAATAGCACTAGGACTTTGGAAAAAAATATATAGCCATAAAAACTGCCAAGAGAAATTGCTGGAAATTATTTTCAAGTTCGCAAAATGACCGCTAGGGGGCGTTAGAAAACTTTCAAAATAGAAATGCCGATTTTCTCTTGATTTTTCTTAATAAAAATATGTTAAAAATATAAGCATTGCATTCTTCATAAAATTATGCAACTTTATGTTAGGAATCGTTTTTTTCTATTTTCAATAATAAAGTGGTGGGGAAGGTCAAACTTTTTTCTTTCAAACGCTGATATTTCTGCTTTGGATAAACCGAATTTATTCATCTTGGTCTTGAAAAAAAGCCCTTCCTTTCCTCTACACGTGGATCTATTAACTATAGCATATTGATTCTGATGGTGGCCACTAGATGGCGTTTTTCCGTAATTCCTTAATGAATAAGGATTTTCTCAAAAAATCAAATGTTATGATATGACTTTTTCATCATATTTTATTTTAGGCTTATAAAGGCCATTAAATAGTGAAATAAAAAATCCAGGTCCGTATTTAAAATAAAAAAGTTGATGATGGTCGCTCGAATCCGAAACGTCGGATTAAAAAACTAACCCCATCAGCTTGTAGAGGAGGAAAAGTTACTATAAGGAACTGAAAACCGCAACGTGATATATTTTGCTAAACTAGAGAAATTTGTGATAATAATAATTAATATGAATAATAATTATAAAAATCCTATTTTTCCATATTTCTCTAGTTTAACAAAATACATCACGTTGCGGTTTTCAGTTTCTTATAGTAACTTTTCCTCCTCTACAAGCTGATGAGGTTCGTTTTTTAATCCGACGTTTCTGATTCGAGCGACCATCATCAACTTTTTTATTTTAAATACGGACCTGGATTTTTTATTCCACTATTTAATAGCCTTTATAAGCCTAAAATAAAATATGATGAAAAAGTCATATCATAACATTTGATTTTTTTGAGAAAATCCTTATTCATTGAGGAATTACGGAGAAACGCCATCTAGTGGCCACCATCAGAATCAATATGGTATAGTTAGTAGATCTACGTGCAGAGGAAAAGAGGAGCTTTTTTTCAAGATTAAGTTGAATAAAATAGGTTTATCCAAAGCAGAGATATCAGCGTTTAAAAGAAAAAAGGTTTGACCTTCTCCCGCCACTTTATTATTGAAAATAGAAAAAAAAAACGATTCCTAACATAAAGTTGCATAATTTTATGAAGAATATAATGCTTATATTTTCAACATATTTTTATTAAGAAAAATCAAGAGAAAATCAGCATTTCTATTTTGAAAGTTCTCTTACGCCCCCTAGCGGTCATTTTTCGAACTTGAAAATAATTTCCAGCAAGTTCTCTTGGCCGCTTTTATGGATATATATTTTTCCCAAAGTCTTAGTATTATTACTTTCTGAGATATAGCCGATTACCTCCTTAGGTGGAACACCCGGTACATCCTTAAACAAAAACTTGTGCGCATAAAGATTTTACCACGAACAATATAGCTTGAAATAGCATGTAACAACAATGACGCGAACAAAACACAACTGGTCATCTAAATGGTTTAATGTAGATGATTACGAAACTCTTAATACCAAACTTTAAATACCTGTTATTGTGAATGGGAAGAAAACTTTGTTATAACTATTTTTGCTATAGAGTGTATGTAGTACGCTTAATAACTTTGGTAATTAAATTAAATTTTATCACACTCTGTATTACACCTGCCTTCGTTTTTAATAAAATACGAGCTCATTTTCAACATTTGCATAAAGATTCAATTTAGTAAAATTTATAGTTTCCTGTGCCGACATATTACCAACCAAAAAAATAGGTGTTTTTTCGGATTATAGCGACTTTTAACTATTATAATAATTGTTTGTTTATTGCTTTGATAAGTAATAGGTTTAACCACAAAATTAATTGTTATACGAAAAGTGGTATGACAATTGCTTTGAGTTAATTTTTGAAAAAAAAAACAATTAACCAACTTAAACCACTAAATTCAATAGTATTCACCTTGACTACCTGACCTGTAACCTAGTGATTATAAATTACTTGTTTTACATGATATGAAAATTTTGTTTTTGCCCTGGATTGTTTTTAGCTTAAAATCTTTTTTGAGAGGTCCCATTTTAGTTTATTAAGCAACTAGTAGCGATCACTATTGATGCTTTCACGTAAAGACTTGAGCAAAAAGTTCATTTTCTACTGTAGAACGGGACAAAGAATTAAAAGTTACAATTTTTGATCGTCGCGTTCCACAACAAAATAAAAAAATGCATATAAAATATCTAACCAATGACATCGCTATTTGGCAGAACATTATTGACTATATATGCAAGAAAGCGTCTTTATTTTGTTTAAAATGTAAGCCGTGGTTTGTTTTTATTGCCTCCAAATACAATACATATAAATCCTTTAAAAATCCGAAAATTAGTGGCAATTTGTGGCTTCCACTGATAGCGATGTGTCAACAAAGTGATAAGTGTTTTTCTTCGAATTCAGGGTGGGTTCTACAGACGAAGGTTTGTACTGTTATTGGGTTTGTGGTCAATCGTTTATGTTTTGTTTTCGAAATAAATACATGCTTCTATATTTTTATCTCACAATAAAATAATCCACTGAGAAAAATGCCCTCTATTCCTTATAAGAATTCACATCAGGGTTGCCAGATTTGTGGGACAAATAAATGGTACAAACGAATAAATTTCATGGTATTTGTCAAGAAATAATGGTACTTTTAAAAAACTGGACGAAATCGATTCATTCCGTAAAAAAAAAGTTCGACGGAAGGAAAAACACATTGCAAATATATTATGGGAAATAGAGATTCAGGGAGTATTTTATTTCCCTCTACCGTGCCAAAACACAAAAAAGGTCGACAGAGAAGTTCAGTAGTACAGAAATCAGCTAAATATGTAAAAAGATAAGCTCGATTCACCATTTTCGAAAGGATCCAAATAATGGTATTTTTGTTACTTTTAAAGGTACGGGTACATAACGACGAAATAATGGTATAAATACCATTAAAATGGTACGTCTGGCAACACTGATTCACATTCTCTTTATAGAACTGGTAAATACTATATGTGACAGCAACGCGCTTTCGTACTGTAAGACAACGAAAATTGCTAGACCGTTGTGTAGTGATAATATCACGGTAATTTAGCCAATAGGAAATAGGAGTTAATGCTACCATAGAATGGTTTATGGCCATTATTGCTCTGAATATTCACAATAATTATCAGGTTCTATTGGGGGTGTAATCTGGTTTTATATAAGGTATTAGTTCCGACTGGCAGTTGTAATGAAACTTAACATTAATCATAATAATATTGCTTGTTACGGTTAATAAAGCATATACAATATAAATGTTATACTTAGGAAGAGATAGCATTTATTTTCGGTCTAGAATTATTCCTTAAATTTTTTGCTTATCATTTACAGACACCCTACCCTGTATACAATAAAAAGTAAACCATTTTATTTCCAGCTGCATAAAAAAGTAGATTTTCTCACATACCATAGTGTTATATACCAGCATTTCGAATAACATCTTGTTTTTATTTATAAAATTTATAGTTATGTCGTCATATTATAATTTAATCACGGTTTTTTTACATTGAGGCAATTAATCAAAATTAATTTTTGTAAAAACAAAAACCAGATTTATCGCATTATTTGACATTTTAAATTATTTGTTTAACTTATTAATAGTAACACTGCTTGTTTTATCTAATAAATTAATTGGTCAAGATTGGGTCCACCTGATTGGTTGCTTGTACGGAACGGCCGACGTACAATTATAATTATATTTAAAGTGACCGGTGAAACGTGCGCAGCATATGCGGAAAATTGTTATTTCCTAACTTAATAGATTTGTTTTATTTCGAAAAAGGTCTACATAATACACTGTGGCCCCAAATTAAGTTGGAACATAATTTACACCTTAATAACTTTTTGTTTAATGATTTGTTTTTGTTCCTTTTTTTTTAATTTAGTTTAGTCAATGCCTTCTTGTTGGATTCTTAAAATTTGGTAGACGAATTTTGGCCAGGACCGGACTAAGGACGATTTTATTAAATCGGTGCATTTAAACTCGTTGCAAAAACGAACTGCGCTACTTGGAAACCAAATAATATTTTTTTTAAGAAGGGCATTTATGGGAAAACATGTCTTAAAAATATCAATATTTTATATAATAATATATAATAAACAATGAAATATTAAGGTGACAGTGTTTATTATAAAATTAAATATCCTATAAGAATTATAAAACAATACAATTACTGCTAGGTTACTAGAAATACCAACAAACAAAAACAATATTTTATAGAAATCGATTGTGGATGAAGCCCCCCTCATTATCTACTACAGCCTGTAAGTGTCTTCTCTATCAGCTAATGAAATTATTTATAATGTGTTGACTAAATCCATTCCAGCAATAAATGATCCTATTTTTTAATTCTTGGATTGTCGTAATATTGTAATTCGCATAAACCATTGACTCCAGAATTCCCCATAATATGCTGTAATCAACGGGGTTTAAATCAGGGCTGTTCGGCGGCCACAAATCCGGCTCAATAATGTTCGGGCAATTTTCTTGTACAAATCTTATTGTGCTGCGAGAAATATGGGAGGGGGCACCGTCTTGTTGAAAGCAGTAATTATCATTTATATTTTCAATTTCATACAGCAAATTTGCAAGCACATGCTGTTGGTAAACTTCTGAATGTATCTTAACATTTTTGTCAATAAAGATAACGCTGGTTTTTCCTGATTTAGAAACACCCAAAGACACCATAACAGACTGTGCCCTTGGAATTAAAAGCATATCCAACGAAACTTCTCGCTTTTTGGCGGCAGTTGAGTAAAGCCTGTTATTTTGAGTATTTTTCGGTTGACGTAAAGAAAAAACTTTTTCGTCGGAAAACCAAATTTTTCAGATATCTTCCCTGCTACGAAATCTTCTTAAAAGTTGTTGGCATCTTAAAAGCATTTTTCTTTTATTTTCTACAGTTAATTTTTGGCAATACACTTTTTTGTATATCTTTAAGTTAAGATCGGTTCTTAAAATTCTTTGCACTGTGGTTCGCTTTATTCTTGTGGTTCTTGAAATTTTTCTTGTACTTATAACATCTGGTGGATTATTGTTTTCGACAATTTGCCGAACTCTTAAAATATTTTGTTGACAACGTCCAGTTCTTTTTCTACCACGACCACGACCCGCCTTAATTTGAATAGTTTATTTTCCCGATAATGTTTTAAAAAATAGCTTACGGTAATGATGTTCCAGTTTTTTTTCTGGAAACATTTTAACTATTTTTCGCGCACCCATATTTTTTTTCATTAACTCTTTAATTAAAATTTTATCTTCCAAAGAAAGAACCATGTTTACTTATTTAAAATTATACAGGCTATACTGAAATGTCAACAATTTGACAACAAAAATGGTTGATAGACCAGCACCTTACAACAACAAAATTCATCGTTCCTCAGTTTTTGATTCTAAAATATTGATATTTTCAGAACATGTTTTCCCATAAATGCCCTTTTTAAAAAAAATATTATTTGGTTTCCGAGTAGAACAGTTCGTTTTTGCAACGAGCTTAGATGCACCGATTTAAATAAAATCGTCCTAAGTCCGATCCTGGCCAAAATTGGTTGACCCAATTTTAGGGTCACAATAAGAGGATATTGACTAAAGTAAATCCAAAAAAGCACAAAAAAGAAATCATTAAACAAAAAGGTATAAGGTTTAAATTACGTTCCAACTTAATTTGGGCCACAGTGTATATCTTTAAACCAGTAAACCTAAGACCTATAAATGGCTTGAATGCAGGGGTAACTTCAGGAACCTTGCAAGTTATTAAAAAAAATAATTGAGAGATGCCCCCTTCAAATAAAATAACAATGACAATATGTGACTTAATGTTATACCCGCAGTTGTCTCAAACTTGCTTATTTTAAGGGGACAGTTCTCACGGTAAATCATGTATAATGTCGTAGGCTGATAGTGAAATCCGTCATTTCATGAAGCGCCGGCAGATTGTGTAATAGGTATATTGGTAACTGGTTTGTTCGGGTTTGTCAGAGCATTTTTTTTATTTTTATAAAATAATATTAGTTGAAAAAATTTAATTAAAAAAAAAATGCTCTGGGGAACAACGAACAAACCAGTTATCAATATGCCTTTTAGACGGAATTACACAATCTGCCGGCGCTTCATGAAATGACGGATTTCACTATCAGCCTACGACATATACAAGAGACCTATAAATAGCTTGAATGAAGGGGTAACTTCTGGAACCTTGCAATTATTAAGAAAATATAATTAGTATCTAATTTTTAAACAAATAAATCGCGACACAAGTAATTTTTCAGCAACAAGCAACATCATTTTTATTTCTTATAACCTCTTTTTATTGAATATTGCTTATTTTTTTAATTGCGTTACGGCCTCTAACTGACATTTAAATAAAATCAATATCGTCGGCACATTATTTAGGTAATATCTGATATCTGATATATAGCAAAAATATCAATTTATTTCATTGCTAATTTTGGGAGAATTGTACAGTGAAAGAACAATGACATAATAATCTAAAAAAAACTTAACCCGATATTTTTCGCTTTACAATAATTCTCCTAAAATAATTTAAGAAATTCCTTGATATTTGTTTAATGTCAATTATTACCTACAGAAGACGAAGACGATATTGATTTTATTTAAATTTTGTGTAAAAGCTAGAAAAATAAATAAATCTACGCGAAATAGGCTATAGGTTGGCAAGCATGTTGATACTCATACCTCAAATCCAGTTAAAATTTCATGATTTACGAGGAAGATTAAAAAATTCCAAATCGCTTCAAGAGTTAACTAAACCCATATTTGGTTTAAAAAAAAAGCATTATTAAGAAAAGTTGTTTTAAGGTCAAAGTTATACGCAGTGTATCTACAACCGATATGCCAGTTTGATTAATGGAAAACATTTTGGAACGATGATTCCTTTTTTAAAGATGGTAGACTGGTCTTTTCTTTTCACACTATACAAGGTCTCCCATAACTAAGGGGCCTACAGCCACAGGTGGTAGTAGACTTGAAAATGGTTTATTTATGCTTAATTTTTTATAATAAAATATCCACGGATAAAGAGATACAGGGTGATCCAAGTGACAATTTTATTTAGAAAATTGGCGATGATTTGAACATGGTTAACCTGATATGAATCAAATTTGGTGAAGTTATGTTTTTAAGAGCAAGAAAGACGATTTTATAGTTAGTTTTAAGATGCCTCCTAGGGGACGCTAGTGACACAACACAAGTTTGGTAAATTTCCGCATATATTTTTTGTCTGTCATATTTCTGACCGCATCCTGAAATTATGAAAAAGGGATATTTTCGAGTATTTTATACCTAAAAGTTGTACTTCAATAATCTCGATATTTCAATTAGTTTTCGAGATATGTGCGGCAAAAAACATTTAAATAAACACCTTGCTTAACGAAACATAATTTATCGAAAATTAACCGTGGATATTTTATTATAAGGAATTAAGCATACATGACCTTTATCCACAACTGCACATCTCTTCCTTACTACCAGCAGAGTTACTTGAAAAAAAACTAATTTGTTTGACCAAAAATATTATTATATTATACAGTGTGGGCAGTAAAGTCCGCATCATATGGGATTTTTTTTTATTAATAGTTTTATTCGAAATTTGACTTTGGCATCAGGTTCTGCTTCGATCGAGATGAAAATTAAGCAAAAAAATAGTAGTCACGTGATTCGCATTATCTGTCAAATTTTAATTTTTTCCAAAAAATAATTCAAAAGTGGGGTTCGTTCTGAAAATATCGCCAAAAGGTATTAGAAAAAGGTTTTTTAAATGCATTTTCTAGGCCACATGCAAAATTTCAGCTACATAAGATAATTTTGATTTTTTACCAACCACTAAAATTTATTTTTAACTTAATGAACACTTTACTGATGACACTGTGTTCTCTTTTGTCTTAATATTAAGGTGCATTACTTTCAGACACAAACTACGTTTTCAAAAATACTTATTTTATGAAGTTACCTTATACAGGGTTAAAAACAAATAAATTTTGCATCACATGCGACCAAATTTTAATAGCCCAATTTTGATTTTGTAAAAAAACACACATTTACCTAATATGGCGCTGCTTTAAAGAAAATGTATCTGAAATAAAGCATTATCAAAACGAAGAAGTTTTATGTAGGTTGCGTTGAGTCTTATTTTGCAAAAGTGGTGCAATTTACAAAATATGGGTAAAAAATCAAAATTATCTTATGCAGCTAAAATTTTGCATGTGGGCTATAAACTGTATTTAAAAAACTTTTTCTGATAACTTTTTTCGATACTTTTAGAAATAACCCCACTATTGAATTATTTTTTGGAAAAAATTAAAATTTGACAACAGATAATGCGAATCACGGGACTACTATTTTTTTGCTTCATTTTCATCTCGATCGAAGCAGAACTTGATGCCAAAGTCAAATTTCAAATAGAGTTATTAATAAAAAAATACTTTACTGGCCACACTGTATATAACAATATATTAGCAAGAACCCACATAATTATTATCAAAAAGAAAATGATGCGATTACATATCTAAATTGGAACATTACATTTAATTAAATTAATTATTTATTATAAACAAGCCATTAACATATAAGAATTTCGATAAATATGTACTACATAATAAAATTGCAAATAAAGTATGTGACATGACATGTATATACATCATAGGCGTAGTTAGACGGTCAACACTGGGGGTGCTGAAGTCCAGTGGCGGCTAGTGACATGTTAACGTGGGGGTGCACAAAATGCCCGCCGCAGGCGAAATGCGCCGTAGGCTAAAAAATTTTTAAGACCACGCCCAAATTTGGTCAATAATTTTTAGTAAATATTTTAATGTGATGTTAATAGCAGGTTTAGGTCTTTCAATGTTCTTGACAATCACTTTCTCCTCCAACGGTAACTTGCTAAAAGATTTTTTCAAAAATTCCACGGTGTATTTTATATCCGACGACGCACTAATTGTTTTTTCGTGTTTATTTAACTTTAAACTTTACCTGAATTCAATAAAACCATATTAAACCTTAATAAACAAAAAAAATAGTCAAAATACCGGCTAAAAATTTCCGCGAATTTGAACGACTACGACTGGTTAAATTTAAATTATCAAATTAATGCAGAATTGCAGAACATGATATACACAAGCTATTATGCCGCTCTCGTATTTTACGAGATTTTAATGATCATAGACCCGCTCTGACAAGTAAACTGGGCGTGAACTACACGGTACACGGAGAGAAATTTTGAACAGAATCCGCAACTACCTAAATATACTTGAATTTCTACCAGAATTCGAATGCTTGAAATATTAATATGAAAAATTTATTACATATAATGTACCTATATTATAAAAATAGGTTAGTTCTAAAATTAGCCTATATATTGTAAATTTTTTTGGGGGTGCTAATTTAGATTTCGGGGGTGCTTAGCACCCCCAAGTACCCCCCTAACTACGCCTATGATGTACATAATGTTTCACCTCATCATTATGTATATGAGTGTGGTCCTATTTTTCAAAATGAATAAACAGTACTGTCCTGTTGCTAAGTAAGAATCTTAGCTCAGCTAAGTTCTTAAAGGAACGCTTCGCGAAGAACTTCGTGTTTGACTTAATCTCGTCCTATTTTTGTAGTCCCAAAAAATAAAATAATATTAGTAGTTAATTGTTTTATTAGTAGAATAATGAACCATGTAATATAAATACCAGTCTTCATGGTAATATAATGTTTTTTAAATGTAATAATATATGACCGATAAATATTTAGGGATTTACCTATAATTGGGGTAATTACTTTTATCTGTTACCGGCTTTAAATCTGATGATTATTTCAATACAATGAGCTTTTAATGTTCACAAATATGGGTGTGAACTTTCTCTAGTCAATCATTTATAAAAAGATGATTACTTAACGATAGTTGAATGGTTTGTGAAGATGTTAAAACAGAGGCTGTTGACGCAGCTTAAAGTTACACGACAAAAAGACAATGTTAGAATGAATAATGAAGTTTCGTTGTAAGTATATTTAAAAAAAAACTATGGTAAATTGCAATAGGTGAATGAAAAAGAATGTGTTATTAATTCATTAATTGAGGATTCCCTGAATGTCAAAGGTATATAAAAAAATATGTTGGGGCTTGCTTGAATCAAATTTTTCTTGTTTTGGGATTAATTAAAATTTATTAATGTTTTGACTGTTTTAACTGACACGTTCCAAAATCTCATTAAAATAATCGGGTATCAAATGTGTCAATCAGGATCGAAAGTACTCTCGGACATGATTAGTACTACAAAATTGTTTACAATGGATGAATATAGAAAATTTTTTATTATTTCGTATTTTTATTTTTATTCAAAAAATAAATTTAAATATAACAGCACCATATTATGAAAATTTCTTGACAAAATTTAATGAAGTTCATATTCATGAAACAAGAGGAATAAATAACTTTATTTTGGATCATACAAATTTGAAATCGACTCAAAAATCAATATTTTTTAGTGGTGCTATAGAATATAACAAGTTAGGAAATGAAATTAAAAGGTGTAATTTAAAACTATTTGTAAAAAAATTAAAGAATCAAATTTTATGTAAAAAAGTTTAATAAAATAGTCTTTCTAGATTGTAATTATCTATCAGGAGAGAAGAAAAAAATTACAATTTGAAATGTACCTAAATAGTTCAATGAACTAATAAAAATTTGTTATTATTATTATTATTAATGCATTAAATTATTACATTTTACGCCAAGTACAGAAAGTAAATATTTCCACACGCGCTTGTAAATTTTTTTAATCTTACCATCAAATGAAGCATTGAAGGTTAACACTTGTGGTTGTGATGTGTATTTTTTCTTAAACTTTTAAATCGAACAATAAACTTTTGTGTTATAATATGACATATAAATACGGGAAGTCTAACAAATTTACAAGATATTGTTTAATTCAATTGTTTGCACTAGAGTATGATACTTTTATAGTGGTTTTAACTTTAAACATAATTATCTGTCTCTGTTCCTGCTAAGAATCCGGCTGCCCTCGAAAAAAAAATCAGGCTGTATCTGGCATCAAGGATGTTTGACTATCAAGTGTTAAAAATCTTAATTCATTAAGGCTGTTTTAAAATTTTAACATTTTAAGTAAAACTGTTTAACGTCAAGTATTACCTACCGTGCAATCTAAATTAGTTTTTTGCTAATGGTGTTAGATTAAATACGACCTTATACAGGGTGATCCAATAAGAGAGGCGACAGGTATCTCCGAAATCATACATGGGGTACAACATTTACCATAAAATATGACCAAAAAAAATCGTTTAATAAAAGTTTTAAGTTTCTAATTCTACCGCTAGGGGGCGTAGAAAAGCATGCTAGGACTCAAAGTCCTTAATTGATACTACCTAATAAAGAAAGAAAACCTTCTATCCATCTTTAACACTTTTTCGTCACTAAATGTCCAAAATGCTGTCCATTCACTATTTGGCAAATGCAAATGCAAATAGAACGTTTTGAACATTTCTAATTACTTAGTGAGAAATTAACCTACACTCATTAGTTATTCGTGCTTTTAACTCCACAGCATTTGCCTGTTGCGTACAAGGAAGAAACGTTTGAAATTTGGTATATCGTAAAAATCTTTCTTAACATAGTATAAAACAAAGTCGCTATCCTGTCTTATGTGCTTAAATATTTAAAACTACGCAACGGATTTTGAAGCGGTTTTTTTAAATAGATAGAGTGATTCAAGAGGAAGGTTTTTATGTATAATTAGCGACCCGCCCCGGCTTCGCACGGCAGTGGCATGCCGGGTACTAATATATCGGGTTTGTATTTATACCAGCGGGTTGCAACGCAGGCCGGGTACACGCTAGTAAGCAATAAAAAACTTAGAATTGTCATTTAAAAAAATTGTCGATAGTGTTATATCTCTAATTTGGGTATAAAAAATACCAAAACTTAAAATGTTAATACACTGTGGAAAATGATCTAATACAACTGGTTTGTTAAGACATATTTTGTATTGATAGCCTATTTTGTATTAACCCATATTGAATAAATTGCTAGTGTATCAAACCCGCTTTAGTGTTATATCAATTCCAGATTTGCTAGAACAGTGTTTTTATTGGTATCTTCTCAATGCGACGCATTTCGTTTCTAGTAAAGAGGTTTATCTACAATTAACAAAACAGAACAGCGTCTCCAAAAACGAATTGTATCTGTTAGAACCTATAATCTACAAGACGTTGGTGGAGGGTTCGTAGCGATCGGCAATCGCCGCGCGCCGTGTATTTGTTGCGCAGATCACATCGTTGTTCGGAGTCTTCTAGCTATTCTGTCTGAATCTGAATTTTAATGATCGTACCAGTATCTGTTTCAATTAATTTGTTTCTACATTGTATTTAAGTTTTTTTAAACTTTGCATGTCAGATAAAGCAATATTTTTTTACCAACTCAGTAAACCATGTTGCATAATAGAATAATCATATGCAATGTTAAACGACAAAAACAATATCACACAAGTAACTATTTAAATTTTTGAGAACTACAGTACTGATTTTTAGTGAAAAGTATACGCTTTATTAACCGTAAGAAGCAAATAATATTATTATGATTAATGTCAAGTTTCATTACAATAATTGTTTTTATGATATGGCGAAAGCGCAAAAACTATATCGGCACTTCACGCTTTTTGTTTTCTGAAATCTGGCAACCCTAAATAGAAGGATTTTTTCTCAGTGTACCCGTGTCCAAGCATTTTTCCAAAAAAAAAACTAAGGAATTTTCTGAATTTTTTCAATGTCACACTGTATATAACATTTTTTTTGTAGCTTCCATGGTAACGGAGTGCAGAAGGGTAAAAATTAAAAATAATGAAAGGCTATAACTTCGGTGTGCGTTAACGGCATTTTAGTATTTGCTGGCCGCAATGGTAACATCCAGTGACCGGCAAAGAGTTCGCAACATATGGAAAAAAATTTTATTAGCGGAATATTGAAAAATCTTTTTTGGGGGATTGGATGTGCATGTCCCATAACCTTAAAATCGATTTTGACATACGTCACGTGACAAATGGTATGGCGGGAAAGTTGAAAAAACCAATATGAAATCATCACAAATCAGATAAGTTGATGAGATATCGAAAAAATTCCAAGAATAAAAAGTGTTTAGAATTCCATTAGAACCTTAAATACAATGTTTGGGATATCTACTTAAAAAAACATAAAATCGAATATTTTTGTAAATATTTTTTTACCGAATTAAAAATTTCCATATTTTTCCTTTCTTAAAGCTTCATTAAAGTAAAACTGACATCTGGTGACCACAACTAGAAATATTCTTTTGTTTTTCTGACAATTTGGAGCAATAATTCAAAAAATTCGTTTACACTTGAATACCAACTGTTGCAATAGTCTATTTCTAATAACCTTATCGATATTTTTTATATTGAAATATTCTGTTACATTAAGAAATCCTTAAATTTATTAATCCAAAGAAAATTTTATTTGTAACCGTAAAAAATAATTTTAAATTTCGCAGAAATCTTTAAAAAAATCTAAAAATTAATAAAAATTTAAATTATTTTTTACGGTTATAAATTAAAAAAAAAGAATTTCTTAACATAATAGAATATTTCGATATAAAAAATATCGATAAGGTTATTAGAAATAGACTATTGCAACAGCTGGTATCCAAGTGTAAACGAATTTTTTGAATTATTGCTCCAAATTGTCAGAAAAACAAAAGAATATTTCTAGTTGTGGTCACCAGATGTCAGTTTTACGTTAATGAAGCTTTAAGAAAGGAAAAATATGGAAAATTTTAATTCGGTAAAAAAATATTTACAAAAATATTCGATTTTATGTTTTTTTAAGTAGATATCCCAAACATTGTATTTAAGGTTCTAATTCTAAACACTTTTTATTCTTGGAATTTTTTCGATATCTCATCAACTTATCTGATTTATGATGATTTCATATTGGTTTTTTCAACTTTCCCGCCATACCATTGGTCACGTAACGTATGTCAAAATCGATTTTAAGGTTATGTGACATGCACATCCAATCCCCCAAAAAAGATTTTTCAATATTCCGCTAATAAAAAATTTTCCCATATGTTGCGAACTCTTTGCCGGTCACTGTATATATATACAAACCTATCTTATTGTATTTTTAAGTATATTTTATAAACAAGACAGCCTTAATACAGTAGAGATCCTGAATCAAATTGCTAAACAGTTTTACGTTTATTTAAGCAAATTACATTAGATATAAACAATGATACTAATTTAACTGTGATTTTTACAAAAAGTGTTCTATTTTGAAAATCACTCAACTGTTATAGTACACCATTAAACTTTCGAAAAGTTATAGCTTTAAATGTAAATATTTAATTAGAATTCGCATTGCAGTTGTTTATACAATCTGAAAAACGCATAAAACAACAATTAGGTATTGCATATTATTGTGTGAAATTACACCGACTGAAAATTTGATAAAAAGTTGGTTTGTTGCTGGATTTTTGTTTTCGATATGTGGTTTGATAATATAACGCACAGGTAATTATTTTTATTATGTTCGCCTTTTTGTACACACATCTGTCTAATTAATTTTAAAATATTTATCAAAAGAAAATTTTTAAAACCATGACCCCGGGTCCACGACCAAAATACATACTTACAGGGTGTCCTGAAATAATGAGCAAAAAATGTAGGAGATAATTCTAGACCGATAATAAAATGCTATCTCTTTCTATAACATTTTTTTCGAAAATTAATTATTAACGGATAGTTACATAAAAGTTAAATTTTATTTGCAGTTTCCTTTGCAATACATTTTGCCACGCTCATAATATTTTGACGAAATCTCGTATATGGGGCTTTTTCGGGAGGAGAAATACAAGTTTGCTCACCGTTTTTTGCAGTTTATAGAGGGCGCCACATAGGAGCCTATACTTTAATTTGAATGGTCCCAACTTTTCTGTCCTACACTGTATGCGCACTTTGACTGAATATGTTTATTCTCCTAACGTTTTAACATAAAAAAGGTATACTACTCTTGTTTCGATAAATCTAACCGTTTTCGAGAAAAACGCTAAAATAACATTGCTTCCATGTGGTGAATACGAAGTAATTTTAATTTATTTTCAACCTTAAACATAGCATAGCAAAAAAAGGAATATTCCATGGAGTTCATCGAAATTTTAAGAAGAATTAATTTATGCATTGAAGAGGAATGACGTCACTTTGAACCTTCGATTTGAATGTTTAATTTATTGTTCTAGTAACTTGTGTATTTTAAAACTGCAAAAAAATTTAACTTTAACACCCTGTAACTCCGCTAATAATCAATTTTCGAAAAAATGTTATAGGAAGATATATCATTTATTTTCGGTCTAGTAGCAGTAGTAGTAAAAAGATTTATTTAGCACGTGGCTACATGATACATTTTAACAAGTTTATACCCTTTTTTTTATTTATTTTTTGAATTAAATGACCTTTTGAAACTTTATTTGTCCTGTTGAGTTAATAAGAAAGATTTTAAACTTTTTTTTAAAAGATTTAAAATTTTTTTGATTTTTAATTGACTTGTTTAATTTATTAAATTCAATACGACCCTTATGAAAAACTGATTTATATGCAATATTTTTTGAAAAATTATTGTTATTTCGTGTTAAATAATTAGGTTGATCACTATTTAGAACAGTCAATTGCTTTAAATGTGGCGGTAACAAATCATTTTGAATTTTAAAAATAAATATTAGAACCAAAAATAATACTAAATTTTTTACATTTAACCATTCTAATTTTTTTAACATCACATTAATTTTTGTATATCTATCCATATTAAGTAAAATTCGCATTGCTTTATTTTGTAAAATTTGTAATCTATTTATTACACCTTCATCCGCCATAAACAAAATTGTAGAACAATAAAGAAAATGTGGTAAAATTAAAGTATACAATTTTTTTTGAATAAAATTTTAAATTTAAACTTATTCTTTTAAAATAACTAATTTTTCCCGCAATTTTGTAAATTAAATTTTCGAATTGGTTATTAAATTTTAATTTTAAATCAATCAATATACCTAAATATTTAAAAGAATTGACTATTTCTAGTTTATCACCATCAATTAAAATATTTATATTTGTATAATTATTTAAATTTACACCCATAACCATACATTTTGTTTTAGAAACATTTAATTTTAATTTGTTAACTTTTAACCAGTTTGACAATAGAATCAGTTCTGAATTTAAAATTTCCAAAATTTCCAAAAGATTTTTACCGCTTATATAGATAAGAGTATCATCAGCAAACATTTGTATTTTAAGAAATTTTAGGACTAATGGCATGTCATTAATATATAAAATAAAAAGTAAAGGCCCCAAAATACTTCCTTGAGGTACCCCTATGTTATTAAATTTCTTTGTTGAAAAAAAATTTCCAAATTTAGTTTTCTGTGATCTATTATTTAAATAATTTTGAAACCATTGATAAACTTTACCCCTTATACCATATTCAAATAATTTTTCTAATAATATATCTCTATTAATCGTTTCAAAAGCTCGCTTAAAATCAAGAAATACTGCTATTACATATTCTTCTCTTTCCAAGGCTCTTTTCCAATTTTCTACTACATATTGTATGGCTGTTTCACTAGAATATCCTTTTCGAAACCCAGCTTGAGAATATATAAAAATTTTGTTTTTATTCAAAAACTCCATAACTTGTTCATAAACTACTTCTTCTATTAATTTTTCTATATCCCATAATACATTTATTGGTCTCATTTCATTCCGTTGTTTTGAATTTTTAATCTTTGGAACCGGAGTAATATATGAACATTTAAGTTCTAATGGAATTTTTCCTTTGTTTAAACAAACTTCAATAAAGTAAAGAAGATAATATCCAATAACTGTAAATGTTTCTTTCATCAATTTCTTAGTTAAAACCTCGTTATAATTTTCATTTGAATTTAAATCATTTATAATTTTTCTTAAATGATTAAGAGATACTTTAGAAAAATTTTCCATAATGTTTTTATTTCTAGAAATTTTAGGACATATAGAATGCTTTCCAACATTTATTGAGGCAATAATATCTTCAACGCTCTGAACATAATATGAGTTTAATTTTTCAGCAATGATATTCTTGTTTGATATTTTACCTTCTTCAAATATTATTTCTTTAATATCTATTTTTGTCGTTGGTTTAACTAAATTCCTTAAGGTTTTCCACATTTTCTTACTGTTTTTTTTATTATTATCTATTTGTTTTTCATAATAATTTGTTTTTTCTTCTCTTAATACTGAAACACAAATGTTGCGATTTTTCTTATAAACATTCCAATCCTCTTCACTTTTTGAAATTGAAAATTTCTTGTATGCATTATCTCTTTTTTTTCTAATGTCCATAATTTTTTTATTAAACCAAGGTGGTGGATGTCTTCTTAGAAATATAGTTTTTTCTTCTTTTACTTTATTAATTGCAATCTGTACATTGGTTATCAGGTTTTCAAATATAATATTGACATCTGTAATAGTATAGTTCCAATTGTACAAAATAAGTTCCTTTGATAATTTTTCATAGTCAATAAATGTCATTTTTGTTATTTGTTTTTCATTTCCAGTAATATTTTCAATTTGAACAAATATCCAGTCATGATCGCTTAGTTTCGGAACATTCATTATCCCAGAATTTAGAGAATGTTCATTGGTGATAATAAGGTCTATATAAAGTCTACATTTTAAATTTTTTGCTCATCATTTTCGGACACCTTGATAGTGTGTCCACGGATAGAGTTTGGAAGAGGAAAAACTCTTTTATTAGAAGGTATAGAAGAAAAAGTTATTCTTTATAAAAACGTCTTCCTGTGCTTAAACGACAATTTTCATGATAAAAAATAAGCGGGATGTTAGAAAAAAACAGTTTTCAAAGAATTTTGGTAGATCGTTTTTTATGTTTTTTTGTTTTCTACGTAACAACAGTTTCATTAGCATGCCTAATATATTTTTTTATTTATTTTCAGAATGGCACTTGAATGGGGATACAACCAGGAAAATGGTATGTTTATAGTAACTGTCCATATAAATTTAAGGTACTATCGCGATATAAAAAATTATAGGGGGGGTTTTAATTTAATAATAATATCTGAAATTAATGGCACATCGCTTTTACACGCGACATGCGTTTATTCCATTTACTCGAAACCCTTGCTAAACCGATCGAATATATTTTAAGATACATTTGTTTATTCAGGAATAATTTTAAAAAAATTATACATTTGCTTCTGTACTATTAACGATAGCTAAGATAATTATTTTAAAAATAGTTGCAGGCGTTAAAAAATATTGGAGACCTAAATAAATTAATAAAAGCAGAAAAATAAATATGGGCAAATTAGACCATAATTCGTTTTCTGCTTTTATTAATTCATTAACTTTTTATACCTTAAAATTGTAAGTATTTGCTACTAAAACACGGATAGTTGAACGCTTTTTGGAGAAAACAAAAAATAAACGAGATATTTATAAGAAAATTAAATCGCGAATGCGTCACTAATGTTTGCTCTTAAGATATTATATAGAAAAGTATGAATTTAAAATTGGCCAAATAAAAAATACTCTTGGAAAACTTTATACTAAAAACACCAGTAATTGTCAATAACTGTTAAAAAAAATTAGAAGATAATATAGTGCCCTCGAAAATAATTAAAAGCGAATAATTGTGGCATATGGGACAAGTGTGTAATCTTTTTTATATTGGAATACACAGGGATCCAAGCACAATGGATACCCTGGGGCGGGTAGACCACGACGCCGACGGCCGTTTCGTTTCTGTTAGGACTCTACGGGCAGCCATAACCCAAGCAATCCCGACAACAGCGGTAAGATGTATTAAAAGCCTTATTTTCTTAAACGGATTGCGCTTATTCTAGTGGGTGCCGGCGTTGATCAGTTTCTAATCTACAAAACGGCAGAAGTTTCGGTGAAAACGCAAATAGTGTCCCCTATACTGGATTGTAATGCAATTCGTGGTTTATTTAGTTGTCTACCTTTCGATTATTACCAGTGGGACTGCCTTTTATATTGGAGTTAATTCCGCTGGGATGGCGCCTACGGTGTATTGATGTTCTCTTTGCTTTTGTAAAATGCTTTTAATATATTCTACCGCTGTTGTCGGGATTGCTTGGGTTATGGCTGCCCGTAGTATCCTAACAAGGACAAAACGGCCGTCGTGGTCTACCCGCCCCAGGGTATCCATTGTGCTTGGATCCCCCTCCCCCAGATATTTTTTTTTAATATAGTTATAGTTAACCCATATCTTTTAAGTACCTATATTTTTAGTGTCAAATTGTCTAAAAATTATTGAAAAATAAACAAACCATTACATTAACGAAACATTATTTTTCTACGACCGTTCAAAAAATGCCATTTTGTGTATGAATTTCTAACGACAAAAGTAGGTCCTTATTGCATACTATGCAATAATGGTATATTAACGTACACGTTTTATAAAGCATCATTTTATAGCACGCGTCCATGTTAAAAAAACGAGCCGCTTGCGGCGAGTTTTATACCGGAACAAGTGCTTAAAACTGCTTTATATAACACGTACGTTATAGGTACTATTTTTTCTAATTTGTAGTTTTTTCAATAAAAAACACATATTTAAAAAGAAAATAAATCCTTCAAATTTTGTAAATTTTTATGTCTAAATTTTATGTTGGTAATACTATTTTTTATCATAGTAGCCTCTGGACAACCAAAAATTATTTTGCGAACTGTCATTTTTTGATTTATTGATCCATTTTCACCACGAGATTCTAAAGTTATTTTAGCGATATGAGATTTGAAATTGGACGGAATACGTTGTGTGATTCTTGTACATTCGGTTCATATACAGAGCGTTCGGAAATTCGGGCGATTTTGCTACTTTTTTTCGAATTTCAAAAGACGTGATTTTACGTCACGGCATTGCAATTTAGTATAGGGAAGATGGAAAATTCAAATAAAGTTGAAGTTAAAATCGACATTGGAAGGTTAGTAGATTGAATTATGGATAGGATTTGGCAGAAAATGATATCTTGAAGCATCTACAAAAGATTGATTTATAGATTTATGCAACCAACATACATGACTTTTATTCACACAGAATAAAAAAAGTAGGTTATCAAGCTATTTTTCCTCTGCGAAAAATGGTTTTTTTCGTAAATCACAAAGGCCGCGCAAGTCAATGAAATAAAACATTTAAATGTTACCAACATCAAATAAAGAAAAAACGTGTATCGAAATAGCTTCATTACGATACGCAAATGCGTATCGTAGTAGATTTGTTATGATACAAAATTAGAAAAAGTACTTTTTGCCCTAGTGCAATAAAGTAAATTACCTAGGAAACGAACAATTTGTTTATAGTATGTGTATTGTGCGTTGCACACCGTCAATACCCTATCGAAATAGAATTCACGTTGACAGGGCGCCATAATTTTATTATGTTGAAGTCAAAGGTATCTGTGATCCATTGCCAATTTTGAATTACAACTTTTGCAAGCAAAGGAGAGGTAATACAGAGCAATTTTAAACTTTTTTGTTAAATAAAAAAACAATCGTAGAAAAAATAGTGTATGTAACATGTGCAAAAATTGTGCTTATTGCACATGGCATAATATTCACCTCGACTACGTCTCGGTGAATAACTTCTATGCCGTGTGCAATAAACTTACACTTTTTGCACTAGTTGCATAAATAACTATTTATCATATTAGGTACTATAGGTACCAACCTACAACCTACAACAAAATTTACAGGAACTTATAAAGAGAATAAAAGAAACATAATATTAATCAAATACTTAGTAAAAACACATTTATAAAATTAAATCTATTAAACGATGTTTTAATATTTATAAGTATAAGAGGACACTCAAGTTTGGTTGGGTTTAGGATCCAGGGGGGGGGGGGGGTAATTACCCCGAACAAACCCGAAATCCGCGCTTGTATGCCACAATTATTCGCTTTTAATAAAGCATAATATTAATTTGTTAAATAACTTTGGATATACTACATAAAAATTATTAAACTTTTGCAAGTGGGTTTGGCTTATTGAATTCTTTAAAGTCATAGATACACTTTTAGCCTAAGATATACGAGGGACCTAATAATGGGCCACCTTAAATATACGTTGCGCCAGCCGAAGCACCGAATATTTATTTATATCTTTATGTTGACATACTAAAATTAAAAAATACCACTAAAGCATTCTACATATAAAACACACACAAACAATAATATAAGTGAATGCGTTGATACCATATGGGCATTGACACCGTGAATATAAATAGCAGTTTAGCTCGTAAATCATTGCTTTGTATGGCATATTTTTAAAACAAAAGAATTGGTGTTGTTTTACTGTGATAAAACCCCCGAGACGACAAGTGATACAAATAACAGTAATTACTTGCTCTTTCATTTGTCATTCAGACACATGGTGGAGTATAGTAGGGCCAAGTCAATTTGAATTTGAGTTTTAGGTAAATCTGTGGCTAGCGTAGAGTTTTGCGGTCTATATTAGTCAATTTGCTAAACAAAAAAACAAAAATAACTTTTTATTATTTGAAGCTAATAAACTATCTTATAAGAGTAATTTGTACATGACCTCTTTTAGAGTTGTCATTTTACATTCTTTTAAGGGGGTTTGGTGCAATTTTTTATAATATAATTTTACAAAATAAGGCAATGCGGATTATTTTAAATTGTGACAAATATACAAAAATTAATTTTATGTTGAAAAATTTAGATTGGTTGAATGTCAGAAATTTAATTTTTATTTAGTATAATATATATTTTTATACATAAAAGTAAAAATAATTTATTACCTGACTGTTTAAAAAGTTTTTGTTTTTTTAATTATGACCATAATAATTATAAAACAAGAACTAATCAAAATTTTTATGTGGATAGAGTGTCTAAAACATTAGCTTATAAATCTATTTTTTATAAAGGTTTGATAGAATATAATAATTTGGAAAATTCTATTAAATAAATCTCAAAAATCGTTACTTAAAACTGTTTAAAAAAACTTAAAAATTAAATTTAATTAAAAAACAAAATGATACGTAATATTTGATACAATTTACAAAATGTTTAACTTTTCTGTCTGTTTTTGTTAAAAGAAGGTTGCGTTTTAAAATTTAAAAATAAATCTATAAAAATGTGTTAAAAAAATATATTAAAATATATTTAATTGTAGCTTTTTGCTAAATAAAACATGTTACTACTACTACTACTACTACTATTAGATTGATGCTGTTATTATTATGAATATTTTGTAAAACTGGCTCTAATTTGATTATTTTAATATATTGGATCGAGTAGACCGTTACTTTGTGATATTGTATATTGACAGTAAAAATGAAAACAAAATAACTTTGGTTTTAATAACACTTTATTTAAGGATTAGACAGTATTTTCGTAGTTCGTAGTACTAAGTACTACATGATCAAACTAAACTATGGTGTATGTTTAAATATTATGTATAACTTTTAACAAAGGTGGTCGATAAAATAAAGTATATCTCAACGTAAATCGTCTTGCCTTTTGGTCACCAATAAACAAAATGCAAATTTTTAGCCAACATTTATTATTTGCAACAGGCTAACGGGTATATTAGGAGAAGAAATCAGTGACGAATTTAAAAAAATGTAACCACAGTCTCACCAGTAAAGTCCGTATCATATGGGATTTTTTTTTATTAATAGCTTTATTCAAAATTTGACTTTGGCATTATCAATATCTTTTTTAGTTAAAATTTTAAAAGAAGTTAATACTAACATAAAAAATGTGTCAAATTAACTAATTAGGTTGTAAATTTTACTGTACAATAAAATCAGATTAATGTCAAAATAGTAATAACATATTTTATGAGTTACTGATTGACTGAAGCGGTTTTAGTTAAATTGACAAAAAACGGGAGTGGACTTTCTGGGACATAAAAAAAAAGTTAAATTTGATTCTTTTCTTTTAACAGTGTATACTTGGTTTACTTAATATATGGGTATTTTGATTCATGAAAGCTGCTTCTTTAAATTTTCGTTTTCTCCAGTGCTGTTCCGTGTCCAAAACCTTGCCTTCTGACCACTGTATATGATGCTGGTTGGTCCATACATGTTCCGCTATATCTGATTTGATAACATACGTACATCTTTTGGATATTTATTTACATTAGTTAATAGACAAAGAAATACGTAAAAGCTCTATTAATTGTATAAAACATTGCGTAAGGATTATTAAAAAAAGTACCTAAGCCTATATTTAATAGAAAGTCGTTCGTTCAAACTTTCTTGCGCAAGCATAAGCAGCCTATATTTAGTACCGATACTTAACATCCTCATTATCCGCAATTAAAAAAGGAAATGATATTTTAGTCACGATAAACGATGCATCGCAAGTGGTAATTATTACTATCATCATATTCGCTTTGCGGTTTTCGGGGTATTCAACTGATAAAGTTGAATATTAAAAGTTTTCTATTTTTATACAGGTCAAAAGCTGATATATGAAATGTATATAGTTAACATAATAGTATTTTGTTCCTTGAGCGGTAAATAATACACCGTAAATTGTATTATTTCGGTTTTAGGACAATTATTATTACTGTAGTACCTACATCAATTTGGGCACACCTAATGTGGTTATGTTAACGCGCATAAATGTACCTATTATATAAATGTACCCATATTGTAGCCCTAGCATCACAGAAAAAATACAGCTTAAATTTACCAGATCACAAAAGTACAAACACGCCAAAATATTTTTGTATTATAATACCGTGCGAGTAAAAATTATTTGCATGAAAGAGGGCTTGGATTAAAAAACGAGGGGCTTGGTTTAGATCACAATGATATGGGGACGATATATCTAACCAAATCCAGGTTAAAATTTTGTCAAATTCATATTATGACATGATATGCCAAACTAATTAGTAATAAAATAAGTACGCAAATAATACAAATTTATTTTTGTTGTTTACAAAATTAACAAAGTAAGAATATACAGAAAAAAAAAAGAAAAATAATTACATAAATTGCTGAAATTGGCCACCGCCATGCTCCAAGCATAAATTCACACGTCTCTTCATATTTTCGAAAGTGTTAACCAGCATCTCTGGAGAAATGTTACCACATTCTTGGATAATCCTTTCTTGTAATTATTGTTTTAAATTTGCAACTGGTGTTTTAAAAATAGTGTTCTTTAAATGAGGAAAAACGAAGTAATCCATAACCGTTAAACAAGGTGGGAATTCAATGTTTGATCGAAAACTGATCAATATGTCGTTGAAAAAATTGCGCAAGTAGTTTGTGTTGTTTCGGCGGCTGTATGGGCGGTTGCACCGTCCTGTTGAAAATATCCAAAACGTAATTCGTCGTCAAGTAATTGCTCCACAAATGGATTCAAAATATTGTCTCTATACCGCTGTGCTGTAACTGTGTCATGGAAAAAAATAGGACCAACCATTTTTTTTCGGGAAGCAGCTAACCAGACACCAATTTTTTGAGGGTGCAATGTGGACTCTACAAAAAAAATGGGGATTTTCACTAGTCCACATGCGTGTATTCTGAGAATTCACATATCCGGAGAGGTGGAACCAGGCTTCATCCAAGAAAAATGTCAGGTCTTTCCATTAAATTCTGGGTAAACCATTGAGAGTAATTTCTGCGTCTTTCAAAATATGCGGCTTGTATTTCTTGAAATACTTGCACTTTATAAGGAAATAAATTTAGCTGCTTCTTAAGAATGGTCCTGCATGTTCCATAAGATCTTCCCACTTCTTGGGACAGGCGTCTTATACAATTTGTTGGCGTATTTTGCATTATTTTACGAACGTTTGCAACAAGTTCTTCTGTTCTTACAAATGGTCTTCCTGCTCCTTTTTTGTGTTGTATAGAACCTGTTTCCCTAAACACAGCCACCGTTCTTTTCAGGCAATGATAAAAATCCCCAGCAATAAAAGCAACGGTAGGAAAATGGTCCATGCACAAATCCGGATTGTATTGCCACTCACCATTTACTCTAACCCCGATTTAAAAATACGCTTCAACCATGAATGTTTTGTGCTGTTCCGTAAAGCCCATTGTGTGAATTGTTCAAGAAATTGGAAAAATTAGCGATAATTCAAATTACTTGTAACGACTGTCAAAGATGACGGAATAACTGATTGATTGTTAATTCAGGTAGTTACTGACACCCAACGGGTATTAAGCTCTACGGCTAAGCATTACGTCCTTAGATGCAAGGCCTTCTTTGATGCAAATAATTTTTGCTCGCACGGTGGTTTTGTCAATGTAAACTGGTTTATAGGATAATTCTGCCAAAAGTTTTGTTTCACGTTAGACCTTTTCGAGAAATTCGCGCGTTTGAGGAATCGATTAACTTGTTCATAAAAACCATCTCTTGTATAGTAATCCATTGCCCCTATTCACTACGCTATCCGACTAAACTTATCGTCACAAAGTTCGACAAATTGTTTTTTTAACACCTGATCTAGTACCTATAGATGGCACATAAACGCTATGAAAATGCGTTGACAACATTGTTTGTAGGAGAGGGGCGGTGAAGAGCTGGATGGGGGCCGGGAGTAGGAATTACGGTGCAGTTACCTTTTACTGTGGCCTTGTTACTATAGAATAAACCCAGCCAACAAATAACCAAACTTTCTATTTACTCACCTATAAAAAGTAACTGCAGAATTATTATTTTCCGAATTTTCGCAAGTACTTGGTACTTGCGACACATCTTAATTAGCCTCTAAAAAATATCACAAAACACTAAAAACGCAGCAATTATTACATAAAACCGATTAGCTGAAGAAAATTTCAAACCGCTGTCAAAGAAACACCAGACGGAAATAGGGACGTTCGATATACATCGATGCATCGAAAACATCGATATTTTCAATGCGATGCATCGTTTTTTGATATATTATTCGTAAAATAATTATTTTGCCGTTGCCCTTCGATCTTGATTATACCTTTTACCCAGTGGCGTAGCGTGGTTGAAGGGGCGGAGGGGGCGGAAGCTTTAAAGGTAAGTGCGTAGATCTTTTTTAGGGGAGGGGGCGTAAATAGCGCCGCAGGCAAAAATTTTTGGGTGCCACGCCCTTTTTTCAATGATGTTGCCTGATTTTCAAGTAGGAAAAATATAAAATACACAAGATCCTTAAGAAAATCGGAAAAAAATTGATCAATTAAAAAAAAAGTGCTTTGTTTTCATAGCTCATTAAGGGTGCGGTGGGGGGGGGGGGGGGAGTAATTACCCCCTTATCTGCGCCTCACTGTTAATGTATAATTTCGTTTATTTAGTAAATTTTGGCCTGAGAAATAAGGTTTTTGTTTCATGTCTAAAATGGTCACATGAAAACAGAATATGTTTACGACAAGGGGAATTTTGTTAAAACTCTATAAAATATTTTATGCATATTACATAATAATATGAGCATATTCTCATTGGAGACAATAACACACTAAAAAAGATCAAATTTAGTCTCTAGTAAGTTAAAGATTTTAAGCAATTTTTAATTGTTAAAGCAAAATAACTGAAAGAATACAAATTATTGATCTTGGCAAAATATTTTTATTATAATAAATTAAATCAAGTAGTGAAAATAAATTAATAATAAGATGATGGTTTTGTTATATAAAAATTATTTATATTCATAAACATAGTAAATTTTTTCTTGCTGCGATAGGTCAACAATATTATCAATTATTATCATGTAAAGTGAAATTGAACTGGGGACTATAATACTGGAAGAGTGGAAAGGGGGCGCCGTTTGGGAAAGGGCTCAAAGGGCGGGGGGGGCGGTCGCCCCCCCTGGCGCCCTGCACGCTACGCCACTGCTTTTACCTTTGGTTTCAGTTAAGGTGTGAGCTTAGAATAATTAGATTTGCGATTTGTGTGCAAAGGTAATTCTAATTCTATTAAAATGTTGTTTTCGTGTGTCGATTGTGAATAAAGTTACTAGACGGAGTAGGTGCGGGTATATTTCGGGAAAGACCCAGAATGGACATCAACATTCCCCTGGGAAGCTACGCCACAGTATACCAAGCAGAAGTTTATGCAATACAAGCACGCATGCAGAAGAATCTTAAGAAGGGCCACCAGGCATAGGCGTAGTTAGGGGGGTACTTAAGGGTGCTAAGCACCCCCGAAATCTAAATTAGCACCCCCAAAAAAAATTAACAATATATAGGCTAATTTTAGAGCTAACCTATTTTTATAATATACATTATAATATGTAATGAATTTTTCATATTAATATTTCAAGCATTCGAATTCTAGTACAAATTCAAGTATATTTAGGTAGTTGCGGATTCTGTTCAAAATTTCTCTCCGTGTACCGTGTAGTTCACGCCCAGTTTACTTGTCAGAGCGGGTCTATGGTCATAAAAATCTCGTAAAATACGAGAGCGGCATAATAGCTTGTGTATGTCATATTCTGCAATTCTGCATTAATTTGATAATTTAAATTTAACCAGTCGTAGTCGTTCAAATTCGCGGAAATTTTTAGCCGGTATTTTGACTATTTTTTTTGTTTATTAAGGTTTAATATGGTTTTATTGAATTCAGTTAAAGTTTAAAGTTAAATAAACACGAAAAAACAATGAGTGTGTCGTCGGATATAAAATACACCGTGGAATTTTTGAAAAAATCTTTTAGCAAGTGACCGTTGGAGGAGAAAATGATTGTCAAGAACATTGAAAGACCTAAACCTGCTATTAACATCACATTAAAATATTTACTAAAAATTATTGACCAAATTTGGGCGTGGTCTTAAAAAAATTTCGCATGTGGCGGGCTTTTTGTGCACCCCCACGTTAACATGTCACGAGCCGCCACTGGACTTCAGCACCCCCAGTGTTGACCGTCTAACTACGCCTATGCCACCACGACCAAAAGATACACATCCTATCAGATAGCCACGCTGCCCTTAAGGCTCTGAACTCCAACTGATTTACATCAAAGATCACATTGGAATGCCTTAACGACCTGATATATCTAACAGCCAGGAACAACAGGATTAAACTCCTGTAGGTTCCTGCTGACTCGGGAATAATGGGCAATGAAAAAGCAGATTAACTGGCAAGAGCTGGATATGCTCAAAATTTCATGGGTTCTGAACCCTCCCTAGGAATATCAAAACAGCCAACTAAAACATCATTAGACAGATGGGCGCAAAAACAACTATCTGGATGGAAGAAATGCCACTTTTAACCCGTATCCAGTTAAAACAAGTGACTGGTTTGTTAACAGGTCATTAACACCTACAACGATAAGAATTTACAATGCTCCCATTGAATGCAGACTTTGCGGTGAAGAGGACGAAATAACCTCCAAAGATTTACCATCCTGGGAAATATTTAACGCGGCGGCAATCTTCCGCATGACAAGATTGATAGGAAACTATTGGGCCTAATAGAAGGAACAAATATTTACTAACAAGACTGGGGCGCACAGTAAGTCAGAAGGCTGTAGTGAAGAAACTTGGGCCACACACCCGACACCTGCCTTTAACCAAGCAAACAACCAACCCATGAATTACTTAATCTTTTAGTCTTTAGAGCGTTAACTTAATTAAAACGAAAATTAAAAATCGAACTAAGCATACTTCATTAATTATAATAAAGATATTAATATTTCCAATTAGCGAAGTGGTTTCGCAAAGTATAGTCGGAACAAACTAGTAATTTTTGTTAAAAATATATAATTATTCAATGTGTGAGGTTTTTTCGAACTAGAACTCTATACAATTTCCTCTTTTTTTAAAAACAATTTAAAAGTCATTAGAGGATTTGTTGAGACTAAGGATACCCATTACGACAAAATAGTTTTTTCTGTTCACGTGACTATAGTGTAATGATTTGGGACATTTACTTAATACTGCATGAAAATTAAGCGTAGGATGCCGTTTAAACAACAATAGATATTTTGTTTTAAAAACATGTGACATAATTATTTCCTTATGACCTATTCATAAATTTCGAAAATTTGTTTTTATGGTTGTCACTACATTTAACGAATTAGTTTTAATCGTCCATGAGCAACCATAAAAAATCGGCATTTGCTTGGCACCTTCCTAGCTAATGTATAATTTTTTAGTGATTTAATCGAATCGAATCGACTCAGAAACGGATATTTTCAAATATAAAGGATAATGCGATAACTAAAATAAACCTTGTAAATGACCCAACATGTTTATTTATTCCAAGCGAAGAATTTGTCTATCCATTTTTACTTATATCTTTCTTTCCATCGGCTGCATTGGAAACTTACCTCTTCATTTCTACTCTTCTTAGTGGACGCCTGCGTTATAAGGAAAATACATCCTCGAAATTTCACGATTCCACTATTAGGCTAGGCTAGGTTGATGAAACAGTCAGCCATTCACTTTTACAATTTTATATAGAGATAGGTTCCTAATATGAGATGTCATATTTCCTTGAGAAATATAGGGCGCAATTTAGCACTAACCATCACTGGCGGATCCAGAAATACTCCTAAGGGGGGGGCCCGTATGCAAAAAATCAAAATAAATCAGTATATTTATATTTTATATTGTGAAAAAAGAAACACAAATTTTTGTAACAGGTATTCTATTCAACCAAAAATACTTGGTTTAAAAGGAACTTAAAATAATCATTCATTTTCGGTTTAAATTTCGGTAAAAAATTTAAACAAAAAAGAATTTTCAATGTTTCAACGGGCTTTAGGGCGGCCCGGGCCCCATTGCCCCCCCCCCCCCTGGATCCGCCTCTGCTAACCATGCACTGCAAAAGTTGAGTATTGACGCAATCCTTATTCAAGAGGTATCTGATATTAGGAGAACACGTAGATACTATTTATATTCAACCAGTACCATCAACTTCAAGGATTTTCAGTTCTCGTAGAAAAAAAGGTTCAGCAAGTATCATTATATCAACGCCATATAAAAATAATTTAAAGGAAGCTTATAAAAAAAAGGATAAAAAACAAAAGGAAAAAGCAAAAAAGAAAAAAGTGAATAAGGAAAGGAAAAAACTGAAAAAGGTAAAAAAAAATTGAAAAAGGAAAAGAATAAAAAACCAAAATTGTTAAACCAAAGGAAAAAGTGAAAAAGGAAAAGAAAAAACTTAAAAAGAAAGTAGTCGTATTAGGCAGCTTTGACTCCGAACAGGAATCGAAGATAGATTACGAAGAATCTAGCCACGAAGATTACGATGACGAAGAGTGTCTGTTTTGTCGTGGAAGGTATTCGGAAGATTCAGATGGAGAAGAGTGGGTTCAGTATAATATTATTTGTTTTCGCTGATCTCATGGAAAGTGAGGTAAAGTAGATGGCAAGGCCTTTACTAGTCTACATAAAGGAAGAGACAAAGGCCAAAAATACTTTTAATTTGAGTAAGGTCGTAACTTATGTGTTATTCTTTTATGTTTTTAAGAAAACGTTATGTATTTCGTAATATAAATAATATTTATTTCATTACGGGTTCCTAATATCAGACCATCTAAAATTAGGAACCGTCACTATCTCATATTAGGAACCCAAATTTAAAATAGAGGAAAATTTTTATTTTTCTAGTTACTACAAAACCTAATTATTTTGGATACCTCTACGGATTAAAAAATAAACAGCCCAAACACTTTATTTCGCAATGTTTTGAAGCGTCAAAACTAAAACAATAACCTAAAATAGAAAAAAATAAAACGGTGTTTCATATTGGGACACTTTCCTCTAATAGTAGATATAGGTTCATAAAATAAATGTATTTTCGGTTTTAAGACCTTTTTATTCGTGAGCCACCACTGCTACAGGCTATTTTTAATGAATGCACTTCAGACCTTGCATAACGCATATCCTCTTTGGATAGGAGCGATTTATTTTTCCCATTATAATTCCAAAGAAATTACTTCAATTTATTTAATAACTTGTTGCATGTTAACCTTTTGGTGTGTATGCATGCTTTCGACCTTATAATTGTACGGTAGTCAGCCTAAATATTGTCCATGCCTGTAGTCAACGAAATGATGGGATTTTAAGAAGAGCAGCATCTTTGTAAAATTTTGGTTATCCACTAACTATGGTCTGTCCACTTTATCTTCAGATAGATGACACAAAAGAGAATTGAATAAAAATTCACCACATTGGATAGAAAGGACACAATAACAAGGAAACACTTGGATAGAATTTGTTAAAATTTTGAAATTTAGCTTCAAAATTTGATACTAGGTACATGACTGTATCACCTTCATTTTATCAATTTTGAAAAAAAAATCAAAATTATTTTTTTCCGATTAAAAAAATTGCTAAATACAAAATTTTAACAAATTCTATCAAATAGTTCTCTTGTAGTTTATCATACATTTTTACGTAAATGCGGGAAGTGATAACTACTCCTTAAGGGCACTAAAGGAAAATATACAACCAACAAAGATTGACATAATAGTGGTTAGTACGAAAGTTGTCTGAACGGAGGTATGAACACCTACTCTGTACTGAAGAGAACAAATGGTTCGAAACCGGTCTGCAGGTGGTGACATCCTACTAAAATGATTGCCTTTCAATTTCTTAGTAGTACTTTGCAATCTGAACCTGTATTTTAATATCTAATTCTGTTAGATGAAATACAACCTTATTGTATAAGGATTTTTCAGGTGGTTAGAAAATTATTTCCTTGCATAATATTTATGTTGCCAGTTGCCACTATACGTGACAAGTAGACTGTCTATCTATGTCTATATATATTATATAAGAAAAAAAAATACAAAACAAGAAGTAAAGCATGGATTGTCATTATCCCCAATAAAACAGTGCCATGCCATACCCTCGTCAAAATATTCATAGTAGTGTAAAAGGCATTTCTAATAAGCACCGCTTTTATTTTCCTCTTGAAGAGTTTGCTATTTAATTCCTTAATTTCCCGAGGAATTTTATTGTAAATTTTTATTAAATTAAAATGTAACTTTCTTTAAATTTGTTTTATTTTTTGTGTTGTGTGGGTGTTTCCTGATATGTTCTGTAAAATTAAAAAGATCTGGATTCTTCTTTACAAAGAATAAACATTCATAAATGTCAATATAATTATTGTCATTATGCGATTCTCTATAAATTTAGTCTTACATGTTCTAGTTACGTTCATGTTGAATATATTCCTGATGCACCGCTTTTGAAGGATAATAATTATTCTACCAATCTCAGAGCTACAAATTTTAAAATTGAAAAAACTTTTACGCCTCCACTGGGATTTGAACTCAGAACCTCTCGATCCCTTTTAACGCAAAATCTGTTATGGGGTAAAATCTTAATAAACTTTAACGTAAACACAAGCGCATTTTGAACTCCCCCCCCCCTTCGGAAATTTCTCGTTGGTTACGGCCTTGTTGTACAAATCCTTATTCTTATCTTCCGCCGAGATTTTCCTCCTACCGGAACCTGGTTTTCTCTTGGCTTCCCCGTATTCCCCAATTAATATCACTGTCTTAATTCATTCCGCAGCAATATCTCTTAACTGCATTATCCTTTCTTTTTAAACAATTTAAGTCTATTAGGTACAACTAAAATATAATTTACAGGCATAATTGTTGGGTTTAAAAATATTATATTTTCACATTTGAATCACTTCCAGTTATACTAAATGACTCTATGCGCACCATCTCGGGCACCATAAAATCAACACCCCTGTGCTGGCTACCTGCTCGAAGTCATATCGAGCCTCCGGACCTTCGCCGCTCCCGAGCACTACTTCGAGAATACAATAAAATAATTAGCAATCCGGATCTTCCCATAAACGAAGACTTCCCAGCCGGGAGACAACGTCTGAAATCAAGGCACTTGCCTATTGCTACGGCTATCGCACTTGCTAACTCCCATTTCAATGCTAAGAACAGCTGGCGACTAAGGTGGCTCCAGACTGCACCTCCTGAATGGCATCAAGTCCTAAATGTAAACGCAACACCAAATGGCTTCGATCTACCCCGTAACACTTGGTCGAAACTAAATAGAGTCCGCACAGGTCACGGGCGTTGCGGTGACTCGTTTTTCAAATGGGGAATAACCCAATCTCCCCAATGTGACTGTCAAAATGGTAACCAGACGATCCGCCATATCACGACCGAATGCTCCACTCGCGCATATCCTGGACCCCTCTCAGATTTTGTTGGACTCCCCCAAGAAGCTATACATTGGCTAAATAGACTGGACGTCGCGCTCTAAAACTATTTGTATTATTAACAGAATTTACCTGTCGTGTTCTTGACTATATACTATATCTATGTTCTATGTTGTATATTCTAACTTTTCGTTAGTTTAGTTTTTATATATATTGTATTATGTGTGTAAAGCGCCATACGCTAAATAAATAATAAATAATACTAGAAGTTATAGCCAACTTTGTTATTTCAAATAGAATACCCTGTATATTTTAGCATTTCGTATACCTTATTAAAACCTTAACTTTTGTTAATAATAATATTTGCATTTGCCTATCTCTAACCGTTTTTGAGATATCAATTATAAAATAAATTTTTGATATAAAAACATACCGAGAAGGAAGGTCAGCAACTTTGAAAATAATAATAAGACATTTAAAATTTTGACAACCTTTGACTTAAACATAGATCTTTAGATTTCATAACTTAGGTTTTACATTTTTCATAGAGGGAGTTTTTAAAATTGTGCCATTCTAGCCATTTAGATTTAGTAATTTAAAAAATTCTTAAAATCTCTGTTTGTATTAAGTTCATAAGACATTATTTTGGTAAGGTACGCTTTGACTGATTTTATTAAGTAGACACTTACACTAGTCCTGCTGTCAAATTCTACCTTTACATTACGTTACATTTAAAATTACTTTCATGATTTGTAAAAATTGTAGGCAAAGATTACTTTATAAAAATAATGTCTTATGTCTTAAAAAACGGGGATTTTAAGATTTTTTTAAACTGCTTATAATTCCTAAACGACTAATAATATAAATAGTGACAATTAGTCATTTAGATAGAAAAATTCATACGCTACACGGTTGTAAGATAAAAATGTTCCATTCACAAAAATTGATTAATGCACATTTATCTAAATGGCCAGATTGACACAATTTTATAAACCTCCTGTATGAAATACGTAAAACCTAAGTTATGGAATCTAAATATCTATGTTTTAGTCATAGGCTGTCAAAATTTTAAATGTCTAGCCTTATTATTTTCAAAGTTACTGAACTTTCTGATCGGTATGTTCTTACATCAAAAATTTATTTCCTACATATCGATAGCTTAGAGTGCAAACTGTCTAACTCCAAAAATAGAAATTTTACAGGAGGACAAAAAAACAATTCTGACTTCTACAAAATGCATAATATATAACTGAAAAACGGCTAACTCCATTTTTATTTCACGTGTAAAATGGCGCGAAATGCTGGAGTTAGATGTTTTGCCGTATGCAGCCGTATTCATAATTGTAGGTCATGGAATTAGACGCTTCACGTGCGGTGGTTTTTAAAGAAAACCGTAATTATTTGGAGTAATCTGGTGTGGGTATCCATAGATCTAACATTACGCTAACTATTTGCACAAAAATCGACATTTTCATAAAAAGTGGAGTTAGACGGTTTGCACCCTAAGCCATCGATATGTCAAAAACGGTTAGAGATAAGTATAGATTATTAGGGGAGAGTCCCCAATACCGGACATAGTCAGTTTCTTTACTTTGCCGATAGGTGGCGCCCAAACATGTATAGAGTTATAGCCGTGTCTGTTACTAATGTTACCTCTCCGAAGCGTTTTAATCTATGGTCAGTTTGACAGAAGTTATCAAAGAAAAGGTTAATTTATGGTGTTGTTCTTTGTTTATTCTTTACTTTTAAGCCTGTGTGCAGTGATTTTGCCGCATTACACTTTTCTGTACCGAAAAGCACATTAGCAGTCAGAATAAAACTGTTAAAGTCTGGCGTTGAGGTTACCTTACCTGCTACGGGGAGATTTAAGAAGACATTTTCAGAAGAACTAGAATCTGTTTTTCTTTGCGTCCGGTACTGAATGACCATTTTTCGAATCATCGAAATGTAACCGTTTTTTATTTTATTTTTTTAATTAAAAATACCTTAAATATTTAAAAAAAATGTAGTACGAACTTAAAATTGTATATGTTTACGAGTAACAGAGTGTTTTTTTATTTTTTTTTTCATTTTTAAAGTGGCCAGCTCCAAAAAAGCTAAGGTGTCCGGTACTAAGGGGACTCTCCCCTATTGAGTTAGGTGTATTAAAGTATCCAAAAATGCTTAAATAAATAGGGTATTCTATTTGAAATACCAAAGTTGGCCATAACTTCCGGTATAACCGGAAGCGACTTAAAGGTGAAAATATAATGTTTCAAAAGTTCAAAGTCTATTATGCCCGCTACCAAGTTTTAAAAATATAATAAATTTGTGTTGGGCTACATGCTTGGTGAAACTGTTGTTCCATTGCACAGGAAGAAAAAATAATAACTACTTGTTATGTTTCACAAATTTTATCAGTTTCCTGACACGTGTTTTGGCCCTTGCGGACCATTGTCATTAGCAAGTAGGTAGTTATTATTTCTTCTTCCTGTGCAATGAAATTTTAAAAATATAAGATTACTCGTTTCCGAGATCTTCTAATAGGCCGTGAATCAAACTGTATATTATAGCCAGGAAAATGCCGGGCAAAAGATTTTGCCGATTTTTTAAAATACACGCGACATAGTTAATTTATCTGCGTTGTCCTACGTTAAAAATGTGAAAAATGGTGTTGTGTTATATTTTTTGTAGTTTATTGCGTATTTTCAAAACTAATCTATTGCAAATGGGAAAATAAAAGATTAAAATAAACTTCAAACACACAGTTATGTCTCAAATAAATCAAAATGAAATAAATCTTCTAGCCCAAATCAAAAGTATTTTTGATTGAAGTGCAGGGGCGTATTCAGTATAGGAGTTACGTAAAAGAGACCTTCGTATCAATATAATTATTAGAAAAAAGCAAACAATCAACTAAAACGCTCATGTAACATTTTTTTCTGAAAAGAAAAAATATAGGGAGCTTTGGTGTATTTTATTTTAGATACCTATGTTCATAAAATTAAGGAAAAAATATTCTATAGGTGCAATTTTTCTCTATATGAATCAGATCTGTTAATATGAATATTTTCAAAAAGTGACTATAATTTTATAGACCAGGGTCGATAATTTTTGAAACCAAAAAAAAAATAGTAGGATGAAACCCATTGGAAAAGGAAGAGAATAGAACAAAAATAAAAGGAAAAATAAATTACGCCGATCCGAGGTCGGGAAGGGGGGGAGGGGGAGATTTTAATGGTAGAAAACGATTTATCTCGATTTCCGATAAAACTACAAGTCCTGTGGAAAAACGTTAAATCGCAAAGTTGTAGGTAATAAAAAGATCTACAACTTTTGTATATTCACTTTTTTCACATAACCTCAAAATTAATGTGAAAAATTCAAATAACCAAGTTTTTGGTTTTTTATTTTTATCTTTTACAAAAAATTTTTTTTATTCACGAAATTTGGTGAAAACTTACCTTTTTATGTCCTAAACACACTGCCATTTTTTTGATTTAAAATATTTATTTTTTAACCTTATTTTGACTTAATATCGAAAAAGCACCCTAATTTTCAATCGAAAATTCTCACGTCAAAATATCTGCTTTTTTAAAAAAGTCGGTGGGCTTTTTGTTCGTTGAAATCTCTACTTTCTGATGGTGTAAAAATATATACATTACTATGGTAAATGTTCTCAAAAAAATGCAAAGAAATGAAGAAAACTCGAATCAAAATTTTTTTTTATCAATATGTCCAATTTTGAGTTATTTATTAAAATTTATACTTTTTTCTTATCAATGTAATATGGAATCTTACGTTTTTCGAGTAATTAAAGTATAAATTTTAATAAACAGCTCAAAATTGTACATATTGATCTAAAAAAAATTCGGATTCGAGTTTTTTTCGTTTCTTTGCATTTTTTTGAGAACATTTCCCATAGTAATGTATATATTTTTTAACACCATCAGAAAGAAGACATTTTAACGGACAAAAAGCCCGAGATTTTTAAAAAAACATATATTTTGACGTGAGAATTTTCGATTGAAAATTAGGGTGTTTTTTCGATATTAAGTCAAAATAAGGTTAAAAAATAAATATTTTAAATCAAAAAAATTACAGTGTGTTTAGGACATAAAAAGGAAAGTTTTCACCAAATTTCGTGGATAAAAAAAATTTTTTGTAAAAGATAAAAATAAAAAACCAAAAACTTGGTTATTTGAATTTTTCACATAAATTTTGAGGTTATATGAAAAAATGGTAAATACAAAAGTTGCAGATTTTTTTATTACATACAACTTTGCTATTTAACGTTTTTCCATAGGACTTGTAGATTTACCGGAAATCGAGATAAATCCTTTTCTACTCTTAAACCCCCCCCCCCCCCTTCCCCCCTTCCCGACCTCGGATCGCCCGTAATTTATTTTTCCTTTCATTTTTGTTATTTTCTCTTCCTTTTCCAATGGGTTTTATCCTACTATTATTTTTTTTTCACTTTTTACCATTTTCAAAGGCTTCAGCACTGGTCTATTAATTGTTTACCAGTATATAACTTGGAAAATTTGTTAAATTAATTTTTATTTATGCACGCTTTTATGCCTATTTATTTTATGTTTATTATATTATGTAGGTATTAGCGGTTATACAGGGTATTACAAATTCGAAGATCGCCGCCACTAACAAGCCGTCGGCAAATTTGGATAATTCCGAGTAGGTACTTCCGAGAATATTCGGAAAACCCCGAAAAGTCTCGTTCCGGTTTTTATTTTCTTCCTAGCTTTATTTACAGAGATGGCGAACACCTAATTTTAAATTTTCTTTGCCGCTTTTGGTTTTCTATAATATGACGCTGTGGCGTATGTATATTTTTAAATGCAGACCAGTATTTTTATTGCAAATTCGTAGAGCTTGTATCTAATAAAATAATAATGCAATAAGTACATGTTAATGATCAAATGTCAACGTTTTGGCCCCAATAATAACATCGTCAATTTTTATCTTCGTAAACGGTAGGAGATACATCTAAGTTTACGACGAACATTATTTAAAAAAAAAAATTAAATTCCTAGTTATTCCTAGCAATATAATTAAATATCAAAAATGAACTTTTGGTAAATTTTGGTCGGTTTATTTACAATTAAATTTAATAAGCCATGCTTACACAAGGAAATATATAAGGGCTTATTTAAACAACACCTGATGATGGCACCCAGAAGATGAAACGTCGGACTTAAAATTCCGACACGCTGATAAAAAATGAAAACCGACAATAATAATGTAAAACTTGTTATGCATCATCTTTGTAAATAACGCCCTACCGAAAATAAAAATTGAAGATGTTATTATTGAAGCCGAAACGTTGAAATTTGATTAAAGTATAACGGAACTATTATTATATTGGACAGAGGCTCTACGAAACTGCATTAAAAATACATGTCCTTGTTTAAAAATGAATACGTGATGATGGTGCCCGACGAAACGTCGGAGGCAACATATTATAAAAATAAAAAGCGGCAAAGAACATGTAAAATTATATATGTAATAAAAAATAATAACCAAAACGAGAATTTTCGGCTTTTTCCGATTATTTTCTAAATTTTTTTTACGGCTTTTTAGTAATGTCCTAAGAACGCAATTTAGTCTCTCGCGGGGCGTCTGCAAAGAAGGTCCTCTCTGACTCAAAAATTATTAGTATTTAAAATAATAATTAATATAATAAAATATTCATAGGTTTAAAAAACTTTTTTTAGAGGAAAAATCAACCTTCCAAGGTCAAAAAAAAAATTATTTTTTAATTCATCTCAAACCAAGTGAGGTGTCAAATCAAAGAGTTCATAAAATGGTACACGTTGGTATTATTTATTTAATTTTCTCGGCTCAAAATAGGGTCTCCCGGTGTCTTAAAATAAAATAAAATTTGGAAATTTTTAAATAGCATTGTAAAAAAAAGGAAAAATTCATGGACATAGGTGTACGGAATTCCATTGTCATACACCATTTATGTAAATGATATAAAGTATCTCTTGACATGTTTTTTAAAATACAGGCGACAGAGATAATTTATTTGCGTTAGCCCACTCTGAAAAGTAAAAAAATGGTGATGTATTACTTATCTTGTATTTTATTGGGTATTTTTAAAACAAATATTTTACAAAATAAACTTTTCAAAATTATGTTGAAATAATTCAAATGTGAAATAAATTTTGTAGAACAAGTATTTTTGATTTGTACAGGGTCGTATTTAGTATAGTAGATGGGTATAATGGATAAATGAGACAAGTGCAAATCAAAATCAAAAAAATGCAGCGCACAAAAGAATCAAACTCAAAACTCACTGATGCAATTTTTTTTTGGTAATAAAATACAAATTTCTGATGCTACATGTCCATTGTACAGGGTTATCCAACCAGGACTGAACAGTGGCCCACTTTTTGAGTTTCCCTGTAATTTTATTAAAACCAATATAGTTTGTTTATGTTTTACAGTAGAATCTAAAATTTCCATTTAAAAAGCGACTTGGCTTAAAACAAAGGAACTGTGGCATAAAGTTGTTATTTTTTTCAATAGAACACCCTGTATATTTTTAATTTTTATAAAAGGTATTTTTTTCCTGATTCCATAAAATAATTTGTTTATATTAGCTCAAACCGTTTTTAAGATATGATCAAATTTTTCAAAAGCTGTATTAATTTAAATTTAGTACGTCTAGAATGCCTTGGAAAAGAAAAGCCCGTAATGGCGATGCGTCAAAATAACGTCACGGAGATGTTGGAAAATAAAGTGTCGATATACAGTGTCACCAGTAAAGTCCGCATCATATGGGATTTTTTTTTATTAATAGCTTTATTTAAAATTTGACTTTGGCATCAAGTTCTGCTTCGATCGAGATAAAAATTAAGCAAAAAAATAGTAGTCACGTGATTCGCATTATCTGTCAAATTTTAATTTTTTCCAAAAAATAATTAAAAAGCGGGGTTATTTCTGAAAAAAGTTGTTAGAAAAAGTTTTTTTAAATGCAGTTTCTAGCCCACATGCAAAATTTCAGCTGGATAAGATAATTTTGATTTTTTACCTATATTTTGTAAATTGCACCACTTTTGCAAAATAAGACTCAACGCAACCTACATAAAAGTTCTTAGTTTTGACAATGCTTTATTTCAAATACATTTTCTTTAAAGTAACGCCATATTAAATGTGTACTTTTCTACAAAATCAAAATTGGGCTATTAAAATTTGGTCGCATGTGATGCAAAGTTCATTTGTTTTTAACCCTGTATAAGGTAACTTCATAAAATAAGTATTTTTGAAAACGTAGTTTATTTCCGAAAGTAAAAAAATAAAACATAAAATAAAGGGGTCTTAAATTAAATCGTTGAAATAGATAAAATTTACGTTAAGTTAAACTAAAATTTATTTTCCACTTAATGAACAGTTTACTGATGACCCTGTGTTCTTTTTTGTCTTAATATGAAGATGTATTACTTTCAGACACAAACTACGTTTTCAAAAATACTTACTTTATGAAGTTACCTTATACAGGGTCAAAAACAAATGAACTTTGCATCACATGCGACCAAATTTTAATAGACCAATTTTGATTTTGTAGAAAAACACACATTTAATATTACTTTAAAGAAAATGTATCTAAAATAAAGCATTGTCAAAACTAAGAAGTTTTATGTAGGTTGCGTTGAGTCTTATTTTGCAAAAGTAGTGCAATTTACAAAATATAGGTAAAAAATCAAAATTATCTTATGCAGCTGAAATTTTGCATGTGGGCTAGAAACTACATTTAAAAAAACTTTTTCTAATAACTTTTTTCGATATTTTTAGAAATAACTCCACTTTTGAATTATTTTTTGAAAAAAATTAAAATTTGACAGATAATGTGAACCACGTGACTACTATTGTTTTGCTTAATTTTCATCTCGATCGAAGCAGAACTTAATGCCAAAGTCAAATTTCGAATAAAGTAATTAATAAAAAAAAAACCCATATGATGCGGACTTTACTCGTGACACTGTATATCTAGAATGCCTTGAAAAACAAAACCATGTAAATATTAATAATATTATTATATCAAAGTCTACAGTTTTTATAAACTGCAATTTGTAGTATTTGTAGCTTAGGTACCTATTTATTATCGTTATACACATTCTAAAAACTCTAGACTTCGATTAATATCATTATTATTATTTACCTGGTTTTGTTTTCCAAGGCATTCTAGACCAACTAAACTCAAATCAATACAAGTTTTTTTAAAAGATCGCTCTATATAATATTTGTGGAAAAAGAAAGTCATAAAAATTAAAAATATACAGGCTGTTCCATTGAAAAAACAACAACTTTACGCCAGAGTTCCTTTGTTTAAAGCCAATTCGCTTTTTAAGAGGCAATTTTAAATTCTACTGTACAACTTAAACAAGATGGCTATATTGGTTTAAATAAAAATACAGGGACCCCAAAAAATAGGCGCCTGTTCAGTCCTGGATGCATGACCCTGTACATATATTATGTTTCACAACGTACAATAAAAATAATGCTTGGGTGAAGTGTAATAAATGCGTCGAAAAATGAAAATGAAAATTAAAAAGTAGGTATAAGTATAATCATCAAAAAATCTAAGAATCTTAAATTAAATTTGTGTAATAATTTCTACAATAAGTAATTTTCTAAAAATCAAGAATTGCAAACTAGAACTGTATTACACTTTTATTTTTATTTGAAACATATTTTTTTTTTCTAAAATTTTACAATGATTAAAAAATAATTATTGTGTTTATTCCACAACTAGAATTGTATAGCATTTAACCTATAACATTTTTACTTCCATTCTTTAATTTAAACAAAATTGTTTGTTTGCATGTTTTATAGTTTCCCCCTATAAAACTTTTTTTTGATACGACACTGTTTTCGTATAAAAATGTTGTTGGCAATATTTCAAAATCGCTAGTTGTCCTAATCTTAAGTGTTATTTTTGTTGATAAAAATAGAATGTCAGATTGTTATTTTAGGACCATGGAAAAGACTTTATGCTAAAATATCCTAAAGTCAAAAAAGTATACAAAAAAAAATTTTAATCAGAATTTTACTGAGATTTATTTTTAATTATAGTATATTAAAAGCGGTTAGCCACAAAGCAATAAATATTAGTAGTCCCTAATATAAATAGGAGTAATTGCTCCTAATATCTGATGTAAATTATTAGCTAAATTTAGGCGTGCCTCAAAAAAATATTACCAGCTTTTTCCCCATACTCCCTGCCCCCATATCATTGCCCCCCCTCCCAAAAACAAAATTCTAACTATGCCAGTGTTCTGATACAATAATACCATTAGCACCATAGACATTTACCTTAACATCTGTACAGCTTATCTCTTGCGCAAACAAAAGTTAAGTTTTACACGCCTTGCCGCCCTACAGGTATGGGCATGCGTACAACCCCCTTACTTAGGTTTTTGTTGCTGTTCGACATCGTCAAACTACACTCCAGAACCGGCTCGGCGCCATTTTTAAAAGTTAAAATTCGTTTACATAATATGAGTTCACAAGTTTTTATCCTGTAACTTTTTTCCTTCGGGTTTTTGGAAATTCGTATATAGCATGTAATGTACCCCTATGGGGTAGTTTACTAATGAAGATAAATCCAAATGGTAGAATTTCAAATTACAATTGACTAGTACCCCAAAAAAAGTTTCGTTGCTGTTGCATAAACGGTGCTGATGAACGTTGCTAACTTAACACATATGATTTCTTGTTGTTTTCTGGGTGTTTAATATCTATGGATTTCTAGTTTTTGTATAGTTTAATAAATTGTGTTTGCGCCTTGAGTGACTCGGATACAATGACTAGTAAATAGGGGTGTTACAGTGAAACTGGACCTGTTCCTTTGGAATAGGTATCATCTGCCTATTCCGCGTACCTATTACCTATTACCAGGTACCTATTCCAGGTCCGTTGGCACTGTCACATGTTTGATTCTCTGGTTTCATTGTTATTCCTTTTTCAAGTTGTCAGGTACAGGTACGATATAGGGAATGGAACGGCTACAGGTTTTGCTTTAAATTCATATAATATGTATATAATATGGCGAATTTGCAGTTGAGAATTTTAAACGTTGCCGTTACAAGCACATTGCAATAATTAAAATAATCTTACTAAATGAAGATAAAGGGAAATAGTAATAAATATTTCTAAAAATATTGTAATAATTTATTGGGCAACAAAATATAGCGTATTTAATGTAGGATATGCAACCAGCAATGAGGAATTAATTAAAAAGACAAGCATATATGGTGGATGTACCTATGCCTATTCTTCATGTTTCTTTAAATAATAGGCCTCCGTTACAATCAAAATCTTCCAAAAAAGTCTGGTGCGAGAAATATTAATCTGTTACAAAAATTTATAACGACATTTAATTCGAACAATCGGAAACTGCTGGCCACGCTGGAGTTCTAGCGGCCTTCTTTAAAAACTCGTGTCGGTCATGTAGCCGGAATAGCGCCAATCGGCGGAGCGGCGTTTAAGTTTGACCTGGAATAGTTTGGACCTGTAATAGGTATTTGGAATAGGTTCGGGTTTGGAATAGGTACAGGTCCAACTAGGTACGAGAAAAAGCTATTCCGTAACATCCCTACTAGTAAATACCATTGTATGATTTAATTATGCCCAAACAGGGGTATAGTATTCTCAGTAAGTATGAAGTAGTGACAGTTCTTGATATGTAATTTCATTTTAATATGATCAATTTAAAACTATCTAACTAGGACTAGGCCTCATGAACGAGATGTTAAAGCCCGGACAAGCATATTTTTCCCCATTTGTTAAATGATAATTTTGCAGTGCGTATGCCTATTCCTGTGTGGTTTTGTTTACATGCACAAGGCCATTGATTATTGTTTGCTTATCTAAATGTAAATGTCTTGATTAATACACATATTATGACAAACAACGTAAAGATTTAGATACCAATGTATACCTGTCTTATAGGTTAAAAAAACTGACGTTTAACTCCTCTCTCCATTCTCTCCCCACTCCCCTAGAGATATTTGGTTTTCTAAGACGGACTACATTATATTAAAAAATAATTTAGAGTTTTTCAACAGTTAATAATTCTCTTCTTCACTTAAAAGTTGATAATATGAGAATACATGTTTAATGTTTTTTTACTTACGTTTTCTACATCCTGTATCTACACTGTTTAATAAAATTTAAAAAAAACCCTATTACAAAGTTTTTGGAAAATATTTTTTGTAAAATTAAGCCGATTCAATATTTAATTTACGGAATTTACTTATACACACAAATATAAAGTGATACCACAAAGTGTGACATTTAGTTTACGTTTTTACTTTCATTATATTTACATATCTTTTTGTAAGTAGTTGCTAATGGAAAGAAAATGCAGTTTAATTAACGAATAGTACCAGCAAGACTAAAAAGGACACGTGATGGAAATCGACCATAATATACTCCAAACATCATTTTGAAGGTTTTTCGGAATATGCAAAAATAAAAATTTCCTTTTTTTTGGGACCGGTTGGTGTCTATTTGACCGGCTTAGTATTCAGAGAACGTTTAATGCAGATAACTAAATTTGCCACAGATATACAGGGTGTCCGGAAATGATGGGCAAAAAATTAAGGACGTAATTCTAGACCAAAAATAAATGCCATCTCCGCCTATAAAATTTTTTCGAAAATTGATTATTAACGGAGCTACAGGGTGTTAAAGTTAAATTTTATTTGCAGTTTTTTTCGCAATACCTTTTGCCACGCTCATAATATTTTGATGAAATTTCGTATATGGGACTTTTTTGAGGTGAAGAATACAAATTTGCCCACCGTTTTTTCGCATTTCGTAGAGGGCGCCACATAGGAGCCTTGACTTTAATTTGAATGGTCCCAACTTTTTTGTCCTATACTGTATGCGCGTTTTGACTGAATATTTGTATTCTCCTAACCCTTTGACATGAAAAAGGTAGACTACTTTTGTTTTGATAAATCTAACCGTTTTCGAGAAAAACGCTAAAATAGCATTGCTTGCATGTGATGATTACGAAATCATTTTAATTTATTTTTTACCTTAAACGTAGCATAGCAAAGAAAGGAATATTCCATGGAGTTCGACGGAATTTTTTAAAAAGAATAATTAATGTATGCATTAAAGAGGAAGTACGTCACTTTTAACCTTTGATTTGAATGATTAATTTATTGTTCTAGTAACTTAATTATGTATTTTAAAACTGCAAACTTTAACACCCTGTAACTCCGAACAAACCCGAACAAACGCAGATTGCAGACACTTCAAAATTTATGTATTCGTTTTATTTATAACCTTAAAATAAGACACTAATTTGAGTACATTTGGGGTAAGAAATCTTTGGTTAATTCGTAACTTAATATAATGTAGCATAGCAAATACTCATATGTAGTAATTGTATTTATAACATTGTATCACGGTATAATAAGGTCGATATATGTACTCTGATTGTATTATATATGCAGTGGCAGCTCGTGACTAGCTGTCTTTAAATAAAAAAAAATTAACATGTCTATTATTTTCGAAAGTACGTGTCTGTTTTTTTTTTAACTTTCTTGTTATGAATTTTAATTTCATCAGCATAAGCAGCACTACTTAAAGAAGTTAAAGTTTGTCCTAACATCTGAAAACTTACCACATTATATGACGATGTTTTGCACTATTTTCATGTTTTTTTTTATTTTCTCTGAAAGATTTTTGAAGTCCCCTGCACCCCATTTATAGTCCAATTATCATCCCCGTCAAAAAGAAGGCACACGATCACACGAAACAAAAAAAAAGAATTTTTGTCCTCACAACCGCATATCCAGAATTTTTTATTATACAGTGACCGGCAAAGAGTTCGCAACATATGGGAAAAATTTTTATTAGCGAAATATTGAATAATCTTTTTTGGGGGATTGGATGTGCATGTCCCATAACCTTAAAATCGATTTTGACATACGTCACGTGACCAATGGTATGGCGGGAAAGTTGAAAAAACCAATATGAAATCATCATAAATCAGATAAGTTGATGAGATATCGAAAAAATTCCAAGAATAAAAAGTGTTTAGAATTCCATTAGAACCTTAAATACAATGTTTGGGATATCTACTTAAAAAAACATAAAATCGAATATTTTTCTAAATATTTTTTTACCGAATTTCAAATTTCCATATTTTTCCTTTCTTAAAGCTTCATTGAAGTAAAACTGACATCTGGTGACCACAACTAGAACTCTTTTGTTTTTCTGACAATTTGGAGCAATAATTCAAAAAATTCGTTTACACTTGGATACCAGCTGTTGCAATAGCCTATTTCTAATAACCTTATCGATATTTTTTATATCGAAATATTCAATTATGTTAAGAAATCCCTAAATTCATTAATATAACTGTAAAAAATAATTTTGAATTTCGCAGAAATCTTTAAAAAAATCTAAAAATTAATAAAAATTTAAGTTATTTTTTACGGTTATAAATAAAATTTGCTTTGGATTAATGAATTTAAGGATTTCTTAACATAATAGAATATTTTGATATAAAAAATATCGATAAGGTTATTAGAAATAGACTATTGCAACAGCTGGTATCCAAGTGTAAACGAATTTTTTGAATTATTGCTCCAAATTGTCAGAAAAACAAGAATATTTCTAGTTGTGGTCACCAGATGTCAGTTTTACTTTAATGAAGCTTTAAGAAAGGAAAAATATGGAAATTTTTAATTCGGTAAAAAAATATTTACAAAAATATTCGATTTTATATTTTTTTAAGTAGATATCCCAAACATTGTATGTAAGGTTCTAATGGAATTCTAAACACTTTTTATTCTTGGAATTTTTTCGATATCTCATCAACTTATCTGATTTATGATGATTTCATATTGGGTTTTTCAACTTTCCCGCCATACCATTGGTCACGTGACGTATGTCAAAATCGATTTTAAGGTTATGGGACATGCACATCCAATCCCCCAAAAAAGATTTTTCAATATTCCGCTAATAAAAATTTTTCCCATATGTTGCGAACTTTTTGCCGGTCACTGTATATTTCTCTGTCAAACTTACGCGTAAACTGTGCCTTACTTTTACATTTTGATTGCACTTGTACTATGTTCAATATTGGTAGTGGCCGCTCTGCATTTTTTAAATCAAGTTTTTCACTTAATCTCAGAGAACTAAACACAAGCTTCTTCTGTAAATCACTGACCTTCATATTAGACGAAATTTTCCAACTTTATAACGTAACTAATAAATAAAATCAAAACAAATAAACAAATCATTAGCGGCATCGACAAGTCGCATCGTCAGAGTACATAATATATCGATTATTCTACCGTGGCATCGCGATTCGCGAACAGCTGTTGGGCGCGGAAAATTGGAGCTCATCCGTGGCAGCTCGTTGTGCGATGTGTAGGTGACGTCACGCCTCTGTAGTCATGGCAACTCGCGTTGAATCGGGACGAATAATCGGTCGCCCGCGTTTAGTACAACCTTGAGAGCCCGCAACTTGCTTGTCTATGAGTATAGCCTGCCCGTTGGAATAGGGCTACGTTTGGTTTGAAATATTTTAATTGATTGCTTACATACATTGCGTTCTTGGTTTTTTAAGTAAAGTATTCTTGGATTCTGTTTGAAATAATTGCAGGGAGGGCGGCGCCCCAGAGCCCTTCATTAACGAGCCGCCACTGTATATATGCTCAGTTAAGTAAACAGCAATGCTGCTCTTCGTCGAGTTAAAAATAAAGACGTTTCTATCTATCTATTTATCTACCTATATCTATCCCGTGATAAAAAATCGACCAGAGTTGACATAATATAGATTTTGCAATCAGATATAACAAAATTCTATAGTTTTTCAATGTACTCTTCGACGCTCCAAACTTTTGGAGCTTTTCTTTCGTTCGAAAGTCATTACCACAATCTGTATACCTCAACTTCCCCTCCCTTCTTGTCAACACAGTTTTCTTCGAGCGTTATTTCAAGCCAAAAAGCTTGCTCCCCCCACCCTTAATCTTAAATCTGGCATTGGATTAAACAACATTTAAAAATTATAGTATTCTTTTACTAGAAAACCCATCGCAAATAGAAACAGAGTTTCCTAATTTGTGTGACAATTTGTGAACTTTTTTCTTCTCAATTTATAAACGAAATACCAGAAATTTGTCTTTGCGTAGCATAACATTAGATTCCTTTAAATCTTAGTTGGGTTGTTGTGGAAATAAAGGTGGGAAAATGTTGAAATAATTTTAACTACCTTAAATAATTGTGGGAAATTAAATTTTATTGTTCGTAATAATGTTTGGTACTTAGGAAAAGACAATGATTTAAAATATAAAGATAACACCCGTGATACTACGAATATTTTATTTTTACGCACTTTTTTAAATTAGTATGTAAACAAAATTTAATTGTCCATAAAAAAAAGGAAGACTTTGTTAATCCTGATTTTCAAAAAAAAAATGGGATCCAAAAAACATGTTTATTTTTTTTAAAATGCAAAAAAAACAAAGAAAAATAAAAGTAAACAATTTTTTAACCTAAACTTGTATAAAAGCCATTTATAACTAAATATTTTTCAAAACTTTTAACTAAAAAGGATTGTCTTCTATTAGTAAAAATATGTTTATACAAAGAGAAGCTTCTTTCAACATCCACTGATGTAATCAGACAATACTGTAACGTAGGTAGCAAAATACAAGGCCAAGATACAACTTCGTTGGATGGTTTACCCTCATAAATGCTTTTTATTGCAGTTAAGTATTTAAATCCTTCATTCTTTTTTACTGTTACATCCAATTTGTTCCTTACTTGACACTTTACCGGGAATGTTGTTACATTTAGCGGAAAAAGTTTTATCAATACTAATTGAGTCTCTTAAACTTAAATTTCTACTCTCCAACGAGGATATTATGTCCGATATAAAACTGAAATTAACCTTAATAACAACAAGATCTTTAGCTACACTTGCACTTTTTAACAACTCTTTACTTTGCACAACACACTGCGAATCGTCATCTAAATCCAAAATTAGTTCTTTAATGGCTTCGAAATGCTCTGCGTAGAATATTACGGCCCTAATCCATGTTCCCCACCGGATAATTACAGGTTCTGGAGGTAAACTAACTTCTGGTAATCTCTCCTTATACAACTGCACTCTTAGAGGTTCCTTTAGAAACGCTTTTTTTTACATTTAAAATTAATTTAATATACTAAAGGTTTATTTACCAGAAGTATGTGTTACAAATCGATATAAATACAGCTTGTTAAGCAGGTAATAATAAGGCATTATTAAGTAACAATAAACAACCCCTAACAATATATCTGCAAACCCGAACAAACCCAACGCTCCCTAAAACAATTGTTAACAATTAAAATTATGACATGAGTTAAGCATTAAAATTTAATTAAATAAATGTAAATTGTATTACTGAATACCTAAATGTTCAATTGTAGTTTGTTATGTAATAGATTTTTAAAATAGCCCCTTTATTGGGATAAAATAATATCGAGCATAAATTACTGTATATTTAAAAAATTAAAGTTAATCTAAAAATCTATTAGGTACATAAGAATCACACTTACTTTACTTTTTCGAATCCAGATCCAAAATCCTTTACAGTCTTCGAATAAAAATTACAGTTTAATGATGTGTCTTTCAATATAATAATTTATAAACGGAAGTAAATTATAAAATATTTTTCAATTTGCAGAAATTGAGTGACAGCGCAAAAATGGGTTTATTGTTGTGCTATGAGCTCTTAAATACTTTTTTAAGTATAAACTGTAAATACATAATTTTTTTTAAATAGAATGAATTCATGAATAAAATTGACTAACTTGAATAATGATTTAGAATTTAGAGGATAACATAAACACTAACATGTTTTATTCAAGAAATAGTTTGAAATAACTAAAAAATACCAGAAAAGTATGTAAAAATTCTACCTTTTTCCATAAAATTTAAATTTTAAAAATGTAAATGCAATATGTGAGATGTTTAATAGTTATAAGTAGATTACGTGTGCAATAACTACAGTGGAAAGGTATGTTCTTATTTTAAAAATATACATTATATGAGGAGTGGTAAAATTGCAATTATAGCATTTGTGACTAAAGATCTAATATCCGAGTATACAGAGTGTTACAACGTCGTGTGCGTCCATGGGGATCTCAAAAACGGTAAGAGATAAAGTTAAATTTCTCTAAGAACACCCTATTGAAGTCTGGTCTATTTTACGTTAAGATGTTAGCGAAAGAGACAGGAATGGGCTAAGTTCTTTTACAATCGCATTCACCATATTTTAAACTTATACGGGGGTCTTAATGGTTTATTAACACGACAATGACTTGCAAAAATATAGCGTTAATTTTATTTACAATTACAGTTATTCATTAGTAAAACATAGAAATGCATTTGACATGCACTAAACTTACCAATGAAAAACGTTATAAATAACCCTGACAACAAACAAGAGTTTTGCCGTCTAAATATTGTAGCTACGAGCCAATCAAGCGGCAAGCGGTGCGCCTGCGCGTGTTTCGCGTTCAATGCAGCTTTGCCGTAGTATAATTTACGTTCGCGGCCTAGTACAAAGAAGCCAAAATGTCATGTTTTTTTAAATACAAAAAGCTGGAATCGTTCTCAGTGAGCGCAAGGTCGAGCAACCTATTGTACCGTGATATTAAAGTGAATAAAGTGATAATATTAAATAGCAAATAATGAAAAAAATTCACTTTTTTTAATCAAATAAAACATAAAATAGCTATTTATGCCATCAGTTACGAAATGCCTAATTTTGTGTAACGCGTGAGATTTTTGCGGAACGAACGAAGTGAGTTTCGCAAAAACTCACAAGTTACACAAAATTTCATTTCATAACGTATTGCATACAAGATTTTTTCTAATTTTGAAGAAAGTAATAAAAAAATAAAATTTAATATAATTGATAAAAATTTGGAAAACATAAATTTAGTTTTTCTAATTTTGACATATAACTGATGGCATAAATAGCTATTGTTGCTGTTACTTCATGGTAGTTGTCATTTTGACATTTTGTAAAAAAGTCTAGACGGAAGGTTTTTAGCGAGATTTGTGTTATCAATATTTATAATAATTAATTAATTTATAATTTATGTTTTTAACTTGTATTATAACAGTTTAATAAATAGAATAATTCTTTTTGTCACTAATTTTGAAATACATTTTTCGTCACCAATTACATAAAATTTTACTTTATGCAACTAGTTACAAAAAGTAAGACGTTTCATAATGTTAATCAGTTTTAAAAAGTGTCACTTTATATGTTAAAATTAGAAAAATATATTTTTTTGTTTAAATGGCATTTGGCTAATTAGCCATACAGCCAATCGCAAAGTAAATATTAGTTTTGGTTTTAAGATTCTATTAGGTATATGTAGTTTGCTTTAGATATGCACACCTTCTTAAACTTCATAAAGAAAAAACAAGATTTAAAAATTGAAATAATTATTTTGGCTTTTATTATTTTAAGTACTTAATACTACTTGTTTGCCAAACATTATTTCCTAACAATAAAACAAATCAATTGACGTCGGCGTCGTATGAAATGTTTTTCAATCTAAACGACGCCAGCTACAGAAAGTTACATTCGCGGAGGATGGATTGGCTTTTAGCTGCTTTGTGAACCGGTGCATTATCGTTAAGAAGAAGAATATATTTTTAAAGCTAAAGAACGTCTGCTTTCTTATAGTAGACGTTGGCCACAATCTTTCCTACTGTAGATTATGTACGGTTCATCCGTTAAATAGACTCCTATTTTAATTCTGAATTTCCACGATACGATGTTCTTAAGTAACATGTCCTTCTAGTAGTAGTGGTAACATGTTTTATTTAGCATTATTAAAAGCTACAATTAAATATTTTTCAATAATTTTTTTTAACACATATTTATAGATTAAATTTTAAAACGCAACCTTCTTTTAACAAAAACAGACAGACAAGTTAAACATTTTGTAAATTGTATCAAATAGTACGTATCATTTTGTTTTTTAATTAAATGTAATTTTAAGTTTTAATGATTTTTGAAATTTAATAGAATTTTCCAAACTATTATATTCTCTAAACCTTTATAAACAATAGATTTATAAGCTAATGTTTTAGACACTCTATCCACATAAAAATTTTGATTAGTTCTTGTTTTATAATTATGATGGTCATAATTAAAAGAACAAAAAATTTTTAAACAATCAGGCAATAAATTATTTTTAATTTTATGTATAAAGATACATACTAAATAAAAAATTAAATTTCTGACATTCAACCCATCTAAATTTTTTAACATAAAATTTATTTTTGCATATTTGTCACAATTTAAAATAATCCACATTGTCTTATTTTGTAAAATTTGTAATTTATCAAAAAATTTCTCACTAGCACAATATAAAATGGAAGAACAATAAAGAAAATGTGGTAATATAATAGTATTTAATACAGTTTTTTTAGAAAACAAACTTAAATTAGAACTGATTCTTTTAAAATAACCTACTTTTCCGGCAATCTTCGATATAATACTTTCAAAATAATTAAAAAATTTTAATTTTGAATCAATGATTATCCCTAAATATTTAAAACTGTTTACTAATTCCAATTTTTTACCATCAATTACAACATTTATATTTTGACAATTTAAATTATTACCCATACCCATACATTTAGTTCTTGAAATATTAAATTTTAATTTATTTACTTTTAGCCAATTTAATAATATATTTATCTTATAATGTAGAATACTTAGACCATCAAAAATATTTAAAACATTAATGTAAATTAAGTTGTCATCAGCAAACATTTGTAACTTACTCATTTTTAAAACTAAAGGCATATCGTTGATGTATAAAATAAATAATATTGGACCTAGTATACTTCCTTGAGGAACTCCTATATTATTTATTTTTTTATTTGTATTAATATTTTTGTTTTTTGCGACCTGTTACTTAAATAATTTTTAAACCATTTATAAACGTTTCCGCGAATACCATACTGATACAATTTACTCAATAATCTAGCCCTTAAGGAAAAAAATCAGAGACTGCCGTAGGGGACGTTATTCTGCAGACGATGATCAATAATTGACAGAGGATATTAAAGTCAATTTTAAAATCCATGTTGTTCTGGTTAAGACCTTGATTCGTTAGTGTAAATAGTGTAAATTCGTTTCAGTTAACATTTTTTTAGAATGCAATTACTTTAAAGCTATAGAAGTGTAACTAATAATTAAATTGCGTTTATTTTTCATTAAAGATAACTAATTATAATAATTGTTGTTGTAGTTGTACTTACTAAAAAAGTAAAACTAGGTTACGTAATAAACTGAGTATCTAATTCATTATTATGAATAGAACAAAACGATTCTAGAAATACCTGAACCTGAACATAGTAAACATTTGTGTTACATAATATGTATAAAGACAAGTATTTTTGTTCTGTTTAGTTCTTATGTTTATGACATTATAACAAACCTTTTTCTAATGTTGTACGCATTTATTATGAATACCGCTGTACCTAAAGATTTTTTAATACCGTGCGAGCAAATACTATTTGCATCAAAGAGGGCCTTGCATCTAAGGACGTAATGCTTAGTAGTAGAGCTTAATACCCGTTGGGTGTCAGTAACTACCTGAATTAACAATCACTCAGTTATTCCGTCATCTTTGACAGTAGTTACAAGTAATTTGATTCATCGCTAATTTTTCCAATTTATTGAACAATTCACACAATGGGCTTTACGGAACAGCATAAAACATTCATGGTTGAAGCGTATTTTCGAAACGGGGTTAGAGTAAATGGTTAGTGGCAATACAATCCGGGTTTGTGCATGGACGATTTTCACGAACATTTTCCTAACGTTGCTTTTAATGCTGGGTATTTTTATCATTGCCTGAAAAGAACCGTGGCTGTGTTTAGGGAAACAGGTTCTATACAACACAAAAAAGGAGCAGGAGACCATCTGTAAGAACAGAAGAACTTGTTGCAAACGTTCGTGAAATAATGCAAAATACGCCAACAAATTGTATAAGACGCCTGTCCCAAAAAGTGGGAAGATCTTATAGAACATGCATGACTATTCTTAAGAAGCAGCTAAATGTATTTCCTTTGTAAACAACAAAAATAAATTTGTATTTGTCTACTTATTTTATTACTCATTAGTTTTGCATATCATGTCATAATATAAATTTGACAAAAAAAATTTTAACCTAGATTTGGTTAGATATATCGTTCCCATATCATTGTGATCTAAACCAAGCCCTACGTTTTTTAATCCAAGCCCTCTTTGATGCAAATAATTTTTGTTCGCACGGTATTATGTGATATGTCATAACTGACGCGCCTCTAATTATATTTAAATTCATCATTCAAACATAATCGTAAGTACGCCACTGAATTCATTAATGATATTTACCTTTTCTTACTAATTAATATAACGGAGAGACGTAAAAGATTACGATGATATTAAATCAATAAGTAATAAAGATTTTAATTCAAATTGCATCTCATTTCATGTTGCTTCGTTTCATTTGTCGAACTCGGTTTACCTGTTACCTGATGTCCCACTTTACGTTACGGAAATAGCGTTTGTGTCTAAATTTAAAAAGATGCTCTTATTTTGTATTTTTAATCGGCTTTAAAAAGGAGGTTGTTAATTTGACCAGTAATGGACTTTTGGTTAAGTTGGTTCGTGCATATATTTAGTTTATTATTTTGATAATATATCTTATTGCAAGTGGTCGATCAGGTTACCGTGATAACAACCCCCATTGTAATAAATTCGAAGAATGGAGATAAGAAATGGTAAAATGTAGAGAGGAAAAAATTATTTGTCAAAAATTGAAATTTTACTTCGAATTTTTTTTTTTAATTAATGAAAGGGATGAAATGATATAATATATCGTTTTCATAGTTAATTTAGATTTAAATGCATCAAGTAGTAAGCTATTGTCAGCCTCATTTCGCATTTTCGGAACCAGTTTTGGGTACCCTAGTTTTGGGTTGGATGACGCCGATTAAATTATCTTTGTGCGTAAAGTCGTGCAGCATCGGTTAAATTATTTCTACATTCTCCAAACATTAATAACATATCAACTTTTTCACAACTAGTATTTTCCATGTTTTTTAAACAATAAATAATTTACTTTGGCAGAAGCTGTTGGCATGTCAATTTTCTTCAAGACATGATTTTGTTTTTTTTAGTTTTGGTGGTCACAGACTACTTGATACATTTATTATTTTAGGAAAGTTCCAAGTTAACTTTTTAAAGTTTTTAATGGCAGCTTTTCTAAAACCTAATAGTGTATGATATCAAAATAATCGTTATAAAATCCTCTTTTTTCTTAACCCGACGAGCCACCATGTTGCCGTTTAAAAAAAAATGAGTTATACAACTTTGAAGATTAAATTTTACACAGCACATAGCATTGGACAAAAAATAGTTAAATTGTATTTTTCCCAGGATTAAAAAACTGAAATAAGTGATTTTAAGGTATTCATAGCCCTCTAGATAAAACAATAAATTTGGAAAAAAAATATTTTCTTGGTGACAAAAAGTGACAAGTGACACATCGTGGTATTTAGAATATCATATGGAGTCAAAAAAAGGAAAATATACCAGGTGTCCCATTTAAAAATCGAAAGTTTATGTTACTTCCGGTTAAACCGAAAGTTCCATAATGTTGAGTCACCTGTCAAAAAATGCAGTTTTATGTCGTATACAAATCCCCCAAATTTTATTCCATTATCTTGAAGAACAAAAAAGTTAGAGGGGCGAACCACATTCCGTGGACACCCGGTATGTCATTTTCAGTGTTATTGCTGTCTGAGAAAGATTATCTTCTTTAACAATATCTTATGTCAAAATATTTAAAAGGGTGCAGGTAAGAGGGAATAATAATAATTTGTTTGCAGAAAGTTTGAGTTTGCATGTCATTTTTCATTATTAAGGTAAATAATGAGTCAATTTTATACCATTTGACAATAAATGGAATAGAACATCAAACAAATATGTTTACAATAATTACAAGACACTAAAATGAAGTAAATAAAAAAAACTACGTCGTACGCTATAAAAAATATTAATTGCAAATTGCAAATTCTTCATACGGAGCTATAGACCCTTGAAGATGGTGTTATTGCAGTGTTTTCTTTAATTTACCAGTACCGTAAAACGAGGTGAATTGGGACTACCAGGTGATTCGGGACAAAACTTTTTTTTTTGTTTTCATATAATTCTAACTTTTTTAAAAATCGACACAGAAATATCACACACTACGCATATGGTTTCTAAATGCCAGTTGGCGATCTGGCGCTACTGAATTTTCTGATAAATGTCATAATTGAAGTTTGACATAGGCTAAAACTCACCTGTCTAAAATCAGATGTTTCAGTTCTGGTTATAATCAGTAGAAAAAGTAAGTAAACTTATTTCAAATTGATCTAAGTTGCCTCAAAACTTATTTTTTGTAGGAATGCAGTCAAATATTGACCTAAATTTTAAACATAAAATTTATTATTAACTTTTTAAGAAAATAATGCACTATAATTAAGTTTTCGGTTTATAGTTCCTAATGTGGGATTTAATACAAAAGTTCAGTATTATTGTTTATATTTGTTTAAAACAATTTTTTTATAATATTTTCTAGGTTTAGAAAGATAACAGGTACCTACTTTTTTTAAAAGTTGTTCATAACTTTACTTAGTTTGTTTTGTTTTGAGTTAATAAAAATACAGATTTATGCATGATTTTGTTTTTTAATTAAAGAAATCACATATTTTTATAACATTTTTGGATAAAAGGGTATACTTGTTTAGCCTAGTAAGTCCCCCTTCACCTAAACTTTCTCTAAATGCGAATACAAACCCAAAATCAAGTCCGTCCCCAATCACCACATTTCCAGGTGAAAACGGACAGAGCAGTTTTTTTTTAAAATGACGTATTTACCCCAACTAAAAAAAACATCTTTTTGAGAATAAGAAGTCCTCAACATGTTCCGACTTTTCAGCCACTTAAAGTAATAATATAATAACTTCTGTGACTACTACAGGTTCGTAAAGGCCACAAAGTGTACCGATTTACCCCGTTTTACGGTATCTACGTTCATCAGTATACCGTTTATGCTGCAACAAAATATTTTCTGAGGTACTTGTCAATTCCGCCTGTCGCGTTTCTGAGCAAATTTTAATTTTTTTAGTGGCTAAGATTGAAATTCTACCATTTGGATTTATCGTCATTAGTGCAAACAGCCTGCCCCTTAGGGGTAAAATTTCAATCTTCGCGCTAAAAAATTAAAATTCGTTTATAAACGCTACTTTTCGAAGTTTCTATCCTATACTCGTATCTTTTTTCCTTCGGTTTTTTGGAAATTCTTATATAGCAGGTAATTTACCCCTATGTGGTAGTTAACTAAAGACGATAGATTCAAATGGTATAATTTTAATCTTCGCCAGTAAAAAAAATTAAAATTCGTTTACAAACGCGACAGGCGGAATTGACACGTACCCCAAAAAAATGTCGTTGCTGCATAAACATTGCTAACTTCAAACATATAAAAAACACAGAGAAAACGTAAAACACAACAACAAAAATGGGGCCGAGCCGGTTCTGGAGTGTATTTTGAGAATGTCGGTAAACAAGGAAAACCTAATAACAAGAGGGTTGTGAGCATGCCCATACCTGTAGGGCGGCAAGGCGTGCGACTAGCGAGCTATGCGTACAAACGAATAAAAATTTACTTTTGTTTGCGCAACAGATAAGCTGTACGGATCTAAAGGTAAATGTTTATGGAGAAGATGCGCAAGGAATTTTTTATGGTTCCAAAGAAAGGTTAACTAAACGCTGGCGCTGGCGACCAATACGAACATTCTTGTAGATACAACTTCTCTTAAATTAGTTACATTTACGGTCGCTGTCATTAATATTCGAACACTAATTATTGTGATTCTATTACTTTTTTTTATAGAAAAATCACGACATGAAAAATAAATTTTTTTATGACCGCAAACCGAACATGTCTTAGTTTTAATTTTCACCTTTTGTAATTTTTTACTATTATAATTTTAATTTTCCCAACTTTTGTTTCCTTTAAAAAAGATTTAAACTTTATTTTTGTAAAAAATATTTCCCTAAAGCACTATTAGGTATACAGGGTGCCCCAAAATTTATGGTTAATTATTAGAGATTGAGTGATTGTTTAAAAATAAAATAAGAACTTCATATAAAATTGTGTCCAATGTCCACTTACTACGAAGCTACAGCCCCCTAAAAGGGGGTACCCTGAAGATGGTTTTTCCTAAATCTTAACTTATGTAAATACAAATTTAAATATTTTGGTAAACTTTGTACGCTGAATAGAACGGTGAAAAATGTCGATATTTAAGAAATGTGTAGAAACTAGTAAATAATATAAATTATCAATTATAAATTATCATTCCTCAACCCATCCCATTCACGCAAGTAACCAGGCTGGATGAGATCGGATATCTCATGAGGTGTGGGGGAATGAACACACTCTCCAATCGGTAGGTCATAGAAAGAGCGAAACCAAAGGTTGATAACCCTTGAAGGGTGCTTCTAGGTACCTGCTATATTACAATATATAATTAATTTGTGTTGGGCTACGTGCTTGGTAAAACTGTTGTTCCATTGCACAGGAAGAAAAAATAATAACTACTTGTTATGTTTCACAAATTTAATCAGTTTCCTGACACGTGTTTCGGCCCTTTCGGGTCATTTTCAAAGAACTACAAGAAGATACTAAATTCTACTTGACATTACGAAGGTATTTATATCATTATGGTAACTATAGTTAACCATAGTAACCATTGTAAGTAAGTAACCATAGTTGCCTTAATGACGACATTTATAATGTCACGTAGAATTTAGTATCTTCTTGTACTTCTTTGAAAATGACCCGAAGGGGCCGAAACACGTGCCAGGAAACTCATTAAATTTGTGAAACATAAAAAGTAGTTATTGTTTTTTCTTCCTGTGCAATGGAACAATATTACACAGACAGTACCAGAGGTCTGTAAAGTAAATGATTTAGTGCCAGGATTTTCATTTTACAAGTGTTCATATACATGTCATAGAATGTCCTCTATAAACAGTGAAATGCCGCTCCTCCCGAAATAAATTTCTGAAAGAGCAAACGTTATGATTTCAATCATGTAAATGATGGCACCAATTGAATTATCTATTTCATATGAAAACTTATCACCAAACGGAATAACAAAGCAACGTTGATCGACAGCCAACCAAATTTTAAAAAATTGGAAATTATGGTAAAAAAGTATTTAAAATTGTCTTCATAATATTTTTAGACAAGACAAAAATAGTAGGTACATACTTATTATGTACCTATTAGGCATACAGACGGTAACGGAAGTACTATTTTTATACTCACTTTACATCAATATTTACGCTTATTTAGTTTTCCAAATCAGTAATCCGCTTTAAAGGATAATAATGATCACATTAAAATGCAGACATGAACTGCCTATTACGATATATTATAATATAAGCTGTCACAGTTAATATTGTTTATTAATTTCTGCACGAAGACATTTATCAAAATTTTATTTTCATTTGTGTCGTGCGGTACATACAAAAATTATGTTATTATCTGAAAAGACGTCATAATTACAAATGATTATCAAGATAGTTGACAAAAGTTTGGATTTTAATTTTAAAAAGTGTGTCCCGCTTCGATCTATATATTATGGAAAACTATTCATAGGAAACTTTTGACAATTTGACAGTGGGCTAATGTTGACGGGGGCAACCCGGCTATAATATTTTCAATGTGGTGGCACTTCCGGTTATACCGGAAGTAGGTGTAAACTTGCATATTGTAAATGGAACACCCTATATACATTTTTGTATTCTACGCAAGATTCTAGGCAGATTTTGTATATCATGTCCCATACCTATCCTATTTTGAACAAATTTGACCGGTCAAGTAGCGAATGGTCAATTGACCATCCCCAACTCTATCTAAGTCTTAGCATTTTTAACATTAAAAGCATTATAAGTTTGTGTAAGATTGAATAATACAAACAAATTTAGTTTTCGAAATATTAACAATTTAACATTTTTATTTTTGATATGACAATTTTGCTGCAGATTTGCAGTTCAGTTTCTTCTAGTTGGCTATTATGAGAATGACAGCTTCATAAATTTCTTTAGTATTTGACTATTTTTTAACGCCGTCATAGCCAACTAGGAGTAACTGAACTTAAAATCCGCAGCAAAATCTTCATATAAAAATATTGACATAATTGGCAATATTTCGAAATCTAAAATTTTTTGGAATATACAAACTTACACAAACTCACTCATATTTTTTAATTTTATATATTTTTTTTTAATTTAGGGGTTTCTATTATTTGAAAATGTAGTTTTTTTGCAGTTTTTTTAATTTCTTATTGTTTAAAAATATTATAAATATCTATTAAAGCAGGTTCTTTTCAACAAGGACTCCAACCCGAATTAAACAATAAAGGTTTCCTTATAGGAAAAATTGATAAAATATTTTAAAAACGCATAATATACTTACGTATAGGACACGATATTCAAAATATGCCTAGAATCTTGCGTAGAATCCAAAAATGTAATAATATATAGCGTGTTCCTTTTAAAATAAGCAAGTTGATACCTACTTCCGGTATAACCGGAGGTGCCACCATATTAAAAATATATTAGCCGGGTTGCCCCCATCAACATGAGCAAACTGTAAAATTTTCAAAATTTTTCCATGTATAGTTTTTCATATATAGATGTTTTCCGATGGGACACCCAGATACAGTCAACTTTTTCTAAAAACATAGAGTTTCGACAGTTGACAACCACATGTAACATTAACAGCTTACTGGGTTTTTTTTAGAAGTCCCCAGTTCAGTAGTATTTGTTTAAGTGTTTCTGTGGATGTTCTTACACTTTACGTGCGTATTTCTATATGTTTGAGCTGATGTTGTCCTGTTATTAAAGAGATATAGGGAATAAGTGACGTGTTTACTGTCTCTCTTTATTAACAGCAGAAGTGACTTGTTCACTGTATGTTTTTTAATAGCAGCACAACATCAGCACACTGTATCTGTAAATCTTACCTTTTTAAATCGCCTATAAAATACTGAAAGCTAACTTTCCCTTCTTTTCAGGACCTGACAAGTGGCCAGAATGTTTTCCGGAGGCAGCTGGTACGCGACAAAGCCCCATTGACATCAAACCCGTGGACCTGCAAACAATAAGCACAAATAAAAAGCTTTCCTGGAAATATGTTCCAGAAAATACGATAGACGTGACCAACCCGGGTTATTGTTGGAAAGTCCACGTCAATGGAGCCGGATCAGGTAAGGAAAAAAAAAATGGTACATTTAATATTCTAAAATTTGAACCACGTGGTAATACTACAACGTGTGGCGGCTGCCATTTGAGGGCTTATGAACGCACTTGTCCCCTAGGGACGCATAAATTTATTAACTCTATACTATCGATTTATAAACTCTCTATTCAATTAACGTCTCTCTAATACCATTTTAAATATCCCTATATTAATCCCCCCCCCCCCCCCCAACGCCACGGAGCTCAAGCTATAAAGCCATCCGATCGATTTAGTGAATAGTGCTTTCGAAAACATACGCTTACTAGGTTCTTCTCTTTCTACCTGATTGGGTCTAAAATTCCCTCTTTTTCTATTTCATGTGCTGATTAACCAGTAGGTGATCTTGGACTTTCACACCTCACAAACGTCTAAAGAGTTTATTATCAATCAGAGGCACGTGCGTATTGCACTTGTGAAATTTAACGACTTATCGTTATCATCGACCTAATAAAAAATGAGCTATACCTATATGTCGTTATTGATCTGAACAATCGTGGAAATTTCTTTATTTTTAAATTTGGACCAGTGTTACATCTTATCGAAATGTTTACGTTAGCATCGTCGGGCTTGGGTTCAAATTTTTAAGGGAATCTTCTGAAAGGATCCTACCCTGACTACTCTAAAACTCATATCTAGCTTCATTAATAATTATTATTATATAAGGAGGATCCACGATCAGTATTGACAATAGTTGGCGATCATTGGGTAAAATCATTGAAATGGCAAAAAATTGTTAAATCTAGCAAGCCTGTAACCAAACCCGTTTATACCCAAATTTTGCATAGTTTTCTTTTTTACGTCATATTGCGAGAGCGAGAAATTGCAAGACTCTCGCGAGACGAGACGAGAAAACATGTTGCGAGATGTTAGCTAGGCGAGATTTGGAAAAAATATATAATAATATAATTATATTATTTATTTTTAGAACTAGTTGGAGGTCCATTGGAAGGAAAGTATGTATTAGAACAATTCCATTGTCATTGGGGTACAACGAACGATGAAGGATCTGAGCACACCATTAATGGAAAGAAGTTTGCTGGAGAGGTAATTATTTAGTTAAAAATAAAAAAAATAGAATCGCTTAAGTTTTTTAAGATTTTTTTAATTCGAAGGAAATAAACGGAAAAAAAATATGACGCGGCTCTGTTAACCGATATTACAGATCAAAACATTCAAGATACTCTAGCCTCTAGACTGCAATCAACGTAAAAGAAACAGATGCGTCAGCTTAATCAGCTGGTTGTCGTAGTCTTGTCTATAGTCGCTGTAAGCTTTAGCGATAAAAGTTTCGGGACAGAATCAACCCAATAGTTGATGCTAACAATATCATAGTAAATTAAATATTCGGGTTCTTCTTGTAACAGAATATTAAAACAATAATCTTATATTTCACAAATATATAAAATATGTAGCTCCTCAAACTTCAACCCCTCCAACACGACATTTATTGAATGAATTCGTATATTATGCAGTGTGACCAGTAAAGTCCGCGTGATATGGGATTTATCTTTATTAATAACTTTATTCGAAATGTGACTTTGGCATCAAGTTCTGCTTCGATCGAGATGAAAATTATTCAAAAAAATAGTAGTCACAAGATTCGCATTATCTGTCAAATTTAAATTTTTTCCAAGAAATAATTCAAAAGTAGGGTTATTTCTAAAAGTATTAAAAAAAGTTATTAGAAAAAGTTTTTTTTAATGTAGTTTCTAGCCCACATGCAAAGTTTTAGCTGCATAAGATAATTTTAATTTTTTACCAATATTTTGTAAATTGCACCACGTTTGCAAAATAAGACTAAACGCAACCTATATAAAACTTCTTAGTTTTGACAATGCCTTATTTCAGACACATTTTCTTTAAAGTAGCGCCATATTAAATGTGTTTTACTACAAAATCAAAATTGGGCTATTAAAATTTGGTCGCATGTGATGCAAAGTTTATTTATTTTTGACCCTGTATAAGGTAACTTCAAAATATAATTATTTTTAAAAACGTAGTTTGTGTCTGAAAGTAATACACCTTAATATAAAGACAAAAAAGAACACAGTGTCATCAGTAAAGTGTTCATTAAGTGGAAAATAAATTTTAGTGGTGGGTAAAAATCAAAATTATCTTATGCAGCTGAAATTTTGCGTGTGGCCTAGAAAATGCATTAAAAAAAACTTTTTCTAATAACTTTTTTCGATATTTTCAGAAATAACCCCACTTTTAAATTATTTTTGGAAAAAATTAAAATTTGACAGACAATGCGAATCACGTGACTACTGTTTTTTGCTTAATTTTCTTCTCGATCGAAGCAAAACTTGATGCCAAAGTCAAATTTCGAATAAAGCTATTAATAAAAAATCTCATATGATGCGGACTTTACTGGTCACACTGTATAGTAGGAACAGCAAAAACCTTTTTCTACTACTGTATAAATAAATTAACTTTCGGGCCCTAGCAACACGAAAGAAAACGAAAGTAAATGTTACAGTTACCTGAATATTATCCGTTGCTAGCTACGAAAGTAATACTTTCGGTGCCAGGACAAAAAAATCGAACTGACAGACTCTGACAATACTCAAATAACCAGTTGTCAACAATACTCAAATAACTAGTTGTCATGGATTATTTTATAGGTGAAAAAAAAAATTTATTTTATAATTTTAATTTGAATAAAATCAAAGTTTATTACTTAATAATATATTGATCAGAGAACAGTAGTAGAAAAAATTTAATACATTACACGATTCGAAAGCCTTTTTTGGTGGTCGGAGGTATTAAATCACCTCGGCTTTGCCTCGGCAATTCAAAAACCTCCTCACACCAAAAAATTAACTTTCGCATCTAGTAATGTAAATAACTATTTCGTGGAAAGGCCGATTACCTAAAAAAATAGAAATATTTACACATAGCTCCTTACAATTTTAATCAAATATCAAAAAAAGTCTAAAGTCAAATATTTTGTGTAGAATATGTTGATAGAGCAAAAAAATGGTAATATTTGCAGTCTTGGTAAAGCAAATGCCCCCCTCCCCCGACCCCGACCAATTCTGGAATTCGAATCTAATTATTTTTCCAATTCATGATAATTGAATTTATTTTTTATGATTCTAGTTGCATTTAGTTCATTGGAACGCGTCCAAATACCCATCGTTTGCAGAAGCAGCAAAATATCCTGACGGACTAGCAGTTTTAGGAGTGTTTTTGCAGGTAAATAAAAACAGTTATTAAAAAATTAAATTTTATGATAACCAATGTCTAATGGGTTGTTTTCGTTCAATAAGTGGAGAGAATACTAACAACTTTTCAGCATTTTTACTCTAATGATAGACAACGAGTTCTTTCATACATTTATTTATTTATTTATTCACAATAATACACTACAGAGATCTCTCTCCAAATGGTATAGGTAGGCAATTAAAAACATTATTCTTATATACAAAAAGAAAATAATACATTAATAAAGACCAGAGACAAAGGATTAAAATTTTTAAATGATTCTTTTGAAAGTTTCGAATGACTGATGAGATAGGTCGTAATACAGGAAGTTCGAATTAACTATCACTCTTCCCACACAACTTTGAAACCCATAATTATTTCAATGCCGTGGTTCTTGGAATAGCAGCCTACTTCGAGTATCTCTTTGTGGAATGAGAAAATTAATACTATAAAGTAATTCAGCACAGTCTGTTTTGCCATTAACAATTTTATGTAAGAAAAGCGCCATAGCATTTTTTCGTCGATTTTCGAGACTATCTAGTTCAACTTAGTGTATCCTAGTGGTATATAGTAAATTTCTTAATCTCTATATGGACTGCTTCCAGGCGATTTATATGACACTCGTATGATGGCAACCAAACTATACTACTATATTCCAGAATACTCCGAACAAGGGAGTTGTAGAAGCATTTTATGGCGGAAACATCGTACATATGGTTACAGTTTCTTCTCAGAAAACCCAGCATTCTATAACTTTTAAGGGTAATATTAGAAATGTGTTCGTTGTTGAAAGTTACTTCTCGATCGAAGGTAACTCCCAAATCGTTTATCTTGGTAACACTTTCAAGAATTTTTCCACTCAATAAATAATCAAAAAGTATTGGTTCCTTACGACGATAATACCTCATAACTTCGCATTTTCCTACATTAAGGTGAAGATAATTTCCTTCGCACCAGAGGACCAACCTTTTTATCTCGGATTGAATCACCTCGCAATCCTTCATGGAATTTATGACGTAATAGAACTTGAGATCGTCCGCATACAAAAGACACTTGCATTTTTTCAAATTAAAAGTTACATCGTTGACAAAGAGCAAGAACCGTATAGGGCCCAAATGTGATCCCTGTGGCCAGTGGCGGATGAGGCGCGCGCCTCGGGTCTCCGGCGCATGGGGGCCTCAAACTTGGAAGCCAGAACAATTAATTATAGGTATAGGTATATTCGAAAATTAATAGTCATATTGATGCTAATTAAAAAAACTAAACTACACAACAAAAAACATATTATACACTAATAACAGTAATAACGTGTGTTCGAATCGCCAAAACATGCAACTGACGCTGGTTACGTTGGGCCGTTGGCCATTTTTGTTAGTATCTAGTAACTATCTGCGAATATATTTTTTCGTACCTTATTCTTATGTGTTCAGTATTTATTTTGTTTCATGTTCATGTTGTTTTGAAAAATAAAAAATTGTATGATTTTCAGCATTGTTCATTTTTTACTACTTGGTAATGTTAATGGGGGCCCTAGATCAGTTTGCGCCTGGGGCCTCACATAGTCATAATCCGCCACTGCCTGTGGCACTCCGGATTTGACTAGAATATCTCTTGATGTTATGCCATTCATTCCGACATATTGTCTTCGATCAGTCAGATAGGATCTGATGAAATCTAGATAACTGCCTGCCATTTCGTATGTTCTTAACTTTTCTAACAACAGGGTATGAGAAACACTGTCAAACGCTTTAGAAATATCAGTGTAGATTACGTCAATTTGAAAACCCTTTCTATGTTTTGAATGAGATGATCCTGAAACAGAGCTAAGTTGGTGGCAGTTGACCGCCCCTTGAAAAAACCGTGTTGTTCTGGAACCAGAAGTTGTTTAAAAGATTCAAATATGTCATGTGTTAATAAGACCTCAAAGATCTTGGGAATTAGGGATATTATTATTTTCTTGAAACGAAATAACAAAAGTGTTCGTTTTGATGAAACTGGAAACGAAGTGGTATCTTACATATTTTATATACAGGGTGTTAATTAAGTACGTAGACAAACTTTAAGGGATAATTCCTTGTATAATTTTAAGATAAAAAGTTTATATAAACGTATATCCTAAAATGCTTGGTTTTCGATATACAGGGTGCTAAAGTTTTCATTTTTTTTTTGGTTTTCTTAATATTCCTTTGGAATCTTTAGGAATAATTGATTCAAATTTTGCACAAATAATAAATTTACCAGTATCTACGAACTAACATTATTAATATTTAAATTAATCTACAGGGTCCTCGTTTTTTTGTGGTCATAATACGACGTCACTGACTAATTTTAAGAACAAAATCTAATTTGCCATTTTATTCTCTAACATTTACCTTTCTTGAAGTTTTTACTATCTCTTACAGCTTAGAAGATATCTTAAGAAAAATAAAATAATGCATTGTTAATATTGGATAATTTAATAAGTATTGTTTCGTCCATGACACAACGTTATTTGATACATTTTAAAACCAAAATTATGGTAAACTGAATTAAAACTTAAGCTAAGAAATAAACTGAAGCTAAGAAATAAACTTAACCTAAAGCAACTGCTGGAAATGGCCCCCTCCGACTTCAACACAAGCATTGGTGCGCCTCACCATCGACTGGCGGACCCTCTCGAAAATACCAGGAGAATTTCGTAAAATTTCGCACGACTGATGTATCGTGTTTCTTAGATCTCCTTCATTCAGAACTGGAGTTATGTATACTAGCGATTTTAGGTGCCCCCAAAGAAAGAAATCAATTTGATTGAGATCGGGCGACCTGGGTGGCCAAGGTTGAGGTCCTCCACGCCCGATCCATCGATCGGCATAATTTTCATCTAAATACTGTCGTGCAACTAAACTAAAGTGCGGAGGAGCACCATCAAACCATCATGCATAAGCCATATTCGAGCTATTTCTCCTATTGGGACATCTTTTAATAGTTCGGGTAAAACATACTCCAGAAATTGCCGATAATTGTCGCCATTAAGTCTGGGAGGCAGAAAATATGGCCCAATAAGGAAATTGCCAACAATTCCAACCCAAACATTTACTGAAAATTGCTCTTGAAAATTATTTTCAACTATAGCGTGTGGTTATCATCTGCCGAAATGTGATTATTGTGAAAATTTATTATGGCGTTTCTGGAAAAACATGCCTCATCCGTAAACAATACCTTCGATAAAAACCTAACATTTCTCACTAGCTTATTTTGTATCCAAGTACAAACGGCTACTCTGTGGGGAAAATCTCGCGGTAAAAGGGCTTGCACACGCTGGATGTGATATGGATAAAGTTGCTGTTCCTGTAAAATTTGCCATACCATAACATGTGTAATATTTAACCTAGCGGCAATTTTTCGTGTACTTGTTGCAGGATTTTCTCCTATAATATTAGGAACAACTTCCTCTAATTAAACTGTCCTTACTGTTCTGGGTCTTCCTACAAGGGCATTTGATCTTCTAAAACTACCTGTCTCACTAAGTCTGGAGTGAATATTAGTAAAAGTTTGTTTAGAAACGAAAGAAAAAACTCAAAGTCTTCCTCCACAAAGTTTAATAATAAAATTATTTAGCACAAGTCTCTACATGTTTCGAACGTAGTGACGTTCATCATCAGGAGACAGAAAATAAAACATAGTGCTGATGGTTTTAGCAGGAAAGTCGAACCTTAATGGAGCTTTTATGGAATTAAAAATTTGATATGTAAATCAAACCTAATATAAAGAAATTGATGAAATTTAAAAACATACTGAGTATGTGAGAAGTCAGTTAGTAAGGTCTAAACCAACCAAATAAACTGGGGGGGAAAGAAAAAATCTTTTCTAAAAAGGTGTCGAAGAATATTTCAAATTAAAAAAAAAAAAACTTATTAGGTAGGAAATTGTCATTGTGAGGACAAAATTAGAATTACATGTAGGTAATAAATGTTTCATTCAAGAAACTTTGTTTAGTGGGGTACCGAGGTTATATATATATATGTGGTCGCAATCACCCTCATCAGTAGGTGTGCAAGGCAATGGTCCTGATTTTTAAAATAAAATATTGGGAAAAATGCTTCGAAGAAAACGAAAATAAAAAATAATGTTCTTTTATTTTAGCCTGGCAAGAAACATCTAGAACTCGACAAAATCGTGTGCCAACTAAACAAAATCCAATTCAGAGGAGAAACCGCCAAAATTCTAGTACCCGTAGATCCTGCGGCACTCCTTCCAGAAAACAGCGGGTATTACACCTACCAGGGATCGCTCACCACTCCTCCATGTTCCGAATGTGTCATTTGGATTGTCTTCAAGGAACCAGTGGACATATCCCAGGAACAGGTACTGCATGACAAATTCTATACGGGTTTGAAGAACGTACAGGGTTTTTTTTTATAAGATTTTATGAGAAACCCTTTAAAAAAAAGTATAGGGATGAAATACCGTGCGAGCAAAAATTATTTGCATCAAAGAAGGCTTGGATTAAAAAACGTAGGGTGGTTTAGATCACAATGATATGGGGACGATATATCTAACCAAATCTAGGTTAAAATTTTGTCAAATTCATATTATGACATGATATGCCAAACTAATGAGTAATAAAATAAGTAGACAAATAGGTACAAATTTATTTTTGTTGTTTACAAAATTAACATAGTAAGAATATACAGAAAGAAAAAGAAAAATAATTACAAAAATTGCTGAAATAGGCCACCGCCATGCTCCAAGCATAAATTCACACGTCTTCGAAAGTGTTGACCAGCATCTCTGGAGAAATGTTACCACATTCTTGGATAATCCTTTCTTGTAATTGTTCTAAATTTGCAACTGGTGTTTTAAAAATAGTGTTCTTTAAATGAGGAAAAACGAAGTAATCCATAACCATTAAACAAGGTGATCTAGGTGGGAATTCAATGTCTGATCGAAAACTGATCGTCGAAAAAACTGCGTAAGTAGTTAATAGTTTCGGCGGCTGTATGGGCGGTTGCACCGTCCTGTTGAAAATATCCAAAACGTAGTTCGTCGTCAAGTAATTGCTCCACAAATGGATTCAAAATATTGTCTCTATACCGCTGTGCTGTAACTGTGTCATGGAAAAAAATAGGACCAACAATTCTTCTTCGGGAAACAGCTAACCAGACACCATTTTTTGAGGGTGCAACGTAGACTCTAAAAAAAATGGGGATTTTCACTACTTCACATGCGTGTATTCTGAGAATTCACATAACCGGAGAGGTGGAACCAGGCTGTATCCGAAAAAAATGTTAGGTCTAATAAATAATTTCTTTTCAATAAATTTTGGGTAAACCATTGAGAGTAATTCCTGCGTCTTTCAAAATCTGCCGCTTGTATTTCTTGGAATACTTGCACTTTATAAGGAAATAAATTAAGCTGCTTCTTAAGAATAGTCTTGCATGTTCCATAAGATCTTCCCACTTCTTGGGACAGGCGTCTTATACAATTTGTTGACCTATTTTGCATTATTTCACAAACGTTTGCAACAAGTTCTTCTGTTCTTACAGATGGTCTTCCTGCTCCTTTTTTTGTGTTGTATAGAACCTGTTTCCCTAACCACAGCCACGAACAAACCCGAATTGTATTGCCACTCACCATTTACTCTAACCCAGTTTCAAAAATACGCTTCAACCATGAATGTTTTGTGCTGTTCCGTAAAGCCCATTGTGTGAATTGTTCAAGAAATTGAAAAAAATAGCGATGAATCAAATTACTTGTAACGACTGTCAAAGATGACGGAATAACTGATTGATTGTTATTTTAGGTAGTTACTGACACCCAACAGGTATTAAGCTTTACGGCTAAGCATTACGTTCTTAGATGCAAGGCCCTCTTTGATGCAAATAATTTTTGCTCGCACGGTAAATATGGGTTTGTAGAGAACGTACTGGGTTTTATTTTATGAAATTTTATTAGGAAACTTTTAAAAAAAGTGTAGGGTTGAAACAGTTTTAAAATCCATTCCTTGTAACATGTTCCTACATTCTTTTTATAGGTTTTATTTAATAACGGTATAAAAGCATTTTTCCTATTTTTAGTTGGAGGTCTTCAGAAGGCTAAGATGCTACTGTCCCGAAGACCAATGTCCATGCGATGAATTTAAGGGTTACGTTAAAAGTAACTTCAGGCCTACTCTACCACTGGGTCAGCGGGAAGTGAAAGAATGTAGAATATAGAAAGCGTTGGCTTTAAAAATTTGGAAACAAATAGGGCCAACCCCGTTCTGCAGATACTAGAGCCTTTATTAGGGCTAACACGTAAATCTACCGATCCTGAGATAAATGTCGTCCAATTAATAAAGCTCGATTTTCCCCAAAGAATCGGCCCAAATTTACAGGGTGATTTGTAAAATTTTCTCGGCAATTTAATTTCTATTCGGTTCTTAGTAAGTATGCCATGACAAATTCTTGTTTGACATAAAAATTATGTAACTATCGTTATTGTTGTGACACTTTCTTAATTATTACCGATATAGATGCTGAATGCCGTTAAAAATCATGGAAGAAATCTATTCAAATGCAGTTGTTATGAATTTATTTGGATTTAGATATCTAAATGCTTGGCTAACTCGAAATAGCAACTCCTTTTTAGAATTCATTGCTGATTTGTAATTTTTGTCCTTAAACATGCCCCACAAGTCAAAGTTAAATGGATTGAGATCGGATGATCTTGGAGGACAATTCCAAGGTCCCAAACGTCCTATCCAACGATGATCGAAAATTCTATCAGCTTCTACTGTAACTCTCTTGTACAATGTGCAGAAGCTCTATGGAATTCATACCAAAAGCTTTGATAATCGTCAAGGGCCAGATTACCTCGGAAGTTTTTGATAACTGACTGTTTATAAATTATTTAGGTAGCTTTTCAATGTTAATCTTATTTATCAATTGACTAAAAATGACTATTTCTCGTGCTGAAACCCCCTTCCCTTAAAAAATTCGATTCATCGCGATCTTCTTGGCTTACCAACATTTCCCGAAACTCTCTGTTGAGGATCTTTAGGCTTCATGGCTTGGACTTTAGTAAACTTTAAATCATGCATGTTACTTATCCTGTTCTAAAATTTTTTGAACTTAAGAAATGTATGAATACATGCGAAAAACAATAATCTGGTTGTCTTTGTTACAAGTTACGGGTCGAGGCAAGTTTCTTAACGCTTTCAAATTTGAACCAAATTTTTTTCTGGATTCATGGTTCGAAGTTCATGGAGGGTAAATTTGGGTACATTTCAATAAACTTTATACATGTTGTAACATGTTCATTTAAATTTATAAGAACCACATTTGGAAAATTTCATCCAAGATTTTTAACGGTATTTAGCACCTATATCGGTAATAATTAACAAAAATGTCAAACAAGAGTTTGTCATATACATAAAAAAAAATTAAATTTCTATAAAAGCATTCTTGTAGTGAAGGAAAATACTGCTTGATTTAAAAAAAAAAATTGATTATTAATATACTGTTCTTAACCTAAATATCTAGAATTACTCTACAAACTAATAAGTTGGTACAGGTCGTAAGGTGCAGCAACTGTATTTATTAAAACCTGACAAGCAGCCTACAATTTACAGGCATTAATCATCCTATGACTGTCATTGATTAATCCAGGTTAACATTTTAACCTGGAAGGGTGGACCTGAAATTTGTTTCCAAATTTTTTATTTGATTTAAAAAAAAATATATATATACCTACAAGTGTGCAATAACATTATTTTTATATGTACAAAAGCCATAGATACCTACTTACTTTCTTAAGGAGAATATTAATTGTTTTGTTATAATAACAAATCTCTAGGAAAATTTGTTAATTTTCCCTTTCAACTTTCTTGTTTTAAAGAATGTATATAAATGTTATTTTCCAGAGAATTTTGCAGGAGGCGAGAGAAAGAATTTAATTTTGGGGCTTTCTACAGCAGCAACAAAGTATATTTTTCGAATTCTAATGAAAATCCCATAAAAAAGCTTTTTGAAGTTAATGATTTTCAAATAGATCTTTAACATCTTCTTACCTATGTTCAACAATGGAAAAATTACAACCTACTTTAAAGTTTTAATGATAAAGTTTTTTCGTTTTAAATATGCCCAAAGCGGACCAAGTTTCACAAGGAATCTTCTTTTCTCTCCCCTCTTTCTTCTTTGGTTGTTCCTAATGATGTACAGTGAACTTTTATATAATTATGTTTCTAATTTTTTAAACACATATTTCTAATAAGAAAGTAATAATTAAATATATAACTAACCAAGCATTTACCTTACAAGTCTTACATTGTGTAAGTACTCAGATCAATGGGCTTTTTCACTAAACTGACGTCATATCTGCCTCGATCCATGGATCGCCGGGATTCACGCTAAAGGTCGTGCGCCGCATCTACCTAAATATCTGGCGAATTGTTTGATATTTTTAAGCTGTTCTTATCTATTCAATTCACCAAAACAATATAATCTGGCTAACAAATTATTATTTCTTGGAAAAGTGACCATCTAGAAAGATTCTTATAATTGGGATGTATTATCAATAGGTTCTAATTTGGGATATTTATCCTGAATATGATGAATTAAGTTATAGTAAAAGCCTCATTACCATGGTCTATATGTAAGTATTTAGAGATTTGCATTCGCCTAAGCATTTTAGACTCAATACCTGCAAATGTGCCTTACGCAAAAATAAACTACACGCCATCTGAAATGTTACAAGTCTTATAATTTTTATATAATCTATGTCTAATGACTCTAAACATTGAGAGCAGGAAAACAATGCGAGGAATAGCTTGAAAATCCCATCGCGTTTAAATTTATTTGCATCACCTTAAGAGTCTATCATCGCTTTTACTCTCGGCATGCTGTACCATTTACTCGAAACCCTCTAAACCTATCGATTTTATTTCAAGATATATATTTAAAGATTTGAAAAAAAAACTGTCAGTAACGTTTCATTTGGTGTCTAGTTTATATCCAAATAACTATTTTAGAATAAAGCCAAATATTATATTTATAAACACGTTTAAATAGAAAGTATATAAGCCCAAAATATGTTTTTTATTTTCTATAATTTTTTCAAACAATTATTTATTATCGAAAAACAATTGTGCACAACGATTTTAAACAAGAACTTGGTACTAACCAGCCAGGCGAAATTATGACATTGGCATTGGTAGAAATGAACAACTATTACTCAAAGTCAAAGGTGATTGGTCAATAAATCAAAAGGTAACCTAGCCTGGCCACTTGGACTGAGAAAAAATTATTTCTACCAATGCCATTGTAATTTATGGAAGGATTTATGAAAGCTGTATGCATCTCGTCGAATACAGGTTGCATGAACATTTTTGTATCAGGCGCAAATAGTAATTTAGTTAATATTAAATTTCTGTCTGTAAATTGTCCTGACAATTTCTCATAAAGGCTGAAACGCGTCGATGGTAATATTTATTAAAACACAATTTTAGGGAAGATATAGGTAAACTGAAATAAATAGGTCTTTTCTGAACATCAGTCAGAACTTCGTTACATTATAAAAAAGCTCAAAGATATTATTATATTAACATGTACTTAATAATTGCCTTTTGTTATAGCAGTCGTTTGACAGACTCATCTCTTATGCATAATCTCAAAATTTCATTTTAATATCTATAAATACAGGAAAGTAATGGGGGTGAACGTCTTTTGAGAAACACCCGGTATATAAAGAAATATTTTTTTTATAAATACAGTATGGGGCGTTTTTTATTTAGATGGAGTAGGTATTTAAAAAAATTAAACATAGCGCACGTTGATCTGTAGAATTAATATTTTGTTTCAATTCAAAACGTCTGAATAAAAGGTTACAAACACAATAAAAACAATTGAAAAATATTGTAATAATATATATAAAAAAAAAAGATATTCTAATATCGTACCAAATATCCGATCGTCTGTATCCTATAATTATTTACAAGATTTGATAGTTGCTTTCTGTAATCAATTACACAAGTACATTCTCTTAACATCAATAATTAGACTTGGTGTCCTTCCAGTATCGATTACATTCTATACAAAGACAAACCAGAAGCTTTATTTAAGAATAATACCCACTTCAATACCCTTAAGATCTCTCTGGATGTCTTCCAAAGTCTTCCCTTTAGTTTCAGGGACTACCAAACAAATGAATATTAGTCCAACCAAGCAACAAAAGGCAAAAGCAAAGAAAGGCACTTCGATGCCAAATTCATCTTGCATGATTTGAAAGAATTTTGAGACTATGGTGACAATAAATCCAAACCAGATATCGGCCAGACATAGGGCAAAAGCCTTTACGCTAGTTGGAAACATTTCTCCTAGGAATAGTGTTGGAATCACACCCATTCCCATGTTAAATATTACTACATAGCTGAGAAGGGCCACTAAAGGTACTGCCTTCATGTTAGTAACATCAATACTAGTACTATTAGTGAGATAAAAGTAAATTCCTTCTAGCAATAGAGTCACTCCAGAGCCAATAATTGAGATAATCAGCAAAGGTTTCCGCCCGACTTTGTCTACCAAGAAAGAAGATGCCACCGCGCATATTAGCTGTAACATAAAGAAAATATTAGAGGCGGTTACAGGGGACATATCCTTGCTTGCTTCGCTAAATATACTTTGAGCGTAAAACGTAATTGCTGTGGTACCACTCAGCTGTTGAACTGCTCGTAATCCAAAAACAATATATACAGCCCTTCTATTACTAGGTATAGTAAAGAGTTCGTAGAATTTTCCATTTTGTTGTTGTTCTTCTCTTACAGCTTCCACGACCCTCTTCATTTCATCGGACACATCTTTACTTTGCCGAAATAACTGTAGACTCTTAGTTGCTTCATCAATTCGTTCCTTCATCACCAAGTAGTAAGGGCTTTCTGGCATAAAGAAAAAGGTACAGAAGAATATAGGCACAAGTGTTGCAGACACAAGTGCTGCACTCATGATGTTCATGTACGATCCGATTACGTTCATCAGCAACATTCCAGTAATCATGGAAAGTTGAATGCTGGAGCCGAGAAGCCCTCTGATATCGTGAGAAGCAATTTCTCCTATATACATTGGAAATACTGTAAACATTGCTCCGTCAGCCCATCCCGCAATAAATCGTCCGGCGTATAATTCCCAGATGGTACTTGCAAAGGCGACCAATATCCATCCCAGAAAATATCCTGGTGCCGTTATCAAGATGCTGATTCTTCTCCCGATTCTGTCAACTATACAAGCTATCATGAGAGAACCGCCCACTGCACCAATGCACGGCATGGAGGCAAGCCAGGATCCATCCTCACTTGTCACGCTGATGTGGGAATCCGGGCCGAGAAGAATGGGGAGGGAGGGGGATGGCCAGCCAAAGTGCATGGCACCAGACATAACACCGAAACATCCTGGAAAAAGTAACGATTTTTTGTTGTGATAAGGATAACCAAGAAAATAAATATATATAGTTATTTAACACAATCGATAATTCGCCGGTACAAGCCGAGTATTCCAAACCAATAAGATAGAAAAATACAGTGAATAGTGTTGGCTATTACTTGATGGAAATTTATTACAATTATTGCAATAAAAACTTTAGTCTAATTTCCACATAATATTTATTTTATAACCCGATCCGTTTCGCTACACTGTAGCTTTATCAAGGGATTTTTTAAATCGAAGGAGGTACTATAATTTTAACCTAAGTATTTATATACCAATTATCTTTTTCTTAAACAAGTAATTATATTAAGGGAATACCCACAGAGCTGTTTTTAGAATATGGTCAGTTATTGAAAAGATTTAATAAGGGCGATTTATTCATGCGGTATATGATTACCGAAGAGAGCCATACATTTTCAGATAATTTCAAAATTCTTCATACAGAAAATAAAAGCCATAAACCTAATTTGTTGGAAAGTTTGGAAATTAATCGTCATAAAAACGCCGGTCTACTTTTGAATGACCAAACACATTTGAATAAATCGCCCTTATTGAACCTTTTCAATAATTGACCATATTCTAAAAACAGCTCTGTGGGTATTCCCTTAAAATAATTATTACTTGTTTCAGAAAAAGATAATTAGTATATAAATATTTAGGTTAAAACTATAGTAGGTACCTCACTGGATTTAAAAAATCCCTTAATAAAGTACAGAGTAGCGAAACGCGTCGGGTTTCGGGTTATAAAATAAATATTATGTGGAAATTAGACTAAAGTCTTTTTGGCAATAATGGAAAAATACACTTTATCCTTTTTTACGATGAAAACAAAAACTAATAAAAATATCCATATTCAAGTTAAAACTTAACTACCATTACCATTAAAAAACCCAAAATTAGCTGTGAAGGATATATTGTAAAACACGTTGTTCCAAAAATCAGGCTTTGTACTTTACTTAAAAATTAAATTTTAAAAACTATTTATCAAAGCATTTTTTTGTTTTAATTTTGCGTAATTTTTATCTATTGATTGTATATTTCCTGCTAAGCCAATACTTTTTTGAATAATCTATAGGGTGTTTTTTGTGTACTAATAACTATCGAAACTTTGACAATATTCATAATAGCATAAAGAAGGTACAGGCATAGAACGCGTGTCTATAGATAGCTCAGCGTAGCTATATATTCTGTGGTACAGGCCTGGCAAACATGTTCTATAAACGTTATAAAATAGCGGGAGCACCGAGATACACGAACGGTATTTGAAGTAAGGCTCGGAATTGTTTTCGAATAATTCGAATATTCTAAATTCGAATTATTTGTAAGTTAAAAAATTCGAATATTCAAATATTCGACTATTTGAAATTCGAATATTTGACTATTCGAATATTCGACTGTTTAAATATTCGACTATTCAAATATTCGAATATTTAACTATTTGAATAATTTAACAGAATTATTTATTTGTCATCTTGCTTTATTCGACAAAATGCACATTATTATTATTCGATAATTTAGATATTAAAAATGACTAATACTTAAAAATGTTCCTTTATTATGTTTAAGCAGTTAAACCACTTCTACCGTGATTAAACGACTGTATTTCGGTATTTAAATAGACGACTATTCGAATATTCGACTATTTAAATATTCGACTATCTAAATATTCGACAATTCAAATATTCGACTATTCGACAATTCAAATTATTTGACTATTCGAATTATTCGACTATATTCGACTATTTGAATAACATACCAAACGACTATTCAAATACTTATATTTTAAAAATTCCGAGCCCTAATTTGAAGTAGTGGCGTAGCGAGAATTTTATTTTAATTTGACTCCCGTTCTTGCCTAAGTAGGGCAAAGCTTTTTAAAAAGGCACCATGGCGATTTTTTGCAAAAGTTTATTTTCTGTTTGTGGTGGTATATTAAAAAAAAAATTTTTTTAATCAAAAAATCAATCCTATAAGCTTACCTGTAATTGTGGCAATATACTGATATATAGCACCCCCATTCGATGAGGCTTTCAACTTATTGTCAACCCCAAAAATCATATTGTGGTGGCTCTTGTCGTTTGAAAAAACTACAAAAATCTTTTGACTGAATGGCGATCGCTCGTCAGAGCCCACAGTTAAATACTTAAATCACTATCTTTAAGCAAATAAAAAAATTAACAATCTTATTTAACTAATTTTAACAGTTTATTTATCGCTACAGCCTGATAATCAGTAAGCAGGGACAATCCTAGCAAGGGTGCAGCGACCGCTTCGCACGAGGGTGTCCGGTTTTAGGACCTGACCTGGCCTATTTGCAAAATTGTTATTTCAAATAAAAATATACATTATTAGTAAGCTAGTAAAAATTTATAAAAAAGTAGCCAGTAAAATTGTTTGTATTAAAGATGTTTACATGATTATGCAAATTATGCATAATAGTCAAATAAAAGAAGCGTATAAAAATGAATGTTAGTTAGAAATCTGCTTTGTTAAAGGAGGATAGACTTTATCACGTGAATCACTTCAGTACTGTTTTGTGTCCAGTCTGTGCATGAGTTAAAAACCCTCCAAATGGATTTAAGAATATATTTTTGGGCTATAACTCTTAAGAGAAAAATAATATGGAAACAAGTTTTTTACAAATGTTGTAGAACATTACATTTTGCACAAAAAAATGTATTACTACTTTTTTCTTATCTCCATTATTTAAGCCATAAGAGGTTCGCAAATTTCAAAAACTATTTTTCGGTCAGGTCACTGTCGTTCTTTTAGATGATAAATGATTTTTTGCGGATACAGGATGCGCAAATAAATGTAACTCTATTATATCTGAATTTGGTGGGTAGATAGTTAATACCGCGGAACAGGACTTGGGGTAGTTTTTTATTTTGAAAAATGGTCGTGTAGGACACAGAAACTTTTTAAAACTTTGATTTTTGGCTTTACTCTACTGAGGAACGCATATTTAAATATGTCCAATAAATCTACGACAAAATTATATTATTGATTTGTTTAGGTCGTAATTTTGACTGTGAAAGGTACTTTTATAGATTATGTGCAATAAAAAAAATCAATTTACAATATAAAAATATTATATTTTTCATTACAAGATAGTTCTTAGAACAGAACTTAAGATACAAAAATAAATAATATGTCATCTGAATACAAAAACAGTCCAGTTCTTTTCTACAACTGTTAGTAGAATCTTACAATTAAGTACTTGATTTTAAAAGTTTACTTTGGTACTTTTTCGAACAGTTAAGCACTTATAAAAAAACTAGAATAATGTTCTTTCTCATCTGAATGCTACATTTAACCGTAATGTTCTCAAAAATATTTATTTTAATTCGTCACCCAATTTATCTACAAATGTGTATGTTCAATACCCTTAAGTTCCCTCTGGATGTCTTCCAATGTTTTCCCTTTAGTTTCAGGGACTACCAAACAAATGAATATCAGTCCAATCACGCAACAAAAGGCAAAAGCAAAGAAAGGCACTTCGATGCCAAATCCATCTTGCATAATTTGAAAGAATTTTGAGACTATGGTGACAATAAGTCCAAACCAGATATCGGCTAGACACAGAGCAAAAGCTTTGACACCAGTCGGAAACATTTCACCTAGAAACAGTACTGGAATCACACCCATTCCTATGTTAAAGATTATTACATAGCTAAGAAGGGCCACCAAAGGTACTGCCTTCAAGTTAGTAACATCAACACCAGTACTATTGCTTAGGTAAAAGTAGGTTCCTTCCAGTGATAGAGTCACTCCAGATCCGATAATTGACACAATTAACAAAGGCTTTCGTCCTATTTTGTCTACCAAGAACGACGAGGCAACGGCACACGTTAGCTGTAAAGTAAAGAAAATAATGGAAGCTGTCGTAGAGGGCATGTCTTTGCTGGCTACATGAAAGATGCTTTGAGCATAGAAGGTGATTGCTGTAGTTCCACTCAGCTGTTGAATAGCACGCAATCCAAATACTATAAATACAGCCCTTCTATTGCTCGGTATCGTAAATAGTTCGTAGAATTTTCCATTCTGTTGTTGTTCTTCTCTTACAGCTTCCACGACCCTCTTCATTTCACCGGACACATCTGTACTTTGCCTAAATAATTGTAGACTCTTTGTTGCGTCATCAATTCGTTCCTTCATCACCAAATAGTATGGGCTTTCTGGCATAAAGAAAAAGGTACAGAAGAAGATAGGTGCAAGTGTAGCACATACAAATGCGGTGTTCATAATGCTCATGTAAGATCCGATTATGTTAATCAGCAGCATTCCAGTAATCATAGAAAGTTGAATGCTCGAGCCCAAAAGACCTCTAATATTGTAGGAAGCAATTTCTCCTAAATACATTGGGAAGGCCGTGAACATTATCCCATCGGCCCATCCAGAAATAAACCTTCCCACGTACAATTCCCAGATGGTACTGGCGAAGGCGACCATCAACCATGCCACTAGATAGCCTGGTGCTGTCATAAGGATGCTGCTTCTTCTTCCGATTCTGTCAACTAAACAAGCCGCCATGACCGAACCTGAGACAGCGCCAATGCACGGCATTGCAGCAAGCCACGATCCATCCTCACTTGTCACGCTGATGTGGGAATCCGGACCCAGAAGAATGGGGAGGGAGGGGGATGGCCAGCCGAAGTGCATTGCACCGCAAATGACACCGAAACATCCTGGAACAAAAAAAACACTGATGCTAACGACGTTCTTCGATCTTTTTTTTTTTATATTTGTCTCTTTTGCAAAGTCAACCACAAAGTTTTTTTATAAAATTTAATAAAGGAAGACATTATTACTTCCTCTTTGCTTGGCTCAACCTTGACGGATGACTTATCCGAGTTTCGCTTCATGCAACTGCCGTTGGGTGCGGAAAAAGCAGTTTCCGCATGTGTTAGGTACAAAATATTATGACGAGATTCTTTAAAGTTAATAAAAATTTAGAGAAAATAAAAATTTAGTTATTAGGTACCTACTAAATTGAAGAAAAAGGATTTATTCATAATATGAAAAAAAATGCTAAGAACTATCTTTTTGGGTTCTAATGATTTTTTTTCGTATCATTCGTCCGAAAGAAAAAATGTAATCTAAGCATTGATATTTCGTGAGAAAATTTCACACTTAAGCCAATTAAAATATAATATTTTTGTCAATCATTTTTACTAAACGTATTTCCACTTATTAATGTTGCTAAAGGTAACCGATGCTGCAGAGAAAAAAATCGGAAAGTTTCGTCGTCCTAACAGAAACGATTTAAAATAAAAGCATTTTATAAGCTATAAAATATAGATGTAGACTTATTAAAATACGCCAAAAACTCTAAATACATTTAAAAAAAGAGGTTCTCAATTTGTTTCCATATGAATTGTATACAGTGTGGTTGTTTAAGTGCAACATATGGGCATTTTTTTTATTACCGATTTCTCAGAAAATTTTATTCTTGAAAAAAGTTGGTACATGTTCGATAATCATATTAGGTGCACTTGGAATGGTTGCAAGTCAAACGGCGTACAGGGTAGGCCAAAAAATATAAAACTTGCACAAAAATAAAGTTTTTTAATAAACATTTAAAATAAAAATGTTGCACGTTAAATGATCAGTTTTTTAATTAGCATATTTTCATAACTAATGTTTTATCGTGTTAAAAAGAATTTTTAGGATATTTTAAAGTTCTGTTTAATATCGTTGCAACAAACATGAAGTTTGTGATTTCTTAATAAATTAAAAATTCAAGTAAATATTACAAATATGCTTGAATTTGAACAAAAATATGTGAAATTGATTTAATTTTGATTAATTTATGAAGGTCTTTATGGTGAATATAAAAAAAAAATTTTTGGCAAATTATTAATGTTTTTAAAAAAAATATATTTTTTTATTTTAGGAGGTCACGTTTTTGAATCTATGCATAACTTTTAATTCTAAACATATTTTTTGTTAATAATATTTTGCTGAATTTTCTGAAATAGGGGTACTTTATTCTTGTACAGGTTTTATATTTTTTGGCGTACCCTGTACGCCGTTTGACTTGCAACCATTCCACGTGCACCTTATATGATTATCAAACATGCACCAACTTTTATCAGGAATAGAATTTTCTGAGAAATCGGTAATAAAAAAAATTCCCATATGTTGCACACTTAGTTAACCACACTGTATATTATATTTTTTTTGTATACAGTGTGTATCAGCCACATAGAATAAATTCGATAATAATTACACGGGGGCGTGTCCAAAAAAACGCTCGGACACGTCGATTGGTATTTTTAGTTGCGCATTTTTTCAATAAAAACTTTTTATACAGGGTGTGTCATGTAACACTGGCCAATACCAACTTTCTTATTTTAAATGCAACGACCTATACAGTGTGTGTATAAAGTCTGGAAACGGCTTAATAACATCACAATTTACTGGCCGATTTAAACCAAATTTGGTACAGTTGTGTTAGAGGATCTAACGCACCGAATGACGATATTGGCGTTGTTGCCAGCTTTTTAGTTTGTCTGGAATTCGAACGAATTTTATATTTTTAAATATAACACCCAGTATATTTTTACATTTTTAAATTCCACATAAAAGTATAATTATTTTTTATTAAATGCATTATTAGTCTATACGTCATAGTTTCCGAGATATTGACTCTCGAAAAAGTGACATTTTTGAACTTTGACAGCTTATAACTTTCTAACAGTACGTCTTAGAGCAAAACGGCTTACATGTCCCTATCTTCAATTTTTATTATCTTCCCAAAAAAATCAACTTCCGGTTAAACCGGATGTAACTCGAAAGCAGGAAATATAGTTGTTCCGGTTTAACTGGAAGTTAATTTTTTTGGGAAGATAATAAAAATTAAAGATAGGGACATGTAAGCCGTTTTGCTCTAAGACGTACTGTTAGAAAGTTATAAGCTGTCAAAGTTCAAAAATGTCACTTTTCGAAAGTCAATATCTCGGAAACTATGAAGTATATGCTAATAATGCATTTAATAAAAAATAATTATAATTTTATGTGGAATTTAAAAATGTAAAAATATACTGGGTGTTATATTTAAAAATATAAAATTCGTTCGAATTCCAGACAAACTAAAACGCTGGCAACAACGCCAATATCGTCATTCGGTGCGTTAGATCCTCTTACACAACTGTACCAAATTGTACATGAAATATGTCTAAAATTTTCTGAAGAATCCAAAAATTTAATAATATACAGCATTTGCAGCAAGCATATTGGCCACTGTTGTTTCATGACACACCCTGTAGAAAAAAATTTTATTGAAAAAATTCTCAACTAGAAACACCAATCGACGTGTCCGAGTGTTTTTTCGGACACTCCCCCATGTATTTATTCCTTTGCCTGATACACACTGTATATCGGAAAACACTGGACCGATGTGTATCTGTGCTGGAAAAAACTGTTATAAAAAATTCAAAAAGGCGACAGAATACTTTTTATCATACGATTTTGGCCAAAATGGGTGTAACCTTCTTGGGTAACCGTGTATGTCTCGGATAAAACAACGATTTAACTTCAGTTTTAAAAAAAATCAATTCAATATGGCGGACTAAGTACCGTGCGAGCAAAAATTATTTGCTTCAAAGAGGGCTTGGTTTAGATCACAATGATATGGGGACGATATATCTAACCAAATCTAGGTTAAAATTTTGTCAAATTCATATTATGACATGATATGCCAAACTAATTAGTAATAAAATAAGTAGACAAATACAAATTTATTTTTGTTGTTTACAAAATAAGAATATACAGAAAGAAAAAAAAAATTACATAAATTGCTAAAATTGGCCAAGCATAAATTCACACATCGAAAGTGTTGACTAGCATCTCTGGAGAAATGTTACCACATTCTTGCATAATCCTTTCTTGTAATTGTTCTAAATTTGCAACTGGTGTTTTAAAAATAGTGTTCTTTAAATGAGGAAAAACGAAGTAATCCATAACCGTTAAACAAGGTGATTTAGGTGGGAATTTAATGTCTGATCGAAAACTGATCAATCTGTCGTCGAAAATATTGCGTAAGTAGTTATTAGTTTCGGCGGCTCTATGGGCGTCCTGTTGAAAATATCCAAAACGTAATTCGTCAAGTAATTGCTCCACAAATGGATTCAAAATATTGTCTCTATACCGCTGTGCTGTAACTGTGTCATGGAAAAAAATAGGACTAACAATTTTTCTTCGGGAAACAACTAACCAGACACCAATTTTTTAAGGGGGCAATGTGGACTCTATACAATAAAATGGGAATTTTTACTACCCCACATGCGTGTATTCTGAGAATTCAAATAACCGAAGAGGTGGAACCAGGCTTCATCCGAAAAAAATGTGAGGTCTAATAAATCATTTCTTAACAATAAATTTTGGGTAAACCATTGAGAGTAATTCCTCCGTCTTTCAAAATCTGCGGCTTGTATTTCTTGGAAAACTAGCACTTTATAAGGAAATAAATTTAGCTGCTTCTTAAGAATAGTCCTGCATGTTCCATAAGATCTTCCGACTTCTTGGGACAGGCGTCTTATAAAATTGTTGGCGTATTTTGCATTATTTCACGAACGTTTGCAACAAGTTCTTCTGTTCTTACAGAACACAGCCACGGTTCTGTTCAGGCAATAATAAAAATCCCCGGCAATAAAAGCAACGTTGGGAAAATGTTCGTGAAAATCGTCCATGCATAAACCCGGATTGTATTGCCACTCACCATTTACTCTAACCCCGTTTCGAAAATACGCTTTTTGCTGTTTCGTAAAGCCCATTGTGTGAATTGTTCAAGAAATTGGAAAAATTAGCGATGAATCAAATTACTTGTAACGACTGTCAAAGATGACGGAATAACTGATTGATTGTTAATTCAGGTAGTTACTGACACCCAACAGGTATTAAGCTCTACGGCTAAGCATTACGTCCTTAGATGAAAGGCCCTCTTTGATGTAAATCATTTTTGCTCGCACGGTATTTATTTTCTTAAAATACATAGACGTGAGTTTTTGCAAACTTGGTTATATTTTCTTCACTAAAGAAGATATTAAAAAAATATTGCTTGTAATTTTAAATCGTATTTTGTTTTTCCAATGCCTTTTGAAAAACCTTTACCGTTGAAACTTAAATATAATCATATTTTTCCGTGTTTATTTTTGTTCTTGTTAATATCTCCGGTATGAAAAAAGATATCAAGTTGTGGTTTTCGCCAGTTTTTATTCATCTTTAAAATCAGGTAAAATTAAATAAACTATTATATTAAAATTTTTTTTAACAATGCGCAATGTTTGTTAAGCTCCCTCTATATAGCGCCTACTTTAAAAATCATATTGTCATAGTTTATATAGTGGAATTTATAGTAGCGGAAACTCTTTTTACCAAAACTAACTTTACTGAATTCTGTTGAGCTAACCCGGAGTTATGAGCATTTGTTTAAAATAATGTTCAACCTACCTCCACAACTTTATTTTAAAACTGACGTAGACGTTTCATAAGTAAATTTTGTTCAGAAAGCCTCTAAGAATACGAAAATGGTACTTTCAATACACCTTAAATAGGCAACTTTTGAAAATACTGAGTTTTACTAATTTACCGTTACGGTTACGCCCTCTAGCGCTCGACTGAGAAACTTGAAAATAATTTCCCGCAATTTCTCATGACCACTTTTACCAAAAAATTTTTTTTTCCCACAAGCCATACGACTAACCCTCTCTGAGATACGGCCGAGAGTCATTCTTAGTGGGACACCCGGTACAAAGGTGTCTATAAAAAACACTAACTGTGAAAAAGAGAAAATAATAATGAATAAACACTGTAAAATTTTTAGGATGTATCAAATTTATATTTTGGTACTAATTGTTGGTAAAAACTTAACAAAAAGCACTATAGATGCGGCATGATGAGGAATGATCGGACCATAATATAAATTTTAGTACGGAAATATCTTTAAAAAATTGAAAAAATGTTTACTCCGATGACAAAACCCACTTAAGGGTGTTTTCTCCCCTACCTGCCCTTAAGGCAAAAAATCCGATTTGATGAGGTTGGGAAAAAGTATTATTTGATTATCTCCAAAGATGGACAGCCATTGATGGCCAGTGATTGATGATCAAATTCAAAATTAAAATTTTAGAATAGAAATTTCCCCAAAAATCCGCGGGACCATATGATAGGTGATAAATAGCTCCTTATGTCCTACTCGAATATTATTGTTTCATAATACCATAGTTACCAGACACTTTAAATGGTATATAGTACCCTAGGGCATTAAGGAAGTTTCTAATGCCCTGAACGGAAAATCCATTATTATTATGAATTTCAGTTTTGACTTTGACACAGCACGACAATGAACACTTATTACCTTTGCTAGCAACTTTATAGGTAAAAAACCGTTCGTGATTACGAATTTTCTTTTAATTTAACTTGGAATTATCTGAAGTAGGACATAAAATATTATATTGCATTACTTGATGTCTATACCCTCGGGCAACTTTTGTTGCCCTCGGAGGCATAAACATCATCATAATGCCTTTAATATATAAATAACTATAAACAGCTTGTTCATCCTGATAACATAACATGAATTTTAAAAACTTACCTGTGATTGTGGCAATATATTGATATATGGCACTACCATCCGCTGAAGGTTTCATATTATGCTCAATTCCCAAAATCATTTTTCTTAATTTTTCAAGAAAAAAACACAAAATTCTTTGAATTGAAACTATTTTATAGTGTCAGACCCCCTCTTCAAGTTAAATAGTGGCACTACCTTTGGCCCAATAAAAAAGCAATATTGGATTTGAATAAATTAAAACGGTTTAATAAATACCTTTTTTTTTTGGTTTTACTACAACATTTTATAATGTCTTACAAAAATCTGGGGTGCTTAAGTCTGAACTACGTGGTGTACAAAAAGGCTTTGAAGTTTGATGTCACGTTGATACGGTCTTGTCTAGTTAATCGGTACTGGTGAAGTCTATTTTTAGAAGAAAATCTTGTTCTTCTGTGCTTAAAATAGCCTAAACGATTGCGAATCTACATTTGCCGCAGGATGCTTGGATAATTTGAAGCAAAGATCGGAAAAAGTGGAAAGAAGAATACCGATGGATTTTGTTAACACTTATTAAATTCAGTAGCGGAGGTTATTTTGTTTTAGATTGTTGAAATATTTTTAATAACAATAAAAATCTTAAAGAGAAAGATTTATTTTTTAAAGTTCCATTTTATTACCGAATCAGTCAAAATAATTAATAAAGTGGGGCAGAAAGAAACAAAACTCTTCACATGACTTTAATAATTATTAATAATTTGGCTATTTTTGTAGGTAATTATTTTCTAGAAAAAAAGAGAAGCAATAGTATATGTCTCCTTCTGAATATACCATTTAAAATTAAAAGAAAAAGTTAGTATCCTCTTAACCTAGGATTATTGTCCTAGTTTGAAGGGTGTCCGAGACTGTTCGTTTGTCCGGGCGGAGTTCCCTTTACAATCCGTTTTTTTTAAAATTATTTCTGTAATATAAAATGTATGTCCTACGCCACAGCTCATTTTTGGGGTTGGCGACCTTTTATTCACAAAGGACTGCTGTATTAACTTGTTAAGCTAAAAATCCGGGGTTTTCGTACTTCTTATCCTTGTTATATATGATTTTACAGATACCAACCCTGTATTAACCTATATCTTAATTGGCACCAAATGTCGGTAGTAGTATTAATTTTAAGTAACTGCTGTAAAAATTATTTTTGTAAATTTGTTTTTAAAGTTTTGGGGCTAGCTTTCCGTATATTGTCAAATTTCATCTTTAACTAGGTAAGAGTAGGTATATGACATATTTCCATATAATATGGCAATTGGACCACTGAGCCAGAATAACCAGCTTCCATAAAAATATAAATACGCTATGGGATTTTTCACTAAAATGCTTTTTTTATTATTGCATTAAGAAAATTTTTTTCTAAGGATTCTGTTTTTAAATTTTGGAAATACGGTCTTAAATAAACTCACGCCAAAACACTAAATAATGTAACATCTGCCTCGACCAGTTGAGGGGGTTCTGGCTGAAGGTCGACGCGCCGCTTTTACCTAAATGATATCTCGATCTTGTCTCCTGTTCTTTTCTATTTAAGTTATCGAAACAAAGATAACATTATAATTGGCAGCTCGACTGGAAAATAAAAAAAATGCGCTGATAAAGGGATGACGTACCATAAGTATCTCCTCTCCTGCATTCAAACTGTCTGCTTTCGCGACGTATTTTTAATTACTTCCAGAAAAGTTTTGTGATGTTCTAGGAGAAGTTTTATTATTGGGATATATTTTCAATGGGTTCTAATTCAGGATGTAAGTGCTGAATATGTTAGTCTAATTCAGGATGTCAAAACTGAATATATTATTCTAATTCAGGATGCAAGTGCTGAATATGTTATTTTAATTAAGGATGTAACGGCTGAATATGTTATTCTAATTCAGGATGTAGGTGCTGAATATGTTATTCTAATTCAGGATGAAAGTGCTGAATATGTTATTCTAATTCATGATATAAGTGCTGAATAATGTTATTCTAATTCAGGATATAAGTGCTGAATATGTTAATCTAATTCAGGATATAACTGCTGAATAATCTTATTCTAATTCAGGATATAAGTGCTGAATATGTAATTCTAATTCAGGATATAAGTGCTGAATAATGTTATTCTAATTCAGGATATAAGTACTGAATATGTTAATCTAATTCAGGATATAAGTGCTGAATAATTGTATTGTAATTCAGGATATAAGTGCTAAATATGTTAATCTAATTCAGGATATAAGTGCTGAATATGTTATTCTAAGTCAGGATGTAAGTACTGAATAAGTTATTCTAATTCAGGATGTAAGTACTGAATATGTTATTCTAATTCAGGATGCAAGTGCTGAATATGTTATTCTAATTTAGGATGTAAGTGCTGAATATGTTATTCTAATTCAGGATATAAGTGCTAAATAATGGTATTCTAATTCAGGATATAAGTGCTGAATATGTTATTCTAAGTCAGGATGTAAGTACATACTGAATAAGTTATTCTAATTCAGGATGTAATTAGGTACTGAATATGTTATTATAATTCAGAATGTAAGTGTTGAACATGTTATTCTAATTCAGGATGTAAGTGCTGAATATGTTAAATTTGATTATAGTTAAACCAAAATATGCTATAATTTTTGTATATATAGTGAAACGGGCCTCATTAAAAAAAGAAAAAAAGAGTTACAACCCAAAAATTACCGCTTTTCTTGTCATCAGAAAAACCAAATTGTCCTGTACCGCCCCTGAAAAAAATTATTATGGAACTAGGGCTCCTATTTGAACCAATTAATTAAGTGACGATAAATCGTTTAACACTACAACGTTAAAAAGGAATTTTAGAGAAATGGAAAAACATAAAGGCTAAATCAATTAACAATATTAACATAATTTTTAAAAGTAGTATTTTCAGAAACTCCTTGTGCCGATGCAATAATGTTTGGTTAATTTTTACACACAAATTACATAATGTTTGTTTACGACAACAATGCAATGTAATATAATGGGAATTTTTTAGACTAATAACTCCTCATAAATTGATAATAAGGCAAGAGCAATCTTTTAAATTATTTTATTTTATATCTAAGTATTCACATCACTTCACTATTTATTATTTTATCAACAACCATTTGATAAAAGGCGCATATTACTTCTGATAGTAAGCTCATTGGGCTATGCATAATACAAGTGTAAATTATGAATTCGTAATTCATTCACTCCTAGTTAAATCCCAGAAGGCCTTGATCCAATATCTTGATTGAAATTACATATTAAAATTTACGCTGTTAAAAAAAGCCAAATATAGCCTCTTCGGGCCCCGGGTATCGTATATGATACTACGGTTCTAAAATTTATTATAAATCTTCGGGTTGTATTTCAGTTATTTGACCCTCTGGGTATCGCATGTGATATGCGCCTACTATTGGGTAAAAAATTGCAAGGTCACGTATCGCGTGGTTTGACCGAGTTATTTAGTTGTTTGTTTTATTGAGTGTAGACGCCATGGCCGGTGCCAATAAAAATAAAGGAACTAAACGTAAGTATTAAATTTTTTGGCGTTTTTTTTGCATAGTTCCTGTTTTTAACAGTTCAGAAAAATTGTAGCATGCTGTTATGTTAAAATAAGTAGGCTAAATAATGTTTTTCATCCCTTAAACTCAAAGTATCTCTACTGATACTACGGGTCCCAAACGATACAATATTTTAAAATATTGTTTTTATTTTTTCAAGCACTGACTGAAGCAGAACTTCAGGAGGCCGTAGATAATACAAACTTGGATGGATCGGACTTGAATGGAAATGTTTCCAGCGATAACGATGAATGGGATGAATGGAATAGCCCGACCGATACTGAAGTTTTGGGAACTTTTTACGATGAAACACTGGTTGAAAATGATGAAGAAGGTGGTGACGGACTACCTGGCATTTAAGTTCTCGCTTGCTAAGTCCCTTTTGTATTCGAGAGAAAAATCTTCGTCTAACTCAGAGGAGAGTGACGTTGATAATGAGCCCAGCAGAAAAATATGGAAAATTACACCAATTCCTGACAAACGCCTACGAAAGAGGGAAGCTAAACATTTCCCTGAACACCTTAGTGGGACCCAAAAATCTAGATCAAAATGCAGATATCCCGGATGCAGAAGCCTAGCAGTGTGTTGCATGTAACGTGTTCTTATACTGTATTCTTTAAAGAAATTGTTTTTCTGCCTTTTACCAATAAATGTTAATTAAAATTTAAAAAAAAAATGTTTTATTGTCATAGTTCAGACCCAAAGTATCATTAGTGATACCACAATTTTTTTAAAACGTACCCATCCAAAAAATATTTAAATAATTTTTTTAGCGTTTTGTATCCCTCTAAGATTATTTATTTCCCTTGGCATCATAATATTCCCAGCAATTCTGTCTTGGGCCCGAGGAGGATAAGGGAATCTATATGTAATTTTTAATTTTAAAAATAGTCTGTAATTTTCCGGTTTCGGAAAAATTACCTTTTTTTAAGTAGCATGCCTTGACATCAATAAAGCGTTAGCTGATATTTAAAATGTCAAAATGAGGCAAAAATTGGTATTTCTTAGTCAGAATTTAAAATTCATCTCGATACACTAAGAAAAATGCCTTCCATTCCTTATAAGAATTCACATACTCTTTATACAACTGTTGGATACAATATTATGTGACCGCAACGCGCTTTTCTACTGCAAGACAACGAAAATTGCTAGACCGTTGTGTAGTGATAATATCACGGTAATTTAGCCAATAGGAAATAGAAGTTAATGCTACCATAGAATGGTTTAGCCATTATTGCTCTGAATACTCACAGTAATTATCAAGTTATATGAGGGTGTAATCTGGTTTTATATACTCTATCACTTCCGACTGGCAGTTGTAATGAAACTTGACATTAATCATACTAATATTTGCTTACTACGATTAATAAAGCATATACCTACTTACCGTTAAAAATCAGAACTATGGTTCTCAAAAATTTAAATGCTTCTAGTGTGATATTGTTCTTGTCGTTTAACATTGCATATGATTATCTATTATGCAACATGGTTTACTGAGATGAGATACAAATAAGAATCTTCTATCGCTTTATCTGACATGCAAAGTTTAAAAAAATTTAAATACAACGTTAAAATCAGGTACTGACAAATTCCGACAGGACAGCTAGAAGACTCCAAACAACGATGTGACCTGCGCAACAAATTCATTAAAACCAAGAAGAAAATGCGTAGCATTGAGAAGATACAATTTATTTCCTAACAAAATTGCTGTATTAAAAGTACCTAGTTCATTATTCAACAAGACTGTGCTGGTAGTGGATCTGATAATCTGATTACTACCAATTAAAACACTTTTCTGGCGAATCTGGAATTGATATAACACTAAAGGAGGTTTGATACACTAGCCAATTTATTTAATATGGGTTAATACAAAATAAGTTATCAATAATACAGACTATGTCTTAGCAAACCTGTTGTATTCGATCATGTTTCTCAGTGTAATTGGGTCATTTACGTTTGTAAATTTTAATTCCTGTTAAGTGCTGAAATAAATAATTAAAAATCTTAAAAAATGTATGCTTATAGTACAGAATATATTATACAGGGTGATTCACGGTGGATGGAACGTTAGACGTTTCTGACGAACCAGTAAAGGAATCGTTCTGAAAATTTGGTCGCCTAGATAAACGGACATGCTCTACCAACCTAAAATATTTTTAACAATACAGTGTTGCCGCTTCCACACAAAAATAATAGTAACTCCAATTTTTTAAATGCAACACCATATATTTTATTTTGTTTTCGAAACCCCCATTACTTTCCTTACAATTTTTATTAACCCTACTCTATACTTATCTCTTACCGTTTCTAAGATATAAATTAATTTCCGTTTTTTTTGTCCGAAAACGTCACTTATGAAAATGCTGATAATTTTGAACTTTAAAACACTGAAACCCTTTTTTTTTTTATTTATTTATTTTACGTCGGCCTTTTTGTCGAGGGTAGGGTTCTTTAACGTGCCAACATCCATGACACGGGGCCCACAGTTTAACGTCTCCTCCGAAAGACGGCGCCACCTCTTAAACCAAATTCCAAATTTAACATCGACGTTGCCGGCACCGGGAATGGAACTCGGGCCTACGATCTGTGAGGCTGCTGCGCTAACCACTAGACCACAACCCTAAAATTTGGAAAATAGTTAACTAATACCATAGGGCTCTTTGCCCTAGTCCCAAATCTTAGTTGCAATATACAGGGTGGTTTAAAAATACACTTATTCTGATAACTTGAAAAAGTTACCATAAGTCCTTTTTTTTAAATGTAACACCCTGTATATTATTACGGATTTGAAAAGCTGCTAAAATTTCACTTAATTCTAGTTTAACCATTTTTTTGACGTATTAAGAATAATTTGTAAAATGTTCTATACAATTCAATTTTTATTCGGGCATTAGTAAGTTAGGCATGACAAAAACTGATGTTTACGTATGTTACTATGGTTAACGTTTTGACATTTCATTAAGTTTAGATACAAGATAGAAATACAGTTTAAAGTCATGGAAGAAAACTATACAAATGCAGTTCTTTTGAATTTATTTATTTTGTTTGGACAAAGTGTGTTTGCATTAACATGCAAAAAACATTAAAACTAAATTTTTCTTGAAATCCATGCAGTCAACACCCGCATATTAAAGTGTTTGGATGTAAACGGCCAGCGTTTTGAACATCTCTTAAAATGGCATTTTATTAGTTATAATTTTCGTAGTATGATGAACATAAGATGAACAAACTACCATTTTATTCAACGATAAATACTACTATGTTTTATTCACTTTGCAATCAAAAACACAAAAACCCGCTTGGTGACAATAGGATGTTTGGCACCAGAATAATCGAATTTTTGGTCACACTTTGCTTCTGTCGCGGTAGATGCGCATGCCGCGTCCCCTCCTTTACCTCGTCTAAGCTCTAGGGTATAGAGTTGTTAAGAAAAGAACCGAACAGGTTAGAGATAGCCTGTTCAGTGAACTGTTATTTGCAAAAGAACTGAACAGGTTCTTTAGATAGACTTATGACAGATGATTGCGCTCGCTTAACCTATTCAACCGACCACGCGGCGCTGCGCGCTCTGTTCACAGAACACCGCTGCATCCGTGTGTGTGCTCTCTCTGTTCCCTGCCTGCTCCACGCCGCATGAAAGAACAGCCTGTTCTTTCTACCCAACTGGTCTTTGAGTAGGTTCAGTTCTTTTAAGAGAGTGAGATTCGACCGACTCGGTGACGGGGACCGCTGAACTGGCAGGAGTGGCAGGCTAAACGACGTGATGGCGCGGTTAGAAATTTTTGAAATTTACCGGGAATCTTGGTGTGTTTGCTGTTTTCTTCGCGTCGGCTCTGTTATTTCTTTTCTGTGTACTAAATTGTATTGTACTGTGCAGATAATTAAAAATCATATCCGCTATTTTCTTCCGTTTTCGCCATATACGATCAAGAATAATATTAATATACCAATTGAGTAAGTGACAATAATTTATGATCAAAAGAACAGGTGAACAGGTTTACGGAACCGGTTCCCGGGTGAGAACCGAACTGTTCGAACCTGTTCAGCAATTTACCTGCTCTTTAACATCACTACTAGGGTATATTTTGTGATGACCACAGAAGAAAAAGTTAGTTGACGCCTATTTTCATTAGAAAAATTCAACTGCGCATGCGTCAACTAAAAATCCCGAATCGGTTCTATCAAAAAGCTCGAACTGCAATGATAGTTCGAGAACGGTTATGCACCGGTTCGAAATATAACCAAAACACTTGAATGTCACTTCGGAATCAATTCTAACCTCAACCAAAACATAAATATGTCACTGCGCATGTGCGGACTGTTCTAGAACGGTTCTAAGCTAGGCTAGAACCAAAACAAAGCTAATGTTAAACAACAAGAACAATATCACACTAGAAGTTATTTAAATTTTGGACAATAATTACAGTACTGATTTTTAATGGTCAGTATATGCTTTATTAACCGTAGCAAGCAAATATTATTATGGTTAAGGTCAAGTTTCATTACAACTGCCAGTCGAAACTAATACAGTATATATAAAACCAGATTACACCCCAATAGAATTTGACATTTTATAGCCGTTATTGCTTTGAATACTCAATAGGCAATAAACCATTTTATTATTGAAAAAATATCAAAATAGAAAAAATAGTATATTAAAGTAGGGGAAGGTTGCCTATATTGAACCGCTACCTAAATTGAAGCACAGTACATTTCTCCGAAACTAAACAAATGCCATATCATCTGGGAACACTATAACATACTTCCACCCAGAACCTTTGATCGGCAACAAACTCAACTAGTTGGCAGTTAGTGCTTGGCGTATACAGAGCAAAACGTAATTTACACAATTTTAATGTAATATTTTTAGGATTTTTCTCAGAATTTTCCTTAGAATAAAACTCTAAGCAAAATCTTTTTTATGGAAGTTATCAAGTAAGTTTTTCTCTTTCTATTTCTCCTATTACCATGCCATATTTGTTTTTTCTTGTTTCTTTCCTGGGTGGTTTTGTAAAACACGTGGTAGTTGCTTAAATTGGACCACTGGTTGATTGCCAAAATTGAACCGGTCCAATTTAGGCAATTTTTCCAAATTGAGCAAAAATAATTTTTCCCTTTAAATAAGTTAATGTCATAAACTAACACCACTTCAATATTGCTAAAATCTTTTTTCTTTGAGTTAAAAAATTAAACTATGACTGGTCCAATATAGGAAACTAATAGGTACTTTTTTGCATTAGGATGTCTTCTACCGAAATTTTGATTGTAAATTTGATGTTTTTTTGAAATATAGGTATAAAACTTCCTATACCAACAATTTTATTTTTATTTATTTATTTTCACCTAAGCTTCCGATTTAAATCATGTGGTCCAATTTTGGAATCCCCAGGTACAATTTAGGCAACCGGTTTCCTATATTGAACCACTTGCAGAGGTTTTTTTATAGCCTGGTATATCATAGATACTTTGAAATAAAATTCTGCAAAAAATCCTGCAGTTAAACAACATACTAAAGTATAGCTTCAAGATCGATTTTGCGTTATTATCAGGATCTACGATAAGAAATCTGGAAATTGGTCCAATATAGGCAACCTTCCCCTACATGTTTTATAAAGCAGCAAGCGGTTCGTTTGCTAACATAGACGCGTGCTATAAAGTAATGCATTATAAAACGTGTACTTTAATATACCATTGTAAAATTGAAATTTTATGTATATTTTGTTTTTGTGTTTAATAACAACATTTTATTTGCAAAAATAATCAAATATGATGCAAGACCTCCTGGTGGGAAAATAAAATGCGAATTAATGTTAAACAAATAGCTGAAAATAAACTTATTTTAGATAAGAAAGTTGAAAATATCCCTTTTGTCGTCAGCACATTTTTGGAGGTGGAACTGACGTAAACCCAAACAGGATTTGTTGAAAGAGACAGTTATTTCAATTTCCATAAATATTATTTTTACTTAAAGTATAAGTATTATTGCAGTTGATAGCATTGTATAACAAACCAAATATTTAAAAAGGAATTAACATCTTAAAGTCTTAAAGTATTAAGAGGTCTTAGCATTTCAATATTAAAAAAATATGGTAAGTTAATATTTATTAAGCTTAAAGGAGCTTAGTAATACAAATATAATATAATATTATGTTTAAAAATAAAAATATAAGTAGGTATTTTTTCGCTTAGCTCAAGTTTACTTTGCAGATTTTGTATCTGATTATAGTGCAACATGGAGAATTAAAGATTGGAAAATGAAATAATCAAACCCATTATTTGTACCGGGTGGCCAAATAAAAACGGACCACGGCTGTACCACGGAGACTGTTAACCTTACAGCTTTAGGAAAAAATATCGTTAGTAAATTCTGCCGAGAGAAATTGCTGGAAATTATTAAGTTCGTGATCGTGAGGTATCCACTAGACGGCGTAACAGACATGGTCAAATGGTAAGTTTTTCTTTTTATGTCGTGTAATTAAAAGGTAGTGAAAACATTTATTTTTTGAACCTTATGGTACCGTAGAACGGGGCTATTTGGGACAAAATTTTAACACTTTTATTAATACTTTTTTCTCGTGTAACATAAAATTATATACGATATATTTTTGGAAGGATAGGGGTAGGTACCACATTTACCTAAAGTATTAGTCCCCCTTCCCAAGTAGGGGGGGTAATATATTTTTTAAGGGCTTGTCCCAAATTACCCCATAGGGTGGGGATATTTGGGATTTCGTATAAAATGCATTACAACTCAAATTTGGGACAACAAAAATTGTTTTTAAAAAATATAATTTATTATTAAGTAGGTATAGGTAATAAAAAACGGACATAATGGAAGAAAAAAGTGTTTACTTCTCAAAACAAATTAATAACTAAAACAAAACCAAAGCTAACTTAAAAATTTAAATCTTCTTCATCTGTAACTATAGAGTAGGTCGACCTGTCCGTTCTTGTTGACTGTTTTGTCCAAGTCTTTTTCTTCCTAACGTTGACTTCGGAACTTTATACTTTTCGGCAGCTTCTCGAATATTTTTTTTTCCTGATATCCTCTAGTGCTATTTGTAGATTTTCCTCTGAGTAGGAATTGTAGGAATTATAATTTTTCCCCGTCTGTAATACCTACTGAGAGGTCTTACGTATATTCTAACCATTTTTATCGTCTAAAGTAGAAAAAAAATTATTTAGTTATTTGTCCCAAATTGCCCCACAGTAGAAAAATGTTTATAACAAATTCTCTTTTATGTCAATATTCTCAAAAATTTTTTTAGGATATCTAAGAATATGCAACAATTAGTCAACGATCCTAAACTTACCGTGAAATAACGAGGAAACCGCCAGGAACAAGAAGTTGGCACATAAATATTTTTTGCGGTTTTTCTAACGGCCTTTTCGGGAGATCTAAAACATACTACAGTACCGCACAGCGAGTGAACAATTACTAGAGAGGACGGTTAACCAATGTCAGAACGCGAGGCCACGATGCCGATCAGTTGAGATCCACGTGGCGAAATGCAGGGTTACCAGAATTTTTTTTTTTTGGCATTTCCCAAATAACCCCCACAATCCCAAATAGCCCCATTCTACGGTACGCCGAATCATTTCTGTTTTAAATAAAAGTCAATATATTAGGTTATAAAAACGTACCAGACCTAAGATTTTGACTGACTCTTAGATATTGGAGGTCACTATTTATTTATCAAAAAATAAATGCCCTTCTCCATTGGATGTTTGTTCTAAAAGTGTTTAAAAAGTTCCCAATTTGTTGATATATCGGAAATCGCTCTCTAGCGAAGGAAGTAAGGTTTACTTAAAAATCAACCAGAGTGCCAACCACCATGCGTAGACCTTATCCAAGAACTGAATTTTGTGGACCGTTCAGGACTTTTTTACTCAGAACATCCTTTTCAATGGATAAGATCTGGCGCCATGTGAAAAAGCTTTCTAATAATCGCGATGCAGCGATTGGATGAAACATGCGCCGATCTTCAAGATTCCTAGAGAAAAATAAAGGAGCATTTTTAGAGATTGTTAAAACCAAAACAGTTTAAAAACATGAAACAAAAAATGGCTGTTGTAATGAAACTATGAAACGTAACATTAATCATAATAATATTTGCTTGCTAAGGTTAATAAAGCATATACTTACCCCTAAATTTTCCAGTACTGTAGTTCTCAAAAATTTAAATAGTGTGATATTGTTCTTGTTGTTTAACATTGCATATGATTATCTATTATGCAACATGGTTTACTGAGATGATAAAATTCGTCCATAGATTATAAAGTCCAATACGAATGATGGGTTGTGCGAAACAAGAATCTTCTATTGCTTTATCTCTCATGCAAACTTTAAAAAAACTTAAATACAAAGTAAAAATAAATTAATTGAAACAGGTATTGGTATGACCAATAAAATTCAAATTCAAACAGGACAGCAAGAAGACTTCGAACAACGATGTGACCTGGACAACAAAGACGTTAAAACTAATACTATGGCGCGCGGCGATTGCCGATCGCTACGAACCCCCACCAACGTCTTGAGGATTATAGGTTCTAACGGATACAAGTTTTTGGGGACGCTGTTCTTCTTTCTTAATTGTAGACAAAGCGCTTTACTGAGAACAAAATGCGTCTCATTGAGAAGATACAATTTATTTCTTAACAAAATTGCTGTATTGAAAGTAATTCATTATTCGACAAGACTGTGCTGCTAATGGAACTGATTACTACCAATAAAAACAATGTTCTAGCAAATCTGGAATTGATATAATACTAAAGCGGGTTTGATACACTAGTCATTTATTTAATATGGGCGAATACGAAATAAGCTATCCATACAAACTATGCCAGCAAACCTGTTGTATTAGATCATTTTCCTCAGTGTAGGTAATTTTTTTTTATAAATATGTTACATAATATTTAGAAAAAAATATATAAAAGGGGTATGATATGCACCTGTTGTAGATAATTAGTAGGAAACAAAAATATTATAGTTTTCATTTTTTAATATTTTATTAAGTATAAGTATTTTTTGCAATTATAAAACATTGTTTTTTGTAGATGTAACTATACATACATACATAGACTGTATTGTATACCTCGCAGCAAATGCTAGTAATATAAGTATAGGTATCACTATAACTAAATATAACAGAAAAATATATTGATAATTAGGTTCACACTTTTGGATATTTCGTCTAATCAGGCAATATGAATATTACTAATAATAATCGTAAAAAAGATACCTACTACTTGGTATTCCCAACTGAAATCTAAATACAAGCAAATAATATAAGTTCAGTCTTCAAATTTGCAGGTTAAAAATTCAATAGTTTTCGCCATATCCCACGCGTATGTGATAAGATGTTTTTAGAATGATTCACATAAGAATTAGAAAACTCCTATCTTAAACATATAAAATTATGATCAATATATTTAATTTACGATACTAAATTTTTAAGATCGACCCTACTTTTCGCCCCTGAGTTCCCTCTGAATATCTTCCAAAGTCTTTCCCTTCGTTTCAGGAACACAAAAAATAATAAAGATCAATCCGAAAATACAGCACGCGCTAAAAGCTAAGAACGACACGTACATCCCGAATTGTTCATTCGACCAATGAAATGTCTTTGATATAATCATCACTATAACGCTATAGTATATATCAGCGGCACACAAAGCATATGCTTTTACATTTGTTGGAAACACTTCTCCCATTATTAGAATTGGGATGGTCTGTAGACCTACGCTAAACATTACCACAAAAAGTAGAAGAGCCACTAGAGGCAGAAAGTTGAAGCTAGATGTGTCTATAGAGTTACTTTCTTTAATATACAAGTAAGCACCGTTAAGGAACAATGCAAGCGCTGTTCCTGTGATAGAGATAATAAGTAACGGCCTTCTTCCAGAAAAATCCACGATTATGGAAGCAAGTGCTGACAAGATTAATTGTACCGTAAAGTAGAGTATGGTAGCCACGCTGGATGAAATAAATTCCTCCGATTCTTTAAAAATTGTCTTACAATAAAAAATAATTGCTGTAGTACCGCTTAACTGCTGAATTCCTCTCAATCCAAGAGTTATGATTAGAGCCCGTCGGTTGCTTTTGTTGGTTAATAGGTCTAAACATCTTCCTCTGTTCCGATTTTGCTTTTGCACTGCCTCGTCCATGCGCTCTAATTCTACGTTTACATCTTCGACGCCTCTTAACTTCTGTAGGCTTTTTCTGGCGTCCCCAATTCTCCCCTTTATTAGGTAGAAGTAAGGGCTTTCAGGCATCCAAATAAATGTTACCAAAAGCAGAATTGGTAGGGTTGTTCCGATGTATGCCGTAGTGCTAATTGATAAATAGGAGCCCAGTATATTGATTAAAAGTATTCCAAAGATAATGCACAAGGGACATACTGACGTTATCAATCCCCTGATTTTAGATTCTGCGATTTCCCCCAAGTACATCGGTACAGCAGTAAAACTAAGTCCGTCCGCCATGCCTGCCATAAATCGTCCAATAAACATCAGAGTACTGCTCTGAGCCCATGCTATGAACAACCATGAAAATACAAATGGTATTGAAGAAAATATTAATAGTTTTTTTCGTCCAAGGATGTCTACAATTATGCCTGTGATGAAGGCGCCTAATATGGCGCCCATGAGGGGAATGATCACCAACCAAGAGCTTTCTTCACTAGTTATGGTAAAGGTGTAGGTGCCATTAAGAAGTATGGGTGTGGAGGGGGACGGCCAACCATAGTGCATCTCGCTGCATATTATTCCTAAATTGGCTGAAAAGGAAAGCAAAAGTATGCATACCTCTTTGTAATTTTATGGGATGCAGACAAGGGATATATTTTTTGGACAATTGGAAGTATACTTTTTAAAGTTATTCCAAATATCCAAACTACTGGTTTAAATTTTAGTATATTTTGTCTTGTTATGTGATATATTACGAAGTAAAGTAAGTACAATATAAGCCCAGAATTTGTCGGTCCTTTTATAAGTAGTATTAAAACAAATAGTAATGGTATTTGTATTTACGCTCATAAAAAAATCTAAAATAATATATTTTTATAAAAAAATTAAAATATTTTACTACCAGAAGTTTCACATTTATTTAAATATTTTTTTAATGTTTCAGATCATTTCTACCCTACATAATTGAGTCCTAAAATGACTCAATACCTTTTTATATTACGTTGCTTTGGATTATCCGGCGCAGCGCGTCGACCAGACAGGGATTCAATGCGAGTGGTCTGTGGTATAATAAGCGACATGCGTGATCGTATCTGTTTCGTTTTTCTTTTATAGACAAACAAGGACGAGACAGTTACTATAGACAATGCTTGGCTGTGTTGCGGTCAGATCTTAATTTTACTGCGATTTAACTAATCACTTGTGAGAAGTGAGGTTATTTGACCAATGAGAATTTGGTTACTGGGATATAAAAGAAATATTGCTAATCAATGTGAACTTCCAGAGTAGTATTTTTATGTTGTTGCCTTTTGTAATTGGTAAATTGGTTAATTGATATGTGAGTTTAAATATTAGTAGTGTGAATTCCCGCAAACTTTCTATTATTATATTTGAAAAATGGTATGTTGGTACATACCGGGTGTCCACGGAAGGTGGCTCGCCCCTTTAACTTTTTCTTTTTTCAAGATAATAAAATAAAATTCGAGGGATTTGTATACGACATAAAACTGCATTTTTTGACAGGTGACTCAATATTATCGAACTTCCGGTTTAACCGGAAGTGACATAAACTTTCAATTTTTAAATGGAACACCTGGTATATTTTCACTTTTTTTGACTCCATATGACATTCTAAATACAGCGATGTGTCACTTGTCACTTTTTGTCACCAAGAAAATATTTTTTTTCCAAATTTATTGTTTTATCTAGAGGGCTATGAATACTATAAAATCACTTATTTCAGTTCTTTAATCTTGGGAAAAATACAATTTTACTATTTTTGGTACAATGCTATGTGCTATGTAAAATTTAATCTTTAAAGGTGTATAACTCATTTTTTTTAAATGGCAACATGGTGGCTCGTCGAGTTAAGAAATAAGAGAATTTTATTACGATTATTTTGATACCATACACTATTAGGTTATAGAAAAGCTGCCATTAAAAAACTTTAAAAAGTTAACTTGGAACTTTTCTAAAATAAAGCATCCTTTGAGAATAAATTTAGATTTAAATGTATCAAGTAACCTGTGACCAGCAAAACTGATAAAACAAAATCATGCCTTAAAGAAAATTGAAATGTTAACAGCTTCTGCCAAAGTAAATTAGTTTGTTGTTTAAAAAGCATGGAAAATAATAGTTTTACAAGGAGTGAAAAAGTTGATATGTTATTAGGGTTTGAAGAATGTAGAAATAATTCAACCGATGCTGCACGACTTTACGCACAAAGATATTTTAATCGGCGTCATCCAACCCGGCACTATTAGGTACCCAAAACTGGTTCCGAAAATGCGAAATGAGCCTGACAATAATAACATATCAACTTTTTCACTCCTTGTAAAACTATTATTTTCCATGTTTTTTAAACAACAAACTAATTTACTTTGGCAGAAGCTGTCGGCATGTCAATTTTCTTCAAGGCATGATTTTGAAATGAAATTTATTCTCATAGGATGCTTTATTTTAGAAAAGTTCCAAGTTTTTCTAAAACCTAATAGTGTATGCTATCAAAATAATCGTAATAAAACCCTTTTATTTCTTAACTCGACGAGCCACCATGTTGCCATTTAAAAAAAATGAGTTATACAACTTTAAAGATTAAATTTTAAATAGCACATAGCATTGGACCAAAATAGTAAAATTGTATTTTTCTCAATATTAAAGAACTGAAATAATTGATTTTATAGTATTCATAGCCCTCTAGGGTCAATCGGGGGGAAATGTAAACTAGGGGTAAATGAAAACAGCCTTAACTCTATACTGAAACATCCCGTTTTTTTTCTGAAGTATGCCTGTTGGTTGTAGTGGCAACACTGCTAGTAGCTTATCATAGTTTGTGATGGCGGTAAGCGTTTAACGTGACGGTAAGTCGATTTAAACTATTTACTACAATACAATTTGACACACAGTTTTGCCGAGGCAAACAAATAATTTTTTTTCGTTTTAAAATATGTTAATATTGTTAGTCTTTATATGTATTACGGTAAATAAATGGTATGGTTGCACGTTTTTTTTTGAGGTTAGGTCAATAATATTGCTGGGATGAAAACTACGAGGTGTTTCCATTTACCCCATTCATCATACCGCGGTGGGGTTAATGAATACACATGTTTGGGGTTAATGGAAACATGTTTCCTTTGATACTTTCCTTATTATTACTTTTGACCGAATATTAGCTAATGTAAAACCAGCAAATATTACGCGAGGTCGCCATTTTTTCCCTCATATCTCAGAGTACCGTTGTTGTTAAGGACCTATTTTTATATGTTTTATACTAAAATACTCAAAATGTACTAAAGTTTTACGTTTTATTCACATTTATTCCTCAAGTTAAGGAACTATTTTTTGTGTTATTTTTTTGTACTTTTCATAAATAAACTGTTCTTATTAAAAAAAAAATTTATCATCACTACCGAAGAAGGTATAAGAAATGTTTTCACTTAACCCGCAGTGAATTTAACTGATATTTATGGCGAAAACCACGTTGTTTTCATTTACCCCAATGTAATGGGTAAATGAAGTATATATGGGGTAAATGAAAACACATTAAAAAAAATCTTTTCTACTACTTTAACTAAAAATTTTATGTTTTGCTGGGTACATTCTTACAAACCAAGTTGAAAAGTATCCGTCAAGCCCAGAAAAACTTAAAATTTTCATTTATACCTTTTCTACATAATTTTAAAATAAAGTTTGTAAAAATCGTTTCCATTTTCCCCGATTGACCCTAGATAAAACAATAAATTTGGAAAAAAAATATTTTCTTAGTGACAAAAAGTGACAAGTGACACATCGTTGTATTTAGAATGTCATATGGAGTCAAAAAAAGTAAAAATATACCAGGTTCCAAAATAACGAGTCACCTGTCAAAAAATGCAGTTTTATGTCGTATACAAATCCCCCAAATTTTATTCCATTATCTTGAAAAACAAAAAAGTTAGAGGGGCGAACCACCTTCCGTGGACACCCGGTATATAGGTACCTACCTAGTTCTGTTTGGTACTTTTGACTTTGTCTGTGGAACTTATGACTTTTTGTTTATTTTATACCGTGCAATCTAGTCATTGCAAAGATATGGAGACCTTTCGAGTCGACGCAGTCTTAAATTTGGCGATCATTTAATGAGAACTTTACCTACTACCTGTATATAAAAATACATAGATACTAAAACTACACATTCTGTTGTTGCAAAAAAGAATCTAGTAATATTACTATTAAATTATAGAGGTATCCATTTGCATGAAAAATACTTTTATTAAAAAACACAAATATAGTCAGATCTGGTCTTAACGTGCGGGTCCAAAGGTCACTGATTATATGCGTCAAATCAGACAACACAGAGGCTATCAAAATGTTGTGAGATTATTTACAAATATACCGAAGGAAGGAAAAATAGTTTCAATATTTTAGCTATCGCGAAGATAGCCACATATACCTAATATTATTAGTTTTGTAAAAATTATGTACAGGGGAGTTGAAAAAGTTACAAAAAAATATGTAATTGTTAATTATATCTACTGTACCCTTTAATTAAAAACGATAATAATAAACAGTGCAATTTATTTTAACAATTTTACTACTAAAACCTAAAAATACAATGGCATTTAGTCTGATAAACTATTTCGATAATGAAAGAAAAAGTGGAAATTCGTAAACCAATATGCAGGAAACCGTAATGAAAACACTGGGAATTAGTTTAAGGACTATGCAGAATAATGTGCATGAAAAAAAAGCATAATATAATACCCAAGAATACTAAAAAATGTAAACGAAAAACACCGTTTATAATTATAGCCTAAAAACTCTCATCGTCACTTATAAAATCTGAAAAGTCCTCGTCGTCTGAGTCGTCTTCGAATGGAGTAATTATCATTGGCGCTACTTCGACATCTAGTACTTGTTCTCGATCCCACCAATCCCTTATTAATATTTCTGTATGATCCACCGATTTTTTCCAGTACTCTTGTGTAATATGATCTAACGAATCTTGCCAAACTATTTGTACTTGGTCGGATTTAAGACCATCACCTACATGTTTTTCATAGTAAGACTTTGCACCAGCCCATATTAATTCTATTGCGTTAAACTGGCAATGATATGGCGGCAGTCGTAGAACCTCATGCCCATATTCACGCAGTATTTCATCTACCGCGTATATTTTGGGTTTTTTAAGAGACTTTGCTATTGATAGGAGTTCCGATTTAAGCATATTTGGTAAAGGATTTTGGTTGTGTTTTTCCAGCCATTCATAAATATCACTATTCCTCCAAGATGAAGTGGGCTGTTTATTTAAAATTCGTGAATGATATGATGCATTATCTAATACAATTAAAGACGGACCATCCAAATTTGGTATCAATTGAACTTTTAACCATTTTTCAAACATTTCGCAATTCATATTATCATCAACACTTTTTGATGTTAAAGAAAAAATTAAACTCGTACCTGCAACATATCCTGTTGCAGAACCGGCATGCAAAATAATAAAACGCTTTCCCGTACCGCACCTCTTTTTCCTTTTAACACTTTTTACAGACTCATCTTGCCAAGATTTTGAACCACTTCCATTCAAAAATATCCACGTTTCGTCTAAAAATACCACTTTTCTAAATTTCGATATGTAATTGTCGGTATATTTTTTTAAAAACTGAACACGCTGACTCACTATCTGTGGCTGCTCACATAACAATCTTTGGTTACAGTCTTTTTTATAGCGAAAACCTAATTTTTTTATTAATTTTCATAACGCTTCAAGTCCAATTTCCAAAACACCCCGAATTTTTAATGTTTTTTTGTAAAACTGGAAGAGTTACATTGGTTTTTGATTTGTATAAATCGTAAATCACATTTCGAACTCTCATTTTAATATTTTCGCTTAAATCCTCAGTCTTTCGCTTTCTTCGTTTACACTTTTTAGTATTCTTGGGTATTATGTTATGTTTTGTTTCATGCACAATTTTCTGCACATTCCTTAAACTAATTCCCAGTGCTTTGGCTACTGTTTCCTGAATATTGGTTAGCGAATTTCCACTTTTTCTTTCATTTTCGAAATAGTTGTATCAGATTAAGTACCATTTTTTTTGATTGGGGATGCAAAAACCCAGAAAGTTGTTTCATTTTGTCACAAACTGTCAAAGTCACAAAACTGGCATATTTAAAATAAAACGTAGCTGGTGCTATTAGGTGTAAGCTTTTTTAGAATCGCTGGAAAGTAAATACATATCCTTTTTTTTCATGTCAAAATGGAATAAGTCTGTCTCATTTATCTTACGTATTTTATTTAGAGGGTAAAATTAAACGCAAGTAAAGAAAACAAAAACTGAGAGTATGTCTTTCTTGAATCGTATGACCCGCACGATAAGACCAGATCCGACTATACTTAAAATATTGCTAAATACACCTCTCTACTGTCAGTTATTTCCTTATTTGCAGGAAAATCAGAATAGCATTACAATTAATAAATGAAAGTATAGACCAAAATGAGTGATATCAATGCTTTATTTACCATAATTACATATCACGGCACCGACAAATTTTGCGCTTCAGGTAGTTTCGAAAAGTTCCTAATAAATCATGGCAAAAAGCAGATATCTCAAAATTTGTCCCATGAAAACAATAATCCCATTCCAGAAAATTGCAAACGATCAAAAAATATTTATTTTCAACATTTTATAGTAAATAAACTAGTAATAATTATACTGAATAAACACACTGTGAAATATTTGCAGATGGCATTTTGGGCTCCTTTATTATATTTTCTACATTTTTTGCGAGAAACTTTTTCGCATACAGGATGCGATCATTTTGCGTTTATACAGTGTCCGCAAGAAAGTTCGCAACAAATGGGATTTTTTTTTATTATTAGGTATAGGTAAAAATTGAAAAGGCAGTTAGTTTTTGCTTACCTAAAAACCAAAAATGACGTATACTGAAGCAGCTGCACGACTTGCGTTACCTGTCAAATTTGACATTTTTAATAAAATAGGTTCAAAAATGCCATTATTTATCTAAATATCGAAAAACTTTATTCGAGAAAGTTGCTTATTTAGGCATTTTTAGCCTCTGTACGAAATTTTGACAGTCTAATAGAATTTTTATTTTTTGCCAGATTCTTGAAAATTTTGATCAACCCTCATAGATTAACTTTTATACATCGATGTAAAATCATTTGCCTTTACTTCATTTGTAATCTTAATGCAATTTTGTGTAAAATTATTGTTTCCGATTATTTATTTTGCTTCAAAAACTGAAATTGTTATTGATCAGTATGTAATGTTTGATGCAAAGTTTATCTCATTACATCAGTTTTGCCAAAACCGACGTTTCTCATTTTTCTTAAGTTAGTAAACAGATGTAAAAATAGAAAATATTAGGAAGCTTTCGTTAAAATTTTACTTAATTAATATTAAATTAAATTAATTATATTAAACTATATTTTTGTTGAATAAAATGTTTCGAGCGATTAATATTTATTCTTTTTGATCCAATATTAATTAGGTAAAATTTCGCTTCCTAATATTTTCTTCTTGTACATCTGTTTACTAACTTAAGAAAAATGAGAAACGTCGGTTTTGGCAAAACTGATGTAATTAGATAAACTTTGCATCAAACATGACATACTGATCAATAACAATTTCAGTTTTTAAAGCAAAATAAATAATTGGAAACAAAAATTTTACACAAAATTGCATTAAGATTACAAATAAAGTAAAGGCAAATAGTTTTACATCGATGTATAAAAGTTAATCTACGAGGGTTGATCAAAATTTTCAAGAACCTGGCAAAAAATAAAAATTGTATTAGACTGTCAAAATTTTGAACAGAGACTAAAAATGCCTAAATAAACAACTTTCTCGAATAAAGTTTTTCGATATTTTGATAAATAATGGCATTTTTGAACCTATTTTATTAAAAATGTCAAATTTGACAGGTAACGCAAGTCGTGCAGCTGCTTCAGTATACGTCATTTTTGGTTTTTAGGTAAGCAAAAACTAACTGCGTTATCAATTTTTACCTATACCTAATAATAAAAAAAAATCCCATTTGATGCGGACTTTCTAGCGGACACTGTATTGTGCGTACTTTACAAAGCCTTATTTCAATTTAAAAAAACGTACTAATTGAAATAATATCAAAAACAATGAAATTTTGAAGAAATCAGCATCAATAGCCTCTTAAATATTATGAAATAAATGGCAATTACAAAAATTTGGTAATGTCATTACCACTATATTAAGCTCAATAATTTTTTCTCTTATCAGAGCTGCTATTCTACTACATTATTCGATTTGATAGACTTTCATATTTTCACCATCTCGTCAGAAATTGTATTTTAACTGGTCGTATAATGTGAGATTCCTGACAAAGTGCCGACCTAAAAGTATTCACTTTTAAAAAAATGTATAAATGTAAACAATTGTTTTTATAGAAAACCTTAAAGGTCAGAGCTTCTTAAGGTATGGAGCAAAATGTAAATTTCATCTTACACGGGGTGGAAAATTTAACGAAATAACTTCTGTAAAAAAATCCGCCAATACCATATTTAAATGTTTACCCCTTATCGAATAGACTCAAGAGTTTTTTAAATATAAATGATAATGAAATAACTAAAATAACAAAAGTAAAACTAAAGTAACATTTTAACCCGAAAGAGCAAACACTAGTGTCTTACTGGTCAATTCCTTTTTTTTTATAAATATTTCGTTTTCTCCAAAAAGCGGCCAAATAAATACCCGGTACACAGAAAAAAATTCAATTGAATAACAGGAAGGGATGTCTGATTTAAACCATTTCGTTATATTTTTTGATTCAAATTTTAATCAATTTGTAAATCAAGTAAAAAGAAATAAACAATGAATATGAAATCTGAAGAGAGCGACGATACGACCTGCTTTGTTTTTTAATTATTATTTTTGCAGAAGTGTGAAAAATATTTTACTTTTCGCACTAGTGCTTTAAAGTGAAACTTTACCCTCACAAAATTAGTGTGCAAAGTTTAACTTTTGAGTCATGAGTAAAGGGCGGAATATATGCATTTTTGCATATTTTGTCAATTTAATAATATAATGCATATTTTTCATAAATTATTATTTTGAGAGCATATTTTTATGATTTCGGCTTTATTAAAAATTGTAAAACGTTAAAGGTTTTATGTCCAGTTCGGTATTTATTTCAGGGATTTTCCAATCTGAGGATTTTGGTTACACACAAAGTATTTATTGGGGGGTTTCCGGGGTTAACAAAGAGTATTTTATATCGATATCGATTTGAAATTTAAGTTTAAGAGACTCAATTAGTATTGTTGAAACGTTTTCCGCTAAATGTAACAACATTCCCGGTAAAGTAGAAGGTCAAGTAACGAACAAATTGGATGTAACTGTAAAAAAAATGAAGAATTTAAATACTTAACTGCAGTAAAAAGCATTTATGAGGGTAAACCATCCAACGAAATTGTATCTTGCCTTATATTTTGCTACCTAAGTTGCAGTATTGTCCGATTACATCAGTAGATGTTGGAAGAAGCTTCTCTTTGCATAAACATATTTTTACTAATAGAAGACAATCCTTTTTTGTTGAAAATTTTGAAAAATATTTAGTAATAAATAATGTCTTCTATACATTGAATAAAGATGCTTCTATACAATATATACAGTGTGACCAAGATAAGAATGGAAATCTTGGAAACGGTAGGAGATACAGAGATGGTTTAATTAGAGAAAAGTTGCGCATTACTGAATCCTGTAACGTCATGTTTTCAAATTTAAAAAATTCCTAATGCCTCCGACGATATTTGGATAAAACCGAATTTTCGCGATTTCGTTTTAATTGATTTATGATTTTATTTGAGGAGACATGTCAAAATAAATTTAACATTCTCGTTGCCACTTTTTCTCCCCTACAAGATGGTTTAATTATATTTTTGGTCCGACGTTTCGTTTAGTCACAACCGTCATCAACTTTGTTATTTTAAATGGTCGGAAAATTTTATTTTATGCTTAATAAATTCTACGTTTTATTCTTAATTTAACGGTGTATCACACTTATTATTTATTAGACGTTTCGATATTGAAAAACACATCATCAATGAAAATAGGCAAATTATCGAAAATATTTTTGTTTTTATTGTTGTATTTAAACACTAGTTGGATTTTAAAACATTCTTTTAAAAGAAACTTATAACATAACAAAACATAATATCTAATAAAACTTATTTGAAAAATGCAACAAGTAATAATTAATTTTAATTATTAAATACAATTATTTTTATAATAAATTATTTTTATTATTAAAAATTCCACCCTCATTCTCCAAACATAAATAACACCTGTTAACAATTTCTTCCATAAGGTTATTTAACATTTCTGGATTTTTTTTTTTTAAACATAATAATAATTAAGTACTAAATTTAAAACTAACAGGTCTCTGTAACTAAGTGACAGATCTAAAGAAACTATTTAAACAATTGCGAACGTCAATCAATTTCATAGCCACCCATATGATGCCGAATTTAAATGGTACGCTTCTTTGAATATTATCATGCATTTTTTTAAAATAAAAAATAATTGTATTTAATAAGTAAAATTAATTATTACTTGTTGCATTTTTCAGATAAGTTTATTAGATATTATGTTTTGTTATAAGTTTCTTTTAAAAAAATGTTTTAAAATCCAACTAGTGTTTAAATACAACAATAAAAACAAAAATATTTTCGATAATTTGCCTATTTTCATTGATGATGTGTTTTTCTATATCGAAACATCTAATTAATAATAAGTGTGATACACCGTTAAATTAAGAATAAAACGTAGAATTTATTAAGCATAAAATAAAATTTTCCTACTATTTAAAATAACAAAGTTGATGATGGTTGTGACTAAACGAAACGTCGGATCAAAAATATAATTAAACCATCTTGTAGGGGAGAAAAAGTGGCAACGAGAATGTTAAATTTATTTTGACATGTCTCCTCAAATAAAATCATAAATCAATTAAAACGAAATCGCGAAAATTCGGTTTTATCCAAATATCTTCGGAGGCATTCGGAATTTTTTAAATTTGAAAACATGACGTTACAGGATTCAGTAATGCGCAACTTTTCTCTAATTTAACCATCTCTGTATCTCCTACCGTTTCCGAGATTCCAATGCTATCCCATTCTTATCTTGGACACACTGTATATACAATTTTAGGTTAAAAAATTGTTTACTTTATATGAGTTTTTTTAAAAATAAACATATTTTTTAGAACCCAATCTTTACCTCATTTTACTGTAATAAATTAAAAAATATTGCATACCAGTATGCATATTTGGTAAATAAAAATGCAAATAACTGCATATTTTAAAGATAAACGAGGCATATACAGGGTGTAACAAATTCGGTTATCACTTCAGGGATCTCGTAAACCGTAAGAGATACGAAGATGGTTAAATGGGGGCAAAGTTGCACAATTTGATGCCTAATCATAATCCAAAAAGAAATTATTTAGATTCCGAGTACTTCCGGAGATATTCAAAAGAAACCGAAAAACTGTCAATAAGATTTTTTTGTTTTGTGCCCTTAATGTAGGAGATAAAAGAAAACCAATCACACCTTTTTAGGGCCACTTTTAATCCTTTCTTAGAATATGTAATTAGTTTTGCCATACAACGTTTCATTTTCCTGAAACCATCATTAATTTCATTATTTTAAATACGGACCTGGATTTTTTCCATTTTTCAATAAAAGACCTAGGACATCTTTATTCAAGGCCTAGGTTAAATATTAATTTTAAAAAAGAATTAACGCTCTAATGTAGATTTTATTAAGATTTTTCTAATCCGACCCTGTGTTACACAATATCATTTGGTTTTAATAACGACATGAAAATGTATCGCTGTCCAGGGAAACATTTTTGAACACGTAATTAATAATTAATTTTTATATGGCAACTTCTTTTATTCAGGAGTATTTTTGTTTATTTTGCTAATATTGCTTATAATGTTTTTCGTAAAGTTTTAAATCATTTTATTAATATTATAAAATATTGTTAATTAAATAAAATCTAATATCATTAGCAAGAGTTTGTATTACGATTATTGTCAATTTTACGAATTTTATAGTATTTTTTGAAGGAGCTACCTAGTTTAAATTGTTACACAAAAGATGACGTGGGTAATAAAACGAATGGGTATTGTGTAACACAGGGTCGGATTAGAAAAATCTTAATAAAATCTACATTAGAGCGTTAATTCTTTTTTAAAATTAATATTTAGCCCAGTCTTTGAATAAAGATGTCCTAGGTATTTTACTGAAAAATGGAAAAAATCCAGGTCCGTATTTAAAATAGTGAAATTAATTATGGTTTCAGGAAAATGAAACATTGTATGGCAAAACTAATTACATATTCTAAGAAAGGGTTAAAAGTGGCCCTGAAAAGGTGTGATTGGTTTTCTTTTATCTCCTACATTAAGGGCACAAAACAAAAAAATCTTATTGACAGTTTTTCGGTTTCTTTCGAATATCTCCTTAAGTACTCGGAATCTAAATAATTTCTTTTTGGATTACGATTAGGCATCAAATTGTGCAACTTTGCCTCCATTTAACCATCTTTGTATCTCTTACGGTTTACGAGATCCCTGTAGTGATAAACGAATTTGTTACACCCTGTATATGCGCATATTTTTGCTGAATTTAAGTGCATATAATCCGCCCTTTAGTCATAAGTAATAAAAAAAACATTTTTTGGGTTTTCAATGTGTCTTTGGGTTTGTTACTACTATTTAGTGATTGCATTATTCTTTATATTTGATAATCTGAGGCTATTACAGGGTGAACTACTAAAAATGTATATAGTCACGTATTATAGACACACGCATTTAAAAAATATTTTTATTTTCCTAGTCTTCAATCGAAATTTGCCTATAATAAACTATATAATAGAGTTGCATATTAATAATGTATATTCTCTTACCTGTTATGGCAGCCAAATACTGATAAATATAATTACTTTTGCTGTTTTTCACGCTTCCACTGGACGGAATTTGCATTCTTCACAAAAACGTTAAAATTCGCTTCTTAAAACTTATTTTAAGCACTTCATAAATATATAATAATATGTATATGAGTTAAATAATGGAACAATACTGCCAATAAAATTCTTAATAATTTTGTATATCAATGATTCAATTGTCACCAATAAAATATTAATTGAGTGTGTGGAAGATTTTTAATAAGTGAGACATTTCAGACATTTAAATCGATTGGAAGAAAACCTAGGTTTTGTTTTGGTTTGCAATTATGCAAGGTGCAATAAGCAATAATGATAATGATAACAGCTATAACATAACTACAAATTATGTAAGGTAAATGTAAATATGTAGAACTCAATAAAAATTTCTAGCGCCTAGCGTCCAGACAATATTTGATAACAAAACATTTAGGTGCTTGTAATTAAGCTATTAAATATCAATAATTATTTGTAAGGCTGCTTGCTAGAATAAATTTACGTTATGGTAATTTAACTTATACGGCTCATGAAAATTATAATTTAAACCAGCTTGAACGGCTTTACCGCCTATGCTGGTAGGTAATAATAACATCGTAAAATATTATTGGTAATTCCTGAAATAAGCTCTACTCTAACGTATTATGTTCTAAAGTTTTGTAGACTTAAAACAAAATTAAACAAAATTTTGAAAATACTTTTATTACATAGAATGAATAATTATTTATAAAAAGGTTAAACATAAAATATTTCTAATTAATTATTGCAATTTTAGCAACTTCCGGGCAGAAATGAACAATTTAATAAAAATGTACTGAATATTTATTATACAGTGACCGGCAGAAAGTGCGCAGCATATGGGAAAGTTTTTATAAGTTTAGAAAATTAATTTTATTTTAGATAGGTTCTGCATGTTCTCAAACCAAAATAACACCCATTAAATCCGGTAAAAGTCTTATGGTATACGAGGTAGGATCAAAAATTTGAAATTCTGCTAGGAGTAAAGTACCTCCATCTTTCATTTTAGAATATTTTTTACTAAGAATTGTTGTTTTAATTTCAAAGTTATACCCAAATTCCAAATTTCGCTTATTTTGGACAAAAAAATGGATTTAATCGTGTTTTCTGAATAACCCTGTATAAAAAATAAATGGCAACCGAACAGTACGAAAATAGGATTTTCTGCAGACTTTGTTAGAGATAACCGTCGATCATAAGTCCGATTAGTTTGTTTTCATAATATTATGGCTTTTTAAAATAAAAACATAAAAATATTAAATATTTTTGCTGCACACCGTATTTTATTTTCTGAGGGAACAAATTAATTTCATCTAACTGATATTTTTTGATTAACATTGACTTAAAGCATCTCCTAAATAGTTTTTTATATATTGAAGTAGGCATAGAAAGTTTCGTTTTGATTTATAAAGAAAAAAATTTAAATTAAAAATGTATTTTGAACGGATTTTATTCGTCACGCAAAATAAGGAAACTTTCTATGCATACTTCAATGTATAAAAAACTATTTAGGAGATGTTTTAAGTCAATGTAAATCAAAAAATTTCAGTTAGATGAAATTAACTTGTTCCCTTAGAAAATAAAATACGGTGTGCAGCAAAAATATTTAATATTTTTATGTTTTTATTTTAAAAAGCCATAATATTATGAAAACAAACTAATCGGACTTATGATCGACGGTAATCTCTAACAAAGTCTGCAGAAAATCTTATTTTTGTACTGTTCGGTTGCCATTTATTTTTTATAAAGGGTTATTCAGAAAACACGATTAAATCCATTTTTTAGTCCAAAATAAGCGAAATTTGGAATTTGGGTATAACTTTGAAATTAAAACAATAATTCTTAGTAAAAAAATATTCTAAAATAAAAGATGGAGGTACTTTACTCTTACCGAAATTTCAAATTTTTGATCCTATCTCGTATACCATAAGACTTTTACCGGATTTAATAAGTGTTATTTTGGTTTGAGAACATGCAGAACCTATCTAGAATAAAATTAATTTTCTAAACTTAAAGATAAAAAAGTTTCCCTATGCTGCGCACTTTCTGCCGGTCACTGTATATCATAATATTATATTGCAACCGGTAGAAAGGAAAAGACAAACCCGAACTTCTTGCCGGCCACCAGCCACTGAATATCCTTTGCTATATACAGTGTGTCCACGGATAGAGTTTGGAAGAGGAAAACCTTTTTTATTAGTAGGTATAGAAGAAAAAGTCATTCTTTATAAATAACGTATGCTTATGATGAAACTACAATTTCTAACACCACATTTGCGATTACTATACTATACTTCAGAAACAACATTTTTCGTTTTTTGGATTTCGTTTAAAATAAATGTGGGTAAAAACAAACAACTACTGTTGCTTTCTTACTTCGAATATGACTTTATATCTGGCCGAGTAACGATTTTGTTAAAAGAAACACATTTTTTATTTGCCTTCTTTTCAAGTATTTTTAATATTACATGTCATATTTCTTCAATTCATTCAATTATAAATTATAAAACTTTTATTCAAACGTGGTACCACCGAGTTAGCGCATAGTTTAACTCGACATCTAAATTCCCGATAACAGTCCCTAACTGGCTGTATTGGGATGTTTGCAATAACTACTCTTATTTTTCCTTTAAGAGATCTAAGTAATTACTGAAATTGGTTTTATACACATGTGGCTTCAGATATCCCCATAAATGAAAGTCGATAATTAATTGTGAGATTAGGACTCATTCGTGCCAACTGATTTGGGCCATAGGTACCTCCCAATCCATTTATTCCCATAGTGATGATTTAGCCAACCATCAAAAGGAATTGAAAATTAGAATTGAAAAAAAAAATCCAAAAAACAAAAACTGTTGTTTCTGACGAACCGTGTATAGACATCGCAAATTTAATGGTTGAAATTGTTGTTTCAACACTAGCAAAATGTATTTAATAAATTAGGAAATTAAAAAAAACGATCCAAAAAACTAAAAATGTTGTTTGTGACGAACCCTGTATAGTAATCGCAGATCTGATATTCGAAATTGTAGTTTTTATAAAGAATTACTTTTTCTTCTATACCTGCTAATAAAAAAGTTTTTTATCAAACATGACACGCCGTTAATATAAGCAACTTTAAGAGTCTCTTTAACAATTATGACAAAAGCCCTACCCTTTGAAAGCCAGTCCGCCGTTACTTAAATTGAAGAAAATGGAAAAAAAATAACTACCGCTAAACATATTTCAGTTTCTGTAACACACGTGATAGTTGAGAGGAGAAATTGCAAACGCGCCATAGACCATTTAAACACAGAACCTAATTCTTGCATATAATAAGTATGCAGAAAATCCCACTTCTAATGGGCAAGCCTTAATAGCTGTGTTCCAAGTTCCAACCGCAATTGGTGTCGTGTCGTTGCCCCAGTGGCGGCTCGTGCCATTTTAGTGAAGTAGGGCTAGGTAAACCCTTAGCGCCGCAGGCAAAAAAATGTTGGGTGCCACGCCCTTTTTTGTTAATAGTTCTTGCTTTTAAAGTAGGAAAAATAAGCAAAAAGGCACCTAATTTAATTTATGAATTTACAATCATATCTTGAATATACCTAAACACGATAACAAGTTGAAACACACCAGCAATGTCAGTGGTTTCATCTGCGATAACAGCGATAAACGGAGAGTCCTTTATTTCTTTTATGACTTCATCATGATACACATCTAACATACAGTCCAGAAGTTCATTTTGTAGGGGTTTTGATGTTCCTTTAAATACTTTCGATTTTTCAATATGATCTTTAAGAGTTTTGTCTAATTCTGAGCTGAAATTTATTAATTCACGAAATATGCCCCTATTTTCCGACGTCTCTTTTTCGTCATGACCTCTCAAAGCCAACTCAAATGCACCACAAAACCGAACGCAGTTTATAATTTGGTTTAATATGTATCTGTTTTTATCAATTTGTTCGTTTTTCTTCATTATTTCATTGTGATATGCAGAATTTAATTGAGTTTTAATGTTAATTTTACCAAGCATACTGAAATTAAATAGGTATATTGTTTAAATGTACCTTCGATTTTTCATGTGTCTTCATTTTGTCCCAGAAATGGACCAAATCATCTGTACCTTTTTGGAACCAAGTTTGCTTCCCACGAAATAAAACACACATAAAACAAAATAGTCTATTAGATTCATCACAACCGCACACCCAAGTATTTTTTCCATAAAGTTTCCTTTAAAAATCTAATAGTATTCATTACTTATGTATTTCTAAAATAAAAAGTTCGTTAACTATTTACATTAAATCAGCCGCCGGCCGAACGAAAACAAATCGGGACGCGACGCGAACATCAGCTGTTTGAAACGTCTAACATCAAACGGTCAAACGAAGAGAGCCTGGCTACCCGTCGAGATTTTTGCCTGCTTGCATTCAAGATCATTTTCCAACGTTTTTTTATTGAGGTGATGGCGTTTCGTCACCTCCCGTGTGCCTCGTCGCGCTTGGCGCGGAAGCTACGTTACCGTTTTACGCATAATCGCTTCCTTTTAGATGGAAATTTGCACCCGACTGTGTTCCATTTTTAAATTATTTTGCTAATTGCTTTAAAAACGAGAATATTAATTTTAATAGGTTTTGGTAATTTGTAAAGGACAGGACGCTAGACAGGAGGGCAGGTAGTGCCATGGCACTGTGGCTCTACCCCACGAGCCGCCACTGCGTTGCCCTGCCGGCATTAGGGAAGAACTACTGCCGGTGTCGGTGTCGGTAGATGTGAAAACACCCCTTTGATAGGTAAGTCGAAATTTGACAGGCTAGAAATGATCATTCAAAAACTACTCTTTTGCTGAGTCAAATCATGCTTATACAAGGTCACAAAATGCGCGAAAGGTGCTTTCTTATAGTGCGTAGCAAGAAAAAGCCTTAAAGGGAGTAGAGGGAGCAAGATGCAAGATTTAGTCAAGAATTCAATAGAATGTTTGTTTAATAATACGTTTTATTACTGTACCTACTGGAAGATGGCACCGGTGCGAAATTAAAAAAAAAATAATCCCGCACCTCAATTTTTTTATTAAAACCCGTGAATATCTTTAACAAATTGTAAAAAGTTTAGAGGCATATTTATTTCGTTACCGTAGATGAAAAGGGGGGGTTACATCACTGCATACTGCCACATAGGTATTTGTAAATCCTACTTGGACTTAAGTAATTTCTGTATATCTTCCAGTGTTTTTCCTTTAGTCTCTGGGACATAAAAATAATAAATCACTAAGCAAATGAAACTAAGGACCCCAAAAGTAAACATGGGACATGCCATTTCCACAAGTTCGTTTGTTATATGATAAAATTTAGTTACTACGATCGCTAGGGTTCCATAATATATAGTAGCAACGCATAGTGCTATGGGCTTGATTTTAGGATTGAAAATTTCAGACATTACTAATAAAGGAACATTTCTAACTCCCATACTAAAAAACGTGACATTTAAAAGAATAGCCGTCATCGGAACGGAGGTGTACGAGTCCAAATCGAGATCGATATGACCTTTTAAAAACATGTATATGCCAGTCATAAACAACGTCAAAGATGTGCCTGACAAGGACAGCAAAAATAATGGTCTACGGCCTAAAATGTCAACCACAAATGACGCAACTATCGCTAAAACTGCTTGTAGAGAGAAGTAGATTATTGTTCCGATATTAGGCGACACGAATCCGTCTGTTTCCTGAAAGATTGTCTTGCAGTAGAAGGTTATCGCTGTAGATCCACACAGTTGTTGGACACTTCGTAGTCCTAGAGCTATAAACAATGCTTTTCTATTTACTTTTATCTTGAATAGGTCTAGGAATCCTTCTTCGCCAATCGCGTGGCCCTCCATTGACTCTTCAAGGTCCCTTGAAAGCCTAAAAAGAGTGTTAAAATTATTTATGTATTAGTAGCTACATTGAATATCAAACTATATAAGAATGACGGATGTCCGAGAAAAGTTGACAACCCATTTTTTGACGTATTGGAGCTGGTTTGGCCGCCATTGTGGAGTTGATCGTAACTCTAACCTTAAATCTGTCGCCTGTCTGTCGTTATAATGCAGCGCCTCGGCAACAGATGTCTCAAATTCACTGATGTGATGTCGTGGTGTTGCCGCATATCGTATTTTATTGGAATTTTTAAGAATTCAAGCATTTTTAACAGACAATAAAATAGGAGGTTCTCAATTCCAGCCGAATGTATGTTTTTGATAATAATATGTACGCTGATTACTCCGGGGTAATTGGACCGATTGCGATACCGTTGCATTGGGTGTTAAATGTTAAACAAATAAAAGTAGATAAAAAGCGACAGCACGTATAACTAAAATAGGTTTTATTTCGTCAAAAAATAGCAAAATACGTAATACACTAATACAAACAAACTGGATGTTTCTTAAGTAAGAAAGTAAAACCTACTTATTTTAACCATTTTGAAAAGTAGTAATAATTGCAAATTAAAACCAAGTTATACAAACAAACCCCACATCATTCATATTTTACCCAACATAGGTATACGTTGTAGCCTAGGTAGGTATTGAATAGTGAGAGTCGTCATTTAATTCTGTTAGAAATAGAATACATGTCGGTCAATATGTTTTCATGTAATTAACATTGGGACGTCAAAAGGTTAAAAATATTATAAGCTACAAAGCAATTAAAAATAGGGACATTTTTAAGTCTACTAGACTATACTTTAGGTAGAAAAATAAATGTAAGCTACTTAAATCTAGGATAGGTGTAGGTACTTATGTGAAATCAAGTTTTACGATAAGCTATAAAAATAAATTTAAAAAACTCATGCAGCAAGTCAAACAGACAGGCGGCAACAATGTTTTAATTTAGCAGTGAAAAGGTTAGTCGCTTTCTTGTTGGTGAACTCATTGTGCCATCTATGAATTTGACGTAGCAGATTTAGGAAATCGGCTCATATGGCCTTCTTATAGTTTGATATTCAATGGTAGCTATAATAGAATAATAAATCCTCAAAGTAAAATACAGGGTTGCCCAGAAGTCCGCAATAAAATTAGTATAGCCTTAACCTGTGTTTTTTGGAGAAAACGCTCGGACACGTCAATTTAGTTTTATATATGTTCACATTTTGACATTATTCGTTTTTTTTTTACATTTGTCAAGGTACACCATAGCCTCATTTGCGGCATTTTCAATGTCTGAGTCCTCTAAATCACTCATTTTTACTTTTATATTTGTCGCAGTTTTTGACAAAAAAATCTTTAGAATTTTTTTTGACAACTGTCGATTTTTTTGACATGAAAGGTGTAAATGAAACATAGGTAATAAAATGTTAGTAAAATTAAGTTTTTTATTATAAAACCTCAGTAGAAAAAATATTGTATACAATTCGTTACGAAACAATGTCTTTTAGTCACTTTGACGTGTTGTCCAACTCGGCTTTGCCTCGTTGGACAATTTTCACGTCGCGTGCCTAAAAGACACTCATTTCGCAACTTATTGTATAAATAGCTATTACAAGTTCACAATGTCACAAACTGTCAGAACGTGAAACAATGAAGATTTCTTACCTTGAAAGGTAAAAAAAACATGAATGATTTATCATTTCCGCCTATTTAAATAGAGATTTTTTAAAAACTTTAACAGTCGCCATTATGAAATAGCTTGTCAGAATCGAGCCAAAGTTTATGAGCATACTGTACGAAATATTAGCTTTCAAATGATGTATCATTTGATGTAATTTATTTATTTATTTGAAAGTAACTCGCATCGACCTCTTGGGTCATTAGCGCAATGTATACAAGTATTTGTTGTGGACACTAAGTTGGGATTACATTATGGTTAAATCTGGTTAAGTAAGTTGCAGTCTTTCAGAAAGTTTATTACACTGTCGTTATTCCCATTACTGTTTAAAACATCGCTCATGGTCTTCTCGATATCGTGCTGATTGAGTGCTGTATATTGGACAGTCTGTTTCTATTTAAAAAAAAAGATCGATCTTGGACAATGTCTATAAAAAAAAACAAACGAATAACGTAAAAATGTGAATGAATGTGAACCTGAAAGTTTGGAAGAACTTCGTCAACGCATCATCCAAAGCTGCCATAATCTCCACAACATGTTTTTGAAAATGTCCGTCAGGAATTTGAAGATCGCCTATATCATTGTTTGGCCAATAACGGGCAACATTTTGAACACTTATTGAAATAAAAAGTGATATTTTCGTGTGTTTTTTTTTCTATCTAAACAAATTAATATAAATAAAGATTTTTCTAATTTTCTCGAAAACGAATCGACCGATTTTAAAAAATCAAACGTCAAAATAAAGCACTTTGAAAGACCTTTCAAACAAGCTATTACTTGATACCTCTTGTCATTTAAAATTTTTAAGGGGATGACCCCGGGGGGCAGAGGGTAAAAGGGGGTGAAGTAGTTTTTGGTTAAAAAGTTGTCCCCTTTGGCGTTTTTTCTTTTAATCAGTAGTTTTCGATAAATCCGTGGTGGGAAGTTTTCAAATGAACACCCTTTGACGTGTCCGAGCGTTTTCCCCAAAATTTACAGGTTAAGGCTATATTAATTTTATTCCGGACTTCTGGGCAACCCTGTATAGTGCGAAAAGGTTTTTGTACCTAGTAGTGGTAGGCATGTTCGGCGAAACCTTTTCAATAAGAAATTCAGCCCTTGCCTGTTGGTTTTTATTACCCAGTTTTAACCTATTTTAACACTACATTAATATTCTATTTCAGACTTTAGTTCCTAAATGTTATAATTAATTATTTGTGTATATTATTATTACATTCTATTTTGCATATAATAGTATATTAAAGTACACGTTTCATAAGAAGCGGTTTTAGCGCACGCGTCTATTTTTATTGACACGTGCGCTAAAACGCCTTATGAAACATGTGCTTTATACATTTTTTTCTATTTCACCTTTTATAATCAAGAAAAATACATTTTAAAAAGAAAATAAATCCTTTAAATTTTGTAAATTTTTATGTCTAAATTTCATGTTGGTAATACTATTTTTTTATCATAGTAGCCTCTGGACAACAAAAATTATTTTGCAAACTGTCATTTTTTGATTTATTGACCCATTTTCACCACGAGATTCTAAAGTTATTTTAGCGATATGAGATTTGAAATTGGACGGAATACGTTGTGTGATCCTTGTACATTCGGTACATATACATAGCGTTCGGAAATTCGGGCGATTTTACTACTTTTTTTCGAATTTCAAAAGACGTGATTTTACATCACGGCATTGCAATTTAGTATAGGGAAGATGGAAAATTCAAATAAAGTTGAAGTTAAAATCGACATTGGAAGGTTAGTAGATTGAATTTTGGATAGGATTTGGCAGAAAATGATAGCTTAAAGCATCTACAAAAGATTGATTTACAGATTTAAGCAACCAACATACATGACTGTTATCCACACAGAACAAAAAAGTAAGTTATCAAGCTATTTTTCCTCTGCGAAAAATGGGTTTTCTCGTAAATCACAAAGGCCGCGCAAGTCAATGAAATAAAACATTTAAATGTTACCAACATCAAATAAAGAAAAAACGCGTATCGAAATAGCTTCATTACGATACGCAAATGCATATCGTACTGAGCTTATTATGAACGTGAAATGGAAAAAAATACTTCACTACTACTCTGGTTTACAATTTTATACCTGCGGTACTGATTTCTGGCTTTTGCACTGGATCAAAAATTCAGGGAATTAATTTAATGTGTTTTAGGTTATTGCCTTTCTATCTGTTGATCATTATCATTGTGAAAATAAAGCATATCAAAGTAAGTAATACATCACCTTTGAAATTCGACCATTCCATTTTTCTCTCCTCTTAAAATTATCAAATTTTCCATCGCTTCTTCCTTTTCTCCCTTCGCCATTAGAAGCACAGGACTTTCGGGCATCCAAAAAAAAGTAGTAAACATCAGTAGGGGAAACACACACGCAACTCCGGCCGCCAAATTAATCGAGAGGTATATGCCCAAAACGTTTATTAGTAGGATGCCCATCACAACGAAAACTGGGCATAAAGAAGATAGAAAGCCCCGTATTTCGGGTTCTGATATTTCCCCCAGGTACATCGGTACTGTTGCGAAGCTCATACCGCCACCTACTCCTCCTACAATAACGCCCATTGTGTAGTAGCGAATTATATTTATTTACATGGTAGATACCGTGCGAGCAAAAATTATTTGCATCAAAGAGGGCTTGGATTAAAAAACGTGGGGCTTGGTTTAGATCACAATGATATGGGGACGATATATCTAACCAAATCTGGGTTAAAATTTTGTCAAATTCACATTATGGCATGATATGCCAAACTAATGAGTAATAAAATAAGTAGACATACCGGGTGTCCACGGAAGGTGGCTCGCCCCTCTAACTTTTTTGTTTTTCAAGATAATGAAATAAAACTCGGGGGATTTGTATACGACATAAAACTGCATTTTTTGACAGGTGACTTAACATTATGGAACTTCCGGTTAAACCGGAAGTGACACAAACTTTCGATTTTTAAATGGGACACCTGGTATATTTTTACTTTTTTTACTCCATATGACATTCTAAATACAACGATGTGTCACTTGTCACTTTTTGTCACCAAGAAAATATTTTTTTTCCAAATTTATTGTTTTATCTATGAATACCTTAAAATCACTTATTTCAGTTCTTTAATCTTGGGAAAAATACAATTGGTCAATTTTTGGTCCAATGCTATGTGCTATGTAAAATTTAACCTTTAAAGTTGTATAACTCATTTTTTTTAAATGACAACATGGTGGCTCGTCGGGTTAAGAAAAAAGAGGATTTTATTACGATTATTTTGATACCATACACTATTAGGTTTTAGAAAAGCTGCCATTAAAAAACTTTAAAAAGTTAACTGAGAACTTTCCTAAAATGAAGCATCTTTTGAGAATAAATTTAGATTTAAATGCATCAAGTAGCCAGTGACCAGCAAAACTGATAAAACAAAATCATGCCTTGAAGAAAATTGACATGCCGACAGCTTCTGCCAAAGTAAATTAGTTTGTTGTTTAAAAAACATGGAAAATAATAGTTTTACAAGGAGTGAAAAAGTGGATATGTTATTATTGTCAGGCTCATTTCGCATTTTCGGAACCAGTTTTGGGTACCTAATAGTGCCGGGTTGGATTACGCCGATTAAAATATCTTTGTGCGTAAAGTCGTGCAGCATCGGTTGAATTATTTCTACATTCTCCAAACACTAATAACATATCAACTTTTTCACTCCTTGTAAAACTATTATTTTCCATGATTTTTAAACAACAAACAAATTTACTTTAGCAGAAGCTGTTGGCATTTCAATTTTCTTCAAGGCATGATTTTGTTTTATCAGTTTTGCTGGTCACTGGCTACTTAATGCATTTAAATCTAAATTTATTTTCAAAAGATGCTTAATTTTAGGAAAGTTCTAAGTTAACTTTTTAAAGTTTTTTAATGGCAGCTTTTCTTAAACCTAATGGTGTATGGTATCAAAATAATCGTAATAAAATCCTCTTTTTTCTTAACCCGACGAGCCACCATGTTGCTATTTAAAAAATGACTTATACAACTTTAAAGATTAAATTTTACATAGCCCATAGCATTGGACCAAAAATAGTAAAATTGTAATTTTCCTAGGATTAAATAACTGAAATAAGTGATTTTAAGGTATTCATAGCCCTCTAGATAAAACAATAAATTTGGGAAAAAATATTTTCTTGGTGACGAAAAGTGACAAATGACACATCGTTGTATTTAGAATGTCATATGGAGTCAAAAAAAGTAAAAATATACCAGGTGTCCAAATTAAAAATCGAAAGTTTGTGTCACTTCCGGTTAAACCGGAAGTTCCATAATGTTGAGTCACCTGTCAAAAAATGCAGTTTTATGTCGTATACAAATCCCCCGAATTTTATTTCATTATCTTGAAAAACAAAAAAGTTAGAGGGGTGAGCCACCTTCCGTGGACACCCGGTATACAAATTTATTTTTGTTGTTTACAAAATTAACAAAGTACGAATATACAGAAAGAAAAAGAAAAATAATTACATAAATTGCTGAAATTGGTCAACGCCATGCTCCAAGCATAAATTTACACGTCTCTTCAAATTTTCGAAAGTGTTGACCAGCATCTCTGGAGAAATGTTACCACATTCTTGGATAATCCTTTCTTGTAATTGTTCTAAATTTGCAACTGGTGTTTTAAAAATAGCGTTCTTTAAATGAGGAAACGAAGTAATCCATAACCGTTAAACAAGGTGATCTAGGAAAACTGATCAATCTGTCGACGAAAAAATTACGTAATTAGTTAATAGTTTCGGCGGCTGTACGGGCGGTTGCACCGTCCTGTTGAAAATATCCAAAACGTAGTTCGTCGTCAAGTAACTGTTCCACAAATGGATTCAAAATATTGTCTCTATACCGCTGTGCTGTAACTGTGTCATGGAAAAAATAGGACCAACAATTCTTCTTCGGGCTAACCAGATACCAATTTTTTGAGGGTGCAATGTAGACTCTACAAAAAAATGGGGATTTTCACTACTCCACATGCGTGTATTCTGAGAATTCACATAACCGGAGAGGTGGAACCAGGCTTCATCCGAAAAAAAGTCAGGTCTAATAAATTATTTATTTCCAATAAATTTTGGGTAAACCATTGAGAGTAATTCCTGCGTCTTTTAAAATCTGCGGCTTGTATTTCTTGGAATACTTGCACTTTATAAGGAAATAAATTTAGCTGCTTCTCAAGAATAGTCCTGCGTGTTCGATAAGATCTTCCCACTTCTTGGGACAGGCGTCTCCTTTTTTGTGTTGTATAGAACCTGTTTCCCTAAATACAGCTTCACAGCCACGGTTATTTTAAGGCAATGATAAAAATCCCCAGCAATAAAAGCAACGAAGCAACGTTAGGAAAATGTTCGTGAAAATCGTCCATGCACAAACCCGGATTGTATTGACACTCACCATTTACTCTAACTCCGTTTCGAAAATATGCTTCAACCATGCATGATTTGTGCTCTTCCATAAAGCCCATTGTGTGAATTGTTCAAGAAATTGGAAAAATTAGCGATGAATCAAATTACTTGTAACGACTGTCAAAGATGACGGAATAACTGATTGATTGTTAATTCAGGTATAACGAAGTTATGGCTGCTCTCTAGAAGGGTCATTGTTTAGATAGTTTAAAGGTGTTGGGGAAGAAAAGTCCTTTCTACCTTCTTACATATAAAATATAATTGCCTACGCGTTTCGGCTCACATAAGCCATCATCAGGGCGCAGCTGTAAGTAAAGAACATGATGTTATGTAATAAAAAATTTTTTAAAAAATTTTGAAAATAATGAACGTCAGTAAACAAATATAAAATATGTCCTAAAACTTACAGGTATGAAAAATTACATACAGGGCTACACAGCGAGACGCACCCAGTCAACACACAAACAAATAACATCAAAACAATATAAAAGTTACGACACAATCATGATTTAAAAAAAATAAATAAATACAAACTAACGTGTAGAGCAACAAAAGGTACTGAATGTTGACAGAGGAATCAGATGGTGACTGAAAAACCCAAACAAGAGCAAAAACCATCATGAGAAACGAGTTCGAAGTCCCAGAGTCGAAAAGAAAAAGGGTGGTGTATAATAAAGATCATTCCTTAAAAAGTTTAATTGCAGAAACGTAGTTACGGTAGGCGGTGTAATCTTGTTCATTAAGATTTCTTGGAGACCTTGACTGTGACAAAGCTATCTCCAGATTCTCAAGAATGTCCAACCTTTTCCCTTTATTTTGGTGGTGTAAGGCTTGAAAATTGGACTGAACATTAAAATTATGTTGAGACACTTTAAGATGTGTTCCAAAAGCTGATTTATTATCGTGTTGTAATCTGCTTGATCTCAAATGTTCGTTAATTCTTGTTTGAAAAGATCGTCCCGTTTGTCCTACGTATTCTGCTGGACAAGAGTCACAAGAAAGCAAATAAATGCCGTTTTTATACAACATTTCCAGTTTGTCTTTAAGCCTAGAAAACAAGCTTGAAACAGAACCAACTGATTTATAGCAAATAAAAATATTATTATTAAGGTTTTTTAAGGAGCGGCCCATAATGGTTGATATAATTCCAAGGTAGGGGATGGAAACGAATTTCTTAGTTAAAAGCTTTTCGGCACTCTTAAACCTAGTATATGCGTTCTCACATAAATTGCGTCGTAGTTTTCTCTGGAAATTGTTGTTTATGATATGAAATGGGAAACCATTTTTAAGTGCCATCTGAAAAATAATGTTTTTTTCCTTCTCAAAAGATTCTTTCTTCATTGGAATAGTGAAGAGACGGTGAAAATAGGTATTTAGAGCAGATAATTTTTGAGAAAAATGGTGGCAGGAGTCCCAAGGTATCATATGGTCAGTTTGTGTGGATTTTCTAAAGATACTGAAATCTATTGTGTTGTCTCTTCTTTCCAAAGTGAGATCCAGAAAATTTAAGGTGTTATTAGATACAACTTCCATAGTAAACTTTATGTTTGAGTGAAGACTGTTAAGAAAAGAAAGAAATGAATTTAGTTCATCCATGGTACCCGTCCAACCAACCAAGGTGTCATCTACATAGCGGTACCAAAATGATATATTCTTGACAAGATGGTGGCCGGAATTAAAAATAAGGTTTGTTTCAAAGTGATTCATGAAGATTTCAGCTACCAGAGGTGACAACGAAGATCCCATTGGTAGACCGTCAACTTGTTTATAAAACCTGTCATTGAATCTACAGAAATCAGAATCTAGACATTTTTTCAAAAGTGACAGTATGCAAGAATTTTGGGACAAGTTAAATTTATTTGAGTCTTTCAATAGTTTTTCTATGATTCTAAAGCTTTGCATTCTTGGAATGCTGGGAAAAAGGTTGACAATGTCGAAAGAGACTAGGATAAAGTTATCAGGAAGAGTTGTATTACGTAATTTTTTAACTAATTCAAAAGTATTTCTTATACTGTAGACAAAATTTAAATTTAAATTATTTTTTAGAAAACTGTTAAGCCAGATAGCGAGAGAATAAGCGGGAGAATTAATTAAAGAAACGACAGGACGAATGGGCTTGTCGTCTTTATGAATTTTGACCATACCATATAAAAAAGGGGTGATAGGATTCATAGGAATCCTTGGTTTGGAGCAGTTAAAGGAGTCAAAAACATCTTGATGTTGGGAAATTAGTGTCTTAAGTTCTTCTGTATATTTTTTGCAAGGGTCTTTATTTAGGTTGACAAAACTGTTGTTGTTCAGCAAAAAGTTATTAACCTTGTTAATATAAGACTGTTTATCAAGTATGACCAAACAATTGCCCTTGTCTGCCTTTCCTAAAATCAAGTCAAAATTTTTAATTTTCGATTTTATGCTCTTAATTAGGCCCTTGTGAGGCCATAGATTTAAACATACTCATAGAGGACCTACTAACTACAAGACACTTTCCTTGATTGATAAAGCCAAGAGGTCCGCTGTCAGAGAAGAGAGAAACAAATGGTACTCTGTAAGAGATTTACTTTCAGTAAAGTTAAAGATGGTGTACATCCTTTTACTGGTGCATTTTTCGACAATCGAACTCTCTAACTTCCAGGATAACCTCAACGAAAAGCGAAAAGAAGGAAAGAAGATACATTTCCAACGACTCAAATCAAAACTAGCTGCCCTACATCGCCTTAATTCTTCTTCAACAACCAAACCTTTTCCTGAGTATTTCAAATTTCATCCACGGATCCTGAATTTGACAAAATGTAATTTCGACCCAGAAGAGACAGCATTTCTGGAAAAAGGCCTAAAGTTCTGCCCTACTCAAGAACTTTCACAAACTAACATAAAATCTCTTATTGCAGACGTAGAACTATCTTTACAAAATAACCCGAGTTTCATGTCAGATGTTGTCAGAGAAAAGTTTTCACTTACCTTAAAAAAATTTTCAAAGAATAATTTGAATAACAAAATAATTTCTCACAAGGGCCTAATTAAGAGCATAAAATCGAAAATTAAAAATTTTGACTTGATTTTAGGAAAGGCAGACAAGGGCAATTGTTTGGTCATACTTGATAAACAGCCTTATATTAACAAGGTTAATAACTTTTTGCTGAACAACAACAGTTTTGTCAACCTAAATAAAGACCCTTGCAAAAAATATACAGAAGAACTTAAGACACTAATTTCCCAACATCAAGATGTTTTTGACTCCTTTAACTGCTCCAAACCAAGGATTCCTATGAATCCTATCACCCCTTTTTTATATGGTATGGTCAAAATTCATAAAGACGACAAGCCCATTCGTCCTGTCGTTTCTTTTATTAATTCTCCCGCTTATTCTCTCGCTATCTGGCTTAACAGTTTTCTAAAAAATAATTTAAATTTAAATTTTGTCTACAGTATAAGAAATACTTTTGAATTAGTTAAAAAATTACGTAATACAACTCTTCCTGATAACTTTATCCTAGTCTCTTTCGACATTGTCAACCTTTTTCCCAGCATTCCAAGAATGCAAAGCTTTAGAATCATAGAAAAACTATTGAAAGACTCAAATAAATTTAACTTGTCCCAAAATTCTTGCATACTGTCACTTTTGAAAAAATGTCTAGATTCTGATTTCTGTAGATTCAATGACAGGTTTTATAAACAAGTTGACGGTCTACCAATGGGATCTTCGTTGTCACCTCTGGTAGCTGAAATCTTCATGAATCACTTTGAAACAAACCTTATTTTTAATTCCGGCCACCATCTTGTCAAGAATATATCATTTTGGTACCGCTATGTAGATGACACCTTGGTTGGTTGGACGGGTACCATGGATGAACTAAATTCATTTCTTTCTTTTCTTAACAGTCTTCACTCAAACATAAAGTTTACTATGGAAGTTGAATCTAATAACACCTTAAATTTTCTGGATCTCACTTTGGAAAGAAGAGACAACACAATAGATTTCAGTATCTTTAGAAAATCCACACAAACTGACCATATGATACCTTGGGACTCCTGCCACCATTTTTCTCAAAAATTATCTGCTCTAAATACCTATTTTCACCGTCTCTTCACTATTCCAATGAAGAAAGAATCTTTTGAGAGGGAAAAAAACATTATTTTTCAGATGGCACTTAAAAATGGTTTCCCATTTCATATCATAAACAACAATTTCCAGAGAAAACTACGACGCAATTTATGTGAGAACGCATATACTAGGTTTAAGAGTGCCGAAAAGCTTTTAACTAAGAAATTCGTTTCCATCCCCTACCTTGGAATTATATCAACCATTATGGGCCGCTCCTTAAAAAACCTTAATAATAATATTTTTATTTGCTATAAATCAGTTGGTTCTGTTTCAAGCTTGTTTTCTAGGCTTAAAGACAAACTGGAAATGTTGTATAAAAACGGCATTTATTTGCTTTCTTGTGACTCTTGTCCAGCAGAATACGTAGGACAAACGGGACGATCTTTTCATACAAGAATTAACGAACATTTGAGATCAAGCAGATTACAACACGATAATAAATCAGCTTTTGGAACACATCTTAAAGTGTCTCAACATAATTTTAATGTTCAGTCCAATTTTCAAGCCTTACACCACCAAAATAAAGGGAAAAGGTTGGACATTCTTGAGAATCTGGAGATAGCTTTGTCACAGTCAAGGTCTCCAAGAAATCTTAATGAACAAGATTACACCGCCTACCGTAACTACGTTTCTGCAATTACACTTTTTAAGGAATGATCTTTATTATACACCACCCTTTTTCTTTTCGACTCTGGGACTTCGAACTCGTTTCTCATGATGGTTTTTGCTCTTGTTTGGGTTTTTCAGTCACCATCTGATTCCTCTGTCAACATTCAGTACCTTTTGTTGCTCTACACGTTAGTTTGTATTTATTTATTTTTTTAAAATCATGATTGTGTCGTAACTTTTATATTGTTTTGATGTTATTTGTTTGTGTGTTGACTGGGTGCGTCTCGCTGTGTAGCCCTGTATGTGATTTTTCATACCTGTAAGTTTTAGGACATATTTTATATTTGTTTACTGACGTTCATTATTTTCAAAATTTTTTTAAAAATTTTTTATTACATAACATCATGTTCTTTACTTACAGCTGCGCCCTGATGATGGCTTATGTGAGCCGAAACGCGTAGGCAATTATATTTTATATGTAAGAAGGTAGAAAGGACTTTTCTTCCCCAACACCTTTAAACTATCTAGTTAATTCAGGTAGTTACTGACACCCACCAGGTATTAAGCTCTACGGCTAAGCATTACGTCCTTAGATGCAAGGCCCTCTTTGATGCAAATAATTTTTGCTCGCACGGTATTTCATTACAAAGAGGTATTCTTACCAAGAAATCTCGCCACAAACATGAGTATATCACTTCTGGCCAATGCTAAAATAAACCAACTAAAAAAAAGCGGTATCGACGTTCCCAAAATAACCTTTTTTCTTCCCAAAATGTCCGCCAGAGCATTAGAAATCAATGCTCCACACACTATTCCAGGAAAAATAGTCACAGCCAACCACGATGCTTCGTTAGTAGAAAGTTGAAAAAAATAAGTTCCATTGGTTAGGACCGGTAGGGATGGTGACGGCCAACCAAAATGCATTTCTGAAGAAAGGATGCCCAGGGACCCTAAAAAAAATAGTTGTCAATGTGTCTATGCGTTTGAAATTAACGAACTAACCTTGCATTTTATTAAAATATTTCAAAAAGCACTAACTATAGATGTGTTATTTTACAAGGCAATGCATGTTGTCTGGTCTCTGCAGCGAAAACTTTCGTTGTTTTTCATGAAAACACCGAATAATTACCGCGAATCGTACTATTCTTGTTTTGCCCGTACAACAAATACTTTTAGTACAAAATAAAATCAAAATATTCATTAATCAGTCATAATATATGAACGGCTAAAAAGTCCTTGAGTGCCGTTTCACAAAGGACCGATGATCAGTGCTGATGATCGGTCGCAACCGATCGTCGGCAGCAATTCTTGTTGTAACGGTCGACCGATGCTACGCTCATATGTGAAAGACACGGTTTAAGCAATGGGCCCGACCGATCATCAGCACTGATCATCGGTCCTTTGCGAAACGGCACTGAGAGGAAACACTAGTGACGCATTCATCATTTAATTTCCTTATCATATTTTATTAATTGATAAATTTAACCTTTTTTAACTTAAACTGTAGATAAATTTTACTGCAATGAGTGGTATTTGGCCGAATTTATTTTTCTATTTCATTAATTGATAAATTTAACTTTTTTAAACTTAAAACTGTAGATGTATTGTACTGCAAAGAGGGGTATTTGGCAGAATTTTTTTTTCCAATATTATTAATTGATAAATTTAACCTTTTTTAACTTAAAACTGTACAGGGTCATCCAACCAGAACTGAACAGGGGTCTATTTTTTGAGTTTCCCTGTATTTTTATTTAAACCAATATAGCCATTTAGTTTATGCTTTGCCGTAGAATCTAAAATTACCATTTAAAAAGCGATCTGACCCTAAACAAAGGAACTGTGGCGTAAAGTTGTTGTTTTTTCAATGGAACACCCTGTATATTATTTATTTTTATGAAACGCCCTTCTTTTCTGATTCCATAAATATATAGTTTGTCCATATAAGCTCAAACCGTTTTTAAGATATGAGCAATCAAACATTTAAAAAGCTGTATTCATTTGAGCTTAATACGTCTAGAATGCCTTGGAAAAGAAAATCCCCGTGATTGGGATGCATTAAAATACAGCTTTTTAAATGTTTGATTGCTCATATCTTAAAAACGGTTTGAGCTAATATGGACAAACTATATATTTATGGAATCAGAAAAGAAGGGCGTTTCATAAAAATAAATAATATACAGGGTGTTCCATTGAAAAAACAACAACTTTACGCCACAGTTCCTTTGTTTTAAGTCAGATCGCTTTTTAAATGGTAATTTTAGATTCTACGGCAAAGCATAAACTAAATGGCTACATTGGTTTAAATAAAAATACAGGGAAACTCAAAAAATAGACCCCTGTTCAGTCCTGGTTGGATGACCCTGTACATATATTGTACTGCAAAGAGGGGTAGTTGGCCGAATAAATTTTTTTATTTTATTAATTTATAAATTTAACCTTTTTTAACTTTAAACTGTAGATATATTGTACTGCAAAGAGGGGTATTTGGCCGAATTTCTTTTTCTATTTTATTAATTGATAAATTTAACCTTTTTTAACTTAAACTGTAGATAAATTTTACTGCAAAGAGTGGTATTTGGCCGAATTTCTTTTTCTATTTTATTAATTGATAATTAACCTTTTTTAACTTAAACTGTAGATATATTGTACTGCAAAGAGGGGTATTTAGCCGAATTTCTTTCTCTATTTTATTAATTGATAAATTTAATCTTTTTAAACTTAAAACTGTAGATATATTGTACTGCAAAGTGGGGTATTTGGCCGAATTTCTTTTTTCATTTTATTAATTGATAAATTTAACCTTTTTTTAACTTAAAACTGTAGATATATTATACTGCAAAGAGGGGTATTTGGCCGAATATTTTTTTTTATTTTATTAATTTATAAATTTAACCTTTTTTAACTTTAAACTGTAGATATATTGTACTGCAAAGATGGGTATTTGGCCGAATTTCTTTTTCTATTTTATTAATTGATGAATTTAACCTTTTTTAACTTAATCTGTAGATAAATTGTACTGCAAAGGGGGGTATTTGGCCAAATTTATTTTTCTCCTTTTATTAATTGATAAATTCAACCTTTATTAACTTTAAACCGTAGATCATTGTACTGCAAAGAGGGGTATTTGGCCGAATTTATTTTTCTGCTTTTATTAATTGATAAATTTAACCTTTTTTAACTTAAACTGTAGATAAATTGTACTGCAAAGGGGGGTATTTGGCCGAATTTATTTTTCTCCTTTTATTAATTGATAAATTCAACCTTTATTAACTTTAAACCGTAGATCATTGTACTGCAAAGAGGGGTATTTGGCCGAATTTATTTTTCTGCTTTTATAAATTTAACCTTTTTTAACCCAAAACTGTAGGTAATTGTATTCCAAAGATGGTTATTTCGTTTACATTCGAAAACGGTTAAAGATACTAACTAACCGAAACGTTGTGTTAAGTAACAAAATAAAGACAATGGAAGTCCGACAAGGTAATTTTTTTGATATTATTTCATTGTCTACCACCTTTCAACAAATATTACAGGTTTGCTAGATCTAATTGACATAAATTTTAATAAAAGTAATGCCAAACGTCAACATCGCGATCAAAATATAATTTGTCCGCCTGTATGCCAGAATTTGCCGCCGAATCTTTTATTCGATCCGCCCAGCGAACTGTTTTTTTATTTATTTTAATAAGGTTTGAATATACTATACTTTACCAGTTAAAGCGGCAAAATATTGGTAACATCTGACTCCAAAAAGGATCCGTATATCGAACTTTACTTTAATCACCATCTTAAATAACTTTTTCCACAGACGTATAACACTAGTACTAAATAATTCATGGTAAAAATTTTTTTAAATGAATAATAAAACTGCGTTGCGATAAGCTGTTGAATCGACCCATTATAAAATGATAACATACCTTTAAAGTGACTTAACTTCCATGGGTTACGAATTTCGATACAAAACTCAAAACTATAAAAAAGTTAAAAAGTAACCCTGAAAATGTATTGAAACGTTTTCATCGATCGATGTTCCGAACATAGGGGGAGAGAGGGGGGGGGGATAGGATCGTGCTTGATAGCACTGTTCTTTAATATCTATTTATTTAAACATTTTTCAGTTATATATTTAATATTTTACGGCTACATATCACTGTTCAAACGTCTCATATCGATTCCTTTCAAAATGTCCACGGAATAATAGGATGAAAGATAAAAATAGACTCTAATGATCAGTGGTCATAAGTGAGTTTCTTTCCCTTAACAACCAATCTCCAGTTTCAAATCGCAGAAGATTCCAAACTGATTTATACAACAAAACATCAAAATTTAATAAGTTATATGGCCGATACTTTCTAACCTTCCTAGGTCGATTACAATGATGCTAATTGCCTAGATACCTCCAAACTAATTATTTTAAACATAGGTATTTACCTTTTCTTATAAATACAAGTATAGAGAAACCAGAGACACTTCTGGCTCTATAAATAAATAAAACTTAATTAGTTTTGTAAAATAACTTTATTCTAAAAATAAATAAACCTAAAACTAGAAATAATAGTACATTATATTCTTAAGGTAGGTACTTTATAAAAAACAGACTTTTTCAACATAACTTCTTTACACAAGGGAAGTATTTCATGTACGATCTCTGTGTCTGTGAGGGTGTGTGAGGGTGTGTGTGTGTGTCTTCTTGAAATCTTATGATTAACTATTTGTTTATAAAAATCATAAACGGAAAAATTACATTGTTTAAATTAAATTTCAAAACTTTAAAAAAGCTGAAAAGAAGATAAATATCTTAACTTTCAGTTAAAATGTACTGTCATAAGTAACACTCAAAATTCCGGTGGGAATTAAATATTATGGTGTTCGATAATGAATTGTCTGGAATGGAATTTTAGATACAGGAAAGTGGAAAAGTAACAATTTTTGATCTTTATCAAAAAATTGTAAAAATTTTTTTTTTTTAGATATGATGCTACGTTGCTGATTCATTTAACGGATAGACCAAAACATTTCCTACCTATCCACATTGGGTATTCCAATACCTAACTGGAATAGATTTAAATTTATTTACGGGTTTTCCAATCAACTAATCTTATTGATTTTTGCCAAGAAGGCTATAAGAAACACGGTAATACTAGGTATATATAGACACATGTCATTGTCAGTTTCACTCTTTTATCTTTGAAAATATACGCAATTTTAGGCGACACCCTGCTAAAGGGTGTGAAAAGAACATTTTTTTTTTAGAAGCGGATAGAGTTGGATACAAAAGCAGAGTTCCTTTGGGTTTCTTTTAAACAGCAAAGCAAAGCGAACGGCTAAGTTGAGCGTTGCTTTTAAAAATTTAACTTACACAGCCAGGATTTTTTATTCCCCCCTTAACGCGGTTAAGTATGCCCCTTTCTATTTCCTATACGAACTATACGTTAGTTGCGAAGCGTTCCTTTAACAACTTAGCTAAGCAAAGATTTTTACTTTGCTTTGCTGTTTAAAAGAAACAAGTGACAAGTACCTAAATTTTTTTTTTTTAAAAGTTGTTCGGAATGAAGAAAGAAACAAAGAATATATATATTATACAGGGTGTTTCATTTAAAATAAGCAAGTTTGGGACAACTTCCGGTATAACCGGAAGTTGCAGATGGTCGCTATTAAGAGCGTCTTCGAAATAAATTTACAGGATTCAAATCGAATTACTTTCCGAAATATTCTAATAGACGGTCACCCTGAAACACCCTGTATAGTTGCATACATTGCCTTTTAAAATTTAATTTGAACGTTCTTTTTAAAATGGAATGTGTATTATTATTTTTAAATTCTCCTTAAAATCATAAACATTTTTATTATTCTGGTGGGAGTATCAACATGCTTGCCAACCTTTAACGTATTTTGAGTATATTTATTTATTTTTTTAGCTTTTACGCAAAATTTAAATAAAATCAATATCGACTGCATATTCTGTAGGTAATAATTGACATATTAAATAAATATCAAGGCATTTCATAAATTATTTTAGGAGAATTTTATAGCAAAAAATACTTTATGTCATACATTGATATATTATATCAATATGTCATTGTTCTTTCACTATACAAATCTCCCAAAATTAACAATAAAATAAATTGATATTTTTGTAATATGGTTGATATCACCTAAATAATGTTCCGATGATATTCATTTTATTTAAATGTTAGTTAATAAAATATTAAACTAAAAAAAATTAAGGCGAAGTAAGTTATAGGTTGGCAAATAGATTGAATGACTTTGAGAATTCCACCTTAAGGTCAAAAAGCCAGTTTTAAACTAAAAAAAAATTAGTGCCGCATATAAATATACAGTAGAGCTTCGCTAATCCGAATTAATAAAAACCGAGGCAATCCGGATTAGTGAAACATCCGGATTATTGGAATCTTTTTAAAAGCTATAAAAATGCACCAAATACACATTGTTGTAGCATTTATTAACACAAAAAATATCAACATTTACTAACACATAAAAAATAAAAGAAAAAGAACACCCACACGCAGTTCTTACACTACCGACATAACAATGACAACATAAAAGTTACATGAAATTATCGAAGAACACATGATCCGGACTATGGAATACATAAGAAATCCGGATTATAAAATACATAATGTAAATAAGTAATATTTAAATTTTGTCCGGATTAACGGAGAATCCGGATTAGTGGAGTTCGGATTAGCGAAGCTCTACTGTACATATATTAGATAACTGACTACGCACTAGTTGTTTCACAATCTTACATGTGTCTGTAGATATAATTTGTGTCGTTATTTACTTTAGCCCTTGAGAAAAGTTTAAAGAATAAACCGAAACGTTGAGAATGAGTGAAAAGTAAAGTGTTTTCATTGAAGTCCTCTTCCCCTTTAATACCCTGAATGAATTATTATTTGTAGTAGGTATATAAGAATAGATTCTCAACAATAATAATACCCATAAATGAATTATCATTCTTTTAAGCAATATTTTTCTAGTTAAAGAAACTTTTATCAAAAGCAACAGTTGTCCGCTATGCCTCTATTATGTTGCTTTTAATTATTTTTCACGGACACATAATTATCTCCTAGAAACTTTTATTTTTATAGCTTCTATTATTTCATTTTAAATCATTCATTTACAAAAAATCTACCCTGCGTCTGTATTTTTTCTGTATTTACAAGGAACCGGTTCCTTATCTTCTCCCTTCAGATAATCTTGAATCTCTTCTAATGTCTTTCCAGTAGTTTCAGGTACGAATAAAATCACTAATACTAATCCCACTAAACAACTGCCCGAAAAAGCGAAAAAGGGCATATAAATACCAAACAAGTCTTTTAAAATTTGAAACGATTTTGAAACTGCAGTTGCCAATAACGAAAAGTAAATATCTGCAAGACACAGCGCTGAGGCTTTAACATTTGCTGGAAACAATTCTCCCAACATCATAATAGGAATATTATTTAGTCCTAAAGAGAAAATCACTATAAATCCTATTAAAGTTATTACGGGTACTATGCTAAAAGAGGCAGTATCGATTGAGGTACATAACTTAATGTAAAAATACGAGCCCTCTATAAAGAGAGCAATAGAGGACCCTACTATAGACATTATTAACAACGGTCTCCTACCAGCTTTGTCTACAATGCTTGAGCTAAAGCATGTTAGGCATAACTGTACAGAAAAATAGATTATTGTAGCAAGTTCAGAAGAAATATGATCTCCAGCCTCGATGAAAATCGATTGGGCATAGAATGTCACTGCTGTAGTGCCACTAAGTTGCTTCACTCCTCGAAGAATCATCATAATACCTATAGCTCTCCTGTTCGATTTCCTAGAAAATAATTCCAAAAATGACCCTTTGTTTTTCATTTGGTCGTCCATTGCCAAAGTAATGCGTTGGAGTTCCGCGTCTACCTCCTGACATCCTCTGAGTGTCTGCAAGCTTCTCTTTGCCGCTTCAGAATTTCCTTTCATCAAATAAAAATACGGTGACTCTGGCATAAACATAAATATCACCATGGCAACCAAAGGAAGACCGCTGCAAATCAGCGCGGTAACGTAAATGTTTAAATATAATCCTATAACGTTAATTAAAAGAATCCCGAAAATAAAAGAAGTTCCTATGATCGAGCCAAGGAAGCCTCTTATTTTGGGATCAGCAATTTCTCCCACGTACATTGGCACAGCCGTAAAGATCCAGCCATCACCGATGCCAGCGATGAATCTAGCTACGCACAGAATTACCACAGATTTCGCATGAGCAACCAAGATCCAAGCCAGGAAGAATGGTATGGATGTCACGATGATGGTTCTTTTTCTTCCCAAAATATCAACAGTAGCACCACCTATTAAGGCACCTAATAAGGCTCCTAAAAGGGGCATCACTGCAATCCAGGAGCCTTCGTCACTGGTTACCGGGATAGAGGAAGAGTTGCTAAGAAGCCTTGGAAGAGATGGTGAGGGCCAACCGTAGTGCAAGCCCATGGTTATAACGTTGAGGGTACCTGAAATAAAAAACAAAGTGTGACCTTTTACCAGTTTTATAATGATGATACCATTGATTTGAAAAATTTGACAGTTATCTAAATTTCATCGACATTGTTAAAATTATTTGTCAGGAGAACCTAAAAATAGTTATATACTTAGGAAAAAAGTGAGGGATAGCTAGAATATTAATATTTTTTGAAACAAAACCAGATTAGTTGATTTTGTTTGCCATAACCCATCAAAACCTTTTAAAAATAAAATTGTGGCGTTTTACTTACAAAACTCAAAGATCTATGCCGGGTGTCCACGAAAGGTGGCTCGCCCCTCTAACTTTTTTGTTTTTCAAGATAATGAAATAAAATTCGGGGTATACGACATAAAACTGCATTTTTTGACAGGTGACTCAACATTATGGAACTTCCGGTTTAACCGGAAGTGACATAAACTTTAGATTTTTAAATGGGACACCTGGTATATTTTTACTTTTTTTTACTCCATATGACATTCTAAATATAACGACGTGTCACTTGTCACTTTTTGTCACCAAGAAAATAGTTTTTTCCAAATTTATTGTTTTATCTAGAGGGCTATGAATACCTTAAAATCACTTATTTCAGTTCTTTAATCTTGGGAAAAATACAATTTTACTATTTTTGGTCCAATGCTATGTGCTATGTAAAATTTAATCTTTAAAGTTGTATAACTCATTTTTTTTAAATGGCAACATGGCGGCTCGTCGGGTTAAGAAAAAAGAGGATTTTATTACGATTACTTTGATACCATACACTATTAGGTTTTAGAAAAGCTGCCATTAAAAAACTTTAAAAAGGTAACTTAGAACTTTCCTGAAATGAAGCATCTTTTGAGAATAAATTTAGATTTAAATGCATTAAGTAGCCTGCGACCAGCAAAACTAATAAAACAAAATCATGCCTTGAAGAAAATTGAAATGCCAACAGCTTCTGCCAAAGTAAATTAGTTTGTTGTTTAAAAAGCATGGAAAATAATAGTTTTACAAGGAGTGAAAAAGTTGATGTTATTAGTGTTTGGAGAACGTAGAAATAATTCAACCGATGCTGCACGACTTTACGCACAAAGATATTTTAATCGGCGTCATCCAACCCGGCACTATTAGGTACCCAAAACTAGTTCCGAAAATGCGAAATGAGCCTGACAATAATAACATGACAGAATGTCACACACCCTTCTTAGAACAAGACATCGCGAAAGCAGGAAGTTCGAAAATATTAGATCAGATACTGAGTACATAATCTCATTGTACGCACATTCTTTTATTTGCCACTCTTTTGCCGTCGGATATATCGTTATATTTGTTTCGATAACTTAATTAGCCAAGAACTGGAGACTAGACTCGAGAGATCATTCAGGTAGCTGCCAGCGTGTCGACCTTCAATCCAAGTCCCGGCAACTGGTCAAGTTGTTATGACGGAGATCGCTGGTTCCGCGGGTTTTTATTAGAGAGTGTATTTTGTTTAATTATGTTCTCAGTAAATAATTCAAAATTTTTAAAAAATTTAATTTTTACTTTCTCTTTGCAGTAGGGTAAAAATCAAAATTTTATGAAAAAGACTATTGAAGAAAATCGTATGGGCGGTTCCGGAAAAATTCAGTGACAACGGAGGTCAAAAATTGGGTTTATTTTATAGTTATGAACTCAAGTAAATTTTGAAAAACGTTCATATTTCGGTGGGTTAATAATATTGCCCTGTCCAATTAAAAACAGAATTTATATGCAACTGGATATTTTCACATTCATCTACAAAGCAACTTCCTCTGGCTTTATTCCAAAATATTTATAATAAATTTTTGGGAACCCGTATATTTTAAATTTAAATCATGTAAAACGGATATTTTATTGAGTTCACGACCTTGTCAGTTGCTTGGTAAATATTTTGATTTTTTATAAATTTTTCTGACCTGTACACTGTTAAAAAGGAAAATTGAAAATGGCTTCAGAAGAAAGATAAATTTATGTATGAAAAAATAAGTATGTACAAAAATGTGTTAATTGAAATTGGCAGACTTTGGGAACAGATAGTGGGTATTGGTATTGGCTTACTATTGATTTCTTAATTATACAGTGTGTGTTTGAAACTTGAAATAAATTGAGTAAATCCAGTAGGTACAGTATTTTTTTGGAAAAATGCTGGGAGACGGGTATTAAAATTTTAATTTATGGTCTTGTGGTCACACACTTGTCCAAGTTTAAAAATAGGTTACTAGAGCCACAATACTTAACCATAGACATTTAGCTTTAGATACGAACAGCTTATCTCGTGCGTAAACAAAAGTTAAGTTTTATGGGTCAAAAAATACGTCCGAGCGCACGGCTCACCGGTCAGATGCCTTCCGTCCAGCATTGGGCATGCGCACACACCTCATTTATTAGGTTTTCCTTCTTTAATGACATCATATATAAATACACTCCAGAACCGGCTAAGCGCAAATTTTGTTGTTGTGTTTTAAGTTTTCCTTGTTGTTTATTATGGGTGTTTAATATTTACGGATTTCTAGTTTTTGGGTAGTTTAGTGAATTGTGTTTGTGTTTTTAGTGACTCGGATTGGAATATAAACAATGACTATTACTGGTAGCAGCCGTTGTATAATTTTATTATGCCCAAATAGGGGTTAAATGCCGGGTATTTCGTAATTTTCAGTAAGTATGGAGTAGTGATGTATCTGATGTATACCTTTATTTTATTATGATCAATTTAAACACATCTAACTAGGTCTAGGCTCCATAAAGAAGGTATAAAAATAAAGAGAAACATATACCAAGACAGATGATTCCAATGCATGTTTTGGTATATTTTATTTGCAGCCCTGCAGGTATGTTTATATTAATCCAAGGGTGAAAGTATTCTACGGGTCAAGTTCTCGGGCAAAAACTAATATTTGACGTGAGGTTAGGTACGCGATAACATCGAAGATTGGTTATTTTGCTGGTTTTGTTTGTTTTTTATATTCGATTTTATAAGTTTTATAGTTTAATTGACTTGTTCTCTTCCTTATTGAACTAACCACACGACAACGAATCATTTTTAAACAAACCCTTAAAACCAATTTTCTATCCTCAAAATCTGATAGGTTTGCAACTACTAAAAATGCCAGAAATCACTACCTTTTTCCTCAACTTGATCAAAAATTGATAAGAAATTGCAATCTTTTGGCAAGAATTTGAAGCAAATTTTAACTGTTTAGACCTAAAAATAAATTGAAGGTCAACTTTTACCATTTTTTGAGCAAAAACTTAAATTTTAAAGCCCGGGCCTGTCTATTTTCCCATTCGTCAAATGATAATGTTGCAGTGCGCATGTCTAATCGTGTGTAGCTTTGTTTACATGCGCGAGGCCATAAATTTGCCACGTTGTGATTATTGTTTGCTTGTCTAAAGGTAAATAATTATGGGTTACACCAGTGGCGCACCCAGGGGGGGGGGGCAAGGGGGCCTTGGCCCCCCCCAAAACCCTCAATGAAATGAAAAATTATGAAAGTGGATAAGTATTTTAAAAAGTCAATTTTCTTAGATTTACCTCACGGACCTCGTTTGAGGGGGGCCAGGTGGGGCATTTGCCCCACCCCTTCCTCTGGAAGTTGACTTATTGACAAAAGTTGACTTATTGAGGTTTAATATGGTTTGATTGAATGTATAATATTATTATTTCGAGTTTTCCTTTATATTTTTGTTATTATTTTGGGGTAGTAAAGACTTATTTTAATAAAAATAAACAGTTTTAATGCCAAAACGACTATGAATGTTTGAGAAACAATTTTAGCTCATTAAGTATTAACCAAAAAATTGAAATTAAAATTAAGGGAAGACCTAAACTCTCGAAATTAACTTGATACATACCACAAAGTGTAAATCTAGGGACTTTATTGTTATTGATAAGTTTACTGCAAATGAAAACAGATGAATGAACTTTACTTTTAAACAATGTACGCACTAATGAAAAATAAATTAGCCTTTTTATTTTTTATCTTATTTAATTTTCAATAGAATAAGAAGGTAATCATAAATTTTAAAAATATTTACTATAATAATTATTGACCAAATTTGGGCGTGGTCTTAAAAAAATTTCGCCTGCGGCGCATTTCGCCTACAGCAAGCTTTTAGTACACCCCAAGTTAACAAGTCACAAGCCGCCAATGCCCCCCCCCCCCCCTAAGAAACCGTTTAACGACTCCCATGACTAGGCTATTGCGATCTTCCCTGCAAGAGTACCTGTTAAAAAAGCTCCAAAGTTCTAGAAAAATGCGTAACTTAAAAGTTTATTAAAAAATTTGCTTCCAGCACTGGTTGGCGGGCCCCCCTAACATAAAATCCTGGGTGCGCCGCTGGGTTACACACACCAACCCCCGTCAGTCGCTTTAAAAGTGTTCTATTACTTATTAAATCTACGACATTGTCATTATGACGTATTTAGCCTTACCATTTAGAGGTCATTATGACCTTCATAATGGCACTCAGTACCATTATGAATTCATAATAACATCCAAATGTTAAGATACAAAAACAAAAAGAAAGTCCGTGCAAACTATTTATTTGTTATTATTACTTAGAAAAACGGATATTACGGTTTGCGCGATATCTTCGACATCCGAAGGGACAAATTATTGACCAACACTTTGCATATAATAGAAATATAGACGGCAATAATGACGTTGTCAAAATCGAAATTGAAACAATCAAAAATGCGGTTAGAGTCTATTCAGCCAGTAAACCTGCAAGATGGCCGACATGTCATATGACAAAAGTCATTGAAAATGCAAAAATTTATTTTATTTAGCTGGAATATGACTTTTGTCATATGACATGTCGGCCATCTTGAAGGTTTACTGAGTGAATCGACTTTACCATGATATCGAGTAATATGGACACCTGAAAATTTTAAAAATTACGAAAACGTTATCTGATATCAATGAAGGTTAGATGAATAAAATCTATTTGCACTGTTGTAGATTAAATTTTAAATGATACTAGTTCGATATGAACACTATAATGAAACGTGTGCAATTAAACCACTCGGCTAACGCCTCGTGGTAACGTTGCACACGTTTCATTATAGTGTTCATATCGAACTAGTATCATTAATAACTATTATTAAACGCTTTGCTGAAGTCGGTGTATATAACGTCAACCTGCAACCGATGTTATCCGTCGGGTAAAGAAATTAGGAAACTCTATCAAGTTGGAGTCAATGGACCTTTTTGGAAAAAATCCATGTTGTTGTTTAATAATATTTACTATATCAAAAATAACACTGTGAATTTCAAATATTTTGCCAATCATACATAATTTGCTTATAGACCTGTAATTGTGCCTGTTAATGATGTCATGTTTATCGCCGCCTTTGTGTAGATGGGTTATAAATGTGGTTTTCCATCTTTCAGTTAACGTTCCCATGTTTAAGACTATAGTTTATACAAATATAAAAGTGGTTTAACTAATTGATCTTTACAAAAATTTACATACTTACATGCTATCGTTGCCAAATATTGAACAATGGCAGATCCTGCAAAAAACTTCGATACTGGCACAGATACCGTCATCTTACGAAACACGAAACTAAAGCACTTTAATAACGACACTAATAAACATCAATTAAATAATATAATCTGCTATGCATATAGAAGACAACGTCTAACGGGGGCCTATGTTCCCATCTTAATTTAAAACGTTAGTCTCAAAAGTACTAATATGAATCGATGCGATATCAAACTAAATCACTAACAGATTATGATCAGTGTAAAAGAAACCGAAGAGGCGATATTTTTTTCTACGAAAAACTACGTCATTTACGACTGGTTATACAAGACTCATATAATATATTAATTTTTTATTTATTCTCATGTCTTTACTTGGGGTTTTTGGCGAGAGCTACAACTACTGGAAATACCCGCTACAACATCTTATTGGAAAGTACTAAATTATGCAGAAGAAAACGACATAAGGAATCTACGATAATAAGCGTCCGCCTGAAAGAGGCAGTGTTAAGAATGGATCCATTATATTATTTTAACAAGGAGTATCGACGTTCTTTTTGTATTAGTCTTGCCGCGGTAAATCTAAACTAGAATTTTTACATATTTTTATTTTATATTAATACTTTTGCATTATTGCTCTGAATACTCACAGCAATGATCAAGTTCTATTGGGGGTGTAATCCGGTTTTATATAATTTATTAGTTCCGACTGGCAGTTGTAATGGAACTTGACATTAATTATAATAATATTTTGCTTGTTACGGATAATTAAAAATCAGTACTGTAGTTCTCAAAAATTTAAATAGCTTCTAGTGTGATATTGTTCTTGTCGTTGAACATTGCATATGGTTATCTATTATGCAACAGGGTTTACTGAGATGGCAAAATTCGTCCATAGATTATTAAGTCCAATACTAATGATGGGTTGTGCAAAATAAGAATATTCTATTGCTTTATCTGCCATGCAAAATTAAAAAAAACTTAAACACAAAGTATAAATAAATTAATTGAAACAGGTATTGGTATGATCAATAAGTTCAAATTCAGACAGGACAGCTAGAAGACTCCGAACACGATGTGACCTGCGCAACAAATAGGTACCTTGAAACTGACTAACTAAATGGAAATTAAATTGTCGAAATTTTTTTACAAATAATCGGTTATAAGTCAAAAACTTGACTAGTTAAGTATAGTCATATTATACCGTGCGAGCAAAAAATATTTGCATCAAAAAATGCCTTGCATCTAAGGACGTAATGCTTAGCCGTAGAGCTTAATATTTGTTGGGTGTCACTGGTGTCAGTAACAACCTGAATTAACAATCAATTAGTTATTCCGTCATCTTTGACATTCGTTACAAGTAATTTAATTCATCGCTAATTTTTCTTGAACAATTTACACAATCGGCGTTACGGAACAGCACAAAACATTCATGGTTGAAGTGTATTTTTGAAACGGGGTTACAGTAAATGGTGAGTGGCAATACAATCCGGGTTTGTGCATGGACGATTTTCACGAACATTTTCCTAACGTTGCTTTTATTACTGGGGATTTTTATCATTGCCTGAAAAGAACCGTGGCTGTGTTTAGGGAAACAGGTTCTATACAACACAAAAAAGGAGCAGGGAGATCATCCGTAAGAACAGAAGAACTTGTTGCAAACGTTCGTGAAATAATGTAAAATACGCCAACAAATTGTATAAGACGCCTGTCCCAAGAAGTGGGAAGAGCTTATAGAAGATGCAGGACTATTCTTAAGAAGCAGCTAAATTTATTTCCTATAAAGTGCAAGTATTTCAAGAAATACAAGCCGCAGATTTTGAAAGACGCAGGAATTACTCTGAATGGTTTACCCAAAATTTATTGGACAGAAATAATTTATAAGACCTTACATTTTTTTCGGATGAAACCTGGTTCCACCTCTCCGGTTATGTGAATTCTCAGAATACACGCATGTGGAGTAGTGAAAATCCCCATTTTTTGTAGAGTCCACATTACACCCTCAAAAAATTGGCGTCTGGTTAGCTGTTTCCCGAAGAAGAATTGTTGGTCCTATTTTTTCCATGACACAAGTACAGCACAGCGGTATAGAGACAATATTTTGAATCCATTTATGGAGCAATTACTTGACGACGAACTACGTTTTGGATATTTTCAACAGGACGGTGCAACCGCCCATACAGCCGCTGAATCTATTAACTACTTTTTTTTCGACGACAGATTGATCAGTTTTCGATCAGACATTGAACTCCCACCTAGAACACCTTGTTTAACGGTTATGAATTACTTCATTTTTCCTTATTTAAAGAACACTATTTTCAAAACACCAGTTGCAAATTTAGAACAATTACAAGAAAGGATTATCCAAGAATGTGGTAACATTTCTCCAGAGATGCTGGTCAACACTTTCGAAAAAATGAAGAGACGTGTAAATTTATGCTTGGAGCATGGCGGCGGCCAATTTCAGCAATTTACGTAATTATTTTTCTTTTTCTTTCTGTATATTCTTACTTTGTTAATTTTGTAAACAACAAAAATAAATTTGTATTTGTCTACTTATTTTATTACTCATTAGTTTGGCATATCATGTCATAATATGAATTTGACAAAATTTTAACCTAGTTTTGGTTAGATATATCGTCCCCATATCATTGTGATCTAAACCAAGCCCCACGTTTTTAAATCCAAGCCCTCTTTGATGCAAATAATTTTTGCTCGCACGGTATGATCATGCCGTACCGTGGCCATGTCACTTGTCATTGATACCCTCTTGAAGAACTAGATAAGAAGTTGACTAAAGAGACAGGACTCGGCACGTAGATAGCTTTTCTGCTTTTCTTCATCATGGAAGGGGCAGTCCTACACATTGGGGTAGCTAGGATTTAATCTTGGTAGGAAAGGCGGGGGGTGGGGAGGGGGTTGTCAACTGTCGAAACGCTGAGTGTTATCATAAATTGGACTATATCAAAAATAAAGAACTAGTAACTATATATACAGGGTGGTCCTTAAGTATATCAAGAAAATCTAGGATATGATTCCTGGCATCAATTTAAGTTGAAAAGTTCATATGCCCTAAAATGCTTACCCTCTAAAATACAGGATGTTAAAATATTTTTAAAAAATAATTGTTTTTTTAAAATTTCGAAACTCCTTGAAGATACGGTATTGAAAATTGATGTCGATTGATTTCGTATTAAATTGCACTTTTTGGTTAAAAAAGGGTTTGCCTACTTCCACCAGTGGCGTGCATGAAGATACCATCAATATTTTTTTTGTGAAAATATGTGATACGCCACTGTTTTTTTTTAACTCTGATGCATTTTTATGCATTACTGATATAGCCACTGGTGGAAGTAGGCAAACCCTTTTTTTAACCAAAAAGTGCAATTTAATACGAAATCAATCGACATCAATTTTCAATACCGTATCTTCAAGGAGTTTCGAAATTTTAAAAAAACAATTATTTTTTAAAAATATTTTAACACCCTGTATCTTAGAGGGTAAGCATTTTAGGGCATAAGTCCATATGAACTTTTTAACTTAAATTGATGCCAGGAATCATATCCTAGATTTTCTTGATGTACTTAAGGACCACCCTGTATAGTATACAGAGCATAGCTGTGTACGGATCCACGAAAAAGAAATAAAATCAGAATCTCAAAAATAAATTGCTTCCCCAATGTGACTCACGATTAAATTTTTCCATCCGGATTATTTTTTAATTGATTTAATAATTTAATAAGGTTTAAATTTAATTCAAAATTTTTTAATAAATTATTAATTTAAAAAATAAATTGGCTCTAACGTAAGAAAAGTAAACATCTTTATCGATAAAGTTTGTAGAAAGTTTAAGTAATAACTGTAATATAGGTAAGTAATTAAGATTAAAATAAAATTATTAAAAACTATGAGATTATCAATATGATATTCAATTAAGCTTTTTCCAATAATGAAGTTTTAAGAAGATTTTTTAAACAGGTTAATTAAAAAAATATTTACATAGATATAGTTTTCTTTATAGACAAGAATAAGTAAACATATATTAAAATCTTGTTTTATATGCAACTAGGTAAATCAACATTATTTAAATAATTTTTGTATTTTAAACAACCCGTTTTTAATATTAAAAAAATAAAAGTTATTAAAGTACCTATTTTAAGAGATTAACAAAGGTTTACAAAAATCTCTATGCCACTTGGACCTCATGGCGGCTCAATTAATAAAGAAAGTCTAATCAATCCACACTGAAGAAAATGATCTAATACAACAGGTTTCCTAAGACATAATTTGTATTGATATCTTAGTTTTGATTACCTAACCCTTATTAAATAAATTGCTATTAGTGTTATATCAATTCCAGATTTGCTAGAACAGTGTTTTTATTCTTGGTAATCAGTTCCATTGGCAGCACAGTCTTGTTGAATAATGAGCTACTTTTAATACAGCAATTTTGTTAAGAAATAAATTGTATCTTCTCAATGCGACGCATTTGTTCCCAGTAAAGCGCTTTCTCTGCAATTAAGAAAGCAGAACAGCGTCCCCAAAAACGAATTGTATCCGTTAGAACCTATACTCCACAAGACGTTGGTGGGGGTTCGTAGCGATCGGCAATCGCCGCGCGCCGAATTATTAGTTACAACGTATTTGTTGCGCAGGTCACATCGTTGTTCGGAGTCTTCTAGCTGTCCTGTCTGAATTTGAACTTATTGATCATACCAATACCTGTTTCAATTAATTTATTTTCACTTTGTATTTAAGTTTTTTTAACTTTGCATGTCAGATAAAACAATAGAAGATTCTTATTTCGCACAACCCATCATTATTATTGGACTGTATAATCTATGGAGGAATTTAACTATGTCAGAAAACCATGTTGCATAATATATAATCATATGCAATCTTAAACGACAAGAACAATATCACACTAGAAGCTATTTCAATTTTTGAGAACTACAGTACTGGTTTTTAGTGGTAGGTATCTGCTTTATTAACCGTAGCAAGCAAATATTATTATGAATAATGTCAAGTTTCATTACAACTGCCAGTCGGAACTAATACAGTATATAAAACTAGATTACACCCCCAATTGAACTTGATAATTACTGTGCGTATTCAGAGCAATATTGGCTATAAACCATTCTATGGTAGCAATAACTCCTGATTCTTATTGGCTAAATTACCGTGATATTATCACTACACTACCGACTAGCAATTTTCGTTGTCTTACAGTTGGAAAGCGCGTTGCTGTCACATATAAAATTAAATAGTTGTATAAAGAGTATGTGAATTCTTATAAGGAATAGAAGGGTTTTTTCTCAGTGCATAAAAATTATTTTTATGTATTTAAGTATGTACAATGTACATATACCAGAATCCATAATCCAGTAGGAACGTAAGCGCTGCCGTTGAAATAGCGAGTATATGCATCCAAAATTAAAAACATTTTTATAATATACGCATACGGTTTCAGAGCCAAATGACATGTTAAACATTGCGCAAAGCCAAAATTACAAATAAAAATGATCAATTAACTTGTCTGAAAATATCCGCAGCCAGTTATTTTTAAAATCAAAATATTATGATCGTCTATTCTGAGTATAGGTTTAGAAATAGGTCTTTGACTTTAATCTGCTTCAATGGTCGTTTCAAAAATGAATGTAATATCTACAATTTTAAGTTAAAAAAGGTTAAATTTATCAATTAATAAAAGCAGAAAAAGTGATATGGGCAAAATTGACCAAATTTCGTTTTTGCTTTTATTAATTGAATATTAAAATTTTTTTAAACTTAAACCTGTAGGTAATTGCTTCTCAAAGATGGGTATTTGGCCACTTTTTAAAGAAAACCAAAAATAAACGAAATGTTGTGTAATTCCGGTTACTGAAGAATAAAAATTCAATAATGTGTTGGCGATTATTCCATTAAATAAGCATTTTCTTTAAAATCAGGCCTACATCTACCTACATCTTGTATGTGACAGGGCATTTTTACAACCACCTTATGGTACCTATATAACAGTAATAGTCATAAAGATACTATAACTTTAAAAGAAGTATTTCCAATTTTCCCAAGTAATTGTAAAAAAATTTAATATACTTTACCTATACATAGTGTTCTTCATAATTACAGTACCTACAAAATTCGATTGTATTAAAAACGCGAACTAAATCAAATACCGGGCCACTGTTTGCACACTTTTTTTTATTTCTTAAATAATATGTTCAACCACATCAAAAAATAAGAAAAAATATTACGTCTGAAATATTACTCCTTAATTTTTTAAATAATTATTAAAGTTCGCCATATGACGTCACGTAGTATAAAACACTCTCGCGCTATGTATTGTCGTACGCTTTTACGTCACAAGCAAACTTTAATCGCTTCTATTGAATCCAGAGGATTAAAAAAAACATTTCATTGTGAATTGTGGGTCTTTTGATGATATAAACTTACGCTAAGAGCATTATTTGTCAAATTTAAATTTCATGCAAGTTCCCTATTGCCAATATAATATGGTTTCCGCGAGAAAGAAATTTTCCAACACATTCTGTGAATATTTTTATTTAATTTTTCTTAGTGCGTCATTATTTTTTGTTTTGATGCCAACAACACATAGGAAAATACGTACCTGAAAATATTGTCGTGACGTCATAACTATTGGACATAAATCAAGAATGCACAACTATAATATTTGTCACACCTGTGTGAATTTTTAAAAGCACCTTTTGGAAGGATGCCTGTTCACACGCCCAATATTTCTGTTTTATAATAGATTTTTTAAAATAGCTTTTGTAAAAGTACTTGTACCTAAGTAATATAGGTATGCCTTAGAAGGAGACAAAAATGTATCATAATACATGTATTATAGTCCAATTTTTGTAAGAACTCGCCGCATAGTGGCTAATTTACATGTCATTTATGGTACCCTGTTGAAGTCTGGTCTATTTTAAGTTAAGAGGTTGGCTACAAAGACAGAACCGGGCTGAGCTTATTTACCTTCGCCTGCATCATCTTTTAAACTTTGTAAATATTGGACAACAGGTAATAGTTTAAGTAAAATAAGGACAGAGTTAATATAGTCATAAATAACTGTTTTAGAGCAATATTTCTTCTATATTTTCATTCACACCGGCATTGAATAATTCCACCAATTAGTGGAAAAGCCCATTCTTGATTTCCTAATCAGAACCAGGTACGTTTCATTGTGAGCAATTCTGCCAATGTCATTTATTTTAGTTAATAATTGTTTGCAATCTTTGTGCAGCAATCACAACCCTATATTAATCTAAATTAATTTTTTACAAGAAGGCCTGAATTGAAAGGTTTCCGGAATCGCCATTAAGTGGCTTTTGCTCTGTTAGCCAGTTTACAAGCGTGGGTACGCAAGAACATTAATGTTTTAGTATTTTCTATAAATTGTTGACCAAAGTTAGCAAAATTTGGACGTTTTCTGCCACTGTGTAGGGGGCGGTATACTCACTGTTTGCCCCCAGGGCGTCACCTACCCTAGAGACGACACTATTTAAACGCAAAATACAGAATAACAGCTGGCTCCTGAAACAAAATATTCGATTCGCTGAAAGGGAGCCTATTTATGTTATAATGGTCGCAAATTTGATCACATTACTCCGCTTAAAGAGGGATTTAAACTCCATCTTCTACATCTTGTGTATAAAATTAGAAATATCCAAATTTCAAAACATTTGTTTGATCAGGGGTTCTGATGTTCAGAGTGTCCAAACGAGACATCGTGATTTGTATAATATGCTATGGGGCAATTAATGCATTTAATTCTTTACCTGGCGATGTTGGAAGGGCGTCCAGCTCTGGATCATTTTGTAAACGGGTTGAGGATTTTTTGTTTTCGAGTCGCAGCCCGCACTAAGGATCATGCGCAAATATTATTTATTTTACCTTTTAGTTATTTGCGGGCTGTACTCTTAACACTGATTCTTTTTTTTTTATATAACGACTCTCTTCTTTCTTTTTTGTAACAGAAATTAATGTTAAAATTTTGTAACTTAATTTTTCTTTTTTTCTAATAACTACTTAGTATTTTTATAGCTTCTTTGTTTACCATTTTTATGCTTAGGGTTGTTGTATGAGCTGCAGTAGTTGGATACCGCCACCCACTACAGCTATTTTAAATAATATTTTTTTTCTAGCATTCTAACTTAATGCATTATTATTATTTACTCTTTAAATTTGAACTACAAGTTGACGAAATTGCTTTTATGACTTCAGAGATTTTTGAATTTAAAAAATCAAAATGCTGTTGACAAAAACTATCTATTTTATATCTATATTATTAAAAAAAACTTTACCAATTATTAGTATAAGGTTGGATGGGGCAATTGATTGATATAAATAACTTCATATACTAATATAAAAAAAAGTGCGTGTTCCCGTGGCGATTTATATTACGTGATAGTCAGTGATGCGGTTCGTGGCTAGATTATACAGTGTCCCAAGTGTGCCAGACACTATTTAAAACCTTCTATCCAGCTTTAATACTTTTTCGTCAATAAATGCTCAAAATGTTGTACATTCACTATTTGGCAATATCGTAAACGCTCGTTTTGAACATTTCTAATTACTCCGAGAGAAATTAACCTACACTCAAATCTTATTTGTGCTTTCCACTCCTCAACTTACACCCCTCAAATTTTATTAAAATTGGTGCATAGGGAAAAAGAATAAAAACTTAAAAAAAAAACAGTATTCACAGTATTCAGTATTCACCTGAAGACGACTGGAGATACTTACCAAATAAAACGTTGTGATTTAAAACAAATAAAGACAATGGAAGTCCAAAACTCTCACTTTAAAAAAACAGTTTTGCGCCACTGGTTTTAAAAATTAATAAAAAAATAATATTGGATCGTTAATAAAATGATACAATTAAATAAGGTCTAACAGCCTCGCTAACGAAGTTTGATTAATACGAATTGTACAGGGTGTCCAAAGTTTAGTGTCAAACTTTGTAAACTTAAAAGCAATTTATTTTTCTTATTTTAAATTGGAACCCCTGTATATTTTTATATCATTCGATGCAGAATTAAAGAACAAAACTGATTTATTTTTAGTTTTTATTTTTTCTCGCCTATAATACTGAACCAATTTCAATAAATTTTTAGGGGTATGTGAGATGGTAAAATTCGTCCATTGATTATAAAGTCCAATACTAATGATGGGTTGTGCGAAATAAAAATCTTCTATTGCTTTATCTGACATGCAAAGTTTTAAAAAAACTTATACCGTGCGAGCAAAAATTATTTGCATCAAAGAGGGCTTGGATTAAAAAACGTAGGGCTTGGTTTAGATCACAATGATATGGGGACGATATATCTAACCAAATCTAGGTTAAAATTTTGTCAACTTCATATTATGACATGATATGCCAAACTAATGAGTAATAACATAAGTAGACAAATACAAATTTATTTTTGTTGTTTACAAAATTAACAAAGTAAGAATATACAGAAAGAAAAAGAAAAATAATTATATGTACTCTAAGAATTTACATAACCGGAGAGGTGGAACCAGGCTTCATCCGAAAAAAATGTCGGGTCTAATAAATCATTTATTTCCAATAAATTTTTGGTAAATCATTTAGAGTAATTCCTGCGTCTCTCAAAATATGCGGCCTGTGTTTCTTGGAATACTTGCACTTTATAAGAAAATAAATTTAGCTGCTTCTTAAGAATAATCTTGCATGTTCCATAAGATCTTCCCACTTCTTGGTACAGGCGTCTTATACAATTTGTTGGCGTATTTTGCATTATTTCACGAACGTTTGCAACAAGTTCTTCTGTTCTTACAGATGGTCTTCCTGCTTCTTTTTTGTGTTGTATAGAACCTGTTTCCCTAAACACAGCCACGGTTCTTTTCAGGCAATGATAAAAATCCCCACCAATAAAAGCAACGTTAGGAAAATGTTCATGAAAATCGTCCATGCACAAACCCGGATTGTATTACCACTCACCATTTACTCTAACCCCGTTTCGAAAATACGCTTCAACCATAAATGTTTTGTGCTGTTCCGTAAAGCCCATTGTGTGAATTGTTCAAGAAATTGGAAAATTAGGGATGAATCAAATTACTTGTAACGACTGTCAAAGATGACAGAATAACTGATTGATTGTTAAAGCAGGTAGTTACAGACACCCAACAGGTATTAAGCTCTACGGATAAGCATTACGTCCTTAGATGCAAGGCCCTCTTTGATGCAAATAATTTTTGCTCGCACGGTATAAGATGCATCCAAATAAGTATAAAAATATATGGCATACAATCTTGACGACACACATTTTTGGGACACCCTGTATAAACAAAAATATTTTCGTAAAAAAAAAGGTTGGGAGATTTTTTTTCCATCACTATTATTATTAAAGACGTTACCAATATCTGCATACCTCTACTTCTCCCCATCAACACACTTTGTTCTCCCCTCCCCCCAGACCAAATCCTAAATTGTTGACATTGTGATGAATTGAAACATGGTTGAAACGAGTGTTATATCCAGTATTTCTTAGTGTTCTTTAAATAGTTGTTCAAAGAAAAGCGGAAAACCCACATAACAAATTTTAATTCCGCATTTTTTTAAAAAGGACCTTCGCCAAGAGGGTCGAGACCATTGCTCGGCATAAATAATAATTCGGGACTCTAAAAAAAGATTTACAAATGCAATCCAAAATGTATACTTAAACGGTTTCTGGGTCCGTAGAAACAAGAGATATTTTTAAACCGAGACAAAAAGCAGTTTGTAAGGTTACTTTAACGCAAAAGTTTGTGTTATTTGGCTTTAGTTCCATTTTTGTGGTATTTAAAAAAGTTGGCATAGAAAGTAAATTTTGTATGAAACGACAGAGGAAAAACATGCTTTCAGCACAAGCAGATGCAAAATAAAATAATCAAGTAACATTTACGCTAATATTACACCTTTGCAAAAATTTCGAAAAAAATAAATGTTAATATAACTTAAAAAATAAGATACAGGAAAGTAAAAAAAGTTTCGTTGTTTAAAAATATTTTTTTTCTGGTTAAATACCTAAGAAGCATAAGTTTATTTTGCTTGCTTAGGTATTTCGGATATTTTTCTCTGCGTTTGCTGCCAATTTTAATGTATATTTACTATTTATTTAAATTTATAAAAAAATTTAGTTATTTTCTTAAAATTATAAGAATACAGGACATTCTGGGTTTATATATTTTTTTAACATTTAAAAAAAATCTAAAACTATACCAGACAACATTATTGGAAAGTATTCATATTAACACCACATTACTACTTCCGTTATCTATACAATAAAAATTGTACCAGCCATACCCATGGTAAATAATAAAACTTAACGTATCTGGACTACATAACATATTTAAAAAAATGTAATTTTAAAAATGTTAAAGGTGGGTCAGGTCATCTAAGACCTATAATTGCAGACTCTATACATTTTATAGGTTCAGTACAATTTGTAGTAACGTGATTACCGATACAGAATAAGACGAATCATACCAGTACGTTACTTACTAACGCTGTTAAATAGTTACTACGTATAACAATGTTATTGCAGTGTTAACAATAATATTAATACTGGATCAAATAAGATCTGTTTATGGAAATATTTTTATTGGTATAAAAAAAACAACAAGGAGAAGTAATAAAAAAGTATATTTTATGTAAAAAAAAATTATAGGTTTCACAATTAAATAATAATATTTGCCTAATACAAATTTACACATTATAATAATAATTCAGTCATTGTAATCATAACTTCGATGTAAACACGCATGCATACTAAAATTTCATACTCTCGTCACTATATAACCCATACAAAAGGTACTAGAATCACTTTACTCGGCCTTAAAACAATAATTTTTCTATTTTCCGGCAATTGGAAAATGGGGTTTTATTATGTAGATATAGGTGAATAGCAAATCCTACACTGTGCGCAACCAATAATGGCATTACTTGGTAGAGAAAATGTATACTTCTATCTTCCATTGTTACTGCTTTATACCATTGCACGATGAACTGTGATGTTGTCAAAACACAGTCGTACCTTTTTCAGACAAAAAAATCAAGCTGAATACACTATTTTCATGTTTGTTTGAAGGTTGTAGCCAATAACTTGTTATCTAAAAAAGTACATTGTCTTTATTCTGTTACTTAACAAAACGATACTAACACAAGAGATACTAACTAAGCGAAACGTTGTGTTAAGTAACAAAGTATAGGCAATGAAAGTTCAACAAGGCAATTTTTTGGAACTATTTCTACTTTATCACCATCCGATTCAATAACTGAAGAAATAAGCGACTAATGAAGCAATAATGAAGCCAGCTACCCTATACTTGGCAATAGTGATGGAAAAATCAGAATCTGCATTCTTACTATCATAATTATTTTGCGAACAAACCCGAATATAGTCATTACTAAAGTCATTCCTTTATCAGTAATATCATTAATAATGATCGTGTAGGATTTGCTAATAAATTTAATTGAAAAATATGGTTTTGTATGTGCTTGCTGTGCATCCAGGACGATCTGATCTGGAGCCAAATTTGTAACGAGCAAATAGGTGCTAAATACTATTATCAAAAAAAAATTTTTGACGACCCATCAATTTGAATCGAGAGGTTGATAAAATGAAAGTTTAACGTGTACTGCTAAAAAAGTGCAGTTTATGAATTAGGCGGTTCCAAATATCGATCTCCAGACTCCAGAGGTCATGTCCCTTTCAATCTAATGTATTTTTGCTCGTACCACCTTCTTTAGAACGAATTTCATCTTTTAAATTATGTATTTTCACACTTTATGTCGAACAAACGTCGCTCCGCTTTTAAGAAAATCAGTGTTTAAGAGCAGTAACCCCCTTTACCACAATGAAAATTGCCGAACGTTTTGCTGGCCAAACGAAAAGAAAAAATAAAAATTGAAATTTAGAAAATAAATTCTACTTTAAATACCCCATCCAGAAAAGTAAATGACGATCGAAAAGATTCCCAAAATTTTTTTTAGAATTTATTTTTATTTTTAGTAATTTTGTAATATCTTAAACAATTCTTTATTGGTCAAAAGCAAAATTACTTTCCCGGGTGTAGAATGTTGTACCAAACAATTTTTCTTAAAGTCATTTTTCAATATCGGCCTTACTTTTTTCTCAAAAACTTTGGGCGCGTAAACCCACTTTACACGCTTAAATTCACTTTACGCGCCCAAAGTTTTTGAGAAAAAAGTAAGGCCGATATTGAAAAATGGCTTTAAGAAAAATTGTTTGGTACAACATTCTACACCCGGGAAAGTAATTTTGCTTTTGACCAATAAAGAATTGTTTAAAATATTACAAAATTACTAAAAATTAAAAAAATTTCTAAAAAAAATTTTGGGAAAATTTTCGATCGTCATTTACTTTTCTGGATGGGGTATGTAAAGTAGAATTTATTTTCTAAATACCAATTTTTATTTTTTCTTTTCGTTTGACCAGCAAAACGTTCGGCAATTTTCATTGTGGTAAAGGGGTTACTTCCTCTTAAAGCTACAACTCTCGCGCCTTTATTATAGATCCATATTTTTTAGGGGCTACTTTATATGGAAGACTCCTGGTGGAAAGAAAACCCAACTGAATCACAGATGACACGATTATTTAAAAACGCTTATTTATTAATGAAGAGCACCGAACTTGAGGGTAAAACCTGTTTAACAAAAAATATACACTTTTGCAGTTTATGAACTTTTATACCCGATTTATATTAGGTACACAACAAAAAGCACTTTCACTGGATAGATATACAGTGTGTCCACGGATAATAGAGTTTGGAAGAGGAAAAACTTTTTTATTAGTAGGTATAGAGGAAAAAGTCATTGTTTATAAAAACGTCTGCTTGTGCTGAAACTAAAATTTCACATATCAGATTTGCGATTACTATACAGGGTTCGTTACAAACAACATTTTAAATATTTTGGATTTTTTTTAGTTCCTTGGTTTATTAAGTGAATTTTGCTAGTGTTGAAACCATAATTTCAACTATTAGATATGCGATAACTATACAAGGTTCGTCAGAAACAACAGTTTTGGTTTTTTGGATTTTTTTTTTCAATAATTCTAATTTTTAATTCCTTTTGAAAATTGGCTAAATTATCACTTTGGGAACAAATTGATTGGAGAGTTCCTATGGTCCAAATCAGTTGGCACGTAGGAGTCCCGATCTCACAATTATCGACTTTCTTTTATGGGGATATCTGAAGCCACATGTGTATAAAACCAATTTCAATAATAACTTTGATCTCTTGAAAGAAAAAATAAGAGTAGTTATTGCAAATATCCCAATACAGCAAGTTAGAAACTGCTATCGGGAATTCATATGTCGAGTTGAACTATGCGCTAACTCGGTGGTAACACGTTTGAATAAAAGTTTTATAATTTAGTATTGAATGAATTGAAGAAATATGACATGTAATAAAAAAATGGTTTTCTTACCACAAAATCGTTACTCGGCCAGATATAAAATCATATTCGAAGTAAGAAAGCAACAATAGTTGTTTGTTTTTACGTAAATTTATTTTAAACAAAATCCAAAAAACTAAAAATGTTGTTTCTGACGAACCCTGTACAGTAATCGTAAATGTGATATTTAAAATTGTAGTTTCAGCAAAATTCATTTAATAAATCAAGGAATTGAAAAAAGAATCCTAAAAAGTAAATATGTTGTTTTTGACGAACACAGTATAGTAGGTTATCGCAAATCTGATATTCGAAATTGTAGTTCCAGCACAAGCAGACGTTTTTATCAAGAATTAGTTTTTCTTCTATACTTACTAATAAAAAAGTTTTTCCTCTTCCAAACTCTATCCGTGGACACACAGTGGCGCAACCAGGGGGGGGGGGCGGGCTGCAGCCCCCCCGAGCTTAGAAACTTAGCCTATTCGTTTAATTGCAAACCAATTTTTCATGTCACGCTAACTATTTTCGCATGTTTTTTGCGATCTCAATGTTTTATGGATTTGTAATTTTTTTGTTTATCAATGTAATATGGAATCTTACGTTTTTTGAGTAATTAAAGTATAAATTTTAATAAATAGCTCAAAATTGTACATAATGATTAAAAAAAAAAATTCGGATTCGAGTTTTTTCCGTTTCTTTGCATTTCTTGAGAACATTTACCATAGTAATGTATATATTTTTTTACACCATCAGAAAGTGGAGATTTCAACGAACAAAAAGCCCACCGACTTTTTTAAAACAGCAGATATTTTGACGTGAGAATTTTCGATTGAAAATAAGGGTGCTTTTTCGATATTAAGTCAAAATAAGGTGAAAAAATAAATATTTTAAATCAAAATAATTACAGTGTGTTTGGGACATAAAAAGGTAAGTTATCACCAAATTTCGTGAAAACATCCATTTTTTTTGTAAAAGCTAAAAATAAAAAAACAAAAACTTGGTTATTTGAATTTTTCACATAAATTTTGAGGTAATGTAAAAAAAGTGTTAATACAAAAGTTGTAGAACTTTTTATTACCTAACGTTTTGCCATAGGACTTGTAGTTTTTCCGGAAATCGAGATAAATCGTTTTCTAGCCTTAAAAACTCACCCCCTTCCACTTCCCGACCTCGGATCGCCCATAAACTATTTTTTCTTTCATTTTTGTTATATTCTCTTCCTTTTCCAATGGGTTTCATCCTACTATTATTTTTTTTGTTTCAAAAATTATCGACCCTGGTCTACCTATTTATGCGAACCACGATATTGATATTACCGTGGAAGAAATTCTGGACGAAATGGCAAAAGCAAAACGAAGAATTTTACATTAATATTAGTATTATTAGTGATTACTTACAACTTATTGTATAAGGTTTTTGTTTTGTTTTAGTATAAGTATGCCTAATATATGCGTTACTTATTTTTCATACGTATTTTACCCAAAAAGGGCTTGGCACCCAAAAATTTTTTCGCCTGCCGCGCAAAAGAGCGCCTTCGGCGCAAGAAGTTAAAGCCCCCCCCGAACAAAATTTCTGGTTGCGCCACTGTGGACACACTGTATATAAAAGTATACTTACAAAATAAAATACCCACTTTTTGAAACTCCGTAGAATTAATGCCCTATTGGGGTTTTTGCTTAAGTTCGAGACCCAACAGTGTTGGAACTGTAACCATTTCTTGAAGTAAATTTCTGCTTTTTAAAATAAAATAGAATATTTCCACCTTTTTAAGTTTTTATATCATATAATGAATTTTATATTTTAGCACATGAAATACCAACGCCGAAGGATAAAAAACTACCAAATTATTACATAAAAAAATAATACAGTTTAGCAAGCAAATATAATTTAACTTAATTTTCGATTATCTAATAATGAATAAATACGTTTTACGACACAATTGTAATACAGCGGTGAGTAGAAGAAAAAACGATTTAGATCAATAAATACAACCATTGTTAAACATTTTTTCTGAAATGAAAAACAAAATCAAATTATTTCAAGCACTTTCATTATGAAACCCTTTTTCCCGTATTGCATTTTCACCTCTCAAACTGTCTTGAATATCTTCCAAAGTTTTTCCTTTGGTTTCAGGTACGAAAAGTATAATAAAAATTAATCCCACGAGACAACAAAATGAAAAGGCAAAAAAAGGCGTGTACATTCCAAATGAGTCCTTCATAAATTGAAAAAATTTGGAAACTATCGTTGCGATAATAGCAAAATAAATATCTGCTAGACATAAAGCAAATGCTTTTACATTTGGTGAGAACAATTCACCTAACATTAATAAGGGAATGCTTTGCATCCCCAAAGAAAATATTACTACAAATCCTATTAAACCTACTACAGGAATTATACTAAATGGCCCTACATCTATGGTGGTGCATGACTTAATGTAAAAATACCCTGCTTCGACGAAAAGAAAAACAGCTGATCCAGTTATTGAAATTATGAGTAGAGGTCTCCTACCAGCCTTGTCCACAATACTTGCGCAGAAACATGAGAGGCAAAGCTGCACGGAAAAGTAGATGATTGTCGCAACCTCAGACGATATATGATCTCCTGCCTCGATAAAGATTGATTGTGCATAAAATGTGACTGCGGTCGTTCCACTGAGTTGCTGAGCTCCTCGTAGGATCATCATGATAAGTACAGCCTTCCTATTCACCTTAACTCGGAACAAATCCAAAAAACTACCAGTCTCTTTGTTCTGAGCCTTAACAGCAAAATTGATTCTATTGAGCTCGATTTCAACGTCATCGAGTCCTTTAAGTTTTTGTAGACTCTTTCTAGCTTCATTTAAGTTGTTTCTCAAAAGGTGGTAGTAGGGTGATTCTGGCATAAAGGCAAACGTAATCATACAGATGAGGGGTAGACAACTGCTAACCAATGCCGTCAAAGTCACGCTTAAATACGAACCAATTACATTAATAAGGAGGACTCCAAATATCCAGGTGACGCTTACTCCAGCTCCTAGAAGTCCCCTAATCTTGGGATCGGAAATTTCTCCTATGTACATGGGCACTGCTGTAAAAACCCAGCCGTCAGCTATTCCAGCGATAAATCTGGCGATGTAAAATACCACTACCGATGGGGCGAAAGCTACCATCACCCAAGTCAGGAAAAAGGGAATAGAAGCCATTATTATGGTGCGTTTTCTTCCTAAGATGTCAATGGTGGCACCTACCATAAAAGAGCCTAAAACGGCACCTACTAGGGGCATGACGGCCATCCAGGACCCTTGACTGTCGGTGACTGGAACGGAGGAGGTATTGCTGAGTAATTTTGGCAAGGAGGGTGAGGGCCACCCATAGTGCATACCACTAGTTATGATGTTTAGAAATCCTGAAAAAAAAATTATACATTGTAAGTGACGTTTTAAAAATAGTAATAGGTGAATACATATTATTGTTTTCGGGTAGCAAGATAAAAGTAACTTCTTCCCTAAAAATTAAATATTTTTTTTAGTGATTTGGTTATTTTTGGCCGTGTTGCTAACATGCTCATAAAAGCAAGGTTAAAGCAATAACTATTGAAAACTAAATTAAGCGTTTGTTTTTATTAAGTTCTGCAGGCGGAAAAGCATACCTTCAGATTGCCAAAATAATTTAGACTTCAAACTATACCTACACGGCGATTTTTAACTAGCTTTGCATGATTCGATTAACTGCAAACATAATTGCTGGTCACTTATTAGTAACTTTACTTGGAAATTCAGGACCAAGTCTAAATTTAATCCTATTAAGAATTTTAATTATTGTCCATATTGTTTTATTAATTTTAGAATCTGCAGTAGCAATTTTTCAATCATATGTATTTTCTATTCTCTTTATATTTTGCAGGTATTAACAAACGACAAAGTTTTTTTTTTCAAATGAAGAAATATTTTTAATCATTACATCAAACAAAAATATTGTGCCAAATAAAAGTAAATTTAACACATATGTAATATAAAAGCTATTTAAAAAAATACAGTTTTTCAACATGACAAACCCAGTTAAAGGTTTGAAAACGCGAAAAGGCGTATCTAAAAAAACAAAAAACGTGACGCATGTGAGTGTAGATCGGGTCTGTTTAGCATCTTTTTTCCATTGAAAAATGTCTGTGTATAAATTTTTTTAGTGTTTTCAAATAACAACTGCTCGGTGACACTCAAAAATAATTACTTGTTTCGAAAACCTACACATACATTTTTTTTGTTTTTATTTAATTGAACACCGTATTTAATTTAATAACTATTTATGTAAAAGCGCAAAGGGATGTGTTACTGCTCTGCGCGGCTTACTCGCAATTGTACTAAATTTCAAACTTTTATTCTTTGTCATTTAAAAGATATTAAACAAACAAAAAACGTTTTGAACATTTCTAATTACATTTAGCGAAATTAGGTACTTTCCATTTGTTTCTTTTAAACAGCAAAGCAAAGTAAAAATCTTTGCTTCGCTAACTTGTTAAAGGAACGCTTCGCGAACAACTTCGTATAGTATAGAGGAGCATATTTAATCGCGGCAAAGGGAGAGGAAAAAATCTTTACTGTGCTAAGTTAAATATTTTATTTTAAAAGAATCAGTTCTAATTTAAGATTGTTTTCTAAAAAAAATGTATTTAATTCTACTATATTACCACATTTTCTTTATTGTTCTTCCATTTTATATTGTGCTAGTGAGGAAATATTTGATAAATTACAAATTTTGCAAAATAAGGCAATGCGGATTATTTTAAATTGTGACAAATATACAAAAATTAATTTTATGTTAAAAAATTTAGATTGGTTGAATGAATGAAAAAATGTTGTTCTTTTAATCATGACCATCATAATTATAAAACAAGAACTAATCAAAATTTTTATGTGGATAGAGTGTCTAAAACACAGGTTTGATAGAATATAACAATTTGGAAAATTCTATTAAATCTCAAATATCATTAAAACTATTTAAAAAAAACTTTAAAATTACATTTAATTAAAAACAAAATGATGCGTAATATTTGATACAATTTGCAAAATGTTTAACTTTTCTGTCTGTTTTTTGTTAAAAGAAGGTTCCGTTTTAAAATTAAAAATAAATCTATAAAAATGTTGTTAAAAAATGTACTAAAAATATTTAATTGTAGCTTTTGCTAAATAAAACATGTTACTACTACTACTACTACCTACTAAATTTGTAAAAGGAATGCTCAACTTAGCCGGTGGCTTTGCTTTGCTATTTAAAAGAAGCTTAAATGAACTCAGCTATTAACCGACACTCATTTCTTACTCGTGCTTTCAATATCTTATAAATGACAAGAAATAAAAATTGGAAATTTAAAAAAAAATTTACGTATAACTTTAAAAATAAAATCTAGGGTTGCCATTCAAAAAAATTATCGGTATCGTCAGATCTTTAATTTGGGACACACTGTATCAATATTTTTTTTATAAAAAAAAAACGTAATATGTTAATACCCGTGTCCAAGCATTTTTACATATTTACGCATCAAGAAAAATTAATTACGTAGTTAAAAATTATTTGCAGTTACGTCATTAGCTCAAAATATGTTTAATTATTAATTAATGTAAACTGATTACTGTAAGCAAAAAAAAAGGACAGGTAATAAGGTATGAAGATCTTATTATATTTTGAACAATTTTAACTTTATTTGTCGACCGTGAGACAAGGGCTTTTATGTCGTATTCTCAAATATTTTAGAAACAAATTATTATTAAAAAAAAACATGCTAAAGTTTACTGCTCTCGAAATTTAATCGATTTAATTGCTATTCTCTAAGAAAAAATATAAAAAAGAAAGTTTCGTTTTGATTATTTTTGATTTCACATTAAATAAAGCTTGTAGACCACCTTAAAAATACCTTTTCCTGAAACTTTCCTCCGAAGTTTTCAATTGTTCACTCTGTATTAAATCGACTCAGATTTTTCCAATATAAAGGATAATGCGGGAGCTAAATAGTGTTTTACCCAAAGAAATATTTTAAACCAAATAAAACGATTGTTAATTTACCGCTTTGTCTGCTCAGCTGTTTCAGTTGGAATTTTTGAATAAAGGTAATGTTATCATCGGTTTTTCACTCAGTTATCCAAGAAATAGACAGCCTGATATGAAAGTGTAAAAAATGTAATTTACTTGCCAAAAAGCAAAGAGACGGCATGATATTTGGAGGATTTTGCGAAAAACCGTAAATAAATTTAAAACTATTCTAGTTATAGATATAGGAAATGTTTTCATCTATCCATCGAATAAACTAGTAACGTAGCATCGTATTTAAAAAAAACTAAGTTTTTTAAAAAAATTTATAAAGATCCAAAATTATTACTTTTCCACTTCCCTGTATCTAAAATTTCATGACAACTCATCAGCGAGCACAGTAATCTTCCACAACCGGATTTTCGAGTTTTACTCTTTTATCTTTGAAAATATATATCTTAGGCGACACGTGGTTCAAGGTCAAATTTTGAGAAAAACATTTTTTTCTCGGAAACGGACAGAGTAGGATAAAAAAAATTTAATATAAGTTATTGAACAACAAAAAAGGAACACAAAATTATATATTATACAGGGTGCTCCATTTAAAGTAAGCTTAAGTAAGTAAGTTTGAGACAACTTCCGGTATAACCGGAAGTCGCATATGGTCCCTGTTATTTAATTTGAAAAGAGCATCTCCGAAAACCCCGTTATTCAATTATTGAAATTTGCACGATTAAAATCGCATTACTTTCCGAACAAGGGCGTCCATAGAGCGTTTTTCAGGGGGGGGGCAAAAACTTAACCAATACTTTTTTATATACAGTGTCATCAGTAAAGTCCGCATCATATGGGATTTTTTTTAGTAATAGCTTTATTCGAAATTTGACTTTGGCATCAAGTTCTGCCTCGATCGAGATGAAAATTAAGCAAAAAAATAATAGTAACGTAATTCGCATTATCTGTCAAATTTTAATTTTTTCAAAAAATAATTCAAAAGTGGGGTTATTTCTGAAAATATCAAAAAAAGTTATAGGAAAAAGTTTTAATTAAATGCGGTTTCTAGCCCACATGCAAAATTTCAGCTGGATAAGATAATTTTTATTTTTTACCCATATTTTGTAAATTGCACCACTTTTGCAAAATAACACTCAACGTAACCTACATAAAACTTCTCAGTTTTGACAATGCTTTATTTCAGATACATATTTTTAAAGTAGCGTTATATTAAATGTGTGTTTTTCTACGAAATCAAAATTGGGCTATTAAAATTTGGTCGCATGTGATGCAAAGTTCATTTGTTATTGACCCTGTATAAGGTAACTTCATAAAATAAGTATTTTTGAAAACATAGTTTGTGTCTGAAAGTAATACAATACACCTTAATATTAAGACAAAAAAAAACACAATGTCATCAGTAAAATGTTCATTAGGTGGAAAATAAATTTTTGCTTAACCCAACGGAAGTTTATCTATTTTCAACGATTTAATTTAAAATCTCTTTATTTTATTTTTTATTTTTTTACTTTCAGTCACAAACACGTTTTCAAAAATACGTATTTTATGAAGTTACCTTATACAGTGTCAAAAACAAATGAAATTTGCATCACATGCGACCAAATTTTAATAGCCCAATTTTGATTTTGTAGAAAAACACACATTTAATATGACGCTAGTTTAAAGAAAATGTATCTGAAATAAAGCATTGTCAAAACTAAGAAGTTTTATGTAGATTGCATTGAGTCTTATTTTGCAAAAGTGGTGCAATTTACAAAATATAGGTAAAAAATCAAAATTATCTTATCCAGCTGAAATTTTGCATGTGGGCTAGAAACTGCATTTAAAAAAAATTATAACTTTTTTTTGATATTTTCAGAAATAACCCCACTTTTGAATTATTTTTTGAAAAAAAATTTAAAATTTGACAGATAATGCGAATCACGTGACTACTATTTATTTGCCTAATTTTCATCTCGATGCAGAACTTGATGCCGAAGTCAAATTTTGAATAAAGATACTAATAAAAAAAATCCCATATGATGCGGACTTTACTGGTGACACTGTATAAGACTATTTATTTAACTTATGCCTAATGTATTAATTTATTGATATGTTTTTATTATGTAATTGTTCAGTTTAGTAATTTGTTGGTCTACTAACTAACCACTGTACTATTCAATATTTATACTAAATTATGAAATAAAATAGTAATGTGGGCGCCTAGGGGGGGGGGGGGGGGGCAAGTGCCCGTTTTGCCCCCCCCCCCCTCTATGGACGCCCTTGTTTCCGAAATATTTTAATGGACGGACACAGTAAGAAACCCTGTATAGTTAGAGTAAGCCGTATTTACTAATGGTATTTAAATTTAAAACGGTCCTAAATTAAAAATTAAGTTAAGATAAGTCAATTAAGGTTTGTTTCAGTTATTTGTTTTTACTGTCAATACTTCATCAGTAAATTGTGGTTTTAATAAAAAAAAATATATTGTGAACTGCCCCTCCCGCCCCAAAATGCTAGGTACGCCACTGTTAAATAGTTACAGGGCAAAATTTGAATTGTCATAAGGAGAACGTGTTCGGAAAAAAGATTAAAAAAACACTTAAGATGTCAGGTGTCAGGTCAACATGCTTGCCAACCTATAATAACCTTATTTCGCGGCGATTTACTTTTTTTTCTAGCTGAAACACAAAATTTAAATAAAACCAATATCGACTGCTTATTCTATAGGTAATAATGGACATATTAAAAATACAGGGTGTCCGGAAATGATGCGCAAAACATTTAGGGGATAGTTCTAGACCGAAAATAAATGCTATCTCTTTCTAAAACATTTTTTCGAAAATTGATTATTAACGAAGTTACAGGGTGTTAAATTTAAATGTCATTTGCAGTTTTTTTGCAATACCTTTTGCCACGCTCATAATATTTTGACGAAATCTCGTATATGGGGGCTTTTTCGGGTTGAGAAATACAAATTTGCCCACCGTTTTTTCGCATTTTGTAGAGGGCACCACATAGGACCCTACTTTAATTTGAATGGTCCCAACTTTTTTGTCCTACACTGTATGCGCATTTTGAATAACTATTTTTATTCTCCTAACCTTTTGACATAAAAAAGGAATACTACTTTTGTTCGATTAATCTAACCGTTTTCGAGAAAAACGCTAAAATAACATTGCTTGCATGTGATGAATACGAAATCATTCATTTATTTTCAACCTTAAACATGGCATAGCAAAGGAAGGAATATTCCAGGGAGTTCGTCGGAATTTTTTAAGAAGAATTAATTTATGCATTGAAGAGGAAGAACATCACTTTGAACCTTCGATTTGAATGTTTAATTTATTGACATTGTTATAGTTACTTATGTATTTTAAAACTGCAAATAAAATTTAATTTTAACACCCTGTAACTCCGTTAATAATAATTTTTGCTTATGATTTCCGGACACCCTGTATATGAAGGAATTTCCTAAAATATTTTTGGATAATTATATAGCGAAAAATAACGATTTTTTTTAACATTATTATGTTATTGCTGTTAACATATCGCATTCCGCAATATGTTATTTTACTATAGAATTCTCCCAAAATTAGCAATAAAATAAATTGATATTTTTGTAATAATATGTCAGATATTACCTAAATAATGTGCCGACGATATTGATTTTATTTAAATATTAGTTAATTAAATAATAAGCTAAAAACGATGCGTAATAGCTAATACGTTGGCAATAGATTAAAATATGACGTTGAGAATTCCACCTTAACAAAGAAAACGGAGATCTGTAGTTTAATGATATTATTAATATGAAAGAATATGCATACACAAAATTTATATTTTCTCTATCATGATCAAGCAAATTTTTTAAAGATTTTTTATACAGTTTCATTAATAAACTAATTCCGGAAAATCCTTGCTTGTTTTCACAAAACACAAAATGTATGATAATATAGGTATGTAAATGACCTATTTGTGGAAAGTAACAACCAAGAAATTTTCTTGAACAAAGATATCTAACTAAACAAAGAAATTCTCGGTATAGACAATCATTATTTTTATAGTACAAATTTCCTTTCGTGTTTATTAAATTTGCTTATAACGTGTTACAGGAAAAATTAAGTAAAATTAATTAGTTCTAAACATACTTCGCCAAAGACGTAATTATGCTAATAAAAAATATATGCAAAGTATAATACAAATTATCTTATAATTAAAACAACAAAGCCTCAGTTGATTGGAAGAACTAGAATGGTATTAATTAAATTTGCTGTCATTAACCTTGAATTTTTTTTAATTAGAATTTTATGATAACTAAATGATTTTCCGATTATCTTAAAATTTTATACCGGATAGTGCGTCGCCAGACTGGGTATGGGAAATTCCATGTAAATTTTGCTACTCTCAAATATTGGCTCCCGTATAAATTATTTTTTATCAAAATTATTATTATACTTTTTTGAAGGTCCTTAAACGATGTGTTACGCACTCCAAATTTTATTATTTAGAAAAAGCTCTTCGTAAAATTCTTAATAATTAAATACGGCCCTGATACATACCTCAGTGAAACCACCAATAATAATTGTGATAGTGTCAAGTATTCTAGACGTTTTTTTTTTATCAGTTTCAACATGTTTTACAGTATTCAAGAAAAAATAATAATTTTGAAGAAGTAGTCCATACTCAAAGTGGAGTTAAATGTATAGAAAAAGGAAAAGCACAAAGTTTTTCTCCACAATTTTTTATTAGAATAACTAGGCGAACCTAAAATAATTCATAATAATTCAAATCGACATGTTTCGAGTGTAGAAACACCCATCAGCAGGAAAACAAAGTGAATGGTACAATGCTGATGTTGTTAGCAATAGAGAAAATAATAGTGGGATTGAGCCGTAATGGAGCTTTCAAAGGTGTACAAGAGGTGTAAAAAATTGAATAGTCAAAAATCGACAATCAAGACTTCAGCATACTGGAAAGTCAGGGGTTAATGCAAAGGCCCTGTCTTGGACAGGACAATTGATTTCAATACGTTTACATGTCTTTAACGAAGCTGAATAAAACTTAAGATCTTTCACTATACTTAACAAATGTTTTCCACAAAGTCTGTTAAAACTCCCTAATTTTTCGTTTACACTCTTCATTTTTCTGCCCAAGACAGGGCCTTTGCATTAACCCCTGGGGGATTGATGGTAAAAAAAAATGTACAAAATACATTTTAAACCACATAATGAAATAAAGTTATTTGATAAAATAGAAGAAATGTGGGAAGGGCTAACTCCGGATAACACCACAAGTATTATTTTGTCAATGCCAAGAAGATTCCGATTAGTGTTAGAATCCAATGGCGCAGCAATTAAATATTAGTATTTTGTTTGTTGTTTGTTAATAAATTTACCCTTTTTGGCTTTATACTTTTGTAGTTTTCCTGGTATTATTTTATAATTTTCTTATTACACGGCTGTAATTTAAACACAAAAATATTTAGAAATAACCATTATTACTTAGGTATGGTGAAAAATCGTACATACAATAATTTACAGCTATATGTATATAGCTGGTGTTCTATCCAGGTATAAGCAGCAAGGTGAGAAACCCGTACGTACTTCCCGGACTAGGCCGGAGAAATGCTACTTTCTCAAAGGAAAAGCGCCCGGGAAGTGGGTACTTCCCGGACGGTTGCCGAAAAAATTTATTATTTAAAAGTTTGTTAAGTTTAAGTAAGATAATCAGTTTTTGAGTTTCTAAAATAGTGTTTTTTTGTACAGACATCTGTGGGATTTTAACTTTGTTATCTGACCATGAAAAACGTATTTTTTACATTATTCAAAAAAAAAACTTAGGGTAAATGTATAAGTAGGTATTTTAAAAATTAAAATGTAAATTGTATACACTTGAATATTAAAAGAAAAATGAATAAAATTATTTAAAAAGATAAATAAAAAATTATTATAAGCAAAATATTGTTTTAAAAAGATAATATAAAAACACTAACCTGTAGCAGCAGCCAAATACTGAAAAACAGCACTCCCTTGATGAATTTTTAGAGTTGACCCAGTGATTATTGTCATGATGATGTTTAAAAAGCCAATTTAAAACAAAAAAAATACACTATAATTAAACCCGTTAAATAAAAATTTACATAATATCACAAATTTTACTAAAAAATAAAAACAATAACGAAAAAAAAATTGTAAATGTTATAAATGAACATTGATTGCCATTTGCGCTGTTCAGTTTGGTTCAGAACCTTAACTGAGAGTAATTATAAATATCCATCAGCTGTGTTTAAATATATAGCGAGTCTACATCTGTTCGGAAAACATGGATTAGTTTGTGTAGCCGGTTCAATGAAAATCTGAAATATTTTCATATACCCTGCGGCACAAAAAAATCTACACATTTATTGGACGGGTTTGTTGGGGTTTGTTATAGCCTCGTAAGGCAACGTTTTAATTTACTTATCAAATCTACATAATAATATGGCAGCGTCGCAAAATAATAATAATAGAAATAAAAATCGAAACTTTAAAAAAAATTACCTCATGATATACCGTACTGGCAAGTGTAAAGTTGCAAGGCGGCTTTAAATGTAAAAAACAAATATACGTTCCGATAGCAAAGCACCCACCCCGATGTTTAGTGTTTTTGTTTTTTATATTTGCTGAATTTTTCAGGTAAGCGTCGATACGGTGAAATTCTGCTGGTGTTTTTGTAAAAACAAAAACTTTATTTTATGTAATGCAAAGGCTGAGAGTGCAGAGGAATTATTGGGTGTTTTGCATTTTTGTAGCCCAACCAATCTGAAAAATTTGGGTGGTTTCAAAGAAATGTTTTTCAGCCTGTTCATGATCAGGCGAAAGACAAATTTGATGTGGGACATTCTCTAATGTCCAAAACTTTTCTAACATATTCTCTAATGTAGAATCGTCCCTTATCTGTCAAAACAAAGAGACATTTGGGCAAGCACCTCCTTGTACTGCAAGAGGGGTGTGAGAGAGGGAACTAGCATGACTAGCAGAGACTTTATGTTGTGGAACACGTCCAGCAACAATCCAGCCCAAGCTGGTTTCTTGGAGAATGGGAAGATTTCTTCCAAGTCAAATAAATCCACTAATAAGTAAAATGGTATAATTCTGAAAAAGAAGTCACTGTAACTTCAAGATTGCCAGTAGCAGGTATAGCCCATCCAAGCGAGTTAGTGGTTAATACCAGCAGTTATTACTTTCAATGTCAAAAAACGTCACAGTTATTAACCGGTGATGTAGTTTTAAGTCCCACGATGACGTCACAGTTAATACCAGTCTTCGCTTGGACGCGTCGATATTTCTAATCAAATTTCTCTAAGAACACGTCGCATCGTGACTTGTGTCACTTGTAATTTATGTCATTCTGTTGAAGTCTGGTCTAGCGACAGAGACAGAACTGGACTATGTTATTTTACCTTGACGTTTTTAATTTTCTAAACTTGTTAGGGGGTATTAATGTCTTAAATGGCTTGCAAAAATACAGCGTTAATTTTATTTACAATTGAAACATCGAACTCAACGTGCGATAGATTAAAAGTTATGGCGTTATTCATTGCTAATACATAAAAATACATTTGACATGCATATATGGAAAACGCTATAAACAACCCTAACAACATACAAGAGTTTCTCCGCCTAAATATTTTAGTTACGAGCCAATCAAGCAGCGTGCCTGCACATGTTTTGCGTTCAGTGCTGCGTTGCCATATTATAATTTACGTTCGGGGCGTAGTACAAAGTCGCCAAAGTGACATGTGTTTTTAAATACAAACAGTTGAATTAATTCTCAGTGAGCGCAAGGTTTGGCAACCTATTGTACCGTAATTAAACTAGATAAACTAGTAATATTAAATTTATAATAGCCAATGCATGACGGTAAATGAAAGGTTTATTATTGGCAATAGGAGAGTTAATTAACGTAAGCTGGTTTATTCTACTCACCGTTTAACTTAAATAAAAAAACGCCAAGAACAATGTAGTCTCTGAAAACTGACGCGTGAGCTTGCTCCGGCCCTCTACTGAACTGGGAGCTTTTAGGAAGAAACCAGTATCAGCTGCTAATGTTAGATGTGGGTGTAAACTGTCAAAACGCTTTGTTTTTAGAAAAAGTTGACTCTACTTTTGATTTTAACCACCCTTCGCTTGGACAGGCCTAATATTCTAAATTTAGACTGTATTATCTTAACGTCCTCGTACTGACGTGACGAATCGCTCTTAACAATCTTGTTGTCGTTTAGAAAGTTAATTTTTTACGAAACTGTGCAATTATATCTGAAAAAAAATTCTCTGTTGAGTAAGGTCATCCATGGATGTGCCAATAATTTAGCAATTTATCAATTTAATTACCTCATTTATAGCTGCTTATTTAAAGACAATGAAAAGAAATTTAAAAAAAAATAGTTAAAACGCGATATGTAAATCATTACTTTTCAAGATAGATTAAGGTAAGCATTAACGCAATAATAAGCCTTGAAAGATTATTTATTTTTAAGAGTAGACACTAGTTTCGTTCCATCCAAAAATCGGCCAAGTACAAGTACAATTAGGTATCTACAGTTTTATGTTAAAATAGGTTGGGCAAAATTGATCGTTTTTTGTTTTTATTAATTTATCTATTATATTTTTTTTTAACTTGTCGGTATTTGTCACCCAAAGACGGGTATTTGGCCACTTTTTGGATTGTAGATATATTATTTCAGTTTATTTGTGGTAGTAAATTTTCAGTTTTAAGAGCATCGACGAAGTTTTTACATTTACTATCCTCGCAGGAGGAAGTGTTGGATCTAATTGCGAAAAAAATGTTGCGTTATTATCAGGGGTCGACGTTTTAGGGTGCCTAGAACATGAACATGTTTCCCATTTCTGCCGGTCTTCCTGTCCATCTGTCTGTTTGTGAGCAAGCTTGAGGATTTGACGGGAATGACGAAATTTTGTATATGGATCATAGACAATTTACCTTTAGATAATCAAACAATAATCACGAATGTGGCAGTTTTATGGCCTCGCGCATGTAAACAAAACTGGGAACTATTAGACATGCGCACTGCAACATTATCGTTTGACGAATGGGAAAATAGACAGGTCCGGGCTTTAAAATTTAAGTTCTTGCTCATATGCCACCATAGAGGGTTTATTTTACCCCTATTTGGGCATAATACAATTATACAACGGCTGCAACTAGTACTAGTCATTGTTTATATTACAATCCGAGTCACTAAAAGCACAAACAACTCACTAACTAAACTACACAAAAACCAGAAATCCATAAATATTAAACACCAGTCCCACAATCCACGATAGCCGATCCGATAGCTGAAAACTTTAGAAAACTACAAGGAATCCGCAGAGAAACCTTAAAACACAACAACAAAAATTGCGGCCGAGCCGGTTCTGGAGAGTATTCTTGAGCGCGTCGATTATTGTCGATAAAGTAGGACGGCCGATAACACGAGGTTTGTGCGCATGCACGAAGGTTCCCAGGGTGAAGACAGCTGACCGAAGAGTCATGCGCTCGGACGTATTTTTTCACCCATAAAACGTAACTTTTCTTTGCGCAGGAGATAAGCTGTAGGTATCTAAAGGTAAATTGTCTATGGTATGGATTGGGTAGCCCTGCCCAAAATATAAAGGGATTAAATTTTACGGAAGTAGTCCATTCTCTCAAAGTGAAGCTGTAGAGATATAGGGAAAAAAACCACAGGCGTCTCCACAAATTTATTTAAAAAGGTCAGATTAATGTGGTGTACATGTTTCGGTACTAGAGAGTACCATCATCAGCACCGAAGGGCCCAAGATTTAGAGACAGATTAAAAAGTGGTAGTAAAATAAAATTCGAAAGGAATTAATCTTCTTCTACCCGTACACTGTAAACAAATAACATAATATTGTGTTTGTGGGTTTTTTTCCTATATAAAGGGATTAGTTTGGGTTTGCTAGGGACATAGTTTATATTAATAGCTTAGTTTTGATTAATCCATATTAAATAAAATTGCTAGTGCATCAAACCCGCTTTAGTGTTATATCAATTCCCGATTTGCTAGAATAGTGTTTTTATTGGTAGTAATCAATTCCATTAGCAGCACAATCTTGTTGAATAATGAACTACTTTTAATACAGCAATTTTGTTAAAAAATAAATTGTATCTTCTCAATGCGACGCATTTTGTTCCCAGTAAAGCCCTTTCTCTTCAATTAAGAAAGCAGAACAGCGTCCCCAAAAACGAACTGTATCCGTTAGAACCTATAATCCACAAGACGTTAGTGGGGGTTCGTAGCGATCGGCAATTGCCGTGCGCCGTATTATTAGTTTAAACGTATTTGTTGCGCAGGTCACATCGTTGTTCGGAGTCTTCTAGCTGTCCTGTCTGAATTTGAATTTTATTGATCCTACCAATAGTACCTGTTTTAATTAATTAATTTTTACTTTGTATTTAAGTTTTTTTAAACTTTGCATGTCAGATAAAGCAATAGAAGATTCTTATTTCCCACAACCCATCATTAGTATTGGACTTTATAATCTATGGATGCATTTTACCATCGCAGTAAACCATGTTGCATAAATATATATGCAATGTTAAACCACAAGAACAATATCACACTAGAAGCTATTTAAATGTTTGAGAACTACAGTACTGATTTTTAGTGGTAAATATATGCTTTATTTACCGTAGCAAGCAAATATTATTATGAATAATGTCAAGTTTCATTACAACTGCCAGTCGGAACTAATACTGTATATAACACTAGATTACACCTTCAATAGACGTTAATAATTACTGTGAGTATTTAGAGCAATAATGGCTATAAACCATTATATATGGTAGCACTAAAAAGCTCCTATTTCCTATTGGCTAAATTACCGTGATATTATCACTACATAACGGTCTAGCGTTGTCTTATAGTAGGAAAACGCGTTGCTGTCACATATAATAGTATTAAACAGTTATATAAAGAATATGTGAATTCTTATAAGGAATAGAAATCTTTTTCTCAGTGTATACTTACTAAATGTAAAAATAAATTCTAAAATTCAATTATTTTAAATAGTTTTCAAAATATAGGTAGAAAAAATAATTGAAATAACTGTGTAAACTTAATTGTCATTTTCCGGCTGTTCCAAAGAAAAGAGAGAATCTAGGTATATACTTTTAGACTGAATTCCACATCTAATATAAGTCGAACGCTATTTATTATAAAATAAACACTATACAATTTCGAATTGAAAAATCGATCGACAACTTGTGACGTAGCAACTGAAAAAATACATTTTTGGACATCCTATAAATATAATATATCAAACATTGGAAAAATCTGTTAACGGTACGAACTGATTACAATCTCTAAAGTAAATATTATTCCACAACTATGTTATACATCATATTTACTTGAAGTAAATCCTTATTGTTTTGAGACCCCCTAGCAACGAACAAATATGCCTTTTATACCAACCCTTCAGTTAAGAGCAAGAAACCAGTACCCCTATGTTTTTTAAAGTATATGAAACCCCTTGATAGGCTTTTTTAGTTATATTAGGACAACTATAGGCGAGGCTATTAAGATTAGCATTCAATAGGTTTGTTTAATTAGAACACGGATGCATGTCACATGTCATGATTGAGCATAATTAAATAGTCAATTTTTTTGTTGCCCACAAAATAGGAAATTTTGATATTTTTTAAATATTCTTTTATTTAGAAAGAAAAAAATAACTATTTTTCTATTTTATCAAACAAAATTTACCCACAAAATGTATCAAAGTGAACAAAAATCTATATAATACGGTTTGCATGTAAAAGTCACATTAATGTAAGAACTCGCCGCGTCACCTGTCATTTAATGGCACCCTGTTGAAGTCTGGTATATTTGACGTTAAGCGGTTGGCTACAGAAACAGAACCGGACTAAGTTCTTTTACCTTCGACATATGATAAAATTTTGTAAGGGAGTCTTAATATTGTGTAACGATATAGCGTACATCTCCTAGAGAACGCTAGCTACACAATATAAGTTTGATAAATTCTCGCATATATTTTTTGTCTTTCACATTTCTGACCGCTTTAACTCAAATTATGGAATATTTTATACGTAAAACCTTTTAAAACATGCACTTTTATAGTTAGAGTTATATCCAGGAATACAGCAGGGGCTTGGCATGTTGATAAATAAACAAACTAAAAGAAAAAATAGTTCTTACCTAAGTACCTAGGTATCTAGAGGTATCCTACCTATGAATCTCTACTAGTGATATTTTTAAATTAATTCACATATACCTTCAAGTTAAATAAACACTTCAATATTTAATAAATTAACTGGAGCCACAAAACAATAAAGTTTGTCCCAAAGAGCTAACTAGAATACAAAAAACACTACTTTTAAATTAATTTTTTTTTGCTTGAGCTGTGCAGTCTTTTAAATTAAAACAAATAAAATTTTGCCGCTATTTAGAAGACCCGTAAACAAACCGCCTGGCCGGTCAGGCTGTTGGATTTTTTACTTTATTAATGCTATTATAGAGCAAACCCGCACCAAAAATTTTCATCAATATTTTGTAGAGGTTCTTAGCAATCATATGTCACTTAAATTTTTTTATTAGATATCAATCGAAAACCGGATAAAAATACAAATGAATACGACACCTACGTGTACTTCGCGCACATACTAAACCATGGTTAACCTCAAAAAAGTCACGTGACACATGGATCATCAAGCAGTGTTGTCGATGTTTCTGTTTCACGGCTTCTTTCAAGGTGGTTGTGCTACTGCTGACAGGAAAGACAAAGAAAAAGAATCTGTTGAAGCTAGAAGCCAAATAAAATTTCGATGAGGTTCCGACGAATGTTGCCATTTTGCAGAAACGTGTGGGAAGAAGGCGGAGTTACATTGCGGGAGCAGTTTTTAGCTTATTATTTCCTAGGAAAATTTGTTTGCTCAAGTAGTGCTCAACCGATTTTCTGCAGTAAGGAGGATTGTATAATGTATATTCAAATATTCATTGTCATCAGTTCGTAATTGTTTACATTTATTCTTTAATTATCGAATTTACGTACGGGTGTCGGCCGGGCTTAATAATTTGTAGTTTTTTTTTTTAATTATTTACAGTACTATAAGTGGTACCTATGTTAAATAGCAGCTGGTGTAAAATGTCGGTTGAGCAAAATATTAAAAACTTAAAAAACAGTAATACCTAGTTTGCATTTTGATAAATGTTGTATGTTTAAAACAAATGGTCGTCCACAACCCAATTTATTAATTACGCAAACAAAAATAAGGAAGTATACTATATTATTATTTTTTATAAGAAAACAAAAAATTTTAATAGGACAAAAAATACTTTCAACTGCGTGGCAACCGCGCGCCTTCAGTGCTTTTCGTTATTTGATTAGATAATAACCCCCCATTTAAAATAACCACGAGCCGTTACTGTGTCAAACAATTGAAAACAAACGTCATGCAGTATCAAATTTATTAGTAGATTTCTATAATTATTTGTGCCTCCTGTATTTTAGTTGTTACATGTCCAGTAAATGGCTTTTTGGTGTCAAAAGTAACACCAAAATCCCGCTGATTATATCCACTCATTACAAATTTTTATCATCTACGGTGTAATTAGGTATACTATCAATACCTACTATTGTGATTTACAGAGAAAGACGTACAAGAACATTTATTTACATTAAGGGTTAAACCATTTGCATTACACCAATCGTCAGGCACCCTATACGCACTACGCAGATTATTCTGTAACTTGTCACAATGCTTGATGAGTAGGTAAATCAAGAATGAAGCTAACCGGGTCACTCTGAAATCATTTCTGCATGCCCATGTCATTTATGCCATAGTCAAAGTTTCTGGTTATTTAATTACTATCTATAAAGTCTGAAAAAAAAAACTGAAAACCTTAAAAGTTCATATTTTTTGGGTATAAATTAATCTTTTTGTTTTAAAGATATAATCGTTACATCTATTTTTGACTCTGTAAATTAATTTAAACCAAATAAAAAAATATTTAGAATAAGTTTTCAAAAAAATCAACATTTCAAACGCAATAGCTTGTCTATCTATATAATTTATTTACTAGCGATTTACTACGAAAAAGCTGTTTTTAGAATATGGGTAAATAAACATATGAAAAAATAGCCAGTCATTTTGCCAGAAATCAGTAACTATTGATTAAGATACTTCTCTATTATAAAAAGTAGAAAACGTTCGTCGTTGTTACAGAGAAAAATCTGTCTAGAGCAAACACTACTGGTTCATTCGCCATTTCGTATTTTTATCAATATTTCGTTACTTTTTCGTTTTATCCAAAAATCGCTCAAATACCCCTCTTTATTGCAGTACAATTATCTACAGATTTACGTTAAAAAATATTTCTTTAAAGTAAGAGTAGGCACCTATACGTATATAAGAACCTATTCCCATGCAATGATCTGGTATGAATGAAACAATAACAAATGAACCTATTACTAGTGATGGGATAACTCGAGTGAAAAATAACCTATCATTCGGTTTTTTCAATCACTTGAATTATTCGATTATCTTCGGAAATAATTCGAGTGACGAACATATGGATTTTATTTTCCAACGCGTCTCCAAAGTTGCTGCCCGCCTGTCAATCACTCACTGCGGCCAGAGCCATCTCCTAGCGAGCGGCTACACCGAGTGGTTTCGGTTATTGTTGGCGATATAATTCAAATTAAATACTGCATTACGGGTTACCTTCCTGTGTAAGATAATATGATTTATTATTTAGATTTAAATACTGCATTACGGGTTGCCTGCGTAGGATAATAGGATTTTTTTATTTAGATTTAAATCGTCGGCGTCTACTGAAAACTTAATGTTTAGTGGTGAGTATTCAGTATTCATAAATATCATGTATGAGTTATGCAATATCGGAATATCGTGACATCTCAAAGTTAAATTGTAAGATCTGGGAACTGGGAACCATGCCAAAAAATCCACAAATATATCCGCCACATTTAATAATCCGCAAAAAATCAATCGATTAACAACACCGAGTCAGTTATTCCCAATACAAATGCTGTATATCAACATGAACGATGAACCGCCAATATTAATAATTAATATTAGAATTTGAGTGAAAAAAAATCGATTATAATTCGGTTTTTTAAATCACTCGAATACTCGGTAGTCGATTATTAAAATAAGTCGATTTTTCCCAACACTACCTATTACCCTAATCGTTTACCATTCTGAAGCAAATCACGATCCGAATTGCGCCCCTCCACATGTTTGCCAAACTTACGTTGTTAGATGTGGGAAATTTAAATCTTTGTACCTTATAAAAGTCTGCAGTATGGCAACGCAGCAGTAAGAGATCCCCCCGCCCCCCAATATGATGATGTTGTTTCATTCATTTCCGTTTAGGGATATCCACAGAAAATGTATATATACCGCGGAAAAACATCGATTCTAAGCTTACACCGTAACTGAAACCAAAGGTAAAAGGTATTCAAGATCGGGACGCAACGGCAAAATAATTATTTTACGAATAAAATGAATGCCTAATAGCCCTAATACATCGATGCATGCATCGCTTAAAAACAATATATAGCATTGAAAATATCGATGCTTTCGATGCATCGATGTACCTATAGTCAAAATCACGAAAAGTTTTAACGCGTTTAGGTTAGGTTCTGTCATATTTGACATAAATTGTGTGCAATATATGTCAAATATGACAGAACCTAACCTAAACGCGTTAAAACTTTACGTGATTTTGACTATATCCCTATTTCCGTTTGGTGTTTCTTTGTGGTTTCCTTGACAGCGGTTTAAAAATTTTTTTATTGGTTTTGTGTTGTGCAATCATTACTGTGTTTTTAGTGTTTTGTAATATTTTCTAAAGCCTAATTAAGATGAGTCGCAAGTACCAAGTATGCGAGAAATCGGCAAATAATAAAGCGACATTTAAATATATTTTTGTGTCATTCGTTTCAAATATCAGGATTTGCGTGTATAAAATCTATTAAGTTATTTCTATAACACCCTGTATAGTGATTTAGCCCTGTTAAGGAAACTAGCAGAGTTCCAATAGTTGCTTTTAAATAGCAAAGCTTAGCAGACTTTTTTTCCTCCCCCCTTGGAGCGGTTAGCTTGAAGTCTAGCTTGGAGTATACCGTGCAACCCACTTTTTCTCTGTGGCTTAAGTACGCAGAAAAGCGTTTAAAGTTGTCGTCACGTTACGATATAAAGCTACTCACGTGGCGTAGACATGTCATTCGAAAAAACCAAGGAAAAAAACCTTATTTTCTGTGCTGTGCTGTTACGCTTGTCTTGTCACTCATAAACCCTTTATTTTTCTGTGGTCACTCAGTCCTGTCAGAAAAAAGAAAGGTTAGGATAGGAAGTTTTTCAAGAGTGTAATCAGAGGAGAAGCGTTTTATTGTTTTTATTTCTGTGGTATAATCGGGTACCTGACAAACGGCATGGCCACTCCAATGTTAATAAAAATGTAAGTACTTGTAACAAGCCAATTTTACCAAATAAATTGTTTCAAATAAAATATTTAGCAAGTTCCAAGTTGTTTACCCGCGTTTTCGCGCCATCGTTGCGGTAGTCACGTGCTCTTAAACGTCAAGTAGCTGTCAAAGAATGTAAACATAACCCTAATAATAAATATTGTTTTAAAAGCTTAACGTTGTGCAACATTTTTTTGGAGCAATAATCTGTATTTGACCATAAATAGGTAAAGGGATTCTCTAAATTAAATGGGGCCCCCCAAAAGAGCGGGCTTCAAGGCAGAAAAATCGTCCAAACGACGCAAAAAGGAAGATGAAGATGTTTGGGTTCCTGAAGAAGAAGATGCAACAGGTTTGAAGTTTTTACTATTACATTTTAAGTACCTCTACTCTATACTACTTCACGAAACTGTACTGAACCGCCACGATACTGCATACTTGCAATAACACTTGAAACCCAAATTTTAAATGTAGACGAAGGTGCCAAGAAATCATATCAAAATTATTTTAGAAGGAGATGAGGCATCTATTCCGGGAGCTGCAGCCCGAGATGCTGAAAAAAACGATGAAAAAATCCAAGAAGATGAATTTGGAGCCAAGGATTATAGATCACAAATGATTTTAAAACCAGACAATTCTTCAAGACCCCTTTGGGTGGCCCCAAATGGACATATCTTTTTGGAATCTTTTTCCCCTGTGTATAAGCATGCTCATGATTTTCTTATAGGTTAGTAGTGTATTTATGAGATTAAAAACAAAATATACTACCGGACTACCATCTCCTGTTGGTTTGTTTGTTATGTGAGATTTTAGTTAGGAATTATAAACTGAAATAAAAAACCACTGTCAACAAAGACAGTGTGTTTATTTAAAAAAGTTGTAAATACACTACCAAATTAAGAGTAACAATCCTTTTGACAGCTATTTCGGAACCAGTTTGTCGTCCGGAACATATTCACGAGTACAAGCTAACTGCATACTCCCTCTATGCTGCCGTCAGTGTGGGTCTTCAAACCAATGACATCATTGAGTACTTAAAGAGGCTAAGGTCAGTGGTAGTTATGTTTAATTATGGAAATATTTTATTATTTACTAAGAAGTTGGTAGCTACAGTTTCGTGATTTTGATTAGAATACATTTTGGAAAAAAATATGTTAACTAAACTGAATCTTACTGGTAAACATTTTTAAGTAATTCGTAAAATTTCGCGCGACCTCTTGTTTAGGAAAAATATAAGTAATTTTACATACAAAATTTGGATTATAGCAAAGTTTCCCATATGTTGCATAATTTTTTGGACACACTGCACAGTAAATTCTTGTGATTACTTTTTTAAAGTAGGTACCAACTTTGCACCACTGACTTTTTACCTTCTTTAGCAAAACGTCAATACCAGAAGGTATCGTTGAATTCATAAAGTTGTGTACCTTGTCCTATGGAAAAGTGAAATTAGTGCTAAAACACAATAAATATTTTGTTGAGAGCCCTTTTCCGGAGATTTTGCAAAAACTACTGAAAGATCCTGTTATTCAAGAGTGTAGACTAAGGAGAATTGTAGAAGAGGAAGGAGGAGATGAATTTATTAAACAGGTAAGTATTTATTTACGTAATATTTTCGAATGTAGTTTGTTTTTAAAAGTAAGCAGTTACTTTTTTTATTTATATGTGTACGTTTTATTAATAAGTAAATACTTAGGTTATTACTTTTTATGAATATATTATTAGTTCCTTTGTATATCTAATACAAAATGTTCATTTCAAACTTTCAAAAACAGGAAATTTTTGTAATATAAATTCAAGTCCTTTTTCTGTTACCTATATGGATTGTTTTTTTTTATCACCATACATTTTTAGGTGCAGGATAAAAAGAACATACCCAGTTTTGGACCCAAAGCAAGCAGTTCCGCTGAAACTAATTCTGAAGGTAAATTAATTTTAATTGTCAGAAGTCAAGTCAAAAGAGGCAAAACATACCTATTGGTTATAGTTAGATTTTGTAGACTTGTAATAAGATATAGAAAGGGAGGCGCTAACATTTGTTTTTTCATATCCGTGACACATCCTTAAATTTCATAGAAAGATTAGAGTTAAGGAAGAAACTCTTATTGCTTTGTAATTAGGTACAACATTACTATACTTAAACTTTTAGGTACAACAGTACCAGATGATATAACCCATTTTTATGAAAAAATGGATAATGAAGAAGAGGAGGAGGATGTGACTCTTGAAACTGTATCGTTTGAGGTCAATCAGGAAAAAATTGAAGTCATACAGAAGCGTTGTATAGAGCTAGAATATCCTCTGTTGGCTGAATATGATTTCAGGTAGGTAGTATTCCAGCTCCATTTAGATTGTTTGTTGTGTTTTCCTTATTTCTTAAACTATATTTCTATCATAATTGACTTATTGTTGTAGGTTGGATGTTAAGTTAGGTCGGTGTGTTATCCGGGGTTAAGTTGATCGATGTGTTTTAATTTTAATCCTTTATCCAGTTTCAAAATTAGTAAAATCAGTTTTATAAAACATTCCAGACCTTTTGCGCTTTCCTTGGAAAAAAATGCAGGTGAAAGAATTGAGTTGTCCCTTGCCCGATTTGTTTATAACAAACGTCAGACCAAATCTAAGTAACAAACACTTAAATTGAGCAGAAATCCCTGCTTCGAAATTTAATAGGAATTCTATTTATGTTTTATGTTTATCTTTAGAATATCGAGAAATACACTTTATTTTATGTGTTGTGATTAAAGACAATGTGTTTATTATGCTAGATTTAATTATTCAGATTTTTTTTTGATTTGATTTTTTTGGCCCACAGGCAGTATCTGATCAAATATACATAATCCTAATTTTTTTAGAAACGATACAGTCAATCCCGATATCAACGTAGACCTAAGGCCATCGGCGGTTTTAAGGCCTTACCAGGAAAAGAGTTTGAGAAAAATGTTTGGTAATGGCAGGGCTAGATCCGGTGTCATAGTATTGCCTTGTGGTGCAGGCAAGTCTTTGGTAAGTCAATCTCATGAGGTTTAACGCGAGAACTTAAAAAAATAATTTTTAGTGGTCTCTTTCAAAATTAGACGTAATATACAAGGTGTCCCATAATTGAGGGGTTGTATAGCAACAGGAAATAATATGTCATTTTGTCACCTTTATTTCTTATGATAAAATATCCAGTGTTAAATTTCAAAAAACTGTTTCTTTAAGAAAAGGGTTTATTTAAGTGTTTCTTTCCATCTAGCATTTAAACGCAAATATCTCAAAAACTAGTTGAAATATCGAGATTAAATTCCGAAGTCCGCATCATATGGGATTTTTTTTTATTAATAGCTTTATTCGAAATTTGACGTTGGCATTATCTGTCGAAATTTTAATTTTTTTCAAAAAATAATAATTCAACAGTGGGGTTATTTCTGAAAATATCGAAAAAAGTGATTAGAAAAAGTTTTTTAAATGCAGTTTCTAGCGCACATGCAAAATTTCAGCTGCATAAAATAATTTTGATTTTTTACCCACCACTAAAATTTATTTTTTACTTAATGAACACTTTGCCGATATAGTCGGATCTGGTCTTATCGTGCGGGTCATACGATTTAAGAAAGACATACTCTCAGTTTTTGTTTTCTTTACTTGCATTTAATTTTACCCTCTAAATAAAATACGTAAGATAAATGAGACAGACTTATTCCATTTTGACATGAAAGAAAAGGATATGTATTTACTTTCCAGCGATTCTAAAAAAGCTTATAATAGCACCAGCTACGTTTTATTTTAAATATGCCAGTTTTGTGACTTTGACAGTTTGTGACAAAATGAAACAATTTTCTGGGTTTTTGCATCCCCAATCAAAAAAAATGGTACTTAATCTGATACAACTATTTCGAAAATGAAAGAAAAAGTGGAAATTCGCCAACCAATATTCAGGAAACAGTAGCCAAAGCACTGGGAATTAGTTTAAGGACTGTGCAGAAAATTGTGCATGAAACAAAACATAACATAATACCCAAGAATACTAAAAAGTGTAAACGAAGAAAGCCAAAGACTGAGGATTTAAGCGAAAATATTAAAATGGGAGTTCGAAATGTGATTTACGATTTATACAAATCAAAAACCAATGTAACTCTTCCAGTTTTACAAAAAACATTAAAAATTCAGGGTGTTTTGGAAATTGGACTTGAAGCGTTATCAAAATTAATAAAAAATTTAGGTTTTCGCTATAAAAAAGACTGTAACCGAAGATTTTTATGTGAGCAGCCACAGATAGTGAGTCAGCGTGTTCAGTTTTTAAAAAAATATACGGACAATTACAAATCGAAATTTAGAAAAGTGGAATTTTTAGACGAAACGTGGATATTTTCGAATGGAAGTGGTTCAAAATCTTGGCAAGATGAGTCTGTAAAAAGTGTTAAAAGGAAAAAGGGGTGCGGTACGGGAAAGCGTTTTATTATTTTGCATGCCGGTTCTGCAACAGGATATGTTGCAGGTGCGAGTTAAATTTTTTCTTCAACATCAAAAAGTGCTGACTATCATGATAATATGAATTGCGAAATGTTTGAAAAATGGTTGAAAGTTCAATTGATACCAAATTTGGATGCTCCGTCTTTAATTGTATTAGATAATGCATCATATCATTCAAGAATTTTAAATAAACAGCCTACTTCATCTTGGAGGAAAAGTGATATTTATGAGTGGCAGGAAAAACACAACCAAAATCCTTTACCAAATATGCTTAAATCGGAACTCCTATCAATAGCAAAGTCTCTTAAAAAACCCAAAATATACGCGGTAGATGAAATACTGCGTGAATATGGTCATGAGGTTCTACGACTGCCGCCATATCATTGTTAGTTTAACGCAATAGAATTAATATGGGCTGGTGCAGTCTTATTATGAAAAACATGTAGGTGATGGTCTTAAATCCGACCAAGTACAAATAGTTTGGCAAGATTCGTTAGATCATATTACACAAGAGTACTGGAAGAAATCGGTGGAACATACAGAAATATTAATAAGGGATTGGTGGGATCGAGAACAAGTACTAGATGTCGAAGTAGCGCCAATGATAATTGCTCCATTCGAAGACGACGAGGACTTTTCAGATTTTATAAGTGACGATGAGAGTTTTTAGGCTATAATTATAAACGGTGTTTTTCGTTTACATTTTTTAGTATTCTTGGGTATTATATTATGCTTTTTTTTCATGCACATTATTCTGCATAGTCCTTAAACTAATTCCCAGTGTTTTCATTACGGTTTCCTGCATATTGGTTTGCGAAAATCCACTTTTTCTTTCATTATCGAAATAGTTTATCAGACTAAATGCCATTGTATTGTTAGGTTTTAGTAGTAAAATTGTTAAAATAAATTGCACTGTTTATTATTGTCGTTTTTAATTAAAGGGCACAGTAGGTATATAATTAACGATTATATAATTTTTTTGTAACTTTTTCAACTCCCCTGTACATAATTTTTACAAAACTAATAATATTAGGTATATGTGGCTATCTTCGCGATAGCTAAAATAATGAAACTATTTTTCCTTCCTTCGGTATATTTGTAAATAATCTCACATTTTGATAGCCTCTGTGTTGTCTGATTTGACGTATATGATCAGTGACCTTTGGACTCGCACGTTAAGACCAGATCTGACTATAACACTGTGTTTTTTTTACTTAATATTAAGGTGCATTACTTTCAGACACAAAATACGTTTTCAAGAAACTTATTTCATCAAGTTACCTTATACAGGGTCAAAAACAAATAAACTTTGCATCACATGCGACCAAATTTTAATAGCCCAATTTTGATTTTGTAGAAAAACACACATTTAATATGGCTACTTTAAAGAAAATGTATCTGAAATAAAGCATTGTCAAAACTAAGAAGTTTTATGTAGGTTGCGTTGAGTCTTATTTTGCAAAAGTGGTGCAATAATTGATACAATATGGGTGAAAAATCAAAATTATCTTAGGCAGCTAAAATTTGCCATGTGGGCTAGAAACTGCATTTAGAAAAACTTTTTCTAATAACTTTTTTCGATATTTTTAGAAATAACCCCACTTTTGAATTATTTTTTGGAAAAAATTAAAATTTAACAGATAATACCAATCACTTGACTACTATTTTTTTGCTTAAATGTCATCTCGATTGAAGCAGAACTTGATGCCGAAGTCAATTTTTGAATAATGCTATTAATAAAAAAAAATCCCATAAATGATGCGGACTCTACTGCTGGTCACACTGTATAAAAAAAATATTTCATAATTTGAGGTGAATCGATTAAAAATGTGGGAGACAAAACTGTGAGAATTTACCACTCATATTGTGTAACTAACATCCTCTAGGTCTAGGAGGTATCTTAAAACTAATTATGAAATCGTATTTTTGTTCTCAAAAATATAACTAACACCAAATTTGATTCATATCCGCTTAGATTACTTGGATCACCCTGTGTCTCTTTAACAGTGGATCAAATTTGGATATTTATTTATATTTTGAATTATTTTAAAATTATTTCATCTGTTTTCTGTAAAGATATATTTTAAAAATTTAAAATCACTTAATTTAATATAAACATGTTATAAACCTGTAAATTTGTATTTCAATTCTATTCAATGATAGCTGATATCACAATAACAAGTTTTTTTAGGAATGTTAGGAATGTAAAGTGTAGGTAAAAAATATAAGTTTATGAATATGAACACATCATATATTTTTGCTTTTAACTATGGTTCAACTTAAAACCCAGAATTGCTGGGCTTGATAATTAAATCTAAATGAACCCAAAGTGAATTTTTTATTTTTGGCATTGTAAAATTTTTATTTCATAAAACAAACAGCAAAATATTGCTTCGTTTAATCAAAAATCGGAACTAAATAAAAATGCCACGCGGCAACGAACAACAGGTAGACAACGTCTCGGAAAGATGGGGAATTACCGCATCGAAAGCAGCATAATACGCTGTTGCCGGCTCAGCGGCAGCGGGGACATATTTTTATACTAATGAATAGAATTTTAGAAAAAAAATATTGATATATATCAGGATAAATATCGTCGCATAAATATCATGATATTTATCACGGATATATATCCAGCCAACCTTGCAATGGTTATTTAAAAAAATTAGGCATTAATGACCTGTTTTGAAGTATACTATCTCCTGTTGCAATAGGGCCCGTTAGTTATGGGACAACCTGTATAATAATTGACTGTCTACGCTTGTCTGTCGCAGCCTTTTTTGTCCATAATTGTTTGATGTGGAGAGCTAAACTTTGGTACAGTTATAATTCATAGATTAATCAATTCATATTTAGGTAGGTGTAACAGCCTGTTGCACAGTGAGAAAAAGAGCACTTATATTATGTAACTCCGGCGTATCCGTTGAACAATGGAAACAACAGTTCAAAATGTGGTCTACAGCTGACGACAGCATGATCTGCAGATTTACTTCGGAGGCAAAGGATAAGCCCATGGTATGTTACTTTTATTTTCTGTGATTACTGTAAAATAGAGTGAACAGCGATACATATCGAATTAATAAAAATACAACATAATGTATTACGTTGTTTAATTAATAAGTGCTATTTGGCATTACATTTTTTTTAAATAAATGGTCAATGCTATGTAATTGTAAATAATTAATTTGTAGGGCTGCAGTGTGTTGGTTACAACCTACTCCATGATAACTCACACTCAAAAACGATCATGGGAGGCTGAACAAACTATGAAGTGGTTGCAGGAACAGGAGTGGGGTACTATGGTTCTGGATGAGGTACTTTACATTTTGATATACATACAGTGTCACCAGTAAAGTCCGCATCATATGGGATTTTTTTAATTAATAGCTTTATTCGAAGTTCGACTTTGGCTTTAAGTTCTGCTTCGATCGAGATGAAAATTAAGCAAAAAAATAGTAGTCACGTGAATCGCATTATCTGTCAAATTTTTTTTTTTTTTCAAAAAATAATTCAAAAGTGAGCTTATTTCTGAAAATATCGAAAAAAGTGTTTAAAAAAGTTTTTTTAAACGCAGTTTCCAGCCCACATGCAAAATTTCAGCTGCATAAGATAATTTTGATTTTTTACCTATATTTTGTAAATTACACCACTTTTGCAAAATAAGACTGAACGCAACCTACTAAAAGTTCTTAGTTTAGACAATGTTTTATTTCAGATACATTTTCTTTAAAGTAGCGCCATATTAAATGTGTGTTTTTTTACAAAATCAAAATTGGGCTATTAAAATTTGGTCGCATGTGATGCAAAGTTTATTTGTTTTTGACCCTGTATAAGGTAACTTCATAAAATAAGTATTTTTAAAAACGTAGTTTGTGCCTGAAAGTAAAAAATAAAGTAAAGGGGTTTTAAATTAAATCGTTGAAAATAGATAAACTTTACGTTAAGTTAAACTAAAATTTATTTTCCACTTAAAAAACACTTTACTGAAGACACTGTATTCTTTTTGTCTTAATATTAAGGTGTATGACTTTCAGGCACAAACTACGTTTTCAAAAATACTTATTTTATGAAGTTACCTTATACAGGGTCAAAAACAAATAAACTTTGCTTCACATGCGAGTCATGCGACCAAAATTTCATAGCACAATTTTGATTTTGTAGAAAAACACACATTAAATATAGCGCTACTTTAAAGAAAATGTATCCGAAATAAAGCATTGTCAAAACTAAGAAGTTTTATGTAGGTGGTTGCGTTGAGTCTTATTTTGCAAAAGTGGTGCAATTTACAAAATATAGGTAAAAAATCAAAATTATCTTATGCAGCTGAAATTTTGCATGTGGGCTAGAAACTGCATTTAAAAAAACTTTTTCTAATAACTTTTTTTCGATATTTTCAGAAATAACCCCACTTTTGAATTCTTTTTTGAAAAAATTTTTAATTTGACAGATAATGTGAATCACGTGACTACTATTTTTTTGCTTAATTTTCATCTCGATCGAAGCAGAACTTGATGCCAAAGTCAAATTTTGAATAAAGCTATTAATAAAAAAAATCCCATATAATGCGGACTTTACTGGTGACACTGTATACAAAAAAACACTTACTGACTAACAAGAACGATTGAAATTTGATAGTTTTTACATCGTTTTAAATTTTAATGAAGTGCTTGATAAATTAGAGCTTAATCCTGAACTGACTGAACTAACTCGAATCTTTTTGCAAGTGTATTTGTGGTTTTATCTCTAAAAAAGTTGTTTAATCATTTTTTATTAGGTTCACACGATTCCAGCAAAAATGTTCCGAAGAGTGCTGACTTTAGTACAGTCCCATTGTAAACTGGGCTTAACCGCCACTTTATTAAGAGAAGATGACAAGATCGCCGACCTTAACTTTTTAATTGGTCCCAAATTGTATGAAGCCAATTGGCTGGAGTTACAGAAAAAAGGGTTTATTGCAAGGTACGCATTTTAATATTTAATATCAAGAATCAGGTCTCTTTAAAAAATGGATTACTTCTTTGAGTTATTATTTAATGTTTCATGTTAAAGATTAAAGAAAAATACTTATGGAACAAAAATTTGTCTTATCATAATTTTTAGACACATTTTTATTAAAAAAAAACATTAGCATTATTACTTATGCTGATAGATAAAAATTAAAAGATTTCGCCCTTGTACACGAGTTAAAAATTCCTCCAAACGGGGTTGAAAATATATTTTTGGGCTATAACTCTTAATCGAAAAATAAACGGAAAAAATTTTCTGCCAATGTTGAAGAGCATTAAATTTTGCACAAGAAAGGTTATTACTACTTTTTCTTCTCTGCACACTTGTGCTCAACATCGAATCACCTTGTGTTGGGTTCCTGGACACAGCAATATATTATGGCAACGAGACTGCTGATGCGCTCGCCAGGGAGGGCGCAAGCATGTCTGTCAAACTAGCAGAGAATACTGTGGCTAGACCACTGGGATCAGTCAAAGAGGAGATAGATCGGATAGCTAAAAAACTTGCGCAAAGCAGATGGACAGGGCTGACAACTTGTAGCATCTCCAAGCCAATTGTGGCCCCTACTTGACGGCAGGAAAACCGCAGCGCTATTACAGCACAGTCGGAAGGAGTTAAGAAACATTACTGCCGTAGTCACCGGACATCGCCTATTCGGTATTCCCCCTTGAACGTATGCAAATAACAACTAACGACTTCCGTAGAAGTTGCAGAGATGAAGAAGAGGAGTATTCAGCATTTCTTGTGTGAATGCCCCGGCCTCGCGAGAAGAGGGTTCAATGCCCTGGGCGAACCATTCTTCTACAATCTACGTCGTGTTAACCGTCAGGAAACTGATGCGGATAGGTTCCACGGAATATGTGTGGTACCGCGACGGTCCTTATAGGACTACGTGTGACTGTATGGACAATGCTAGAGGTCTGCCACTCTAACCTAACCCCTACTACTTTTTCTTATCTACAAGCGGCCGATGAACAGTGTTGAAATTGAAGATTTTAATGAATGGGTACTTGAAGTTTCGAAATAGCCGATCTACCCTCAACATTTATGATTCTATAGCCACGCCATAACTAGTGGAGATATCGTAGAAATGATAATAAACTTTTTTTCAGATTTAAATGCTCTACAACTTTTGTCTGAAACTTTTTTTCTAGTATTCTTTGTTTTGAAGCTACAGGTAAAAAAAACATTTTTAAATAATTTTTTGTGCCTTATGTAAGGCTTAAATAATAACGAGGTGTCATGTACCTTCCACCAACAAAGCAGCTTTCTGACTAAAATTCCTTTTTAAGCGTTTCATTTATTGGATAAAAATAATTGTATAAAAATTCACAAATTTTACATTTTTTGCAAATATATTGTTCACCTTTCAGGGTTCAATGTGCAGAAGTTTGGTGCCCAATGACTCCCGAGTTCTACCGAGAATACCTCGTGTGTAAAACGAGCAAACGGTTACTTCTCTACGTCATGAACCCAAACAAGTTCAGAGCGACTCAATACCTAATTCGCTACCACGAGCGACGTGGTGACAAAACCATTGTGTTTTCCGATAATGTGTTTGCCCTCAAACACTATGCTATTAAAATGAATAAGCCATATATCTACGGGCCCACAAGTCAAAGTGAGAGGATACAAATCTTGCAGAATTTCAAGTTCAATCCGAAGGTGAATACTATATTTGTATCGAAGGTTGCAGATACTTCGTTTGACTTGCCCGAAGCGAATGTTTTGATCCAAATTTCTTCGCATGGGGGTTCTAGGAGACAAGAAGCCCAGCGATTGGGACGTATTTTAAGAGCGAAAAAAGGAGCCATTGCTGAAGAGTATAATGCCTTTTTTTACACTTTGGTTTCGCAGGTGGGTGTGGTACTGTATATTATTATAACGTTTGTAATATAATGTGAATACTAGTGACACATTTAACACGAAAATCTTCAACAGTAGAAAGTTATCAGTGGCATAACAAAAACTCAGTGGCGCCCCCGCAAACGTTTTCAGGGGCTTCCTCTCTATAATGAATGAAAAATGATAATTCTTATTTTCATTACTATTAGGTTCAGGTTTATGAATTTTTGAATTCGTTAATCGTGTAATAATTTAATTAGGGTTAAACCCACATTATGTGTTAAGTATCCACTATTAAAACAGTAAACAATTCGAATTTATTTTATAATCCTAGGTGGACTGGTAGACATAACATAGGTAGTTATTAATTCATTATACGTAATATTCCAGCAAACATGATGCAAAATCAAAATTTTAAAACACCACTTATAATGTTGCTTACCAGGTATGGTAGTAACGGGGGTAGCAGTGATCGAGCCTCATAGAATCCAAAAGACAGAAAACAGTAAAACACATGAACACTCAACAAGTCTGCATAAACATTATCTCTAATACAAGGTATTATACAACACGACCAGATCGTCTAGAGTTTTTATTTGCAAAATCGTTTATAATTTCGTCGATATTTAATGTTTTACCAAACTGGTGTTCAATACTAATTAAGGATACATCCAAACAGCGTTGTTGTCCCATAGTGTTACGTAAATAGGTCTTTACTATTTTAAGTTTGGAAAGATATCGTTCCGCTGATGCCATACTAACTGGTAAAGTTAGAAATATCATCATGCACACACATCTGGAAAATTTGAAGAAACACACTAATTTTTTATTAAGAAATGATCCGCAAGTTTATACACTGTTTTTAATTTTGAAATCTCCAAGTCCCTTTCTGAGGCTTAAAATTTGACTAGAAAAATCAATGGACAAGTCTTATAGTATGTTTGTAAGTTCCGCGCTTTTACGTATAATTCTTCTTCCCTTAACGACGTTAAATTCTCAGGATATAAAAAAATAAAATAAAGCAAAGCTGCCAGCAAGTTTTGAAGGGGCCGTCGCTGTGGGCCCCCCGCGGTGCCTGATAGTTGTGTTATAATATAATTAATATAATATAATTAATAATAAATTATAATATAAAATATAATTTTTTTCATCTTTACAATTTTTCTTGCAAGCAGTTTAGGTTATGTATAATTTTAAATTGCAGCCACGACGACTATAATACAGTTTCTGGACTTTTAACTGGTTCTAAAAATAGCCATCGTGTAACTGGTTTTTGATAAAAAAAAATATACCTATGTTTGCAGGATACAATGGAAATGAATTACTCGAGAAAACGTCAACGATTTTTAGTTAATCAAGGCTACAGTTACAAAGTTATAACCAAATTAGCTGGTATGGAGGAGGAACCAGATATGATGTATACCAGTAGGGAGGAACAGGGACAGCTTTTACAACAGGTAAATTTGGAGTTATTTTACTTATTCGCAAGAATAGTCAGGTGTAGGTAAAAGTCAAAAACTACTTGACAGACAATAACTCAATGACAAGGCTATATTATATGCACTCTTATCTACTTTTCGTGAGACACTGGCATTAAAAATTGAAATACAATCCTATAGGAGGGTTTAAGTATATTATTTTATAAATTGATATCTTACTTTTCCTGACCGTTTGAAATAAGTACTTTCTCATTGATTTTTTTTTGTTTCCCATAACTTTGTAGGTCTTACAAGCCAGCGACATCGACTGCGAAGACGAACGGATTCCAGGAGAAGGAGGTCCCCGTGGCGGCGCGTCCGGCAACCGCCGTGCAGGCCACATGGGCTCCATGTCCGGCGCGGATGACGCGGTCTATTACGAATTCAAGAGATCGACAAACATCAATAAGCACCCGTTGTTTAAAAAATTCAGATATTAGGTCACATGTGTACTTCATTCAACTGTTTCGATCAGAATGTTTTTTTTAGGTTACTTTTAAAGAAGACACTGTTAAGGCTCCTTTTATACTGGGATTCTGAATGCGAGATTCAGTATCTGGGATTTAGAATCTCATGTGAATTCTAACGAGATTCGGAATGCATACTTTTTTCTAATCAAGACCTGTCGCCGATTCGAATCCCGTAGCCGGGCGACTCAAATTAGTGCGATTCCGAAATTTAGAATCGCGATTCTGTTTCCGAGAAGGCGCCCGTCTAAACGCTTTGCTAAGCGCTACGTTAAATGTGAAGTCGAGATTCCGGAATCCGAGATTCAGAATCCCAGTATAAAAGGAGCCTAAGTGTTAAGGATTTTTTTACATTCTTTTGTTAGGATTACTTTTTTTCCTTACGGAAAGCGGACCTTAAACGATCGGTATTAATATCGGGGTGGATGTTTATGTAAATATTGAGGGTGCTATTTTTGGGGCCATAAAACCACAACAATAAAAGAGATAATATTATGTGGTCATTTAAAACTACATGCATATAATATAGTGATCGACAAAAGTTCGCAACATATGGGAGAACATTTTATTAGCAGAGTACCGAAAACACTTTTTCGGAGAATCAATTCTGCATATTATCCGATACCTCACGTGACTACTGGTGAGATATTCAAAAAATGTGTTTAAAAAAGTTGTTTAGAATTAAATTCTAGGCCGATATGTAAAATTTTAGATTGAATAACTTCTTCAAATAGCTTTTTTTTAATAGCGTATATTATTATTCTCAACCAATTTAAAAAGTTCATTACAGAGAATATAACACCAAATATACAGTGGCGTAGCCAGCCTTGCGGGGCGGGAGGGGCGAACATATATGGGGGCGCTTTATGATTTTTTAGAACCACTATTATTATTATTATTAAAAATATGGTGTTTGTTTTTCAAAATACCGGGTGTCCACGGAAGGTGGCTCGCCCCTCTAACTTTTTTGTTTTTCAAGATAATGGAATAAAATTTAGAGGATTTGTATACGACATAAACTGCATTTTTTGACAAGTGACTCAACATTATGAAACTTCCGGTTTAACCGGAAGTGACATGCACTTTCGATTTTTAAATCGGACACCTGGTATATTTTTCCTTTTTTGACTCCATATAACATTCTAAATACAACGATGTGTCACTTGTCACTTTTTGTCACCAAGAAAATATTTTTTTTCCAAATTTTTTGTTTTATCTAGAGGGCTATGAATAACTTAAAATAATTTATTTCAGTTCTTTAATCTAGGGAAAAATACGATTTTACTATTTTTGGTCCAATGCTATGTGCTATGTAAAATTTAATTTTTAAAGTTGTATAACTCATTTTTTTTTTAAATGGCAACATGGTGGCTCGTCGGGTTAAGAAAAAAGAGGATTTTATTACGATTGTTTTGATACCATACACAATTAGGTTTTAGAAAAGCTGCCATTAAAAAACTTTAAAAAGTTAACTTAGAACTTTCCCAAAATGAAACATCTTTTGAGAATAAATTTAGATTTAAATGCATCAAGTAGCCTGTGACCAGCAAAACTGATAAAACAAAATCATGCCTTGAAGAAAATTAAAATGCCAACAGCTTCTGCCAAAGTAAAGTATTTTCTTGTTTCAAAAGCATGGAAAATAACAGTTTTACAAGGAGTGAAAAAGTTGATATGCAAGGGGGGCGGGCGCCCCCCCTGGCCCCCACCTGGCTACGCCACTGCAAATATACAATATATAAAATCACAAATAATAAAAATAATATTGAGTAACTATTAATTAGTCCTCTTTCACACTATTAGGTTCGCCGGTCAGGTTTTAAACCGTACAGAATCTTGAAGTAAAAATAAAAATATCCTGACCCGATCAGGTTTTCATCAGGTCCGGTATTGTTCTTATTAATAAACTTTAGTCCACGTTTCGATGATGGATCGTAATGCTGTTATAGCTTTGTGGCATTTGTATAGAAAGCGTAAAAAGCAAAGAAATGGTAAAAGGGGACTTTGGGTACACCCTCTACTTCAAACACGTGACGAGATTGGTGATTTTCAAATTTTGTAAAAGGAATTAAGAAATGACGGAATTTTTTTTTTTAATTACTTTAGAATGCCTGTTTCGTCTTTTGAATAACTACATACTAAATTACAGCCAGTTTAACAGCGTCAAAATAAAAAAATGAGGAATTGCATCAGTCCAAAAGAAATGCTTAGCTTAACTATCACGTAAGCGTTCGCACCTTCCTCGCCAGAGTTAAAACAAATAATAAACTACCACAGACTAAACCGGAGAAGTGTGAACGCGCACATAAGCTGCAATACCCCACCGTCACTTCGTCCGGCGTCAGGGAACCGGATGATCCAATCGACCCATCCGGCTGCAACCGGTCGCCGAACCTGAGAATGTGAAGAGCTATATTTAAACGAATGGTCCATTACTGGTCCGGTTTGCTTCATGTTTGAAACCGGACCGGCTAAACCTGATAGTGTGGAAGAGGCCCAACTCCATCGAAATTCTTTTTTAAAAAATATATACCGGGTGTCGACGAGATTATTGTACATAGCACCACAGTGTTATGTTAAGAGATATTTTAATCAAATTTGGGTTACTGTAATGTTTGAAAGGGATCTTTATTTTTACCTAGAAACCAACTGAATTTCACTTCCGGTTTAACCGGAACTACGCCATTTATGTTTTTTTTTTAAATGACAACCTGTATATTATATTGGACGGTCAAATTCTCCTTAAAATTCTCTTTTTAACGACATACAACAAGTTGACATTTACTTTCAAAATTGCGGCGTAGGACTCATTTTACCAAAAACAAAATGGTGTCTATAAAACAATGTATGCAATTGATACGGGAAAAATAGTGTTAAAATCTTTTAAATTGGTCCCTTTTGTAATTCTTTAAGCACTGACGTTTAGATTTTCTTCTTTTGTTTTTAAAGGAAGGTATTTTTAATTGTTTAAAAAAATCTTAACTTTAACCCTATTTTACAGAGTTTTTTTAAATGTTATCATATACTTTTTATTATTTAGTATGAAAGTTTAAAGTATCCTTAAGCACCTAGGGATATTTTCGAAATCAGAATGCGTTTTGCTTCAGTTTTAAACAAGAAAAAAAAACCGTGCATTTTTCAAGAAACACTGAATAACTTAGTTCCACCCAAGTTGGCTTTGGATAACAAAATTGGTATTTGTCAACACCATTATCAGACTATTAGTTTGTAATGAAAATTTTGTAGTGTATTGTGCTTTTGGTCGTGGGTCTGATTCATATTTCGTTAAATAAGAATAAAATGGTTAAGTTTACAAGAGAAGAACAAATTAATTAATTAACATGTTAATTATTTAACAATTAAATTTTTATTATTGAAGCAAAACGCATTCTGATTTCGAAAATATCCCTAGGTGCTTAAGGATACTTTAGACTTTCATACTAATTAATAAAAAGTATATGATAACATTTAAAAAAACTCTGTAAAATAGGGTTAAAGTTAAGATTTTTTTAAACAATAAAAAAATACCTTCCTTTAAAAACAAAAGAAGAAAATCTAAATGTCAGTGCTTAAAGAATTACAAAAGGGACCAATTTAAAAGATTTTATCACTATTTTTCCCGTATCAATTGCCTACGTTGTTTTATAGACACCATTTTGTTTTTGGTAAAATGAGTCCTACGCCGCAATTTTGAAAGTAAATGTCAACTTGTTGTATGTCGTTAAAAAGAGAATTTTGAGGAGAATTTGACCGTCCAATATAATATACAGGTTGTCATTTAAAAAAAAAACATAAATGGCGTAGTTCCGGTTAAACCGGAAGTGAAATTCAGTTGGTTTCTAGGTAAAAATAAAGATCCCTTTCAAACATTACAGTAACCCAAATTTGATTAAAATATCTCTTAACATAACACTGTGGTGCTATGTACAATAATCTCGTTGACACCCGGTATAATAACCATTTACAAAAAAAATAATAATAATAATATACATATAATACGTTAAAGTTAGTTAGTTTTGAAAAGTATTTTTTTAGTTTTTTTTAAAAGTCCATAATTTTTATATTTCTTTAATTTTTTTTGGCAAACTGATGTAAATTGTTATTCCTTTATATAATATTGATCTTTGGCCAAAAGTACTCTTTACCATCGGTGTTTGAATATGATGATTTTGTCTCGTGTTGTAAATAATGTTGGTCGAAGGAAATATTATACTCGATTGTTTTCCTTTAATAATAATAGAGTGTATTAGAATGCATAGTTTTAATTTATAAAGCTTTTCTAAATTTGAATATCCGTTTGGTTCATACAAATTTATAGTTGGTTCTAAAAAAGGAAGTTTATGTATGCATTTAATTATTTTGTTTTGTAGTTTTTTTAATGACTGAATTGTAGTTAAATTCGATTTTTTTGATATCTCGTCACCTTACCTCACTTTTTGTAATTTTTTTTTTTAATTTGCCGCTATACCTGTAGTCTTATGGCGTATGTAAAATCGATTTTTAGGTTGTCAGACGTGCAGAAGCGATTCCCCGGAAAAGGTTTTTCGGTACTCTGCTAATAAAATGTTTCCCATAATATGTTGCGAACTTTCTGTATAAATATATGTTTATAGTAATGTATGTACTATAAAGTTCGTTGGAAATTATTTCTTTTTTCAAGTGTACCTACCTAAAACTCTTAAATTTGAAATCAGCCAGTGGGGCCTCATGGATCGGAAACCGGGTGCTGGAGCACCTCTACCACCCCCTAAATCCAGGCCTACAACATACATATTTAATATTTTTTTGTAAAATTTTGCGAGGAAAATCTATGGTGATGAACTTGTCATTATTATGTTAGGAATGATATTATTACTATCCGATTGTGTGAGGTTTGCTTTGTTTGCGGAAAGCATTTTTTAGATAGGACTGGCCTAGCGTACTTTATTGTTAATTATTTTGAGGATGCGTATTTTAATTTATTTTATTACCAGTTTAAATCCTAAATCAAATAAAATCATTTTTAATAAAACCGTGTTTTATTATTAGAATAATACCCCCCCCCCCCCCTCCCCTCCTTTACTATTAAATAGTGGTACATTATTATATGCATCTAAGTTGGATTTATTCTAAAACAAATTGACAAATATTTTTTATTGTTCAGCGTCACAGACATGTAATTTATAAGGAGACCCCATTGTTTACATTTTGTCCCGAACAGAAATCAATGATTACAAATTACGGCTGATTGCCCTTTAGATCTACCGCCTGTGTTTGAAAACGAAGGTTATATTGATGCATGTGTCATGTGTACCTATTAAGTAATCATTTATTTCCAAATTACATCAAATTATAATGTTTTAGGGAGATCAACGTTGTACGGGCATTTTTACTCGCATTTTACTACGCGTGACGCAGAATTTTTCATATTTCTTCATTTTCGAACGGTGCAGCGTTGCTCAGCTGCTTTTCGGTTACTTTTTAATCTTTTTGTAAAAATAAACTTAATTTAGTGGTATTTATTAACTTTTGTTTATGTTTTGTGTTTATTAATAATGGTTCGCCAGTGTGGTATGTAAAAAAGTGGACTATTCTAACCCCAGATTAATATATCGGCGGTTGTTATTTTCGGATTTTTTCCTCTTCGTTCGCTGCCAGGGCCATTCCCGAGGAGACCTACGGTTTAACGTGGGCTCTGAATCACGATCCTCAGTCATTAGAAGCACCCCCCAAGGGCTATCAACCCTTGGTTTCGCGCTTTGTATGACTATGACCGCACCCCACGAGATATTCGATCTCATCCGGTCTGGTTACCGGCGGGTTTAGGGGATGACTCATTTTTCACTCTTCCAAATTTTTACTCGACGCTGGACCCACGTCAAGACTTATACCATTAAAATCCATCGGACTCGAGCCAGTATTCCGGCGGTGGGATACGAACCCACAAACTCTCGTCAAGAGTTCTCAGCGACTGCCGCGTTAACCACGGAACCACTGATGGATGCTGTTATAATATATCTGCGGTAAATAAGGTTATTCAGGTTGTTTTTTAGCTTAGAAGCAGTTGTGTAAATAGTTCTTAATTTTAAGTAAGTTGCAAAATATATGGATCGTTTTTGATCCTGAAAAAAACCATCTGCCAAAGCACTGTAAGGTAAGGATAACAGCGAGCTTACAGTGTTGCCATTTTTTGAAGCCATCTCCTAACTTATCTGAAACTTTGGAAGTGTGTCTGATTGTAAACAAATGGTTTCTCATGAATCGAATGTTTTATCTCCTTATAAATTACATGTCTGTGGTCAAGCACCCACCACAACATTGAAACAGAGTATTATAATATTAATTTAGTGTGGGTGTGGAAATTCTTTTTATTAATTTCTCTTGCAATTGAAAATCTTTCCTTACAAGAGAGCGCGCAAAAAAAGTCTTGCTAAATCTAAGAATTCGGGAATTTTAAAACTGAAAAACCAAAAAGAACATACCTATTTTTTGTGCCATATATACATATGGCGAAAAAAAATATTGATGGGATATTAAAAACACTTTATATCGATTATCTCTCCAGAATAGGTAACCTAAATATGTATTATGCCATTTGTCGTTTGGGGGGAAAATTGTAAAAATATATTTCCTTATGAAAATTGTATTAGATAACGAGACATCGAGAAAAGATATTTGGATTGTGATGGCATTTATGCTGGTTTACAATAATTGATGCAAGAATTAGAAAAATATATTTTTTTTAAATGTAGATAAGTATTGGATTTTCCCACCACATTCTGCAGATATTCGGCATAAAAGGTTTTACAATATTCCAACTATAATATTTTTCCCATATATGGCGAACGTTATGCCGGTATATGGATTGTATAAAGTTTTCCAGTGCAAAAGTTATCATTATATTCTTATGCATCAACTTTACCAAGAAAAATATTTTTGAGAAATTGTAATTAATAAAATGTTTTCCTGATTTTATTTTTACTTAAAATAAATATGGTATGTAGTTTTCTGACGCTCGGTATAAATCTTATTAATTTTTAACTTGAGATTTTAGAACATGAAATTTTTTTATGTGCAGCCTTTATGATCAAAAGAAAGAAAAATTTAACAAATATATCACAGGGGGAGTACTTTATTGCGTAAGTTTGACTCGCTCTTGAACTCTTGACTGTTTATTTTAATTTTGTTTTACAGACCTTCAGAAGGCCTGAACGACGAATATGGTTTCATCGAGCTACAAGGGGATCTTAAATCACACTCTGGAACACCCTTTGCAGGTAGCTATCACTTAATATGTATTTTATATAAAATGTATTTTATAATGCCCAAAATAGTTAAATTTTATAATCAATAACTATCTTTATCTTAATAATGCTTATTCGCATAATTTTCAACCAAAACAAGGAGTATCACAAGGCTCCCCTCTATCTTCTTTATAACGTTTTCTGCTATGATATCTATAACACTCTAAATAATCATGAATTTAATAAAAATCTCTACATTCTACAATTTGCTGATGGCACTGGTCTGGTTGTACACAATATCTCAATTCAGCATGCTATATACAGTCTCTGCCATAGCTAATGAACAACAGTTCTAAATGGTTCAATCACCTTCCATCAGAATAGAGCAGCAAACAATCCATGCACAACCAAATATATAAAGTACCTTTTAATTATTTTGGACAACAAATTAAACCATCACCCAAGAGTATTTAAAAAAAATGCATTTCTAGAGCAAAGCATTTTAGAAGTCTTACACATAGAGACAAGGGAATATCAAAAAACACCGCTGCTCACATATAAAAGTCAATTTGCAGGCCACCACTTGAATATATGCACCGCATGTATCTAAATTGCAGAAGACCAGCACTGAAAAATATTGAAGCAGCAAAAACAGCAGCAATCCGAGCAGTAACAAAAATAAGTCACCCTACAAATCCTCTACATAACCCGCCTTCCAATGAACAAACATCAATCCAACCAATCACAGACAGACTTTCCATGCTATAAGGTTGCCAAGAAACCTAACACCACAACCTATTCTCTATTCAATTTTAAATAAAAATCGTAGTATTTGTCGCTGAAAGAAGCCGTTTTGGAAAAAAACGGGTTTAAAGTTAAACCTGCAGTTGAATCATTGAGTTTTTGAAAATTAAGCGAAATAATTTACAAATTACTATCACCAAATTAGTGAAAATAAGATAAAAAACAAAAATTCCCAAAAGGCATGTTGCAACTTTCCTCTGCATTGGCGGTAAACAAAAAAAAGTTGATACATACTATATGAAAATTCCAATGCAAACCCCGTTTTTTCTCCAAAATGGCTGCTTTCAGCGTTAAAATATGAATATCCTTTTGTATGTAAAATTGATTAGAGAATAGGTCTGTCTAGTCAAAAATGATATGTAACTATAGTGCGACACAAAAAAGTTATGGCTTTTTAAATCCAGGTACAACCTGTATGTGGCGCCCTCTAACATTAAATAAAAAAACTAAGTAAATATTTGAGTTTTTCATCATCAGTACTCCCAGGATTCCGAATTTTGTCAAATTGCCTTATGTTATTAAACAAAAATAATCAAAAAACTAAATAAAACAACTCTTTAGGACGTATCTCAAGAACCAAGCCGTTGCGGACCCATGTTCATATGAACTTGTTATCTTAAAATTAGTCAAAGATTCGCACCTAAAGTTTGTACAAGTACTTAATAAACACCCTGTATAATATCATTTTCAGGTACAAAACCAATTTGAGTCGCTATTAAAGCTAAAATGATGATGTAAAAAAGTGAGGCAGTAAATTGATCGTACCCCCAATATTTACGTTGTCTCAACTGACTTCGTATGAAGTATAACGCTTTCGCTATTTCATTTTCTCCCGTATTTGGGTGGCAGTTATACCTACAGTTTAAGTTAAAAAAAAATTTAATTGATAAATTAATTAAAGCACAAAATGAAATTTTATCAAATTTGCGCATCTCTTTCTGCTTTTATTAATTATTTTTAAATCCAACCTTTTTTAACGTAACTGTACTCCAAAGATTGACGTATTTGGCCGCTTTTGAATAAAACGAAGAAGTATATAATATATTGATTAGTGTCCGACCGAAACAAGATTTTCGAACGAAATCGAATCTTAGGCCTTGATGGTCTCAGTTTCGACCGAAACAAAAACCGAAACTTATTTAACCATGTTAAAAATTCTATTGTATACTGAAATCTAATGTATTTTTTACACAGGACAGTGACCGAAACTAGATTTTTTGGCCGAAACCGAATCTTCCGTCGATCTCTAATATTGATTCAAAAATTATGCCTCACTAGTATTTGTTTTTTAAAAATGCCCTTCAACGCGATCACAGCGTTTAAAAATTAATATTTTTCAGGTATTAGTGGATAACCACCTAAATTCGATAGCCCATTTTAATGTTCCTCGGTAATATGCAAGTCTTGTGGTAAAAATTAAGCTTTTTGTAAAATAATTGTCAACAGTCAAAAATTTGAGGCGACACTTTAAATTTAAATCTAGATGATTTATACGTCGTGTTATGAAGGGATTATAGTGTGTATCATTATTTACAGGTAAATTTGTCGGGGATCTTCACTATACGAAAGACGGAACACCCATTTTGATAATCGGCCACCACCTGATGTACGGGAAAGAGGTGACGTTGGAAAAACCTTTGGCCTTACTCGAAAAAGACAGAAAAGAAGACGGAACCGATTATCTCATACGGAGCATCATAAAGAAGAAAGTTATTTTTAAAACAAGACCCAAGCCTATAGTTGGAGTATAATATAGAATCTAATGTCGAAAAGAATGTCATTTATCAACACTAAAAAATAAATATGCATCTGGCAGACGATCCTTTGGGATACCTCTACCATATAATGTTATAATGAAATTAAGGATAAATTTAACAAAGAATAATAGAGAGATAGTATATTATATAACGAGCGTATAATGCATGCCATAATCATCAAATAGATCATTTACGCGAGTCAAATAGGATGCTTTGTCATCGATCGCTATTATACTTATATGAGACAAGCCAATTTTTTACATTTTCCCTAATTCCATGCATTACAATCTACAATCATAGAGGCTTTAGATAGGTAAACATTCCAAAAGAGTATAATAATTCACAGTTGAAGAAATACTACGATGTACGTGAAGACAAACACAAAATTCTCGGGCCCTGGCAAAGGGAACAGGTATCAGCGAAGAGGATGGGGGGACAAGACACGCCCGATTTTTTTTTAAGTTCCTTGTTGGGTGGCCTGAGCTCCTGCGGGGTTCATTAATCAAAGTCAAATTGACAAGACGTTGACATCGGTTTGATTAGTAAAGTGTAAGTTTATTAAGCGAGGCCCGGTCGTCGCGTCGCTTAAACCCTCCTCTTCGATCCGCCCAGTGTTGCCGAACGTCTAAATGCAAAATCGGGAGAAAACGATGTTCTAAATCGGTAGATTTGTGCCTAAAATCGGGAGATGTGAAAAATACTCGATTATTTTGTTAAATCAACTTTTCTTTTAGTTAAATCGGTTTTGAATAAATAATAAACATTTTCTCACAAACAAAATATATTAACAAAAAAACAAACAAATAAATTAACAACAAATAAAATAAATTATAAACCAAATTGAAATAAAAAGGCACTTAAAATTTACTCCTGATGGTCTTTGGGATTACACCAATATTCCTTGGACATAGTTGAAATAATTTTTTTGCTAATTTCAAAATTATAACAATTAGCATTAGCTTTTTTCAAGAGTCGTTGGGTATGTAAAAGTCCAGTCACAGCCGCAAACAGCTTAGGGTATTCCCCGAAATAAATAATGTGAATGCTGCCAAACCTAACATAACATCGGAAATAAGTATAAATATTTAATCGTGCCTGATTTTTTAAAACTTTTTATGGTTTTTTTTTAAATCAGTAAATAAAATCGGTGAAATCAGGTGTTTTTGACTGTAAATCGGTAGAAAAACATTAAACATTGGTTTTCGGTATATCGGTAGAAATACCGAAAAATCGGTAGGTTCGACACCACTGGATCCGTCAAAACGCCATATTTCCGTGGCCGGATATTTGTCTTTGACATGGCCATGGGTCCAGCGACCTAATGTTCCTCTGTGCTGATGAAGAACCCACCAAAATAAAGCATTTGATTGGCTAGCGGAACGTAAATGCACCGTTTTTAGCTTCGTCCGTCCCGCGCCGCGTAAACTTTTTTGTTTGTGTTGTGATCACAGAATTGACAGAATACGGAATTCCGTATTCTGTGCCATTCTGTGGTTGTGATATAAAGATAAACACGAACAAACCCTATAAATTTTAAATTTTCTTTGGTTGTGATACAGTTACAGTATAACAATTTCTAACAAATAAGCAAATTTATTTATTCTGGGTTATTCTTGTGATTTGTACTTGTACTCAACAGCAACAAACTCTAGAAAATTTTCTTGGATAAAAACCATAAAGTAAAAACTACGTAACCTCAAAACTAACTGTAACCTATATTTAGTATTTTTATTTACCCTTCATTTTTACCATGGTTACTGGTACAAAGTGCATTGTCTTATCTTGTAAAAATCGAGGTCCAGTACCCGGAATTCATTATTTCAGGTATTCATGTAAAATAGTTTATTTTCAATCTTGTCCTGAATAACTTTGATTTTCTAACCACAGAAGTCTTGCCTATGATATTACTCAAGATGCCCACGACCTACATAATATTTAGGTACAATAGCTAGCAAAATTTAGATAACGGGATTAATACCTTCCCTTCTTGTTACTGCGATATTAGCATTTTAAGGCTCTTATTACAACAAGGTAGTCAGTCTTCTTTTCTCCCTCAAAAAACTCTAAAATTGAGATAGGTATTAACTAGGTACCTACCTACAGTTTATTAGGTTAGTTTTCAGACCATACAGTTGTGAAAGTACTATTAATTACCTACTTATGATGTTATGAAATTGAGAATTAGGCAATCCAATGATGTGTCAAAAGTGGCAGCTATGGGCAAATAAGTACTGCTTTGTAACGTACTTGTGACATACACACACTGGTGGCCATTAGGGAGTGGATCAATGCTTTTTGTCCACAGTGGCTATTAAAAGTCACATCATGGTTTGCATTCGCTAATTGTAATACAATTTTGAAGCTTTATAAGTAAAAACTATTATGTTTAGAAATAGGAGATATTCAAATACCTAAATACCAACTAGAGAAACATGCCCAAAAAATTATTAATATGTTCTCAACTGACTGCTTGTATTTCTGTTTAAATCATGATTTAAATGAAGCCAACTCTGTTGCATATTAAACTATTGAAAGCCTAAACTCCTATATTTATTTAGTCAAGTACATTTACGTATATAAATAACCCTATTATAAAGTACTACAAAGATACAAAACTTATAAATAGGATTCATACACAATTACAACAAATACACTTTTAATGGCATCACGTACATCATCATAATCAACACAATCCAAGGTCACAACTTCATTAAGGTTTTTACAATCATTAGAAGGTTCAAAATCACTCTCTTAACATACAGGAAGCCAAGATACTTAGCAAACGCGTTAGATATATTATGTTGTCCATCGGAGTATTCAACACCATTCAATTGTAACCTATAAAAATAATAATATTTTTTAGGCTCACTGCAGCGCGGCATGACCCTTGGTTGAGAGCATTAGGATTTCCTAATGCAGAAATCCTTACTGATAGAAATCGTGTCTGCAGTCTACATTTTGCCAAAGATGATATTATTATTACACATGACCGCCGCATACGCTTAAAAGTAGGTGCTATTCCAACTAAACACTTGGACCATCAAGGTTATTCATTAGCTCCACTAGAAGATATGTCTACTTTGACATCCACTGTTACAATTCATGGGTAAGATATGTCATCTTTTAAAGAGGTCAAAAACAGATAAATGAAAAATGATTTCTAAAGGAAAAAACATTCCTAAATTTTGTATTACATACCACAAATTTTCTGATTGGAAAAGAGCAATGTACACCTAGTTTCACGACCAACTTCCAGGTGAATTAAAATCGCTGCAATTTCTAGCCGCAACGGCTTATATATTTTTACGTCCGGACACTTCGTCTTTTAGCCTCATTACCGTGCATAAGACAAAGAAAGAAACGCCTTTTATTACTATCGAACAAGTAAGTTCGATTTAATGCTTTGCAATGACTTAAAAATAGACTCGAAGATACGAGAATACGGGTAGAAAGAGGAAGGGGGGGGGGGGGGCTGAACTGTTAGAGTATGGAATTAATTAAAATTTATTTATTTATTTTGATTGGAGGAGTGATGGGTTACGTCCCACGAAAAATTGTTTTTTTATTGCTTGTCCTTTTAGTAATATACAGGGGGTGGCGCACTATTGCATGGGCGTCCGAACAAACTTTTTCATGGAGGGGCCAACAGATAATCGACTAAATTGCGATTAAAAATATTTAAACCAATTAAAATAATATCCAGAAAATCGATTGGTAAAATTTGCTAGGTGCTATCAATGTCAAATTGTAAGGATAAGCGTTATTGATAAAAATATAGACGCATGAGGTGATGACTGGGAGTTTTTGAGAGAAGTAAATTTTACTGTCAAAAATTTAGCGCGTAAGTGATGTTGATAAAACAAACTATATGGAAGAATAGACTGTGCCTAGGTGATTTTGAGAAACATGCGCAAAAAATACAACGTAAGAGTTTGACAGGTGCTGTGGTCAAATTTTAATGAAAAGCGATATTGATACAATAAACTATGGAATCAAATACGGTGAATGAGTTACTTTAGAATATTAGCAAAAGCTTCTGTTAACAAAATTTAACAGGTGCTGTCAATGTCAATAGACTGTGACCGGAAAAGTTAGAAGAAAGAAATACGAAATTTTTTTGCAGCTCAATATCAAATTTTGATAATATTTTATTTCGATTTATTATGTCAACAAACATGAAAATAATAACAAACATCTCATACCGAGCGGGGTGCAGAGTCTATTATCTCACATACAGTTCTTGCATAAGGTCCACCCCTCCCCCCCCCCCCCCCCCCCCCCCCTTTGATAATTTGGGAATGGTTTCAGATATATTTAAAGTCGGTATGCGTAAATGATAGGTAAAAAATTTACTTTTGAGGAAAATTTTGTTGTTTTTTTATTCAAAATGGCGGACATTCGCCATCTTGGAAAACGTTTTTAAATGGGAAGGGGATCGAGTAATACTTCAGTTAAAGGTCTTTTATGCCTGATATAGGTAGATAACCTTGTAATTTTTAATGTTCTAAAATGTGCCGTTTCAAAATGACGATTCCGAAAAATATGAGAAAACAACCATATTTTTGGAAGATCTCATCATCTTGAAAAACAAATCAATAATTTTATAAGTGTAAATTATAAGTAAGCTACTTAAATTTTTTGAAATATTGTTGCTTTGGGAGCGAAGGAAAAATAAGTCTTCTCCACAATTTTATTTTTGTTTTTCTTTTATTCCCATATTTGCAACTACATTTTAAGCATGGAGTGTTACTGCCAATTAATGTTGTTTTGTTATTCAACATGGCGGAGATCGCCGAATATATTTATGTTTCCTTGCATAATTTCCGATTCGCCATGTTAAAGCGGAACATTTTGGAACACAATAAAAATTGTAAGGTTAAATTGGACGTGAAATACCTTTAAAATGAAGTATCACCCGACCTCCTTTTCCAGTTAAAAATATGTTCCATGTTTCCGCCACCTTGAATAACAAAACAATTCTCCTTAAAAGTAAGTATTTTGCCTATTATTTACGCCTACCGAATTTAAACAATATATCTCAAGCCGTTTATACAAGGAGAGGGGGGGAGATGGCTTTGTGCAATCACCGTTTAATTAAAAAAAAAAAACGTTTATTAAACAGATATATGCAGAAATTGGCACGAAAATACAAATCTACCGCTACACAGAAAATTAGTTGTCACAAAAAAACTGTCGAAATGGTCTTTGTGCATCAAAGGCCATTTCGATAGTTTTGCAGATGCACTCTGCACCCCATAGGTATTATAATACTTAAAATGCTGTTATCTGTAAAATATTCCTATTTTTTCAATAGTATTAAAACTTCTAAAAAAAAAATTAAAATTTGCTACACACATGGAAAAGTCTATTCGCGCAGCTACAAAATTTGCCAGGGTGGAAAAATCACAAGTTCGAAAAACAAGGTCTTAACCAAGGCCAGCATAAAAATAGCACGGCAGACGATCGCGCAAGAACGTCTAGGCAAGACGAGACAATTTGCTGGCCAGCGCAAACATCGGAGCAGTGTTGCCAGACTGGCCAACGAATTATTCTGCCGAGTATGTCAAAAAATCTGCTGAATTCTTCACCACAGTCGTAGTATCAGAAATGTTTGTATTTATCTGTTGCCCCTACTTCGACCTCCAATAGGTATATATCAACATTTTTGTAAAAAAAAACTCTTTTTAACATTATTTTTGGTTTGTTATTTTTTTAATATTTTCATTGAATATTATATTTTTTAAATCTATTTGGTAAATACATAGTAATTCCTTATTTATTAAAAATTCTTTAAAAGTCTGCAAATTACGAAATTATTTTGCAACTTTGCAAAAAATACGATTTCAAAAATTTTGCTAAATGCAGAAAAGACTGCTGTTCTGGCAATACTGAATCAGGGTAAATTAATATATTAAAAGTGTTGCCAGGTCAAAAATAAGGAAAGCAGTCTGACATAAAAAAGCGATAGATTTAAAAATATTACGCTAAATATATTATATTGAAAACAATTAATAAATTATTTTATTAGTTAAAAAATTATACATATTTTCAAACAATGGCCAATAATCTTCACTTTAAACGGATGATAATTAGACATATTATTCTATAATATTACAGCACAGCTACCAGAAATATTGAAAAGAAGAGTACGCGTCCAAAACAAAATGTCAAACCTAATCACAGAATGGAGAAGAGAGAGAGAGAAGATTAGCATGCTTATTTTAAAAGCGTAAACTAAATCGAGTGTAATGTTAAGCGGAAGAAATGGTTAGCATAGCGATAAAACGGTAGTTCATCCATCAAAATAGTGGATCAACCGCAAAAACGATATACCTGGCAACATTGCACATTATCAATATTAAAAACATCATTGAGTCGCTGCCAGTGTTGCCAAAACTCACGATTAATCGTGAGATTACACGGTTTTGGGAATTATCTCACGATTTCATGAATCACGTCGCGTTTCTCACGATTTTTTATCGTATGTCAAACATAAGTAACTAAAAATAATTCATAACAAACGTCACAAATTTATTGCATTTACATAAAAATCCTCGTATGATTTTCTACGTTACTACTTTCGCTACTATTACTGCCGCTACTGGAGTCATATTTGCATAAAAAAGATGATTCCAGCAATTCGGATTTTGATTAACTACCTACTACATTTTTTAATACTACATAATAACGCAAGTTTTTTTTTTACTTTTTAAGTTTTTAGAAATGTGTTTGGTTTTTAAATACAGAAAGTAATTATATATTTGTTGTTTATAAGCTTTCATTCTTTTTTTTAAACTACCTAGGTAGTTTGACCCCTTTTAAAGAATTTTTTAAAATATTACGAATCTCAGGATTTTAAGTAGGTATCCGAGTCTTACGATTTATCTTAGAACATTTTGGCAACACTGCTCGCTGCATTCCGTTCTGATATTCCAAGAATTAATATTCGGTATTCGGTTACACTTGGCAGTATATAGTGCGTTTTATATGATCAATCCACCATATTTTCAATATTTCACCTGGAAGTTGGTCGTGAAACTAGGTGTACACATGTCATTTGTAGAAGTCATGATCTGTAAAAATAAAATTCGAAGTTAGAATTTTGTATAAATCTTTTTTTTTTTTTAATTTATAAAAAAATCCTTTTTTACTTTTGATTCTAACTTCAAATTTTATTTTTATACAGATCATGACTTCTACAAATTACAATTCTCATCTTTACACTGTATTATAGACATATCAATAATTCTACAAATATTTTTATATAAATAATTTTTAAAATCCTCGACACCTTCTCTTTAGAAGGCCTTTTTCTTGTTCCTCAATTAATTTGGTTGTTTAGACATCCTTTATCACATGCTCAGCATGTTTTAACTCTCCTAAACTTTTATATATGTCACTTCTACATTTTAAATTTTTAATGCCATAAAAGCTCCATTAAGGTTTTTTACCATTTTCTCTTCGGCTAATACCATCAGCACTATATAAATTTTCTGTCTCCTGATGAACGTTTCTACGTTCGAAACATGTAGAGACCCCTAAAGAAATTTTATATTCTATTAAATTTTGTGGAGGAAGACTTTTAGTGTTTTCTTTCTTTCCTATACTTTCAACTCCACTTCTTCAAAATATATATTTAGGTTTATAATATTTCTGAATTGACCAAATTGTGACTTGGCTCTATTGGAACAAAATACTTATTTTGTTATCATAAAAGTTAAAGAGTGGTAGTAGAGAGAAATTTTCTCTGGCTAATGTATGGCCAAACATTTCACACACAATTTCAGAAACATTTCTAAAAATGTAAAATTTCTGTTTCTTTGTAAATTAGTATTTATTTATTTTTTCCAAATCTTTTTAATTTTTGGATTACTTGTCAATGAAAAATTATTCTTCTAATACATACTTGGTTTGTACTTATATGTTTCTTACATAAGCCGCGTTCGGCAATTACCTCAGACCGCTTGGATTGATCGAATCGTTCGTTTATGACATCTAAATGGAGGGGAAATAAATCTCAACAGTTCGGCAATTAAAATCGGAGCGCTCCGAGGATAATCTTTTTGCTCGGAGTATTTTGACCGAGGAAAGCGATTAATCTCAGCTGAATTTGTGAGGTTAAGTTTGATGTTTATATTTAGGGTTAAAATTTTGGTAGTTTGATTGAACAAAGCCTTTATTTTTCTGTGATTTGACTGAAAATAATATGCAGGAAGTGGAACTATATGATGTGGAAGAACAAAAACGCTATACCATGTTTATTTGACCATAAATACACAGAAATATTCTACATGTTCTATAAGACGTCCCAGCAGGTTGACTTGGTTATTCCAAATCGTTCAGCGACTGATCTAAATTGAAAATACACATTAGGCAAGGCTAAGAAAGGCATAAACTCTGGTGGGTTTTACCTAAAACTTTCCATATTTGATAAACACCAGATTGCTATCATGGTCTGTTTATCCAATAACATTTCCGGATGGCCAGCACCTACAGCTATCAATCTTCCCTCTGAAACTGCATTTAATTTATTAAACAAGTCTTCAAAGGTAGTTGGGGACAATCTAAAGTGCTGTCTGAACTGGTGATGTGCAAATCGGGGTACCGTTTCTTCGGCAAAAACCGTCTAATACCTTTTCCAAAATCTTGACGTATTCCTCATTATCGTCTTCAAACATTAGTTGATATAGCCTCCAAGCCTCCTTCAATTAAGGCCAATACAACGCTAGGAATAATCATTTTTAGTAACTTTACAAAAAGGAAAAAAAGGTTAGGTTTCTTAGATCAAAACAAAAATATTACATTTTTGACTTTGACAGAGGTCAGCTGTTAGGTACCGTTCGTTTATGACAAAATTCTCCGACCGATCCGAGGTCACGTGACAAAATATCCATCGCATCGCAGATGTAATTGCCGAACGCGGCAAAAGTTGTAGCACATTTACATTATTGTTATTAATAATGTATTCGTTTTTTATAAGAAACAGCAGACCCTTTTTTACACTACATTTAAAAGGATGACTTTATGCCTGCCACCTACGCTGTACATGTAAAATATTTTTTAGCAGTCAGCAAGAAAGCCCTATCTCTGAGGTTAAGGCTCCTATAACGTCCATTTACGTGCCCACGGCTTCTGGAGCTGGCCACAACTTAAACGATAATGAGAACATTGTCGAAGAAGGATTATGTTTTAATTACTTAGAAGTTCCTATGGATGATAAGGAATCCTTAAGTAGGTTAGTAATATGCGGAGAGTCATTACCTACTAGCAATAGGTTCATTAATTTAGCTTCAGTATCATGCAGCATCTTTAGATTCTAAGATAAAATAAAGCCGTCACAAGTAAACACTCGGACATCGGTAAAACAAATTTAAAATAAGTTGAATAAAATAGAACAGAAAAGTCGTTCCAAGCAATAAAATAGTTAGAATTCCTGGATACTGTAAAATGCACTCTGCAGAAAAATCCCCTGTACTTTGATCCTGAAGGATCTTTCTGGTAGCTCCCGCATGTAAAGTGAAAAGATGCTGTAACATTTGGATAGTTGGTAGAGACGCTGGACCTCTCCAATTTATAATAAATAACAGACTGGGAAACCGAACTTTAGTTTTAGCGGTTTCACCCCCAAAAATTGACCATTAAATTTTTATTTCCATTTGTACTTTACGCCTGCCTGTCTTGAACAAACCCAACCCTCTACGTGTAAAAACTGCCATAGTAACGCTTTTAATAAAAAACATTGTTTTGTAGGAAGTTCATGCTTCAGGTTTTCAAAAATGTATTATTTATAGTCAAAAAAAATATCTGTTGATAGATTCGTTTATTTTTAGCCTAATTTCAACTTTGGACCCACTTTCAGTGCCCTCAACTGGGGAAGAAATTGACAGTCGCGGTATTATCAGTATAATTTATGTTCTTGTGGGTATATTTATATTTTGTTCAGTTAAAAGCAACAAAGGAATTCTCCCAGTGAGACAAATTAAAAGAGAATTGGAAATAATGTCCTGCAGTGACGGTGAAGACGAAGATACCATTAAGAGAGCTAAGGAAGACGTTAAAATGATTCATAGTTATAGGTAAGGTTAGTTTATTACTAGGGCATGGTAATTTACTAGCAATATACTGTAAAGGAAAAATTGTAAAACTCTACAAAATGTAAAATGATATTGATAAATTAATTTGTATTTGAATTAAAATTTACTGACTCTTGTTTTTGTTTATAGTTTAAATACTTTATGTTAAAAATTATAGTAGGAATAATTTTTTTTATGGTTTATTGCTTTGTTTCGTCTAATATATACCGGGTGTCCCACTAAGAAGCTCTCGGCCGTATTTCAGAAAGGGTTAGTCGTATGGCTTGCAGAAAAATTTTTTTTTAGTAAAAGTGGCCATGAGAAATTGCTGGAAATTATTTTTAAGTTCCTCATTTCGCCGCAAGAGGGCACAATTAATTTTTTTTTTTAATTCCAACTTTCTCCGAAAATTCCCATATTAAGGTATAACTCTGATTACATCATCGAAAAGCTTAGACAATTCTGCATCATTTTGGTTTAAGGCTCGTTGGCGTACCGACCTTGGAAGAGTGTGTAAACATTAAAATCGCTGTAACTTCTAAACGACTTATCCGATTTTACTAAATTTAAGCTTGTTTGGAAGGGAAAGGTAAGTAACTTCAATTGCCGTATCCAATGATACACGATAGTTTATAATAAAATTGCTAGAGGGCGCAATTTGTAATAATAACAGTTTTTTCGATTTTATCCCGGAAATTCAAATCATACGGTATAACTATGACATCATAATCGGAAAGTAGATGAAATTTGCAAGAAAAGATGTAAAGCCTGCAGTTCGATATATTTGTTCGTTTCAGAGTTATTGCCAAAACAATAATTTTTAATAAAAATTGCGCCCTCTAGCAATTTTATAAGAAACTATCGTATACCATCGGATACGACAATTAAAGGTACTTCCAAACAAGCTTAAATTTAGTAAAATCGGACAAGTCGTTTAGAAGTTACAGCGATTTTAATGTTTACACATTCAATAGCTTCCCCCACTCTTATCAAGGTCCGTACGCCAATGAGCCTTAAACCAAAATGATGCAGAATTATCTATTCTTTCTAATGATGTAACTAGAAGTATACCATAATATAGGAATTTTCGGAGAAATTTGGAATTAAAAAAAAAATTTTAATTGTGCCCTCTTGCGGCGAAATGAGGAACTTAAAAATTATTTCCAGCAATTTCTCATGGCCACTTTTACTGAAAAAAAAATTTTCCGCAAGCCATACGACTAACCCTTTCTGAGATACGGCCGAGAGCTATTCTTAGTGGGACACCCGGTACTTAAAGACACTTGTTAGTTTGTAATATATTTTTTAGCAAAAATCCAAATGATCTTGAAGAAAGACTAGAGGCTATGACTGTACAAAAAGATCTCTATCGGGAAAAACTAAAAACCGCTACGAAAAGAATAAATCGACTGACAAAGAAAGTACGAAATTTTAAAAAAATTTTGGCCAACTTAAAGAAGAAAAATTTATTAGATAAAGAAGCCATATCTCTGCTCAGTGAAACCGATTAAATGAATAAAGGTTCCTGTAAGGTAACTGCCTATGCCCTAAACTAAGTGGGGACAGTTTTATGAGAAGAGCACGAGAGACAATATAAGCCCTGTTTTGGTGTAAAATTGAAGATTCAAATGATACTAAATTTATTTATGCGTCCTGGTTAACCGGTTTTTCGAGATTTTATTAAAAAAAAATTGGCTTGTTTTACAACTTACTGCATATTTTTTTAATAATGCCGTATCATCATTTTTATAGAAAAGAAAGTTTAGTAATTATTATTTAATAGGATTTTGAATTTCAATAAATTTGTTTTATGTGAAAAGTGTTTTATTTTGGTCTCTTAACTTTTTTAAATCTATTTTTTTATTAGTATATAGTATAGTATAGTATACCTTTATTTGCATGCATTTTTTCCATAATTAAGCAAATAGTGTCAAACTTAAGTAAATTAAAAAATGAACAAAAAAAAATTAAAATAATATCTAAAAACAACTAAATATACAGTTTAATATCTTAAATTACTCTAAAATAATTCACACGTCTTAAATAAATCAACATTTAACATACATTTAAAGAAAGTCAAGCAACAGTTAAAATACAATCTAAAATTTATAGCAAAACTTGAAAGAATACAAACTACCTACTTTGAGGAAGCGATTGCCCAAGAAATTCGGCAACAGTATACGGCTCTATGTCAAGAATGTGTGAAAAAACTTTTTTCCTTAAAACCTTAGGATTTTTTTCTTGCTGAATTTGAATTGGAAGTTTATTAAAAAATTTCACACGCACAGATTGGACTTTTTTCCGTCAAAGACAATCTATGCACTGGGGTATTAAGACTGATATTTCTCGTGTCATAGATGTGGCCAGGCAGGAGATGACTGAACCGGGAGAAATTCTTAAACAAAAACATTATGCACTCAAAGATGTAAACACCAAAAAAGGTAAGTATGTTTAGTAACTTAAACTTTCCCCTGCAAGAATCCCTAGCCCTCATATCAAGCAAGACTCGGATACAACCCTTTTCTGCAGTATGAGCACCTCAGTGGCCCCCGAAGCAGCCCCCCAAAACATCACACCATATCTCATAACAGAATAAAAGTTTGCATAATAGACTGTAAGAAATGTATTTCTTCCCAAATAATCTTTAAGGACTCTTATTGAGTAACATGCAGAATTTAGTTTTTTTTGAGACATGTTGAATCTGTACAGCCCAATTTAGGTGTTGATCCAGTGGCGCAGCTACCGTGGGGGGGGGGGGGGGGGCAACGCCCCTCGGCGCCAAGAAAAAATAGGCGCCGCTCCGTTTTTTCTTCATAAATCAGTTTAACCGATTTTTTAAATAATTGTAATACAATCAAACTCGGCCTTCGTCCGCCAGCCGCCTACAGCCTAATTATTACAAACACTAACTCGCACATCAGCAATTTGTAAAGGCGCCCGCGTAAGGGAGGCAGTCCGCTCGTGTGACGTGTCGGCAGTAGGCATTCGATTTCAAAGACAAAACATTCGGAGAATCATCGGCGTTTATCGCGGTGGTGATTTATGAAGTGAAAACTTCTTTAGGCGCGTTTAGCACTTTTTGTGGGCACTGAATCAAACTGAGCCGTCAGACTCGGGTGTGCTACGCTCGAATTCAACTGCTATATTCAATCCGAACTGGCCCTGACCCGAATGAACGTTATATGAAAGAGCATGCCGCCATCGGTCGCATTCAGTATCGACGTGGAAACAGTCAGTGTGCGTTGTCTAGACACTCGTGTATTTGATATTATTAATTTTACCTTGTTGAAGTTTTCACTTGTCGTGTGGTCTTAAGCACACACAATTTTTTTGTTTGTTTGTTTGTTTATATTAGTTAAGACATATTAGGGAATAAAGGCGAAGGTAAGTAACTAATATTCAAAGCAAAAACTGAAAATTATTTATCCACTAATAAGCATATACTTAAGTAATAATTAATAATATCATTTATCTACAACCATTTAATAATAGGTGCACAATACTTCTGATAATGAGAGCATTATGCTATCCATAATACAACAAGTGTAATTATCATAAAACGACAAGTGTAATTATTATATTTCCCATATGAACTCAACTTTTTTTCTGTTAATAAGAGCATTATGCTATCCATAATTCCTACAACAAGTGTAATTATCATAAAACAACAAGTGTAATTATTATTATATTTCCCATAATGTATGAACTCAACTTTTTTTCAGGCACTGTATAAATAAATGGTTTTAGATAAAGTATAGTATTTGACTCGCGTCTAATGAACCATAATACACTCGGATGATTTACAACACTCGCCTTTGGCTCGTGCCGTAAACTTCATCCTGATTTTATTATGGCCTACATTATACGCTCGTTAAATAATATACTATTATTTTTCTGATGTTCAGAAAACCCAATATGGAAAAAGGCAAAATGAAGTCGAGTGGTTGGGAAAATTTAAAAAGAAAAAAAGAGCAAGAAGATAAAAGGGGAAAGTTGCCCAAAATTACTAGTTTCTTTTCATCTAAGGAGGTGGCATCTGGATCTGGTTTAATTAACTTAGGTAGCTGTGACCCAAAATATAGGTTTATTTTAGTAATACTCCCATATGTCTCGTATTATACCGGACTACTGTAATATTATTTTTGACTAAATATTGACATTAAATGCCGTGAAAAGACCCAAGAAAAGGCGTGGCACCCACAAAAATTTTGCCTCCGGCGGGCCTGCCGGCAGCTTATTTGAAACTTGATTAATTTTTAAGCGCCAGCCTGTACGTTTGCCCCCCGGCGCCCATATTTGTAGCTACGCCACTGTGTTGATCTATATAAAATCCTAAATTTTTTACAAATTTTGATGGCTGAGAGAGTACTTCAGGGGTCTCCGGGTATTTACCGCGCGACTGACATGTTCTAAAGCAGACAATTACTGTTTTATCATTATTTAGGAGCAGCTCATTCCCACAAAACCATCTCTCAGCCTCCCGCAGTGTAACTTTTGCAGTTGCAAAAAGACTATCCAGGCTTTGGCCCCAAAAAAGACCATTTCCCTAAAAGCTTCAGGCAAGTCATTTATGTAAACCAAAAACAGAAAAGGTCCCAAAACGCTTCCCTAAGGAACGCCTAGACTGATGTTGATCTCTTCCGAAAGGGACTTTGTCCCTTCTATTTCCAAACAGACTTTCTGAGATCTTCCAAGAAGATATTTGGCGGGGCTTATGAAAATTATAACCGCTGGAAACGTAACACTTATAGTTGGCTTGGTGTAGTGTTGATAGTTAAAGCGACGATTGGCATTTTTTGGTATTACAAGACCAAAAAGGAATTAAAAAACCCTTTCTCTTAGATAGTCAATAGTTTTAATAATGTTAACACACAAAGTAAATTAAAATACGGATAGTGTGTGTGTAAGTAATTTTTAATGGCACTGGAAAAATTCCAACAGACCAGACGGTTTTGTAGGTTGTCTACCTAATACTGTCATTTTGTTGTTTTTTCTTTTCCGTTGGTCTTGATTCATTTAATAACAATAATTTAACCTTACAATAATCTCTTATAACAATTAAAGTATATAAACTTTCCTTTTTCTTTGCATTTTCAATTTTTTTTATATAATATGGTACATACAGAAATACAGTGTGCGCGGATGTGGTCCCCATAGGGGGAAAAATCTTTATTATTCATTTTACGACCAAAAGTCATTCTTTATAAAAAGTTCTGCTTGTTGAGAAAATTCATTCACGATAAAAAATGTTAGGTCATATGTACAGGGTGTTAATAAATTATTTAGGAAAATATGAAAATGTTTCAAGAGAGAAGTAGGTACCTACCATTATTAATTATTTTTAACAAAAATTTTATAAAACAAAGTTGTTTATAAACTAGCATAATTAAAGACTAAATACAAGTTTCAAAATAAAAATTTTAATATTTTAAAACTATTCTACATAGCTACCTCCCACCTCGATACAATTTTCCGCTAACTTAATAAATTTACCGTACACTTTACGAATGATTTGCGGCATATTCAGTTCATGGATTGCTTCAGTGCTTCTTCTATGCGCTCTTTTAATATTTCCCTATCATGTGGAAGATTACGTAAGTAAACCTTTTGTTTTAAGGCACCCCACAAAAATAAATCTAATAATGTAAGGTCAGGCGACCTAGCTGGATAATGAATTTTGCCAAACCATCCCTATCCACCTTGCGATGATCATTTAACCATTGTCTGACCAAGGCTATGCAATGAGCAGGACAGCCGTCTTGTTGCCAAAACATATTATCACGTACTGACTCTAAAGTATTAAAAAATATTGTAAAACAAAATTTTCCAAAATGTTCAAAATACACGTGTTTGTTTAAATTTTCTTCTAGAAAATATTGGCGAATGATCCGATCCAAAAAAATTCCACACCATACATTAACTTTTTTAACTTCGTTTGTTTATTACATAATAGGGAACTTGACAAAAATTTTAAATGGAGAAAAAATTCTATAAATCATAAGCTTATATTGTCGTAAAACATATGGCAGCAAAAAAAACTACATATTTCGTCCCAAAAGACCGCTAGCAAGATTTAAAAATGCCCCAAAATTTAAATTATCCCAAACGGGTAAAAACGGGTCGTGACGTCAAGAAGTATAATTCGTGTGTGACATCCACGAAATTTGGCAATAAATTGAACGACGTTGAGAATTCCACCTTAGAACAACAATACAATGGCAATAACACACGGCAATCCAAATGCCAACTCGGTAGCTCGGCCACCGGTCAGGATGACGGAAAAGTCATACTTCCTGACGTCATCGGGCTTGGCGCGCTTAAAAGGTCGTTTGAAATGCTTTTGGCACGCGCGAAACTTTAAAGAATTTTTACCAAGTTATTACTGATTTTTAAGGAGTAATAATTGGGGAATATTTTTTTTAGGCCTAACTAAATCATATATATTATTGAAAAAAAAATTGGAAAGTTCCCTATTAGGATTCTCGTAAGCCCAATGACGACTATTTTATGAAGATACGTGCCCATTTGTGCAAAATGTAGATTCTTCGGCAAAAAAAATAAATCTGAAATCTTCGGTTTTCAAGGAACTTTTCACCTATCCATAAACAAAACTCTAAACGCCTTTCTTCATCCCCCAGGTTCAAGTGTATGCCGCATCTTTGGCTTAAACGGTACAATTTTATTTTCTTTCAAAAATGTGTGTGATTCACTTTTGCTTAAATCCATTGTTTGTACACGCTTCCTTAAAGATAATTTCGGGTTATCTAAAACTGACCCTATTGCTAATAATGTAGCTGCATGTAAATAAAACGCTGACATAAACATGAAGTATACAAAATCGGCTATCTTGATTTTTTTGTAAAATGCAAATAATTAAATGAAAACAATAATTATTAGATAATATTTTATTTTAGAATGTTCGAATTTTTATTTTGAAACTTGTATTTAGTCTTTATGCTAGTTTTTAAACAACTTTGTTTTATACAAATTTTGTTAAAAAATAATAAATAATGGTACTTCTCTCTTGAAGCATTTTCATATTTTCCTAATTTATTAACGCCCTGTACATCTGATCTATTATTTTTTTTTATCGCGAATTCATGTTCTCAACAAGCAGAACTTTTTATAAACAATGACTTTTGGTCGTAAATGAATAATAAAGATTTTTCCCCCTTGGGGACCCATCCGCGGACACACTGTATATTTTTTTAATAAATCTTTTTTATTATTAGTTTTTTCTTGTTATCACTGGGTAGGATTTTTAGTTTTCCGGCCGGCTGTATCGGATGGATATACTAAGAAGTGGTCGGAGTTTGGGGTAGGGGAAATCCGGCCATGATGGCATACTTTTCTTAAATTGGCCATATTTTGAATATTTTAAGAGTTAAATATTTATAAATTAATATCGTTATGCGGACATACATAAGACATTTACTGAAACTAAAATAAATATGCCAGAAGCAAGAGCAGGTCAGACAATATATTATATATATTTTTTTGTGTGAAGTGTGCCATCATATCCAGATATTCGGCTATGATGGCATAATATGTTATTTTTTTAATGTTAAACATTTATATTTTGTACTGGTTTAATAAAACATCGTGTTTTAACGTATTTATTTAAATAGGGAATAATATTATTATAACTTTATTGTAAATTATTATAAACAAAGTTCAAAAATAAACTGTTTTATTTTCCTACTGACCCCTGCACATTCAGTGTAGCACCACAATCTGCAGTTTTGGCAGCGTATCCAAAATTTACAATATATATATAAATTACAATATGCAAGCTGGATTGTCATCATCGTTGTCTTCGTTATTATCACCACGCATATCGTCTTCGCCATCATCAAATAACTCCACCCTTCTTTTAACTTTTCTTGCTAATTTTTTTCGTTCTTTTCCTCTATTTTTCCTTTTCTTTTTGCTGCAACAATGTAATTTCTGGGGTGGAATTTATAATACCGAGTTCCTTTTTTAATTTTTGTTTTTTTTTGAAAATAAAACTTTCACTTGTGGCTTTGGAGACATTTCCTCGATCAATTATTTTGCTTTCTGGCTTTGAGAATCATTTTTACTAAGATTCGATAAGGGAACATTCTCTGAAACATTCTGCTATTTCTGCTGTTTATTTAAAACAGTTACACAGAAAATATCTTGTTTCACAGTAAAATAAATAAATATACTAAAATAATTTACACTACAACAGGGTATGATGGCATATGCCATCATACCCTGCCGCCATGTGTGCCATCATATCCGAAAATGCACCAGTTTACAAAACCTAGATATGACAAAAATGTAAGCAAATTTAAACCTTTTCTATAAAGCAATTTTAAGGTGATAATATAGTTTTATACGTTTATTATAGATATTCTTTATTTATTCCATTCTCAAAACTATTAAACAGAAACTTTTACTTACCAGCAAAAAAAAAATGTTTTTATTAAAAACACTTTTTTGCCTTTAAATTTTACTAAATGGTCAGCACTCTAACCACGCGCGAGGATTAATAGTTAAACTTAATTAACGTATTGTTGGTTGCCTTCGTTGTTTTCCAAGCGTGTTAATACGCAAGAAAATAATAGTGTGCCATCACGGCAGGTTTTCCCCTAAGTGGGCCCTAAGGGTAAACATTGGGTAACAGTGGTAACACCGGATTACTATCGTTAGTGTCTCATTGGCCGAATGCAGGGATGGTTAAACCACTTTCAGACGAGTAATTTTGATTTAGTATAATGCTTATAAACATAAACTATATTGAATTTATTAACGCCGGACAGCAGATTTGCTAGGTTCGAATCATTTAGATGTACAAAAAAATATTCCAATATTATTTGCATTTCATGAGCATTCAAAATTTCATTACAGGAATTACAATAAGGATGATCTCTTAGTCCTATTTTTAATTTATAGCAAAGGCAGCTAATGTGGTTTGGTCGTAATCTCGCTATAGTTTGTATAGCCTTTTTATTAGTTGCTTTTGAAAACCATGGTTTGGACTTAATGTGACGGAAATAAGACCCTTTTTTTGCTAATTGGTATTGGGATTGCCAATCTTTATTCATCTTCTCTTTAATTGTCCGATAGAAATATGTTTTTAAAGTTTTAGTTCGTATCTAAAAGGTCTATGGGTTCGCTCTTGCCTCGTGCGCCTTACAGGAACCAAAAACATAACAGACTGCAGCAGGGCACTATACAGCAAATTGTGCCATATAAGAGTTTGTAAAGAAAAATAAGCAGTACCCCTCTGCGTCGGGACTCCAAGCTCTGCATGCCACAGAGGAGCAGTCTCGTATCATAGGGGACGTCTTGGTAAGGAAATTTTAGTTTGGATAACATATTTAGCAAATTTACTTTGAATGCGTTCCAATCTTTTGATATATGGTATTGATAATTGAGACTACATATAAAGAAACAGTATTCCAATAGCGATCGAACTAGGCCATTATAGAGAGCCATAAAGTGCCCTTGTGTCGAAAATTTGTCCCGTGTTTCGTTTTATAAAACCAACCGACCTAAAACTTGTCAAAATTACGTTATCTATAATATGCAGATTGACAGTAAGATCACTATCAAAGATGACGCCGAGATCGTTAAAGTGAGACAATTTAGAAATTTGTGTGCTCAATTTCATAGGTATGGTTTAATGAAGAATTGCCTTTGTAAAAGCGAAGAACCTTACATTTGCTCACATTAAGTTGTAAAAAGTTGGCTCGGCACAAGGCGGCAACCAACTTGTCCAAGTCTGATTGCAAATAATTGCCATTACAAACTTTGAAAAAAATTTCTAGTAGTCAGCATACACTAGACGTTTATAAATAGCAAAAATAAGATAGGGCCGATATGCGAGCCTTGTGGAACACCAGAAACTCTCTAGAACCTGATCCACATACAGTAACACGTTGGCGGCGACGAGTCAGATATGACCTGATCCACGTAAGATACGTACCACCAATTCCAATATCAAGAAGGCTTTTCCAAGAGCGATACAAGACAGATACTATCAAAAGCCTTAGATAGGTCAGTATCAATGACGTCAACCCGATGACCGACTTCAACAGAGGAAGCTTAGAAATTCTGATAAACTGCTAGAGGTTTGTCTCAGTTGAACCACCTTTAAAGAAGCTGCTGAGTGATGATGTAGTTTTTGGAAGTCGAAAAGATTTCTTCGGTAATAATGGACTACTACTAATTTTCCTACGTTATTGACAGGGCAGCAAAAATCTAACATCTAATGATCCCTGCGTTAACTCTGACATAAGATTTTGATTGGAGGGTAACGTAACAATATTAAAACTGGACGTGATGTTATCTCCCAGACGTTATTCTGTTTGCTCAGTTTATTGTCTCTTTTTAGCTTGCAGCGACATCCGTTTGAAATAAAACTATTCCGTAAAATAGAAATAAATTTTATTTAATCATGTTATAAACGTTTATACAAAATATTTTACAACTTAATAAAAATATCTAGTTTACCATTTATTTTCATGTAAATATTCTTTAAAAAATTATTGAAAGGTTAAGTCAAGACCTTATCATGATGGGCGTTTTCGATTACACAGAGAAAAAAGTAAATACAGTTGGAAGTGATCACCGTACAATGTGGATAAAAAAAATCGTACATCATAAGCACAGTCTCAGCCTAAATAGACGTTAAGACTATGAACTGGATATAGTGTACAGGGTGTCCAGTTTTCGTGTGTTTTCATATACCAGCTCCCTTATTATAAAAGATAGAAAGATGGGGTTTGCGGCTTACTGTTCTGTTTTTTTATGAAACTTTCATTGCCGTAAACAAAATTTTCATAGCCCTCTCAGTTACTGACATACAGGGACATTTTCAAATTTTGTCATTTTTGACGCTCCCCTGTATCTCGATTATTTGATAACTTATCAATAAGGTAAAAATGGATTGTTATATAGTTTTTTATGTTGAATTCAGTGGCGTAGTTAGTTTTTTTCTAAAAAGTTTTGTTTATGAGTTATGACCCAAACTTATATTTTTTTTAATGGGACACCCTATATATTATTTATTTTTCTTGTTCCTCTTTTTAAGAGCTTTTCAAAAATATATAATAGTCCATATTTTTTTCTTTTAAAAAGGGACAATTTTAACTTTTTTTGTAAAATTAATCATTTTTCGAATAGAGGGCTATGCCCGCAAATAAAAAAAAATTAACAACTGGATATCTACGAAAAATTGAAATATGTATCAAAAAGCTAATAATAGACAAAAATAATTATGATTAAAACTTTTTTATTTTTATTATAAACATTAATGGTATCTAAATAACAAATGGTTTTGAAACTTACCTATTAAAATACAGTTCCGAGGCTGCGTTCGCGTCTTCATAAGCTCGGATAAAACAAACATACATATCGTGTTTTTCATAATTTTCATAATACCTATCTATTATTTTTTGCCATGTTAAATAATTAAATGATTTTTCACAGAAATATCAAATAAACTAACAAAATCAAACAAATACCTTTAATATTTGACAATAATCCGTAATGGCACATTTACAAACCTTTATTTTCTGTCATATCTATTCATGATTGATCATGGCCTTCTGGATTCTAGATGAAAAATGATTAATTTTACAAAAAAAGTTAAAATTGTCCCTTTTTAAAAGAAAAAAATATGGACTATTATATATTTTTGAAAACCTCTTAAAAAGAGGAACAAGAAAAATAAATAATATATAGGGTGTCCCATTAAAAAAAATATAAGTTTGGGTCATAACTCATAAACAAAACTTTTTAGAAAAAAACTAACTACGCCACTGAATTCAACATAAAAAACTATATAACAATCCATTTTTACCTTAGTGATAAGTTATTAAATAATCGAGATACAGGGGAGCGTCAAAAATGACAAAATTTGAAAATGTCCCTGTATGTCAGAAACTGAGAAGGCTATGAAAATTTTGTTTACGGCAATGAAAGTTTCATAAAAAAATAGAACAGTAAGCCGCAAACCCCATCTTTCTATCTTTTATAATAAGGGAGCTGGTATATGAAAACACACGAAAACTGGACACCCTGTACAGTGATAAAATATAATGGTGAAAAAAGACGTCCAAGCTTTTGGCGGCTTCTATTATAAAAAATAGATAAAAATTCCCAAAAAATAAAGTAAGAGTAATTTACCAATACTATTAGACTTTATAAAAAAACCGCTATTTGAGTGTTTAAACGAAAATTATTCGGCTTAAAAATGTATTAAAAATTGCATTTTTAATTTAGAAAATTTTTGCGTTTAGAGATTCCATTAGCGGGTTCGAAGTCTCGATTTCCTGTCATAATAAAATATATATAGATATAAATAGGGAATTCCACTAACGTATACAATAAAAATTCTAACCAAAAAGGCCCAAAATCACAAAGTCTATTGTATTCCTAATTAAAGCATATTATTAATTTATATAACAAAGTCTAAAATTGTACTGTATTTAACCAAAACATTAATAAAGATTAGAAAACATTTTCACAACAAAAACCTTGCTGTGGTCACTCAGCTAGATAAACAAACAATGCAAATGGATATGGCAAGTTATTATTAGAAATTTATTACAAAAAATATTGATAAAATAAATGCAATACGAATATAAAAAACACAACTACATTGCGCAACCAAAAATTTTAAATTACAAAGAGCTATGTACAGGGAGCTCCAAAAACTAGTGAAATTGTAAGGATCGCTTGACAGCAGAGCTAACAGCTTTAACAGGATGACATTTTTCGTATTAGTGCGGAAAATGACAAAAATTAACATTATATTAGCTCTGCGTTCAAGCGAGTTATTATACACACGTACTTTTCACCCATTTTCTTGAAACGCCCCGTATACAATTACGATTATGAATCACATTTATGCACATTTTCATTAGTTTAATTCGACTAATAGATACTATAGTCAAATATTGTGCTTTTATACACTATAATTTCGAACTATTTACAAGTTTTTTTCTCATGAAAAGCTTACTTAATACAGCCGGGAAAAATATTTACGATCACAAGAAGAAAAAAGAACCTGGGACAAGTCTAGCAAAATATTAGTTTTAGTATTATTTCATCGGAAATTAACATTATTTTGTCCATCACTGTGACCGAATTTCCCCAAATTGGTATGGAAATGCGTCCCTGGCAATAAGTTAGAAGAGTAAAAATATAAAGTATCGCGAAGCAAACAGAGATGGTAGATCATGTTTCCCCTCACTCTATTGTATCGCATCTCGTTAATCGTTCTCCAGGTGTCATGCGTCGGGCTTCGACTGATTTTAAATTTTAGTGCAATTTACCTGTCAAAGGGAGATGTATCGTGTGGGGCACCGGGCACAGGTGTCATAAAAATTACGTATTTTTACTTGTTCATAAGTAAAAAAAAATTGCATACATACATATTCTGTTGTAAAATAAATAACATTCCGTGCAAAAGGATGAATATTAATTGAATCGAAGCGGGAGGCGTAACACCAGAAGAACGATGAGCGAGGTGATGCCTATTTTTGTTGGCTTTGCCATATTCAATTTTTTTGCACTTCCAACTGATTATGGGCGACCAACGCACATTATTCTATTTATAAGAGAACACTTGGCACCGCGTCTGTCATGTAATACAATTTGAACTTTTGAATTTGAATTATCTAAATTTATTGGCAAAAATCTGAATTAAAACTATGTTACAGGACAAAAACAACGTTTGAACCTTTACTTCTAGTGATATGGTTAACTAAAAATTCACTATGAGAACCGAACGCTAGCAACAATTTTTGAAATGTCTTTGCGTTCGTCACAAGCATAAAAGTGAAATGTACAAAAATTGTTTTAGTATCTCTCAATAAACAAAAAAATCTGGAAATAAATTCTCAACAGCGATTTTATTCGTTAAAGTATTGCACACTGACCTCCAAATCGTCAAGAGACATGGCGGAAGCATGCAATATTTTTGCCACAAAAGCTTAAAAAATTAAGTAAAATTTACTATTCTCAAATTTGTATATTACTTAGACTACTTTTTACTTCTCTTAGTTACGAAATGGCCGCTCAGTCCTTTTTTCCTGACAATCGCCGAAATTTTATTATCTACATGTTAGATTTGCAGTTAAAATGGTCTATAAACGGTTCTCGCAACAACGTACATACATTTACACAGATAGAACGTTAGGCAGTTATTTTACTAAACTATTTTGTGTAAATTACCCTATTCTTGATTTAGGCTCTATTTACATAGCCAAAAATTTACAAATTTTTGATTTCCTAAGCAGGTTTTACATAACAAACAAATTATCCCTAAATTACTTTCAAGGATGCCAACCAAAATTTTCAAATTCATGTAGGCTATCTGTCAAAATTGAAGGCATTTAGGTTGGCATAAAGAAACCCTATACTCGAAAAAACCCTAACTGTAAGAATGTAAAACCTACTTTAAGAATGAGTCATTCTTTTGACATTTCCGATACATGAATTGCGACAAAAATATTTTTGATGAACCCGAGGTGAGGCGTCATTAAGCGAAGATGGAGGATCTTAAAAGGAAAAAAGCGCTAAACGACAATGATGAAAGTGAGTTTTAATGTCAGTGGTAAAAATAAGCTGTTTAGGAACAAATGTACAAAAAGTTTCAAAGAACATCCCGGCTAAAATTTTGCAAAATATATTAGATGCAAAAATTAGACTTCCTTGGTAAATATGGAGATGTATTTTTAAATAAATCACTTCCGTTTATTATCTTTTTCCTGTTAAGCGTACCTTTAAAAACGATCCGCCTAAATTAGTAACATTTTTGCTTCGATTATGCCTTAAAAACCTGTCTACAATTCGAAATGATAGCACCACCGAATCTAACCAAAAATATTAACATTATTAGAAATATTTCCATTTCTACTTTAACGTTATTACAAAATGACACATTTACGCTTTGGCTTGGGGGGCATGACGGGGCAGAGCACTGCTCGAATGGCTTCGTCGAACACTGTTTTCAGTCCTTTCTGGGTCAAGGCCGAACACTCGAGGTATTTCACCGCACTTATTTCTTTCGCCATTGCCAGTCCCTGTATTAGACACAAAATTAGTTGACATGCAAGTATTCTTAATATTGTGCAAGTTTCATAAAAAAAATAGTGACAAAATAAGTTCCGGATAAATATAAAATGCGCAACATTGCTTAAATATAAAGTTCTTAAGGAAATAAGTAAGGTGTTATTGTTATTCCAAAGTCAGTGTGATGACATTCCATACGGCGGTAAACAGTCTCAAAGAGACCGACGTTTACCGCCGTATGGAATGATTGGAATGTCATCACACTGACATTGGATAAATTATACCACAATATTGTCATACTTAATTCCTGTTGCGGTTTTCCGCGTGAGTGTGTATCAGAAACAGGAAAGCTACACCTTAACAGATAAAGAGCTCTTTCGGAGCTATCTACCCGATAATCTAAAAGTTGCAAAAGCCAGACCGAAGGTAAGCTAAACAACCGTCCAAGAATATGATAACCATCAATGGTTAAGACACATCAATAAACAAAAACCATAAGGAATAAAATCGGAGTTGTTGGTGAGGGACAACGCTAAACTCTATAACTAATCGAGAGTAGTTTTAGAAATCGAGGTACTTTTCCAGGATAAATTCAAGGAGAGGATGTTGAAGGTTGTATCCGATGTGAGGAGCACATTACGGAAGAGAGGGATGTCGATGACCGGTCACTGTATCATCAGGTCATTCTCCGGTTTCACCACACACCCGTATCATAACAAACAATGGACAGTTGAGTCCTGTACAACAAACGGGTGCCCGACCCTTCTAAGATATCCAAAACCACTATTGATGAAGTAAATTTGACACTGGAGGAATTCCGCGGAGAAAATATAGGTTATGTCAAAAGCAAGATAGTTTACCTAACGTCTATATCCTGCCTTGTATTAGGCAAACCCAACGATGTGCCTTGCCTATTATAGAGCAGTTTACATTTGGAACATCTGTCCAGCAAGCCTGAAGTCCTTGAAGTGGAAACGTGTAAATCAAGCCGACAGATGTCTCTTAGGGCTCTAGCTACAAACCAAATCGTGTAGTGCATTTACAAACGAATGATGGTGTAGACTAGGCATATTTCGCGTGTGGGAGGAGTACAAACATACTCTACCAGAGGAAGGAAAATTTATAAATTCAACAGTACATTGGACCTTTGCTTTACATACGGCACTTCCAGAACATCTGCTCGACAAGCCGAAAATTCCGCGAAGATAGCATCCAAACTGGATAAAGTGTAAAGCATCGCTTGATGTCGCTGGAACTCTCAATATATAAGGACCATTACCAGTGAAAACATGAAGATTAAGAACGTGTTATTAACAGATGTTGCTTAAAATTAAAAATGGTTGACCATGGGAGCATAAACCAAGTTAACTGTTTTGCTGCAAAATTACTTTTCTAAGCTTAGTTAAGTTGGGTCAGTTGGTAGATACGATAAGTTCTATTTTTCATATCGCATTGTAGAAGCTTTGTACCCAAAGTATTTCCATATATTGTTCTGATGGAAAAAATGTGCAAATATCCTGGTAATTTCCGCAACCGATAATTAATAGATAGTACGAGCTTCTATACTGACACCAAAATGTTCCTAAAAAATAATGATTGCAATGTCACAAATTTTTTATGATTAAGTATGTTATGGATAATCCTCTTGAGTTTTGAAATGATTGATGACATGATAACGTAATAGGAAGCAAATACAACTGACAGATTAGTATATTTTCAAACCAGCCAAGTCTTTAGTTAACGTTTCGCTTAACTCGGGAAGGGTATCAAATGTTAAATTATTGATAAATGCATAGACATGGTTCAAAATAGAAGGGGAATAAACATTTTCGATACAATGCACGATTTAGATGACAACTAAATTTGAAAAATGATGGGTACTTTACAACGAAGTTAATATTTTAATATGTTCATTAAGCTATTACAGATAGCAAAAGATCCATGTTTGTTTTTCAAAAGATAAATAAAAATGAATAGGTACTTTTTACAGATTATGCGGAAATACAAAGGAAATTGAAAATGTACCGAGATACTATGTACAAATATACAAACATCCTACTTTAAAGTTTTGAAGTAAAGAGAAGGCAATGCTGACGTTTCTGTATGTACCTATGATGCGATTATGTTACACAATATACACTCTAATAACTTTACAGCACCAGAATATGTGACAATTATTGTGTTACGTATAAGTGACTTTTGATTCATCCTAATCCAAAAGCACTATAAGTTGCGCTGTAAATTTGGTTATAAAATCACACCGCTAATAAGTAAAATAACTCCTTGTTGTGAGGTTTGTAGTAGGTCGCCAGGATGAAGTGTGTGATGAAATGATAGTGACGTTCAAAACCCGTCGTAGTTTATAAAAATTAATATATGAAGTGAAAGCCTGTTACCTTTGTATATTATTTGAAATACTATAGCAAATTTTTGAGAAGTATTCTGATATACAGATGGTAGGTATTAAAACGCTATTTAATTAAATCTTATTATTCGAATAATAGTATATTAAAGTACACGTTTCATAAAAAGCGGATTTAGCGAACGCGTCTATTTTAAAAAACGAGCCACAAAGTGGCGAGTTTTTTTATGGACACGTGCGCTAAAACGCCTTATGAAACATGTGCTTTATACATTTTTTTCTATTTCACCTTTTATAATCAAGAAAAATACATTTTAAAAAGAAAATAAATCCTTCAAATTTTGTAAATTTTTATGTCTAAATTTTATGTTGGTAATACTATTTTTTATCATAGTGGCCTCTGGACAACAAAAATTATTTTGCAAACTGTCGTTTTTTGATTTATTGACCCATTTTCACCACGAGATTCTAAAGTTATTTTAGCGATATGAGATTTTAAATTGGACGGAATACGTTGTGTGATCCTTGTACCGGGTGGTCAAATAAGCGAGGACGTCGGCTTTATCTCGGAAACCGTTAATCGTACAACTTTCGGAAAGATTCTTTTATGAGTAAAGTGGTCAAGAAAAATCGCTGCAAATTACTTTTAAGTTCCTCATTTCGCCGCAAGGGGGCACAATTAAAAATTGTTTTTTTAAATTCTAAATTTCTCCGAAAATTCCCGTATTAAGGTATAACTCTGATTACATCATCGAAAAGCTTAGACAATTCTGCATCATTTTGGTTTAGGGCTCATTGGCGTACCGACCTTGATAAGAGTGGGGGAAGCTATTGAATGTGTAAACATTAAAATCGCTGTAACTTCTAAACGACTTATCCGATTTTACTAAATTTAAGCTTGTTTGGAAGGGGAAAATAAGTACCTTCAATTGTCGTATCCAGCAGTACACGATAGTGTTTAATAAAATTGCTAGAGGGCGCAATTTGTAATAATAACAGTTTTTTCGATTTTATCCCAAAAATTCAAACCATACGGTATAACTATGACATCATAATCGAAAAGTAGATGAAATTTGCAAGAAAAGGTGTGAAGACCGCAGTTCAATATCTTTGTTCGTTTCAGAGTTATTGCTAAAACAATAATTTTTAATACAAATTGCGCCCTCTAGCAATTTATTAGAAACTACCTTACGACATACGACAATTGAAGTTACTTACCTTTTTACACATAGCGAATGCGCATTTAATGTTTTTATTTTTTTTGTCGGAAACTGTTTGTCGGACGATAAAAAGGCAAGATATTAAATTTGGCCTAAAATGAATGAGTATTTTAAAAATAATTTTTATCTTGAGAAAAAGCAGTGGCGTACATAATATTTTTCCAAAATGTCTAGTCCAAACCCTTTCAGGACGCCACTGGTTAAAATTTTTTTAAAAATTTCTACACCAAAAAATGGCTATTAATGCTTAGAGGGCATGTGTGAAAAATTCATAAAAATAGCTAGAAAGTTTTTAAAGTTATGATAGAAAAACGATTTTTTTCTTAAAACTTTAACGCCCTGTAGTTCGAAAGTTGTTAGGTTAAGGATATATATTAATTTGAACTTTTCTTTTTAAAATCACCTAAGGATTCACACCGTTAAGGATCAGCATCTTATTCTGAAACACCCTGTATATTGTCATAAAACATGGCAGCAAAAAAAAACATATTTCGTCCCAAAAGACCGCTAGCAAGATTTGAAAATGCCCCAAAATTCAAATTATTCCAAGCGGATAAAAACGGGTCGTGACGTCAAGAAGTATAATTCGTGTGCGATATCCACGAAATAGGTTATAGGTTGGCAATAAATTGAACGACGTTGAGAATTCCCCCTCAAAACAACAATACAATAACAAGAACACACGGCAATCCAAATGCAAACTCGGTCGCTCGGCAACCGGTCAGGATGACGGAAAGTCATACTTCCTGACGTCATCGGGCTTGGCCCACTTAAGAGGTTGTTTGAAATGCTTTTGACACGTGCGAAACTTTAAAGAATTGTTACCAAGTTATTACTGATTTTTAAGGAGTAATAATTGGGGAATATTTTTTTTAGGCCTAACTAAATCACAATATTAAAAAAAAAAATTGGAAAGTTCCCTATTGTCAACCCAATGCAAATAGCGAGCAATGAATTTTGGGCACCCTGTATATATTGTCTTAGTTATGCTATCCTTTGCCGAAAAATGATAACTTCCAGTCAAAATGAAATAGTTATCACTTTTAAATGAAGAATAAAACACTCCACCCATTTACCATTAAAAGATACTGGTTTATGCCATATAAACTTCAGTGTAGCTCAAAACTTCAAGAAGTTATTTTACTTTGTTACGACATAGCAATAGCATTATTTTATTAAGATGTTAATAATAACGATGTTAATTATAACGAGAGAAACCTTAACAATACTAATGAGTCTGTTTCTAAAGAGTTGCGGGTACCCAGCAAGTTCATGCAGTTTTAAAGTAACAATTCCTGAGTTCATTGCCGTTTTCACTCAGATAGCAGATTGTCTACTACATCGCTGTTATCAGCGGAAATTGAAACCTCAATTTTTACAGACCAGTATCAACATATTATTTTTAAGTATTATAAAATTTACATTATTATCACTATCAGAGACCATCATAAATATTATGATATTTATTCAAAATATTGGACATGTACTAATACTAATATCGGGTGTACAACTAAAAAAGGACATCGGTTGTATCTTGAAAACTATTTATCCTATGATTTGCGGGAAAAAATATTTACAACTAAAGTAACTATGAGAAATTGCTGGAAATTATCGGTAAGTTTCTAGGTTGACCGCTAGAGGGGGTAACTATAGTGGCTAAACAAAAAGCAAGATTTTCTCAAAAATTCTCATAGCAAACATGTAAACAAGGTAGCATTTTTCAATCTAATTAAAATTCTGGTTAAATTTTATATTTGAGTTTTTGCTCTACCTTTTTATTTAAGGGGGTTAGGAGGGGACAAATATTGCTATGCAAAAATATTCACAACTTTAGTTTGGCTTATCGGAATTTGACAAATTTGCAACTCGCTAAAAGGGGATACTTTAGTTTTATCAATTTTATAAAAAGCGAAGTCGTTCTGATTTCTGTTGCGACAGCTAAAGGGCGCTATTTTGCAGAATCAACAATTGTTTAATTTTAATTAATATTTTAACTTAAGCAAAAAGAAGAATAAATAAGAAGAATATTTGTGAAAACCACAAGTCTATATCTTTTTTTAAACCGGAGATATGGAAAATATAATATGAAAATGAGCTCCATAAGAACAAATTTTCGTTTCAATATGGTATTTGTAGGCAAGAAGTTACCAAAATCATACCATTGTGTCTTCTACAAAGCTATAATCAGCACAACCGTTCTTTAAATTAATGTTCTGTAAATTGCATTTATTTACAACAGAAATACTATAGGATGGTTGCAATAATGGAATAAATTGCACTAAAATTTAAGAAGGCTTTGATTTAAAATCGGAAATAGTACCTACGTGTAAAAGTTTTAATAAGTTAAATTTTATTTCTTTCCAAAAAATTAGTGCTGCGTCAACATGCTGACCTTAAACGAAGAGGCGTTTAACGTGCTTAAAATGTTAAGGAAACAAATCAAAATTTTACACATTTAAACTTGTCACGTACTATTTCATATTCTTGCATTTTTTGTTTCCCAGCCCATTTACAATTTTACTGGAATTTGTTTCGTTAATGCAACCATGCTTTATTATTTGTGATTTTCAAGATACAGTTGTACACCCGATACATAATAAATAATAACGGTTTGAGGGCAATCTATCACCTTGCCTAGCTAGAAACATAAAAATTTAGTTTTTAGGCGATATTTATTCTATATATCTCACCACCAATCTCAGTGGCTATCAGTTGCCCATCTGGGAAAATCTCTTAGAGAAAAGTTATGTGTTTAGAGAAAAATGTAGAAATTTACATAATTGAAGCAGATGGCATAATACTCTAATAGTATCTAAATAAGTGAAACAATAATAAAAGTTTACATCAGTGTCAATCAAAGTTGCCTGGTTAGTAAATCAATAATTAAAGTACATAATAAGAAAATCATATCTGCCATGTCATAAAATATTTGTGCAACCTGGCATAAATATTGTAAACAGATAAACAGAAGCAGCATGTTCATCAACATTACAGCTAATTGTGCTGCTATTATCTTTCCATCTGTGGTACAAAACGGGCAATGTTACAATTTTTATTTATTATGTGTATTTGGAAGTAGCATTTTAAAATCGAAAGGGATTTATTGAATTTTACTATAATATTTACAAACTTTTAATATAGTCAGATCTGGTCTTAACGTGCGGGTCCAAAGGTCACTGATCATATGCGTCAAATCAGACAACACAGAGGCTATCAAAATGTTGTGAGATTATTTACAAATATACCGAAGGAAGGAAAAATAGTATCATTATTTTAGCTATCGCGAAGATAGCCACATATACCTAATATTATTAGTTTTGTAAAAATTATGTACAGGGGAGTTGAAAAAGTTACAAAAAAATTATATAATCGTTAATTATATACCTACTGTACCCTTTAATTAAAAACGACAATAATAAACAGTGCAATTTATTTTAACAATTTTACTACTAAAACCTAAAAATACAATGGCATTTAGTCTGATAAACTATTTCGATAATGAAAGAAAAAGTGGAAATTCGCAAACCAATATGCAGGAAACCGTAATGAAAACACTGGGAATTAGTTTAAGGACTATGCAGAATAATGTGCATGAAAAAAAAGCATAATATAATACCCAAGAATACTAAAAAATGTAAACGAAAAACACCGTTTATAATTATAGCCTAAAAACTCTCATCGTCACTTATAAAATCTGAAAAGTCCTCGTCGTCTTCGAATGGAGCAATTATCATTGGCGCTACTTCGACATCTAGTACTTGTTCTCGATCCCACCAATCCCTTATTAATATTTCTGTATGTTCCACCGATTTCTTCCAGTACTCTTGTGTAATATGATCTAACGAATCTTGCCAAACTATTTGTACTTGGTCGGATTTAAGACCATCACCTACAAGTTTTTCATAATAAGACTTTGCCCCAGCCCATATTAAGTCTATTGCGTTAAACTGGCAATGATATGGCGGCAGTCGTAGAACCTCATGACCATATTCACGCAGTATTTCATCTACCGCGTATATTTTGGGTTTTTTAAGAGACTTTGCTATTGATAGAAGTTCCGATTTAAGCATATTTGGTAAAGGATTTTGGTTGTGTTTTTCCAGCCACTCATAAATATCACTTTTCCTCCAAGATGAAGTAGGCTGTTTATTTAAAATTCTTGAATGATATGATGCATTATCTAATACAATTAAAGACGGAGCATCCAAATTTGGTATCAATTGAACTTTTAACCATTTTTCAAACATTTTGCAATTCATATTATCATGATAGTCAGCACTTTTTGATGTTGAAGAAAAAATTAAACTCGCAGCTGCAACATATCCTGTTGCAGAACCGGCATGCAAAATAATAAAACGCTTTCCCGTACCGCACCCCTTTTTCCTTTTAACACTTTTTACAGACTCATCTTGCCAAAATTTTGAACCACTTCCATTCGAAAATATCCACGTTTCGTCTAAAAGTACCACTTTTCTAAATTTCGATTTGTAATTGTCCGTATATTTTTTTAAAAACTGAACACGCTGACTCACTATCTGTGGCTGCTCACATAAAAATCTTCGGTTACAGTCTTTTTTATAGCGAAAACCTAAATTTTTTATTAATTTTGATAACGCTTCAAGTCCAATTTCCAAAACACCCCGAATTTTTAATGTTTTTTGTAAAACTGGAAGAGTTACATTGGTTTTTGATTTGTATAAATCGTAAATCACATTTCGAACTCCCATTTTAATATTTTCGCTTAAATCCTCAGTCTTTGGCTTTCTTCGTTTACACTTTTTAGTATTCTTGGGTATTATGTTATGTTTTGTTTCATGCACAATTTTCTGCACAGTCCTTAAACTAATTCCCAGTGCTTTGGCTACTGTTTCCTGAATATTGGTTGGCGAATTTCCACTTTTTCTTTCATTTTCGAAATAGCTTATCAGATTAAGTACCATTTTTTTTGATTGGGGATGCAAAAACCCAGAAAATTGTTTTATTTTGCCACAAACTGTCAAAGTCACAAAACTGGCATGTTTAAAATAAAACGTAGCTGGTGCCATTATAAGCTTTTTTAGAATCGCTGGAAAGTAAATACATATCCTTTTCTTTCATGTCAAAATGGAATAAGTCTGTCTCATTTATCTTACGTATTTTATTTAGAGGGTAAAATTAAACGCAAGTAAAGAAAACAAAAACTGAGAGTATGTCTTTCTTGAATCGTATGACCCGCACGATAAGACCAGATCCGACTTTATATTATATATTTATTTCTTTTAGATTTAAATTTAAGTAAAACAGTCCCATTAGCATCGTTATTTATAATAGAACACAGAAATGATTATGAGGTTTTCTTATAGGAGGAGGAAGCAGAACTGCTCGAATTGCTTCCTCAAAAACTGTTTTTATAGACACTTGTAACAAAGCCGAACATTCTATGTAGGCTCTTGCTTTTAAGTCGTTTTGCAGATTGTTACCCTAAAGGGTTATAAAATAAGTTATAGTTATTGTCGCAGGAATCACTTTTTGATTAAATATGATATAATATGTAAATAATGTACTGAAGAACTGCGACTTCATTTTTAAAGTTTTGTCCCCTTACCCTAAAATATTATTTTAGGAATTGTTATAATACCATATAAAAACGTTTGTTTTTAATAAAAAATAAATCTTTAATTTACCACTCAACAAAGTTTAAAAACGGGTAAAAAACGTAACAATATAAATAAGTAGGTATACCTAGATAAGCATAGGTAATTCAAAATGAGTGATAAATCGATTTATCAATCAATTGGGTTGAAAATTAGATAATAACTGCTTACATTTCAAGTTATATCAGAGTATAACAAAAAGAAGAGGAAAGAGGCAAACCACCTAGGAAATCACTAAACACATGCCTAGTAAAACCCAGTATTACCTGGTAATAATACTCAAAAATATATAGTAATGTATAGAAATGTCCAGTTATGCAGTACCTAATCTATATCGAAAAAAGGAGCGAAACATCTAGCAAATCTGCATCTTGCCTAGTAAATTCACAGTAATATCGCAAAGTTCTTCAAAATTAAAGGTAATACTCAGTAATATCTGGTAATAGTAAGAAATAATTAGTAAATGTACGAACCATACAGTTCTGTGCAGATACACAGTGATGGGCAAATTTATGCAACATGTGGGAAAAAATTGTATTGCAAGATTTGAATCGTTTCTGCATCATCATAAATCCCAAAAATCATTAAACAGCAGCATTCGTCGTTAAGGTTTTCGCGGGAAATTAAAAAAAAAACGATTATTTTTTTCTTTCAACTTTTAGTTTTGTTTGACAATATTCAAAAAGTTTTGTAATTAGAATAAAAGGTTTAATCAACACAGACATGTATGCTTTCTTATTAATGATAAATTGATTTGATAGTCTAGCATGTAAAAACCATAAAAATATTTCGTTGTGAAGCAATGGAGTACAAAAGCCAGAATTGAACAATTTTAATTTTTTTTATAATTAAGAAGTATTAATGTGATTTGAAGTAATTTTTTTAGTTTAGTTAATAATATTTTATACTAAAAATGGCCTTATGAGTGTTAACCGATTTGTAATTGGGCAAAAACAAGTATTTGTTATTTTTCATTCAATTACTTTCAAAATTTGAACATTGGTATTTGTTGAAATCTAACAAAAAAAAAATTTCCCCATATGGTGCGTAAATTCTGCCCATCATTGTATATATTTCGGAACGAGTTTTGAAAATAATCAACTTAAGAAACTGTGGAAATGAGAAATAAACTCCTTCAGTGTCCAACCTAGGTACCTCTACTATGTAAGCACATGCTCGCTTTTTTTTTAAGTTGTAAAATCAGTAAAAAAATCGGGTTGAATGGAAACAAATCAAAAGTTCTTCTTAAATAAAATGTTTAGCATACAAGAACGTTAATTCTAAAATTACTAAAAAGGTATGCAGAATAATATAAAACTAAAATATGTAAAAATATCTGGTAACAAACCGAAATACTGCCTTGTATTACTAGAAAATACTACTTTGAACAAATTATAAATGCCTGTCTAGGAATAGGTAGGTACTTGAAGATACTCCAAAATATCAAGCACGACCTATATCTTAAAAAAGGAAAGCACTGTACAGGGTTATCCAACCAAGACTAGACAAGGCGATTTTTTGACTTTTCCTGTACTTTTATAAAAAAAACTGAAATAGCCATCTTAAGTCATTTTCTCCCGCGAATTCGAATATCTTCAGCAAAAAACAATTGAACATCAAACAAAAGTACTAGGGGTAACTTTGATATTTTTTTAAATGGGATGCCGTATTTTTAATGAGCTTATCCGATTTCTCATATAAATTTTGTTCTAAAATGTTGGATTTTTAATTCAAAAACGCCTTTTTTCTTCAGTTTTAAATTCGGAAAATGTTCGTCTACCCTACGATTAATACCTAATAGATGGATACCCGTTTCACCTGTTCACCCTTTAACCTGCTTTAAAGCGTCCGTCAGTTAGACAAAATAATCAAGTGTCAAATTTCTATATATTTTTCACGAATTAATTACAAATTTATTTTGTTTGATTAAAGTTATTCACTTTAGTTTATAGTTTTTTCTAATATGTCATACTTTTTTTATACGTAAGCAATAATAGATTTGCAAAAACTACTAAATTTGTAATTAATTCGTGAAAAATATATAGAAATTTGACACTTGATTATTTTGTCTAACTGACGGACACTTTAAAGCAGGTTAAAGGGCGAACAGGTGAAACGGGTATCCATCTATCAGGTATTAATCGTACGGTAGACGAACATTTTCCGAATTTAAAACTGAAGAAAAAAGGCGTTTTTGAATTAAAAATCCAACATTTTAGATCAAAATTTATATGAGAAATCGGATAAGCTCATTAAAAATACGGCATCCCATTTAAAAAATTATCAAAGTGACCCCTAGTACTTTTGTTTGATGTTCAATTGTTTTTTGCTGAAGATATTCGAATTCGCGGGAGAAAATGACTTAAGATGGCTATTTCAGTTTTTTTATAAAAGTACAGGAAAAGTCAAAAAATCGCCTTGTCTAGTCTTGGTTGGATAACCCTGTACAAAATAGGACAAATGGTTCCAGCTAGGGTATTTTAGAAATAACAATAGAGTAATGGTTGACCACATAACTACAAGTTACTCATTGATAATAACACGGGTACTAAGAAAGTAAAGGAACCTAAGAAAGTACCAAGAAGTTTTAGCCATGGTTATTTGCCTAAATTAAAAAAATTAACTTTAAATATTAAAAAGTCACATTACATCGCCTTCTCATTGAATGCTGTAACCTGCTGTAAACAGACCACAGAGAGACAAAAAAAATATTAAATACTTACTTAGTTCTTTAAAAATTCTGTATCTTTTGTATGAAAAACGGGACAAAAATAAAGACTGTTAAATACTCACTTGGGGATAAGTTATTGGGGCCAATTTTTTGTCTTTTAACTTCTCAATGGTTGCTTTGTCTTCCCGCAGATCTAGTTTTGTGCCAACCAAAATTATTGGTGTATTGGGACAATGATGCCTAACTTCTGGATACCACTAAAAAACAAATTGACATATTAACGATATTATGTAATGTTGGTGAACCAATGCCTATTACTTACCTACTTCTTAAAGATTTATAGTGTAGCAACAGATTTATCTTAACTAAGTAGGTATCAAAATAAAATTTGCTTAAACATTTTAACAGCAAATAAAAACAATTTGCTGTACCAGTCAATTGTTACTAGGTAACATACAGGTAGAAGTAAAATTAGTTTATTTACCACTATGGAGAACTAGAGGGTAGGAGGCCGATCGACAATGGCAGCATTTTCAAATTCTGTCCCGGTTTTTTGGTTAGTTCGTTATTGGCCGATAGATGGCTCTCGCGTCCGAAGTGGGCTGATGTTGTCTTCTTCTTCTTCGTTTTTAATATGGAAAACTAGATCCTCCATAGTTTTTAAATTTTACTTTTAACAAATAACATTTTATTTTTCGAAATAACAAATAACGTTTGAAGACAAGACAAATAACGTTGTATTGCAATTGATTTCCATATTTATAATGAATAATGGTACAATTTATAAAAGTAGAGTTTGCTTTGTGTCGGGGTGTAAGACAGGATCTTCTTCAGAGATGAAACGCAGCCAAATAAGTCTCTTTCTAGCTCCAAAGGTAAAACCCTCTAGCTAGAATGTTCCTGTATTTTAAAAACGAAGCATCGTTGGAACTTTATACAGGCCGAGTTTACTAATAAGCATAACAAAGTAAGTGTAAATTCATATAAAAGTCCTTATTTGTTCCTTAAAGAACTAATTTAAATAAAAATAGTTATCGCGTCCATAAGAAACCATTTATTTGATAGCCCACTTCGAACACAAGCGCCATCTTATGGCAACTCGTAAAGCTGAATTACCGATGCTAATTTGGGACCGAATCCAATGCATTGCGATCGGCCTCCTACCTCAAGTCCTCCATATTTACCACAAACCTATTCAAAATAGGTCCTACACAATAGTTATTGAAGTACTTAAAACTTATTAGTACAGTTGGTACTTACTTTTGCCCTAACATTTTCAAATGAAGCAGGATTAACTAACGAAAAACATATAAGAAAAACATCAGTTTGTGGATAAGACAATGGCCTAAGTCTGTCATAATCTTCTTGTCCAGCTGTGTCCCATAATCCAAGATTTATAGGCTTCCCATCAACCATCACATTTGCAGAGTAATTGTCGAAAACTGTGGGTATATATTCGCCAGGAAAGGCATTTGTTGTATAAGAAATGAGGAGGCATGTTTTACCAACAGCACTGAAAAAAGTTTTAAAAATGTTCAGCTATGACCAAAAATGTTAAAGCTTAATGAAATAGTGTTTAAGGGGAAGGTGAGATCAATAAGAAATTCTGAGGGAGTTTAAAGGTGTAAGCAATTATTATTAGAATGGGTATGGGTTGTTCCGAGGGTTGTTCGTAAGTAGTAACATTATACCTAATAACTAGGAGAAAATGATAAAATTTTTTATTTTTATTTAACTATTGCAATCCTTACTACATTATCAGAAAGTAAAGTAATACTTAGTCACTTTCGCGGAATTAGGAGTTAATAATACAAGGAATCACTCAAGATTAGATATACCTACCCTAGTTATCACAGATGTGTATTTGGCATTGGAACAAAAACATAGTAATAAAAACTTGAGGACAACTTACCCATCACCAACGACCACGCACTTTATAGCCTGCATTTTCGCTTAGTTAAAGAATATTATTAAAAAGTAATAATTATTAAAAAACACAACTTTTAACAAATTGGGTGTGTGAGGTGTCAAAAGCAAGGCCAAGCCACAACCAAAACTATCGCACTATGGAACACATAAATCACCTATTTTTGATCATACACTATTTGGTTTTGTGGTGAATTTTACGTAGTTTGCGCCCACTTGAATCAAATTTAAAGTTATATCGTTTTATTTTTAGAATTTACAATTTATTCGACCACCCGCACCAAAAAAAGTTACGGCGGTGACAATTTATCTGTCAGGTCACTGTCAGACGATAAGAATAATTAAACAAATGCCAACTTTCGAGCATAACAAAATTAAATTCCCCTATTAACTCCGCATGTTTGGTTGCAGACTCAATGGATTAGAGAGCGTCAATCGAATAGGGTGAACCGAGGCAAACCTACTTTTAGTGTATGGCCATGTGGTTTGTTTCAAAAACAATCCATATATTTTGCGACGTTTACTTAAAATACAGAACCGAACAAACCCTATAAATTTTCTTTGTACAGAACTATCTAGACTCTAGAGCACCATTGCTGTTAAGCTAAAAAAACATAATAATAATCTTTATTTCTAATAATGTCATATACATCATTTGCGCAAACAAGAGGACATACAAAATAGAAAAAGAAATGGCGTCAGTAAAACAATTGTCTGCAACTACAACGTATTATACTCATCTAATATAGTCCTGCATAGAATAGGGTTCCAAGTCAACGAGCTCAAGCAGTTTCTTAACCTTAATTTTAAATAACTTAAGACTCTATTAATACTTTTTATATTAATTGGTAAATTGTTAAACAATTTTAGGCACATATAATACGGGCTTTTCTCTGTTAATGTTAATCTGTGCCTTGGATAATTTACATTTAAAGTTCTTGTATTATATTCATGAAAAGTTTGTAGCTGAAAAATGTGTCCATTCTTAAAAAAGAACAGCAGACATTCATAAATGTACACTCCATAAACTGTCAAGATACCACATGTCTTAAAAACATTTCTACAACTTTCATTAAAACACATTTTTTTTAATACCCTTAACGTTCGTTTTTGCGCTACTTACGATACTTTTTCGACCAAACTATTAGTACCCCAGAAAGTGATCCCATACTTCATGACCGACTCAAAATTAGCATAGTAACATAACCTGAATCCGCCGAAATATTAATCTAGGACTAGAGTAGTCGGGTCTCTTACACACCACGCACTGGCGAATCATTGTAGTAAATAATAAACACTAAATAGTTATATTTCGAAAAAATACTAAAAATTAATCGAAAAACGCAATTGATCACAAACACAGGTCACCAACACTGGATGACTGGAACATTAAGTAAATAAATGCGGAATGAATATCAAAAATTCTGCGTCAATCGTATTAAAAACGTCCGAACAGCGTTCCCGTTGTGATTTCCCTAAACCATTATAATTTGATATTATTAGGAAACTATAAAACATTTGACTGGTAGAAAATTTTAAAATTAATCAATGCACGGAAAAGGAAAGAAAAACAATCAAAATCTTAAAATTTTTATTAAATATTTAGCTATGGTTATAAAATCACTATTTACAATATTTAGGAGCCTCTAACAAGAAAAAAATTAAATAGTTTACATGCACTAATTAGATATTTATAATAAAAAAGCAAGGCACAAAGTTCGACAAAAGAAAGTTTAAATAATACAACGGACAAAAAGTTAGTTTATCGCATCTGACTTCAATTATTATTAAACGAGGCGTAGTATACACTTTAATAACGATAGGGTAGACTGGGGCAAGTGCCAAGCCTTTTGTAATAGTTTAGGTTTATTTTACTCCTACTCTGAAAGTGCGATATTTATAAAAGTGTTTTTAAAAGAAAGTGATGGTTTAATATGTTTAGTTTTCATAACGCATAGGGCATTTATCAATAATTTTAATTTTTTAGAGATTATAAATTTTCTATTTTTAGTCTACCGAAATTTTACACTTACCCCAAAAAGGGAAAGTGCAAAATTGGAATGCAACTTAAAATAACGCTCGAAAAAACGGCAAAGGGGAAGTGTAAATAAAGCTTATATTTCCCATGTCAACTTTTCTTTTTGCACAATTAAAAAAAATTAAAAATCTGGGAAGTTATGAACTTTTTTATTTTTGGAACAGTTAGCCAACAAATCGTAAACATAAAATTAAAAAATATCTGTGAAAAATACGTTATTTTAAATAACACTTTAGAACCTTCCCAATAACGAAAGTACTTAAAAAAATACTTTTTTGACAATTTTTACTTGACCAATAAAATGTTTCGTTAGGACATATCCTGATGATTATTTAGTATATTCTCTTTATTTTGGCCAGAGCTGATAATTATTTTGGAATTGGTGTCATTAGATACTAATGAAGGGGCTGTTAGTAATTTTACATTAGAGAGAGAAAAGTACCGGTGACAACGTTTGGCACACTCGGAAAACGGGGCAAGTGCAAAGTTGTTTTTACACTTGCCCCATTACAATTTTTGCACTTGCCCCCACATGATGATTTTATGGGGAAAGTGTAAAGGTGCGTATAAGTAAAAACAGGTTTTAGATTTGATCATTATATAGGATTTTAGAGCTGCTAAAATTAACTAAACATAAGAAAATCCAATAAAACTAAAAATATACTTTAAATTCTTATATTTGCACAATTTTCTACGGAGATATCACACACTATTCACCAGACCTATTTGGAGGTTATGGTACAAATGACCGCTCAGAAAGAAGAAAACACGTGATTTTACGTCGGGAGTGGATAATGTAACAGCGGCTACGCATAATTAGTTGGCTAGGAGTCCACAGACAAGAAAACTCTCACTATTGTCTGATGGGAGGTCCTATTTTACACTTACCCCGATTTTACACTTGCCCCAGTCTACCCTAACTAGCCTGTCGGATGTAATAAATGTACTTTACATAATAAGGCCTACATACATCTACTGCAATGGCCCTTATAATAGTTTATTATGCAATTGGCGCGAAAAAGGGGTTTTGCACACAGACAATAATCCTCCGAGGCGGAGCCGAGTTGGACACCGTAAGAAACGATCTTTTCACATTGCGGCTTACGATTACAGGTCTATGAAAAAAAGTAAAATTCCCCATAAGACCTGCGTTTCTATACAGTGTCACCAGTAAAGTCCGCATCATATGGGATTTTTTTTTATTAATAGCTTTATTCGAAATTCGACTTTGGCATCAATGGTCTGCTTCGATCGAGATGAAAATTAAGTAAAAAAAAAGTAGTCACGTGATTCGCATTATCTGTCAAATTTTAGTCTTTTCCAAAAAATAATTTAAAAGTGGGGTTATTTCTGAAAATATCGAAAAAAGTTATTTGAAAAAGTTTTTTTAAATGCAGTTTCTAGCCCACATGCTAAATTTCAGCTGCATAAGATAATTTTGATTGTTTACCTATATGTAAATTGCACCACTTTTGCAAAATAAGACTCAACGCAATCTACATAAAACTTCTTAGTTTTGACAATGCTTTATTTCAGATACATTTTCTTTAAAGTAGCGCCATATTAAATGTGTGTTTTTTTACAAAATCAAAATCGGGCTGTTAAAATTTGGTCGCATGTGATGCAAAGTTTATTTGTTTTTGACCCTGTATAAGGTAACTTCATAAAATAAGTATTTTTGAAAACGTAGTTTGTGTCTGAAAGTAATACACCTTAATATTAAGACAAAAAGAACACAGTGTCATGAGTAAAGTGTTCATTAAGTGGAAAATAAATTTTAGTTTTACTTAACGTAAAGTTTATCTATTTTCAACGATTTAATTTAAAACCCCTTTACTTTATTTTTTATTTTTTTACTTTTAGGCACAAACTATATTTTCAAAAATACTTATTTTATGACGTTACCTTATACAGGGTCAAAAACAAATAAACTTTGCATCACATGCGACCAAATTTTAATAGCCCAATTTTGATTTTGTAGAAAAACACACCGTTACTATGGAGCTACTTTAAAGAAAATTTATCTAAAATAAAGCCTTGTCAAAACTTAGAAGTTTTATGTAGGTTGCGTTGAGTCTTATTTTGCAAAAGTGGTGCAATTTACAAAATATAGGTAAAAAATCAAAATTATCTTATGCAGCTGAAATTTTGCATGTAAGCTAAAAACTGCATTTAAAAAAAACTTTTTCTAATAACTTTTTTCGATATTTTCAAAAATAACCCCACTTTTGAATTATTTCTTGGAAAAAATTAAAATTTGACAGATAATGCGAATCAAGTGACTACCATTTTTTTGCTTAATTTTCATCTCGATCGAAGCAGAACTTGATGCCAAAGTCAAATTTTGAATAAAGCTATTAATAAAAAAAAATCCCATATGATGCGGACTTTACTGGTGACACTGTATATGGTAAAATAGAAAAAGCAGTGAAACACATTCTTGACGAAATGGTGAACGTTCCTATTAAAATTAATTATTAATATAAACGTTCGCCAAATTGTCAAGAAGGATATTTTCGTCACGAGGCGCCGACTAATATTTTTTTATTGTCTAACTCAGTGGAAATTTTATTTACAAGGTCTTAGGATTACTATTTTTTATAAATCCATATCGATATAGATCTACCTCAATATATTTATCAATGAAACTTACCTAACATCCTTTTTTTAATAATTTTTTCAGTAATTTTGGAAAAAACACCTATGACGCTTTTATAGGCCTGTAATTACCCATACATTCCCTTGATCCCGATTTAAAAATTGGACTACTTTTACTAATTTTAAGCTCATCCGGAAAAATACCACTAGCCAGAACATTGTTTATGAACTTTGACTTGTTAAAATAATTACTAGATCTTCACCTAAGTTACAAATATCAAACACTGAAACCTGGTCATGACCAGGAGCTGAATTCCGTTTTAAGTCCTTAATAATTTCTCACATTCTGTTCATTAGTTAGACTTATATAAATGCTATTGTTACAATTTACTTCTGGAAAATTAAGGTTATCTCTATCATGGGGGGTTAAATTTTCATTTTCAGAGTTAATTTCCTTAAAAATTGTTTTTCCTAAACTGGGAAAATGCTTGTTTAATTCGTTTACTATTACAACAGGGTTACCTATCTACGGTGGTGTTATCTACCGCCAACGACTCAATTTTAGTTGTGACACTTTGGTTTTTTACTAAACTATTAATGATTTTCCATTGCTTTTTGAGTCGCTACCGGCTTCACTCCACTTACTTCTAAAATGTTGATTTTTTAATGATTTAATTTTATTTGTGAATTTGTTTTTTATTTTATGAAATTCATTAGCGACATTTTGGTTATTCCTATCCTTTACACATTCTCTTATAAAGCGCAAAAACCATTTGTTTACAATCAGACATACATCTAAAACAGATAAGCTAGAAAAAGATGGCTATAAAAATGGGGTAAAAAATGGCAACACTGCATGTAAGCTGTAAAAACTGGCTGTTATCATTTTAGTGAATGGCCATGTGGTTTTTTTCAAAAACAATCCATATATTATTTTGCGACATTTACCTAAAATACAGAACTATCTACTCTACACCATTGCTATTAAGCTAAAAAAACATAACCTGATCGAATAACCTCTTTTTTATCGCCGAAATATTATAATCCAGGACTAGAGTAGTCGGGTCTCTTACACACACACTACGCACTGGCGAATCATTGTAGTAAATAATAAACACTAAATAGTTATATTTCGAAAAAATACTAAAAATTAATCGAAAAACGCAACTGATTACGTCAACACTGTAACGTTAGATAATGAATGAATATCAAAAATTCTGCGTCAATCGTATTAAAAGTGTCCGAACAGCGTTTCCGTTGTGATTTCCCTAAACCATTATAATTTGATATTATTAGGAAACTATAAAAAATTTGACTGGTAGAAAAAACATCGTGGAGACTCGGTGTCTCGCCACTTGGCTTGCTTTTGGCGCTAAATGAGCAACATGCTTGCTTAGTGTTTGGTTTTGTTCACATTCTGTAGAGCTTTTTGTGATTTTTGAGATTAGTGTTAAAGTGCAAATTGCCCGCAGAACTCTAAAACAGCAATTTTTAAATTAAGACTTGAAAGTAGGTTCTTATGACCTCAGTGACTGCTTATTTTGTGTCAGAAATTTCATTATCATACCTTGTTGGTAACTTTGAGGACGATTTTTCTTTTATCTTACGTTATTGATATTTGCTATTTGTTTATGTAGTATACCAATAAAATATAATTTTGACATTGTATATAAGTAGGCTGCCAAAACAATATTTATTGTAGTTATATTATGTAGTTCAAGCTCAGTATTATAAAGTATAGGTAAACTTAAGGTTTTTTAGTTCTTTGTGGTAACTTTCTATTTTAAAACAACATATTTATTATTTTAATAATAATAATAATAATCTCTTTATATATTATATATTTATGATAAACTTGTGAATGTAGATATTTACCTACAGTGTATGTATATCTTAATCTTAACATAGTATAAAACAAAGTCGCTATCCTGTCTTTTATGTGCTTAAATCTTTAAAACTACGCAACGGATTTTGAAGCGGTTTTTTTTATAGATATAGATAGAGTGATTCAAGAGGAAGGTTTTTATGTATAATTAGCGACCCGCCCCGGCTTCGCACGGGTGCAATTTCAAAAAGTGGCATGCCGGGTACTAATATATCGGGCTTGTATTTATACCAGCGGGTTGCAACGCAGGCCGGGTACACGCTAGTAATGTAATAAATTATTGCTTCGCTGAAGTCCAAGCAGGATTATCATTTGTTCAGTTAAAATCAATATACCTAATATCTCCTAATTTTACATTATATAAAAATTAAACCAAGACTTTTTTAGTACACATCATTTTTTAAATATTTTAGTTCGGTTTAGTTCATTTCATTTTTACTATACTGATTTATGTAGATGCATATATGGTTATTATAGTTACTTTTAAATAATATATTATTTTATTTGTTTTCGACTGTTTACAGTATTTACATAAATAAATATTAAGTTTTCATACTATTGTTTTTTGTTTTATTAAATTATGTTCCCTATCAAAGGTAATACCTAGTTATAATAAGGCTTAAAAAAAATATGTATCTTGTTTTAATATAAATAAATTAAAACCGCTAATTTAATAACATAATCAGATATATGATTAACCGATATAAACAAATTATTCAGAATTTAAATTTTCGTACAGTGCAGAATCAAATAAATGGTGAATGCGCTGGAATTTACAGAAGAATATGAAGATAAGGGCGCCTAAAGAAAAACAACTTTAACATATTTTATTTCCAGTCTTCTCATTCACGTAAATGAAATAGTATTTAGGTACCTAGATGGGTTCAAAAAAACGTAATTTATCCATTTCCACTTCTACATAACAGTTAATTTTCTTGAAGACATAATCAAAGAATAATACTAATAAATACTTATACCAACGAAACGAAAATCTAAAAACAGGGACAGAATGGAATTATAACTTCCAAAACCATAAAGTAAACAAAAAAACAAAACAAGAAATTGATTTAAGTTCGCTTTGATGGTATGTGGGAGAACAGTGATCATTTTTGCCAATCGAACACAGGTCAGATCAGTTAGTTCGATACGGATTGATCTAAACCAGCGAATCGAATAGGCCTCTGATCAGCTGATGCAATTTTAGTGATTTTTCTAGTAATATTTTTAATACCAACCTGATAAAAAAAAGTAAACAAAACCTTTTCTTTTGAATCGTTGGGTGTAGTTTTTTGTTCACTCGTGTAGAATTTCCTTCAGTTAAATATAGGGTTGTGCCTGGTCAATTGACCGAGATTTTGACCGGGTCAAATTCGGTCAAAAACTTTTGCAGCCTTTTGTGAGAGAAATTGGTCCTCATGGGGCATTGTACATTCGCTCAGGAAAGCTTGTTTATATAAAGTACAGGGTTTTTCCGTATATTTTGGAGCACCCCTGGAGCCTTTATTTGAAGACCTAGAAAAAACTTTAAATTACCAAAGTTGCATTATTTCTCCTGAACTGTCAGAATTTGTTATCGGACAAAACAAATGAACATCGTAAATTTGGTTAATAATGCCAATGATGATTTTTTTTAATGGAACACCCTGTATATTAATTTTTTTTTAACTCCTCGCTCTTTTCTGATTCCAAATATGTATATATGTTATATGTTTGTTTCATAAATTATTATCATTATTTATATTAATTATTGTTACTGAATCATTATGTTCTAGCATATTTTCCTCACACCAATATAGATTTTCTAATCATCAATATTTTAAAATGCAATTTTGCCTAAACGACTAAAGTAAACGTATAACATATATACATATTTGGAATCAGAAAAGAGTGAGGAGTTAAAAAAAAAATTAATATACACACAATTAGTATACAGTCCATTTTAAAAAATCGACATTGGCCTTATTAAATAAATTTACGATGTTCATTTGTTTTGTGCAATAACAAATTCTGGCAGTTCAGGAGAAATCATGCAACTTTGGTAATTTAAAGTTTTTTCTAGGTCTTCAAATAAAAGCTCCAGGGGTGCTCCAAAATATACGGAAAAACCCTGTACAACTTAAAGCTGTTAAGTGGCAGTGGAAATAAAAAAAAATGGAAATTCGGAGGAACCAGCGTTAAATTTCAGTAGTGAGGATAAAACGAGCGATTCAGATTCGGAAGAACATCAAGGCAATGCCGGGGGTGAGTTCAGTGACGAAGATGATGTACCTTTATCTAAGCTATTTACCAAGACCAGTAGTCTCTCATTTCATCATCAATCAGTCACTCATCAATTACTTCATTAGTAATTTAGTATTGTTAGACATAATATTTATGTGTCATTTTTGTGTTTTTTGTACCTCAGAATGGTTTCTTTATTTTTTGTTAGCTGTTTTTTAATAAAGACACGTTTCTATGTAATTACTCATGGCTTTGATTCTTTTTACAAAACTGAGGAATTTGACCGGGGCTTGGTCAATTGACTGGTCAATTGACCACAAAAGATTTTGACGGTCAAAATCCCAACCCTAGTTAAATATAAATATTTAAATTAAACGTTTGTACAATATGTTTTATGTGGCAAGTTCATTCATTCAATAACCTCAACATAACCTCTTATTTAATCAGCTGATATTGAATGAAATTATAAAGTTGGTAATAGGTATCTGCTATCAAGATACTTGCATAAAAATAATTGTTTCATGACTTTATGTTCACGGCCTTGCAATGCAGTTAATTGTCTCGCTATAACTTGCATCTAACGTAAAAAACGGGCTTTAGAAGAGTTGTTAAAAATTTTCTTTAGGAAAAAATAAAGTAAAATACAGGATTTGTCACTTTTCGGTGAAACAGACAACGACTCATAAATTTGTTTTACTTAAAATGCGCACGTTACGCAACCCTATCAATACTTATTCAAAATTTTAAAGTTTTATTCGAAGCCATTTCTAAATGGTGGCTTGAATATTAGTTTGGTTGCCGCCCGGTAAAAACGGAAAACAATCACACCACAAATCCAAACTACTATTTTAAAAGGACTTTATTTCCTTTAAAATTTTACATGGAATCACATTAAGGTACTTTTATAACAAAAAGAAAACTACAGTATTAAAGAACTAGATTAAACGAACCCATATCGCATATGGGTTAAGAATTTAAATATTTCCTGGAAATACACCCTCGCTCCTTTGATCGTCCCATTTCTCCACCCACGAGTTGGGGCAAACAGCATTGAATACTTTTTTGAAATAATCACAAGGGGCGTAGTTTTCACCTCTGATTCTTTGGCATCTGTAGAAGTCCACGTAGCTCTGGTAGCAGTGCCTGGTCTGGTTGGTGTTGGGGAACCGGGGATCGAAGGGGACAGTTTTGATGTCTTCAAGAGCAACGACAGGCATGCTGCTAAAAAAAGACGTGGGTAACCATGGGTTTGTGACAAAAATTTAACAGTTTTTTTCTCGCTACTTCGTTTTAAGTACTTGCAGTTACCTATATATGTATACAGTGTGACCAGTAAAGTCCGCATCATATAGGATTTTTTTAAAATTAATAGCTTTATTCGAAATTTGACTTTGGCATCAAGTCCTGCTTCTATCGAGATAAAAATTAAGCAAAAAAATAGTAGTCACGTGATTTGCATTATCTGTCAAATTTTAATTTTTTTCAAAAAATAATTCAAAAGGGGTTATTTCTGAAAATATCGAAAAAAGTTATTAGAAAAAGTTTTTTTAAATGCAGTTTCTAGCCCACATTCAAAATTTTAGCTGCATAAGATAATTTTGATTTTTTACCGACTACTAAAATTTATTTTCCACTTAATGAACACTTTACCGATGACACTGTGTTCTTTTTTGTCTTAATATTAAGGTATATTACTTTCAGACACAAACTACGTTTTCAAAAATACTTATTTTATGAAGTTACCTTTTACAAGGTTAAAAACAAATAAACTTTGCATCACATATGCGACTAAATTTTAATAGCCCAATTTTGATTTTGTAGAAAAACACACATTTAATATGTCGCTACTTTAAAGAAAATGTATCTGAAATAAAGCATTGTAAAAACTAAGAAGTTTTATGTAGGTTGCGTTGAGTCTTTCTTTGCAAAAGTGGTGCAATTTACAAAATGTGGGTAAAAAATCAAAATTATCTTATGCAGCTGAAATTTTGCATGTGGGCTAGAAACTGCATTTAAAAAAACTTTTTCTAATAACTTGTTTCGATACTTTCAGAAATAACCCCACTTTTGAATTATTTTTTGGAAAAAATTAAAGTTTGACATTTTTTTTTGCGAATCACGTGACTACTATTATTTTGCTTAATTTTCATCTCGATCGAAGCAGAACTTGATGCCAAAGTCAAATTTTGAATAAAGCTATTAATAAAAAAAAAACATATGATGCGGACTTTATACTGGCCACACCTGTATTTTAACATAGTATAAAACAAAGTCGCTATCGCCCGTCCTGTCCCTATATGTGCTTAAATCTTTAAAACTACGCAACGGATTTTGAAGCGGTTTTTTTTTAATAGATAGAGTGATTCAAGAGGAAGGTTTTTATGTATAATACATCAATACAAATCAAAATAATATTATAGATAAACACTGATAAATTAGAGTAGGGAGAACGAACGACCCAACCTAACCGGTCCCCGGCCCGTTCAACAATCGATCCGAAGCACCGAAGCCGGAATAGACGAAGACATACTATGTTTTATGCATGGATGTGAATTGTGGACGGGCCGGTAGTTAAATCATTATTTTTTCGTGAATACTGCAAAACATGTCGAAACAAATAACAAATAAAACGTCTAGTAACATTTGACATTATCATAATTATTACTGGTGGTTTTATTGTGGTACGTTATCAGAGCCGTATTTCATTTTTTTTTAAATTTCTAAACAACTTTTAACTGGCTTATTAGAAAATAATAAAATTTGGTGTGAGTGTGAGTCCATCATACAAAGATCTTCAAAAAAGTCTAATACTGCTTAGGGGAATTTTTAAAATGTCAGTCAGATCAGCTGATTTAGATTGTATTGTTGTTTTATTTGTTCTGCTGGAAATGAAGTTTATTACAAACGTTTTTTTTTGTATTGTGCTTGCTGTGATAAAAATGGATAAAGTACCCTGCAGAAAATAAGTATACATTTTTTGGGGGGATTGGTAGCAGTGTTGCAATGGCAAGAGACTTGCATAATGTCAAACAACATGAATCGGCAATATTTTGACCTTGCAAGAAATTGCTGCAATTTCTTGCAGGTTATCTTGCTCCATGTCAAGCAGGCTTTAAGTAGTTGCAGTTAATGAAATTATTGCAAAAATAATTGCCTCAAGGCATGCGCTTTGGTGACTTTCTGATCAGCTGAAGCAAGCTTATTTGCATCGCAAGACATTAAGAAACGTTCTAATTTGATTGCAAACAGAATGTAATTTTAGTTATTTTTCTAATATTATTTTCAATACCAACCTGTTAAAAAGTAAATATAACCTTCACAAAAGTAGCTGTGACAGTTGTGTGTTGAATCGTGGGGTGCAGTTTTCTGTTGACTCTTGTGAATATTAGGATCAGTAAAGATAACTTCACGGCCCTTGCCACTTCAGCTATTCATTTTGTATTAAGTAGCAAAAATAAAAGAAACACACTTTTGCAATAAAATCCGCTAATATTGGATGGATTTTAAAAGTTGGTTACATCTGTTGTCAAGATGCTTGCATAAAAATAATTGCTTCATGTTAACGGTCATGCAATGCAATTAATTGCCCAGCTATAACTTGCATGCGGTGATTGCACCTAATGTAAACAGGAACGGGATTGGTGCAATTTTTCTATATTTATCAGATTTTCATGTTATTATGAATATTTTCGAAAATTGGCTATAGCGAGTTGCTTTTACAATTTTCAAAATTCCAAACTTCAGAAAATCTAGAATTTAGAAGAAAAAAAATCAAATAAATGTTTTTGGATTTTGGCTTTACTTTAATGTAAAAAGCGGTTATTTTCAAACTTTTCTTAGTTTTTATTTTCTCGTTCTCAATAGCCATATTCTGATAAAAAAAATATAAACTTTGTTGCGGGAAAAACAAGATAGAGATTGAAATCGTTACTTCCAGTTAAAAATGTGCTTAACCTTTTGTTTGCAGAATTGTATCCATATGAAATTATATACAGGGTCGTTCCTATGCATGTATGGAAAAGATTGGTTATTTCTAAAGTAAGATAGCGAAAAATGGTAAACACAAAAGTTTTTTATTAATGGAACACCTTGTACATTACTGGATGTTTATGTTCTTCTCTAAATTCTAGAATTTTTTTTCTATCACACAAAGTTGGGAATGGTCAATTGACCAAAAATAATTTGACCGGTCAATTCCATAACCCTAATCTCACTACATAAGTACCTGAACTTAACTGTTTTCGAGATATGAATATTAAGTATTTTCTAATAAATTATTACAAAAATATTCATTTGGTTAACCTTATCCTAAAATTATTAAATAAGCTTTCAATATTAATAACTCGATATCTCGAAAGCAGTTAAATTTAGATATATTTCTATTTTCTGTTGATGTATCTTACTTATATAAGTAGCATTTTTTTAGAATTTTGAAAATAATATAAACGTCGAGACCTTTGTGTTTAACATTTTTCGCGAACGCTAAATACTTTAAAAAATAATCGACAGTTTCCATATTATACAGTGTGACCAGTAAAAAAGTCCACATCATATGGGATTTTTTTTTTATTAATAGCTTTATTCGAAAATTGACTTTGGCATCAAGTTCTGCTTCAATCGAGATTAAGCAAACAAATAGTAGTCACGTGATTGGCATTATCTGTCAAATTTTAATTTTTTCCAAAAAATAATTCAAAAGCGGAGTTATTTCTGAAAGTATCGAAAAAAGTTATTAGAAAGTTTTTCTAAATGCAGTTTCTAGCCCACATGCAAAATTTCAGCTGCATAAGATAATTTTGATTTTTTATCCATATTTTGTAAATTGCACCACTTTTGCAAAATAAGACTCAATGCAACCTACATAAAACTTCTTAGTTTTGACAATGCTTTATTTCAGATACATTTTCTTTAAAGTAGCGCCTTATTAAATGTGTGTTTTTCTACAAAATCAAAACTGGGCTATTAAAATTTGGTCAGATCTGATGCAAAGTTTATTTGTTTTTAACCCTGTATAAGGTAACTTCATAAAACAAGTATTTTTGAAAACGTAGTTTGTGTCTGAAAGTAATACACCTTAATATTAAGACAAAAAAGGACACAGTGTCATCAGTAAAGTGTTCATTAAGTGGAAAATAAATTTTAGTGATGGCTAAAAAATTATACACATAAGTTATACATACATACACATACAGGGTGTTTCATTAAGGTCGAAGAGCGGCCATATCTCGGAAACTACTGGGCATAGAAACTCAGGAAAAGAAAAATGATAATAAAAGTGGCCATGAGAAAATTCTGGAAATACTTTTCAAGTTCCGCATATTGCCGCAAGAGGGCGTAATTGAAAAGTAAATTTTACATAAACCGCAGCTCGATATCTCCGTTCGTTTCTGAGTTATTGCCAAAACAATAATTTTTAACACAAATTGCGCCCTCTAGCAATTTTATTAGAAACTATCTTGTACATTGGATACGACAATTAAAGGTACTTACCTTTCTCTTTTAAATTAAATTTTGCTAAATTTAAGCTTGTTTGGAAGAACCTTTAATTGTTGTATCTAATGGTACAATATAGTTTCTAAAAAAATTGCTAGAGGGCGCAATTTGTGTAAAAAAAAAATTATTGTTTTGGCAATAACTCAGAAACGAACGGAGATATCGAGCTGCGGTTTTAATATTTTTTCTAGCAAATTTCATCTCCTTCTCGATTATGGTATCATAATTATACCGTATGATTTATTTTTTCGGAGGAAAATCAAAAAAATGTATTGTTATTGCAAATTGCGCCCTCTAGCATTTTTTTTGAGAACTATTATGGACAACTAAATACAATTGGTCAAAGTGCATACATTTCTCTTCCAAACAGTCTTTAGTTTGCTAAAATCGGATAAGTCGTTTATAAGTTACAGCGATTTAAATGATTACACTTTCAACAGCTTCCCCCACTCTTATTAAAGTCGGTACGCCAATGAGCATAAGACCAAAATAATGCATAATTGTCCAAGCTTTAAAATGGTGTTATCAAACATATACCTTAATGTGGAATTTTCGGAGTTATGTAAAATTTAAAAATTTACTTTTCAATTACGCCCTCTTGCGGCAAAATGCGGAACTTGAAAATTATTTCCAGAATTTTCTCATGGCCACTTTTATTATCATTTTTCTTTTCCTGAGTTTCTATGCCCAGTAGTTTCCGAGATATGGCCGCTCTTCGACCTTAATGAAACACCCTGTACATAAAAGTTTTATGTAGGTTGCGTTGAGTCTTACTTTGCAAAAGTGGTGCAATTTACAAAATGTGGGTAAAAAATCAAAATTATCTTATACAGCTGAAATTTTGCATGTGGTCTAGAAACTGCATTTAGAAAAACTTTTTCTAATAACTTTTTTCGATACTTTCAGAAATAACCCCACTCTTGAATTACTTTTTGGAAAAAATTAAAATTTGACAGATAATGCCAATCACGTGACTACTATTTTTTTGCTTAAATTTCATCTCGATGGAAGCAGAACTTGATGCCAAAGTCAAATTTCGAATAAAGCTATTAGGAAAAAAATCCCATATGATGCGGACTTTACTGGTCACACTGTATATCAGCGAACCTGTATCATAGGCCATGAATTGCTTTTATAAAATTGTTAAATAATCTACGGGATTCTTTGAACCGTTTTTAAAAAAATGCTTTGAATCCTTGTTCTTCTCCGAAACTTTTTCTCCTGTTCATTTTTCCTATCCACAAGGTTTAGAAAAAAAAGTCATAAGGTTGGGCAGATGATCTTTCCATAGAAAAAAAAATTATTGTCCATACCGCTCGTTTTTGAAATATAATTATACAGTGTGTCCGATACCTAAGGGGGTGCACATAGCAAGATAGTAGACTTGAAAATAGGTCATTTATGCTTAATCTCTCATAATAAAGTATACACGGTTAAAGAGATATTGGGTGATCCAAGACGATTTCATAATTAGTTTAGATACCTCCTAGAGAACGCTAGTTACACAATATGAGTTTGGTGAATTCTCGCATATATTTTTTGTCTTTCACATTTTTCACCGCTTTACCTTGAGAACGTACTACAATACATAGCTCGAGAGCGCATACTACATGACGTCACACGGCGAACAATAATTATTTATAAAAAAATTAAGGAGTTTTATTTAAGACGTAATATTTAGTATGTAGGTATGCGTTATTTTTTGGTTCCCCCATTATGGTCTTCTATACGTAAGAAAGTTGTACTACATTAATCTCGATATTTCAATTAGTTTTTCACATATTTGCCTTTAATTGCTAGATGGAAAAAATATTTAAATAAACACCTTTCTTAACAAAACGTAATTTATTAAAAATTAACCGTAGATATTTGATCATAGGAAATTAAGCATAAATGACCTATTTTTATTCATTGTTGCTGTATGGTCCTTTAGTTATGGGACACACTGTATAAATTAATAAGCAGCAAAATACTCCATTCGTAGGAATTGTTTTGTAAAAATTAAAGTCCTAAATTAAAAATCCATTTCGTGCGAGACAACGTTTGAACCTGTAGCTTTCCAATGATACCACTGGCGTAGCTAGTTGGACCACGCCCATGGTCAATAATTTAATTTTAATGATGAATACTTTATCATTTATAAACGAAAAAAAAAAATGACCAAAAAAATTTTAATATTAAGTTTTTAAAAATTTTTTTTCATGGCTATTGGGGGCGCAAATGCCCCGATGCCCCCCCCCCCACCCAGCTACGCCAGTATAGTGTATAGTCAGACACACAGGTCAAAAATTACACGCTTTAGAAAGCAGGTGAATAAAGTACCCAAAAACACATTTGTATTGACGTTTTTACTTAAAAGTAAGGGCGAGTGTGGTATAGGCAATGCCTAGTATGGCCTTGTCGTGTTTTAGAACTATGTTTATTTATTACAAGGTTGTGTTGAATCCTCATTTTTTCTGAGCTTGAGCCTAACATTTTGTATACTATCCCATTTTTGACTTAGTACTACACACAATAAGGGAAATGCCAGCAGTCTCTTAAAACAAATGTTGGTAGTAACAGAAGTTTATTAGTTTACAGATAATAAACACTCAAACATCAAAGCTAGAAATGGAGCAAAAATAAAATAAAATTGCATTGAAAGTTTTCTAGCTGAATCCAGCTTAACATTATTGTTATCAGATAAACGAAACACGGAAATTTATACATAATATATTATGTATAGCAATGAGAATTTCCAATGCAACTTTAAAAATATTACTGAAAAATTGTAAGTTTTTAAAACTGAAAAGTTTTTATGCAATCGAACCCGGAACCTCTCACCCAACGGAAGCATAAAAACTTGTTACATTTTTCAGATATATTTAATACAGATATACATATTCTGTAAGTATATCAAAAAACTACTATTTAAAAAATCTTATTATAACTAAGTGTATACAATTTATAAAAGTAACTCTTGGAGCTCAAATAAAGAAAAACAGAAACAATGTATCAGTTATAATAATACGGGTTATCTATCATCTATATGTACCTACATTCCTACATGCCCAAAGAGCAGCAGTTTTTCAACAATCTTCTTATTCTAAACTGAGAATTAAAAATTTGGCTACCACCATATTGTGTCCATACCAACGTGGCTAGAAATAAGATATTTTTCCAACCCCTTAGAAAAATTATGGCAATTAAAAATGTTGTCAACATAATCCATAATATTTTTACAGTGAATACTTCTTGAAAACTGTGTGAAACTTGTTTTCAAGAACTAGAAACCACAGAGAATAATGGAGCCAAATTTTAAATTTGCCTTGAAGACATGCAGGTGATAAAACACCCTTGGTGAAAAATTCAAGACCTGATCGGAACTATACAAATAAATAGGCTGAAATGGATGTGAAAAATTCAACTTTCTGAACACCTTAATATTCCATTTTTCTTCCCTGCCCAAAAAAAAAATGGACGTTTTATTCATAACAAAAGATGGTGATAGTATTATACGTGTGTGTTATTATAAATAGATATTTATTTTGCATATAACTACAAGTATTTGTTTAATACAAAAAAAAACACGTTAAAGTGGGTATCAAAACTTTTAAACCCTAATGTCATAAATAATACTCTTATGACAATGAGCCACAAAGTGAAAAGTTTTATGCGATCACGTGCTAACCCATAATACTTATGTCATTATTAAACAATTAGGTAAGAAGTTATATTGATCGCACCCCCACAAGACCCCAGGAAAATTGAGAATATAATAATATATGAAAATTTAGATATTTCCATAACTTTTCTACGGGTATAAAAATAAAACGTTTTTCTTGTCTCCAAAGATGGATAACTAGTAGATCCAGAAGCTGAAGGTGGCCCAATTTTAAATTTAGAACAAAAATATGTATCTTCAAAAAATTGGAATCAATTTATGTGGACATTTATGCTCAGGATCCAAGTGATAAAACAACCTTAAGTGCAAAATATTTAAATTGTTCAGGAAAAAGAAAATTGTCATTTTACATTTTAAAAAATAGGACTTGTTGACCAACCATACTTATTTTTTAAAAAACAAATGACTTAGTATAAACACAGAATTTAATATTGTTTAGCTATATATTCTGTGGTATAGCTTAATAACAATGATGTTGCTTATTATAATGATAGTCTAGACCAGCGATTCCTACAGAGGGTTCCGCAGAACCCAAGGGTTCTGTGGAAAAGTACAAACCTAAGCTTTCGATTCTTACTTACTTAAAATTTAAAACAATTATTACATAATAAAACTGTAATTCAATCTTCACATTAATTTTGTTTAAAATATTCCTAATGAAGGATTTTATTCTTATTTTAAATTGCAGTGTCAAATTTGCTACTATTTCATAAAATAAAAGGAATTAGTTGAATGTTTTGTACCCTTAAAAGTTTAGGAACCGCTGGTCTAGTCAACATTATCATTGTCAGAATCAGTGTCATCCATAATGCTAAGTAGGGTACACTCATTTTATTACCAACAAAAACAATGATTGATAATAATTAAAGAATTGATATCAAGTAGGTACCAGATTGGATCAAAACTATTAATTTTAAATTAAGAAAAAATACCATTACCAGTAAAGAATGTTTGGAATTTTTTTCAAAAAGAATTGAATAAAAACAGTATAGTTTTTATAGCAACATCTAGGTTTAATTAACTGGAAAATTATGACTGTTTTCTAGTTTTCCATCAAAGAACAATCCTTTAAGAGCATAAATAATAAATAAAATTAACACTAACATTTTGTTAATTTCACACATTTCTTGCTGGGTATGGTAGATATAATAAAGTTCAGTTTTAATGCAGTCAAACAAAATCGCATAATTTTCGAATTGGGAAATTTACTGAAAAAGACACAGGGTTATATTTTGTTGGCTTCCACCACATTTTTAATCCATGAAGTATACAGGGATGGACAAAAGTCTGGACCAGGCCAAATGTCATCAGAAATACCCTTGGAAATACCTATTTATGGATTTAACCAATTTTCCTGTCTATAAAAGTATAGAACCATAATAATATATTTATTTTATAAAATAACCAAATCTACAAGGTGATCCCCAAAGTAGCTACAACTCTGGTAGATACCTAGATGATATATGTAAGTACATAATATTTTTGGATTGCTCAAATAATAATAAAAATAGTATAGGTAAGGACTCTTTTTCTATTGGGAAATTATAACTGTTACGAAAAAAATTATTACCTCACTAAATTTACTAATCAGAAATCATAAAAACAGTTTCACAAGTAAGTAGGGTTGACAATTTTGTTCTAAAAAAATGTAGAAAATTTATAAAAAAAAAATTATTGAGATTACACAACTTTTATTATGTAGATAAGCATATTGAGTCAAAGAATCAAACTTCTCCTTGGTATTACCTGCACATATACTTAACTTAAAAATATGTTAAATTATATTGAAGTTGCAAGAAAGAAAAAAACCATGGGCTGGGGTTAAGCAAAATCAATTTTGATGTTAAATCAATTAAGGAAAAGTCTTATCTGTTAATTACTTAGGTACATAATCTATTATTTGTACTTTCAATTTAAATAAAAACATGCCTTAAAAAAAACTAATTGGCATACACTTGGAATATTTGAACAAACTACAATTCGTTTAGTTTGTCAAACCCAAAAGTTTAAATGGCAAATGCATATCGACCATTTAGTTAAATATTAGACAGAGGAACCAATTCAGAGTATGTAGATCGATACAAATTATATAAGTTAGAAGGAAGCAACAATAATATGTAAACTTACAGTTTCAAGTGTCCTGTGGCGATGCAAAAATAATCCACAGGTTAACATAACCTCACATACCAGAAAATAGGTAGTATCATTGGCTCTCTCTAGCTTATAGTTTAAATAATTTTTACATCTAAGCCCTTGACCTTGAAATTGCATTATCTTCGATTATGGTGGGTACCTAGCCTCATTTACACTTAAAAATTCAAATAATACAAAAAATATATTATATTCTTAAAAACACACCTAATATTTATAACCAAAGCATTAACTTAAAAAAAGTTTTTTACATCCATCACTTAACCAACGGCCTCGTCTTTGAATCATCATCACAATGTACCTCTTTATATCTTCGAACCTCCTTCATGTAAACCGACCATGCATCTTGTGCATTGTTACTATCGTCCTCAACATTACGTACTTTTGCCACCATACCTGTCTTTAGCACTTTACCCCCTCTACGTTTACCAAATACAGGAAGCATTGGCTTCTTTGGCTCCGGCTGTTCGGGGGGCTCTTGTTTAACTTTTTGTATTTCTTGCAGTTTTTTGAACATTTCTAAAAATGACCCATCATTTTTAAAGGGTACTGGGCCTTGATCATACTCTGGTTCTTGTTCAGGTTCACATTCAGGCTCTTCAATTTTCATATCCTCTTCGCCTATAAGATCACCTTCAACATATCTTTCACTGTCACTATCTTCTCTTTCCTCTTTAATATGTGGTGATTTGGAACGCTTTTTCTCTCTATCACTTTTATGTGAACGTGACCTTGAATAGCTGCTTGATCTTGATTTATATGTCCTAGATCTTGAATTTGACTTAGACCTTGACTTAGAATGGCGTCTGATATGCTTCCTTCTCCTATGTCTATAGCTAGGACTTCGGGAACGTGACCTAGAAGAAGAGGATGAATACCTTCTGCGTCTTCTTTGTGATTTTGAACGTGAGCGTTTGTAACGGTCCCTTGATCGTGTCCTAGAACGCTTTCTTGAACGAGACCTAGATCGTCTAGAATAAGATCTTGAGCGCCTACGGCGTTTATATCGCTCAGAGCTTTTACTACGCGATCTATACCGTGTTCTTTCTGAAGAATAATCTCCTTCGCGGCCCTGGTAAACAGGATTTTTTACATAAGGATCAATACGGTCAATTGCTCGTTCACTGCTCCTAGTTGATTCATTTTTTTGGATGGAGAAATTGCTGTCTTCTTCAGGTGGGTCAAACTCTGTACCTGGAGGCGGCGGGTTGTTCCAGATATAGCCTGAACTAGAAGGGTTCATCTCTGTGAATGGAAGCCGAGTTGTGACCTACAAGAGAACTTTCCAGGTATAAAAATTGCTGAAGGACTGTCATGGCTTTTAAAAACTGCCGGTCTTAGGGCGCTTTAAATACAAACAAAGCCCCGGAATTAGGAGTCACTATGTCAAAAATGGGGGGATAAAGCATGGCAAAAAGGTGTTGGTACTTACAGTGTTAGGTAATCAATGAGCGAATGACGTTTTGAGCAAATCGGTCAGATTTTTGGCAAATTTTGTCATGAAATTACGGTAATATATTTATGACTTGATAAAGTTAATTTTCCACTATAAACGTTGAAGATTTTTGGATAATTTTGAGGGTTTTTTTACCTTATTTTTGTTCCTCAAACTTCTGATCAAAATCACACAAAATGGCTACCACAAATATTTTAGAACTAAAGTAAAGTGGCGACATCATGAAAGACGTGAAAAAGAACAACAAAATATCGTTAAATTAGGCATCTACAGTATGTAGGCTTTTACAGAGACCCCGTTATTCTCTGTGTAATTTATAAGAGTATTTACCAATAAAAATATACTTACCGGCCTATAGATGGAAGCGCACTGCACTACAGCACACTAGCAATGGAACAAATTACATATTGTTTTTTTTTTAAATTTTAGTTGTACATTTTAATAAAGTACCGGAGAATTAATTAATTTATAATTTGGATTTTTAAAATGGAAAAGCTGTTCATTAGTAAACGAAAGGTGTATAGTGAGGCTCAGTGGTCTAGGGGTATGATTCTCGCTTTGGGTGCGAGAGGTCCCGGGTTCAAATCCCGGCTGAGCCCAACTTTTTTTTTCTTTACACGGATGCAAAATATTCAACAGCACAGCAAAAAGGAACATTCGTTGTCGGTCTGACGGAAAAGTTTTTCGACAAAAGCTTTTAATGGTCACACTAATTTTTTTTCTATAACCACTGGTTTTGTAAGGATATTTATTTAAAATAGTTATTCAACAAGAGTGCATGTAAAGTAGGCATCTTCGTACGAATGGGATTTTTTTACGCACGCGCCGTAGGCGACAACTGCGATGATCTACATTGGACAAACAGCTGGAAATTTTGACACCAGGCCCAGGCTTAAAGAACACAAAACATATATTTTAAAAAACAAAATAAAACAGGGTTAGCTGATCACTGCATAAAAGACAATCACTCAATCTCTAACAACATAAAACCCATAATACTATACATACACAATAAAAGCAGAAAACTAAATCTACTATAGAAACAATAGCTATCAAAAAAGCCATAAAAAACAAACATATATAATGTTGCTAATAATCAAACCGAAATACCTTCAGGTGCTTCCCTAATTCTTAATAGCACACGAATTTAGGAATAAATATGTAATACCTTTAAAAATTAGGAAAACCCACAGACCATTCAATCTTCTAATCCTAATTTTAATTTTATGACATGTTTATATAATTACCATAATATGATATATAAATACCCAAGCACGTAGCCAGGGGGGGTCCAGAGGGTCCGGACCCCCCCGAAATTCTCAGAAAATAATTTTTAAAATAAAAATTTTAAATTTTCTATATATAATATCTACGTTTTTTCGGGTTAGGCTATCGAAACTAAGAATTTCCAAGTTTCGAGAGTCAAAAAAAGGGCGTGGCACCTAAAAAATTTTTGCTTGCCTGCGGCGCATTTTTTAAGATAGAAAGAAAGGCCACCCACTGCCGGACCCCCCCCCCCCCCGAATACATTTCCTGGCTACGTGCTTGTAAATACGTTAATGTCACGTAGAATTTAATAGTCCTAGTAGCTAGAAGACAAAACCTAACCTAGAGATACACCGATATCTAGGCTAGGTGAAGTACGAAGCAAAGCACGCATTAGGCATGCAGAGCGGAAATACTAATCGAGTGGTCCGAAGGTTTATACGCCCTAGGCGCTGAAACCGCAGGAACACGGGGAGTTTAGTCGGTAGACGGCCCCTTTAGGGTTGAATTCGACACTACTCTGCTTCACAGGGTGTCAGTCAGTCTTTAAAAGATTCTCGTCATTAAAAAAAAAATAGAGTTTAGTATCTTATTGTACCCCTTTGATAATGATTGCCAATGACCCGCAAGGGCCGAAACACGTGTCAGGAAACTGATTAAATTTGTGAAACATATAACAACGTAGTTATTATTTTTACTTCCTGTGCAATGTAAAAAGTTAAATTTTATACACATTCTATAGTGCGTAAAGTTAGTATTTTACACATGGTAGTGAAAAAAGCATTTTTTATATATGAATATAAGACTATTAAATGCATTTGTACTTAAAAATTGAAATATTTTTGATAGTTATATTTGCCCTTAGGGGGGCAAATCCCCCCCCCCCTCCCCCTCCCCCCCCCATGAGCTTGCTACGACGGCTTGATATGGGAACTTTTAGGAAGAAACTAGTCAGCTGTTAATTGTGGTTGTGAACTGTCAAAACGCTTAGTTTTTAAAAAAGCTGACTCTATATATTTGGTTACACGCCTTGTATAGTATAAAGATTTAAGCAGTGGCGGCTCGTTAATAAAGGGCTCTGGGGCGCCGCCCTCCCTGCAATTATTTTAAACAGAATCCAAGAATACTTTACTTAAAGAAACCAAGAACGCAATCTATGTAAGCAATCAATTAAAATAATTCAAACCAAACGTAGCCCTATTCCAACGGGCAGGCTATACTCATAGACAAGCGAGTTGCGCGCTCTCAAGGTTGTACTAAGCGCGGGCGACCGATTATTCGTCTCGATTCAATGCGAGTTGCCATGACTACAGAGGCGTGACGTCACCTACACATCGTACAACGAGCTGCCACGAATGAGCTCCAATTTTCCGCGCCCAACAGCTGTTCGCGAATCGCGATGCCACGGTAGAATAATCGATATATTATGTACTCTGACGATGCGACTTGTCGATGCTGCTAATGATTTGATTTATTAGTTACGTTATAAAGTTGGAAAATTTCGTCTAATGAAGGTCAGTGATTTACAGAAGCTTGTGTTTAGTTCTCTGAGCTTAAGTGAAAACTGAAAAACTTGATTTAAAAAATGCAGAGCGGCCACTATACCAATATTGAACATTGTACAAGTGCCATTAAAATGTAAAAGTAAGGCACAGTTTACGCGTAAGTTTGACAAAGAAATATATCATAAAAAATTCTGGATATGCGGTTGTGAGGACAAAAATTCTTTTTTTTTTGTTTCGTGTCTTTTTTTTGACGGGGATGATAATTGGACTATAAATGGGGTGCAGGACTTCAAAAATCTTTCAGAGAAAATAAAAAAAAAACATGAAATAGTGCAAAACATCGTCATAATGTGGTAAGTTTTCAGGACAAACTTTAACTTCTTTAAGTAGTGCTGCTTATGCTGATGAAATTAAAATTCACAACGAGAAAGAAAAAAAAAATCAACCCCCCCCCCCTTTTCCTACAGTCGCAGCCCATGTTCTAAACCTTGTTCAAGGTATTTGTGTCATAAAATATATCCTTCTCACGAATAACATTGCCATGGTAAAAAATAGGGGGTGGGGCCAGTTCTGCGGGCTTTCCTCACACTATCGTAGGATAGATACATGACATTTCGACGCAAAAATGTTAGCTCTATAATTTTATGAGATCATCAACAGCGTAAACTATTACGGAAAGTTAAAAATAAATTTCTAATTGAAAAGTTTAACGACGTGATATGTAATTTTGGATATAATGTGTTTTAAATGTTCCCATTACAAATTGATATTATATTGTCATTCAACCAGTCATCACCTAATATTTATTTCTGGAAATAAAAATCATATTATGGTATGGGGCGGATTAAGAAAAATTTGAAATTTAATTATCCAGGTTGTAGAGAAGTACCTATAAGTTCTACGTACGCGTCTCATATCGATCAATATACGTCAGTCTCATTTTAAATTTTTGCACGATTTTATAATCTACAAGACCAGTCTCTCTACATTTTTGCACAATTTAATATTTTACGACACACACATTATTAAGTTTTTGAGCGTCTTGTAAATTCCATCACAAGACATTCAATTATAAATGTTTGCATCCGTATGAATTTAAGATTTATCCATTTTAAATATGTGCCCACCTAAAAAGTCCTTTACGTTTATTACAAGGGCATGAGTATCAGACATACAAAATCCGTTGCCTTTTCTTGTTGCTAAGGGGCATTCATAGATATTTTCCTTTCGATAAGCAAACATAATCACGAAAGTCGCAAATTGATAGCCTCGCGCATGTAAACAAAGCTACAGACGATTAGACATGCGCACTGCAACATTATCATTTGACAAATGGGAAAATAGATAGGTCCGGGCTTAAAATTTTAAATTCTTGCTCAAGAAATTGCAAAACTTGACCATCAATTTATTTTTACGTGTAGACAGCTAAAATTTGCCCCAAATTCTTGCCAAAAAATTGAAATTTTTTCTCAATTTTGATTAAGTTGGAAAATGCCAGAAATTTCTGGCATTTTTAGTAGTTGCAAACCTATCAGATTTTGAGGATAGAAAATTGTTTTAAAGGGTTAGTTCCTAAAATTTGTTTAAAAATTAAACTACCTAGGTAGGTATTTACATTTTTTCTTTTATATAATATAAGTATAGAAAAAAGTGTCTTTTAAACTTTTTGAAGCAAGATATTGCCCAAAAAATTGGCGTATATTTTATTTGCAGTGCTGCAATCTAATTAGGTAAAGTAGAGTTCAAAATATACCGTTGATTTTTTGGCTGCAATAAATCCTTAATGATGTCTTAGGCCATAGAAGCTCATACATGTCCATCCTTCTCAGACATGCAGAGGGCTGGCCCTTAATATTTTACCTGCGACATGAATTATACCAATTGTTAAGATTTACCAAAACATTCATCCGGATAATCTGTCTTTGTCACTCTTTGTGTGTGTTTTTCTTTATTTTCATACCTTGTTTGTGTAGCTTAGGCCTAGTGAAATAAAGTCCTATATCAAGATACATCGCACTATACTCCATTTACTGAAAATACGAAATGATACCGGACCAGATATTCTAGTACCCCTATTTCGGCATAATAAAATCATACAACGGCGCAAAAATGGCGCCGAGCCGGTTCTGGAGCGTATTTTGAGCATGTCGCTAAAGAAGGACAGGCCGATAACAAGAGGTTTGTGCGCATGCCCAATGCTGCTGGGAGGGAAGGTATCTGACGTATTGTCCCATAATACGTAACTTTTGTTTGCGCAGGGGATAAAGCTGTACGTATATAAAGGTAAATGTCTATGGGGGCATCCCTTCATGCCTCTTCGATGACGTAATTTGATTTAGGTCACACAGCTACCTACTTATAATTCCCAAGACAAAAAAATGTTGTATAGATATAGACCTTGAGTAGGAATAAAATAAGAATAACCTTATTGATGAAGGAAAACAAGCTGGTGAGAGAATGTGGGTGGATTGCTAAATTATTTCCGGAGCCACTATCCATTATCAAAAATAATAAATAAACGATATAGGTATTCGACTTTTTTATGATGTAAATTAAAATTGAATTTTCGATAATGTTTATCAAAATTTGCTAGGTACATCTACATATAGCAAGAAGTATATAGGTACTTTTATACAGTCGCTGTATTTTTACAAAGCAACTTTTTAAATGTCGCCTGTAAACCCAACATAAAATTGAGATAAAATTAAGTTCTAGGTTTTCCAAATCGTAACAGATTAAGATAAATTATTATGAGAATTGATTATGACTTCATATTACATGAATATTAATAAAAAAAAAACGGTTACAGATTCACCGCCACTACACAAATATTAATATTACCATGCAATTTTATCATGTCTGGAACTTTTAAGATCTATTTCAATATTAGATACATTTAGCATTTCAATGATAATAAGAAAAATTTATGTAATAATATTGTTTTTATTTTTTTAAATATTCCATTTTTAATTAAGTTTTTCTTACAACACTTGTATACAGTGTCACCAGTAAAGTCCGGATTTTTTTTTATTAATAGCTTTATTCAAAATTTGACTTTGGCATCAAGTTCTGCTTCTATCGAGATGAAAATTAAGCAAAAAAATAGTAGTCACGTGATTCGCATTATCTGTCAAATTTTTATTTTTTTCAAAAAATAATTCAAAAGTTTTTGTAATGTAAGTAATTTCTGCAAATATCGAAGTTATTAGAAAAAGTTTTTTTAAATGCAGTTTCTAGCCCACATGCAAAATTTCAGCTGCATAAGATAATTTTGATTTTTTTACCCATATTTTGTAATAATAAGACTCAACGCAACCTAGGTACATAAAACTTCTTAGTTTTGACAATGCTTTATTTCAGATACATTTTCTTTAAAGTAGAGCCATAATAAATGTGTGTTTTTCTACAAAATCAAAATTGGGCTATTAAAATTTGGTCGCATGTGATGCAAAGCTTATTTGTTTTTGACCCTGTATAAGGTAACTTCATAAAATAAGTGTTTTTGAAAACGTAGTTTGTGTCTGAAAGTAAAAAAAATAAAAAATAAAGTAAAGAGGTTTAAATTAAATCGTTGAAAATAGATAAACTTTACGTTAAGTTAAACTAAAATTTATTTTCCACTTAATGAAAACTTTACTGATGACACTGTGTTCTTTTTGTCTTAATATTAAGGTGTATTACTTTCAGACACAAACTACGTTTTCAAGAATACTTATTTTATGAAGTTACCTTATACAGGGTCAAAAACAAATAAACAATCAAACAAATCACATGCGGCCAAATTTTAATAGCCCAATTTTGATTTTGTAGAAAAACACACATTTAATAAGGCGCTACTTTAAAGAAAATGTATCTGAAATAAAGCATTATCAAAACTAAGAAGTTTTATGTAGGTTGCCTTGAGTCTTATTTTGCAAAAGTGTTGCAATTTACAAAATATAGGTAAAAAATCAAAATTATCTTATGCAGCTGAAATTTTGCGTGTGGGCTAGAAACTGCATTAAAAAAAACTTTTTCTAATAACTTTTTTCGATATTTTCACAAATAACCCCACTTTTGAATTATTTCTTGGAAAAAATTAAAATTTGACAGATAATGCGAATCACGTGACTACTATTTTTTGCTTAATTTTCATCTCGATCGAAGCAGAACTTGATGCCAAAGTCAAATTTCGAATAAAGCTATTAATAAAAAAAAATCCCATATGATGCGGACTTTACTGCTGACACTGTATGTACCGCGGGCAAATTTTGATCTTTAACTCGTGGACTACGCAAGTCAGCCTTCTACTACAAGGCTAAAGTCAAATTTCTCTAAGAAGCATCGTGGCGTGGCTAAGTCATGCATCTATCATTTGTGGCACCCTGTTGAAGTCTGGTCTATAAGATGTTGACAATAGAGACAGGACTGGGCTAAGTTCTTTCACCATCGCATCGAATGGTTTATTAGCATATTATGGCTTACAACACTACAGCGTTAATTTTATTTATAATTGAAACATCGAACTCAACGTGCGATAGATTGAAAGTTATGGCGATATTCATTGGTAAAACATAGAAATACATTTGACATGTTACACAACCCTGACAACATACAAGAGTTTCGCCGCTCAAATATTCTAGTTACGAGCCAATCATGCAAGCGGTGCGCCTGCACATCTTTCGCGTTCAATGCTGCGTTACCATATTATAATTTATTTACGTTCGCGGCGTAGTACAAAGCCGCCAAAATGCCATGTGTTTTTAAATACAAACAGCTGGATTAGTTCTCCGTGCATGAGCGCAAAGTTTGGCAATCTATTGTACCGTAATTGAAATGAATCAACAAATAACATTAAATTTATAATGGCAAGCGATGATTAATGAAATGTTTGTTATTGGAAATAGCATTATTTAAATGTAACACCCTATATCATCAAATTATCATCACGTGGTTTGGATTGGCTTTAATAGCCATGCCATATGACAAAATTGATGATATTTTAAGACAGTTATAATAGTATCACCAGAACATACTAAAAATGTTACACTTTCATCTTTCATAACAGTGTATTGCATTGTAGTGATGGCACCAAACAAACATGACGAATAAAACTCGAAAGTTCGTTACCTTCGAAAGCCTTCGGCAATGAATGTCGATGTCGTCGATGACAATGGCATCGGTTATCTAGTGGTCGGTATTACTAAGAGGAAGAGGAGATCATGACGTTTATATACGATCAAGGATACCAACTTTGAAACTTGTTCGATTACTGGTCGATGTACCTTCTTATTTTTAAGTTTTCGCACAAGCCCAATTATTGACGTATATTATGTATATTGGCCAGATCGGACGTATAGGTAAATATTTATGAACAAAAAGTTAGGTCAAACTAAAATTTCAAGTATACACAGTTGTTGTTTTTCTTTCATATAATATATATGTCTCTTCTACACTTCAAGATTAATTCCATACAAGCTCCATTAAGGCAGGCCCGGTCCCAGCGCCCGGGCAACCCGGGCAGACGCCGGGGCGCAAAATATTGCCAAAGGTAAAACAAATAAGCGCCTGTATAACCTTCGATGTATAATATACTATTTAAAAGATGAGGCGCCCAAGTATTTTTTATAAATTCTGAAACAAAGCGGGTGCCTTTAACCCATTTAATAGGGGCCAAAAAAACATCGAAAATGGAACATCGATGATCTTTAAACCTCGATATTTATAGTCCGCCCTTAACGCGACGCGGTGAGCGCGGCGCGGCGACTAAAAAAGAAACAGTCAGGCTCAGTTGGATAGACTCGTGTCGACTTGTTTTTTTCTAAAATTAAAACATTGAAGGGAGCAAATTATTTGCAAATTAGTCACTGCAGAGTGCACAGAGAGCCTCTCCTTCTTAAAATATCACGTCAAAAAAATTAAATATTTTTGATGGTATAAGTATATACAGGGTGTTCAGTTAAAAACTTCCCACCTCGATTTTTCTGCTTTAAAATGAAAATGTGGAAAATCGCTCGGACCCGTCGATTTTTAAGTAAGAAATATAGTACTTCCGGTTTGGCCGGAAGTTGACACTATTGGAAAGATAATAAAAATCGAAGATAGGGACATACCCAGACAGCACACAATGTCTTAAAGACGTCGATTTTAGGTCTTAATTATGCCTGAACGCCTGCAGACCTACAAAAGACATCTTAAAGACTTTTTTTCAAGACATACATAAGATGTTGTAAGATGACGTCCATAAGATGTCGCTAAAATATCGTAAATATGACGTTCGTGTTTTTTTTAGGTTATAGCCCAGAGAGAGATTTGGCTCTCTTCTGTCTTTGTAGTATCCCTGTCTTTCTCTAGCTTACATATTTTTTAAATGGACACTTTGGATTGCCGCCATCTCGGATCGTCAGCTCGAACAAACCCGACCGTCGCCGTTCTCAGAACTTTTATTATTTTTTTGTATACTTGTCTAATCGAGTTTAAATGACTCTTACCAATTCGGACGTTTTCTTGAATCGTTTTTTTTTGTAAACGACAAACAATAGAGTTAAATTTTAGAATCGGTAAATTTGGCAACATCGCGAACAACTTAGGATTGGCAACAAAGCGCTCCCCTTTGCCATTTGAAATTGACGCAAGGTCAACACTGTCAACTGTCGATGGGCTTGATTTCTGATAGTTTTGCTAATGATGACTTGTAGTTTTTTACTTTCTACTTAGTGAACCGTTAAAAGAAAACGAATTGTAGATTAAAAAACGTTTTGTATGGTACATATTTTTCTGTGGTGTGTTTGTTTTTAGTTTTCGAATAATTAAAATTGGTCTATAATCAGTGGATGCAGTGTCAATAAATCTGCTGACAAAACATGGCTTCAAAACAGTAGAAAAGATGCCGAGGATGCCATCGCGACGTGGCTAAGAAGGGCCACAGATAGGCGAAATTCATTATTAAAAAAGTTTTAATTATGTAATACGTTAATAAAACCAATTATTAAGCAATATGATGTTTCATGTTTAACAAACAAAACAAAATGTTTTAGGGCTCTGCGGTTTGGCCTATAAAATGTATCTAAGGTGTCCATAAGACATGTATAAGGTATCCATGAGACATCTATAAGGTGTCCATAAGATATCTGTAAGCCGTCCATAAGATGTGGTATAGACGTTGGGTTTTGTAACATACGACCTTTTTAAGATATCCATAAGATGTCTTGATGGCGTTAAGAAACGTCCATAAGACGTCATGAATGTCTATTGTTGACATCTTTTGGATATCTTTAAGATGTCTTTGTGCTGTCTGGGTATGTAAGCCGTTTTGCTCTAAGACGTACAGTTAGAAAGCTAGACGCTGTCAAAGTTCAAAAATGTCATTTTTCAAGAGTCAGTATCTGGGAAACTGTTAAGTATAGACTAATAATGCTTTTATTAAGAAATGTTCAGAATTTTATGCAGAATCCAAAAAAATTATGTAAAATAGGGGTATCCATTTAAGATTTAGATCTTACCCCCCCCCCCTCCCTCCTAGGGGCTTGAAGTAACAAGATTGACAATATACGCAAAAGATGTCCCCCTCGAAATAAAAATCGACTGGTCCGAGCGATTTTCCACATTTTCATTTTAAAGCAGGAAAATCGAGGTGGAAAGTTTTCAAATGAACACCCTGTATATGTATATATTCAGGAAAAAATATGAAATAAAAATTTCAAGGGCGCTAAATAAGACCCTTGCCCGGGGGCGCCAGGAGGTCTAGAACCGGGCCTGATTAAGGTTCTACACCACTTTCTCTTCTCCTAAAACCATTAGCACCAAATATATTTTCTGTCTCCTGATGATGAACGTTTCTACGTTCGAAACAAATTTTGTGGATGAATACTTTTAGTTTTTTCTTTCTTTCCAATAATAGATAAGTAGGTATAAAATCTGTAATAAATCCCAGTCACGTGTGTCACCCTAGGGATTGGCAAAGGTAAACTGTACGTCATTATTACGCTTGTTGTAAACCGTCGCATTGATATAATTTTTGTACTTCTTATGAATCAGGCAAACAGTTTCCACAATAAACAGATTAATAACAGTAAGAATTCTTTGGTTAATAAAAAGTGGTTCACAATGTTCTCTATACTTCTTACACCGCAAAGATATCTTGTAGCCGCCTTTTGTATGACCAAAATAGATCTTATTTGTTCTTGATTACAGAACGCCCAAAAGGCTATTCCATATATATCGCAGGAACAAAATCATTTTCTAATATCACTAAATTAAAAAGTAAGAATGCTGGTTTTATTGACATTAAAACACAAACAATTCGATTCGCACCACTTATTTCTTCCAAATCCTCTTGAATAATTACTTCCAATTCGTTCGAATCTACACCCCTCCACAATATATAGTGGTGTCATCAGCAAAGATTGTAAAAGTGCCCCTTATTTTTAATTTAGGTAAATCATTCAAATATAGCACCTGGACCCAATACCGAGCCTTCGAGGGACTCCACTGTCCATAACTAATGGGCTTGAAGCCTCGATTTCCTGTTTGGACTATATATGTTTCCTGTCAGGAAGATAAGACGACACTCCTAATGCCATAATGTTCCAGCTTTGCTAGTAATATCTTGTGGCAAATAAAAAATTACAATTTTCAGGAAAAACTAAATAATTTGGCACACTGTGTAGATAAATTCGTGTACCATAATCATAGTCAATAAATTAGTCATTTATACTAATTCCCACATTAGTTTACCATACCACCAAAAAATGCGTGAAGAGAATTACCGAATAACGTATGAACGTAATATATGTATATAACGTAAGAAGTAATGCGCGAAGTCTCAATTAGTTCTATTTCGGTGGGCCTATTTTTATTAAAAATAAACATGTCATTAAGAAAATAATTTATCGCAGAATATAGTACATTGTTTATCGAGAAACATGAGTGCGGGAAAAGCGCGAATTTTGTTTTTGGTTTTCTTGGGGGTTTTTAAGGTGCACGGGGTAAGTATATTTCATAAATAGTACCTATTCCTTGTTTCATAAGTTTATTTAAATTACATGTCCTTCAGTAAATGATCACGATCAGGCTAATATACGGGCTGTCCAATATGTAGACGTTGAACGTTCCACTATTGGGATATCGAAAACCGCAATAGAGTTGATTAAATAGATGGTAAATTTTTGAGTAAATACAAAATATGAGAAAAAAATTGAAAATTCTGTAACCTTGCCATGTTATTTCAAAAGTTCCCAAAATTGTGATTTCTGATAATTAACGAATCAATAGTTCGGCGACAAAACTGCAAATAGAAAACTTCAAGTATTTTTAAAACCCTATCGAATGGAGGCATTACTGCATTAGGGTCTTAATGGACGCCATTACGTCTCACTTTTTTTTCTAGTTTATTATTATTATTTTATTATTATTATTTTATCAATAGCAAGCGGAAAGTCCGATGAAGCTATTGTTTTAGTCTCTTTGATTTGTTTTTTTTTCTTTAATTGTTCATCGTGATTTAAAATGTCTAAAAGTCCGTTGGTATGTTAAATTCTTACGCGAAAGTTATTTAAACATGGGTTTGTTTTGTTTTTCTAATATATACAGACTGTCCGCGGATTGGGTTTACACCCAGACAGCACACAATGTCTTAAAGACGTCGATTTTAGGTCTTTATGTCTGAACGCCTGCAGACCTACAAAAGACATCTTAAAGACGTTTTTTTCAAGACATACATAAGATGTTGTAAGATGACGTCCATAAGATGTCGCTAAAATATCGTAAATATGACGTTCGTGTTTTTTTTTTAGGTTATAGCACAGAGAGAGATTTGTCTCTCTTCTGTCTTTGTAGTATTCCTGTCTTTCTCTAGCTTATATATTTTTTAAATGGACACTTTGGATTGCAGCCATCTCGGATCGTCAGCTCGAACAAACCCGACCGTCGCCGTTCTCAGAACTTTTATCATTTTTTTGTATACTTGTCTAATCGAATTTAAATGATTGTTACCAATTCGGACGTTTTCTTGAATCGTTTTTTTTTTTGTAAACGACAAACAATAGAGTTAAATTTTAGAATCGGTAAATTTGGCAACATCGCGAACAACTTAGGATTGGCAACAAAGCGCTCCTCTTTGCCATTTGAAATTGACGCAAGGTCAACACTGTCAACTGTCGATGGGCTTGATTTTTGATAGTTTTGCTAATGATGACTTGCAGTTTTTTACTTTCTACTTACCGTTAAAAGAAAACGAATTGTAGATTAAAAAACGTTTTGTATGGTACATATTTTTCTGTGGTGTGGTGTTTGTTTTTAGTTTTCGAATAATTAAAATTGGTCTATAATCAGTGGATGCAGTGTCAATAAATCTGCTGACAAAACATGGATTCAAAACAGTAGGAAAGATGCCATCGCGACGTGGCTAAGAAGGGCCACAGATAGGCGAAATTCATTATTAAAAAAGTTTTAATTGTGTAATACGTTAATAAAACCAATTATTAAGCAATATGATGTTTCATGTTTAACAAACAAAACAAAATGTTTTGGGCTCTGCGGTTTGGCCTATAAAATGTATCTAAGGTGTCCATAAGACATGTATAAGGTATCCATGAGACATCTATAAGGTGTCCATAAGATATCTGTAAGCCGTCCATAAGATGTGGTATAGACGTTGGGTTTTGTAACATACGACCTTTTTAAGATATCCATAAGATGTCTTGATGGCGTTAAGAAACGTCCATAAGACGTCATGAATGTCTATTGTTGACATCTTTTGGATATCTTTAAGATGTCTTTGTGCTGTCTGGGCAATAGTACAAATGGATGAAAAATTTCATTTTTCGGGAAAAAGTAATTTTTGATCAAAAGTTTTGCTTGTAAAAAAATGCAATTCACGAAGAGAAAATTTTGATTTTTTATACATGATTTTTCTCCAAGAGTAAACTACCTTTATTTTTCATTTTTGAAAATGCCAATTAGAAAAATTATTTAGAATTTTAACTGCATTATTCCTAACCATCTTTTGTAAAAACAAGGATTTTTTTTTACCTTTTTATTACTTTGCTTTACGTATAGGGCAAATTTGAAGTTTTCAAATAGAATTTGATGTGTTTTGAAAATGTTGACCTTAGAACAAGGGGTTAGTTCAATGTTACGGTGCGGGCAAAAGTTCTTACAACTTTGTGATAGAGAAATTTAATCAAAGATACCCTAACGTTTACGACGTCTCAAAAATGAGACTTCATAAATTATTAAGAAAATTTTAGCGAACTGGCTGTTTCCAATTTAAAAAAAAACTATGATCGGAATGACGCAGCTTCCCTAATCGTATTGCAGTCTGTTGCTGACAATCCTACCCTTTCATTAAGAAACCGAGCTCATGAACTTGATGTAGTAAAAAAACTCATATTCAGTATATTAATTGGCATTTTGGTCAAAAATGAAAAATAAAGGTAGTTTACTATTGGAAAAAAATCATGTTTTTGAAGTTTTTGCGAACCCTGTATAAAACATCAAAATTTTCTCTTCGCGAACTGCATTTTTTTTACAAGCAAAACTTTTTATCAAGAATGACTTTTTCCCGAAAAATGAAATTTTTTATCCAATTTTTGTGCTATTGTAAACCCTATCCGTGGACTGTAAGTACATACTTTTCTCTATTAAACACAAATATTTTAAACAAAAGTAATAATTAAGCTCAGGTTTAACAAACTTATTTTCACTAAAAACCTTCAAAGTTTTTCGGAAAAAAAATCGTGCATATTTTTAATAAGCTTAAAAATCTACCCATAAACTTTATTTAAACGAATCCTGTAACTTTTACAGTTTCCCAATGTGGTGGAATAATAGACAGCCTGTATAGGGGCAGATTCTATATCATTTTTTTAAATGAGATTCCCACTGCTGTAACATTATTCAGAGAAAAAATATGTAACGTAGATCACGTACATCATAAATTCCTGACGCTACCTATAGCCCATTTTACCTAAAGTCGCCACAGTGGTTCTTTTCCCGTGCGTCATCACTTTTACGTCATCAAAATCGTATGAATCAAATCAAAATTACGAGACGAAAAAAGTCAAAACTAATTCTAAGTTCATAAAATGGACGTGCCTGCCTACCGTTTGACGTACCTACATAATATCACGAAAAATTATTATTTATTTTAAGTTTTGCCCGGCATTCTCTATTATCTAAAAGAAATTGACAAACAAATGTTTATACATTTAATACTATTTTTAAAGCTTAAAATCTACAAAAGTTTGGAGTTTTATAGACTATTAAAATCGCAAAAGTCAAATTTTTAACATCCTTTCATTTAAGGGAATTTAGCCACTGCCGTAAACGTTTCAAAGAACTTTCACGGTTAGAATATTTAAAATAAATAAATTAGTTATTATAAAAATCCATAAATACTTACCGCCAAAACATATGGTGGGTATAATTACCCCTAAAAAGAACTATTTTTAGAAACAGGAACAGTTCTAAGGCACACAGATTTACAAAATACGAATTAGATTGGCAGATCAAAATAAGGTTGACAATGACGTTCTAAAATACAACGGTTGTCAACTAAACAAATAAAGAAAGTAATTAACTGACGTTTATAGTTTTATCCTTGTCTAGCACGTTATATTATTGCGGAATTTTGGAGACGTTCTTTTATGCTTTTATTCAAACTTGTTACTATAATAAACAAGGATGCAGAGTTATTAACCACGTCGAGTCCTGATCATTGATTGATGACGCACGGGCAAAGATCCACTGTGGCAACTTTAAGTCTATTTATAGTTCCCAAAGTACAGGGGGTGTCAAATTTATTATTTTCTTTAACATTTTGGTAAATATTTATCTTAATAATGGCATGATTTACACGAAATTTGGTATGTAGAGGTTTTTTAGGATAAAAAATCGAGATGCGATTACAGTTTCGATGTAGGTACATTGCAGAAGGTGTCATCAGCAGCACTTCGCATACATCTTAAGCGCAAACTTTTTGTGCCTCGGTATATTAAATTTCTAGTTAAGGATTCTTATTCCTTGGCATCTTTTGTCCAAGAAAGGTATATTTAGTATATGTGTCGCTTCGAGTAGCCGTTTTTGAAATAATCGTGCTGAAACAAAGCCTGGGACTGAAACTCATCGTAGCCCCGATCCCCGATCACTCTTTATAGCCATAGCGAAAAATTTAACAACTAAATTACATTGAAGGACATTAATGACAAAACTTTGTCGTTTAATTCTAAATTAATCATTTAATTCCTAAATTTTTCGCTATTGCTCAAGTGAAGGCGGACTATGATGAGTTTCAGTACGCAATAAAACATTTTAATTCGATTATCTCAGAAACGGCTGCTTGAAGAGATACCTACTAAGCCCTAAAAACCTCTATATACCAAATTTCGTGCAAATCATGCTATTATTAAGAAAATTACATAAATTTATTTTCAACCAATTAGAAGGCTCCTTTTTTATACGTTGCTTATATAGCAACGTGAGATTATCTGTAGTAATATATTAAGGGATGGGGAAATTATCGAAAATCCTTCCGAAGATTTTTTGCCGTGGAAATCGCTCGAGGGCTTGCCCGATAGAGCGACTGCCTAATGGCAAAAAATCTGAGAATGATTTTCTGATTATTTCCCAATCCCGAAATGTATTTTGAAGATTATTTACCAAATAAAAAACTAACGATTTATGTTGCACAATTTAATGTATTGCAATTAAACACACAATTATAGTATACTGTATAACAGAATGCTAAGAGGTGGAGTTTGAAGAAACAGAGCCAATTTTCGCTGCTGTGGTCTCTTCACAAATATCCATTCTGGGATGAATAGGTTGAGTACTGATGGGTGCAGCAGGGACCATGTTCTTGTCGTCGTTTCCTCTCATCCTCTAAATTATATTCTCATGGTGCTCTTGATCGATTTGCAAGTACGGCCTGATTGATGCAGTCGATGAATGGCCTGTGATTTTTATCAGCTGCTCTTCCTGGACGCCGCTTTTCGCAAGAGCAGACACAGCAGAAGCTCGCAGCGAATGGTTTGTCACTTTTTTCCCTGTAAGTAGGCCAGCTTCCTGTGCGCAAGTTTGTGTCCATTTGGACAGTGTGTTATTTCCAACGGGAACATTTTTGTACCATGTCTTTTTGGTCGGATTGACAATGTATGACCTTGGATTATCAATACCCTGCCTTTTCTGGATTCTGGAATTGCTTCCATACGAAGTCTCTTGATCGCTTTGTATTTTCAGATCCATTTTTATCGACATTTTTGGTGATTTCTTCGAGAGAAAAATCTCCAAAACGTTCCATTTTTGTAAAACGTTGATATCTCGAAATGACACTTTGGCGTTTGTTTGTATTTTATTTGTTCTCACCACGACAATAAAAAACCTGTTGTTACAGACGTGTGATTTTAACTGTTGAAAAGTGCGATTTTTAGTCTTGACGGGTGAGATTTTCACTTTTGACAAGGGTGATTTTTACCGGAGGGCGGGAGATTATCGCTGAATAATCAGGTGAAAATCAACCCGCTTTTATAATGGATGAGGTAAATAATCTGTAGTAATATATTAAGGGATGGGGAAATTATCGAAAATCATTCCGAAGATTTTTTGCCGTGGAAATCGCTCGAGGGCTTGCCCGAGAGCGATTTCCTAATGGCAAAAAATCTGAGAATGATTTTCTGATTATTTCCCAATCCCGAAATGTATTTTGAAGATTATTTACCAAATAAAAAACTACATTTTTGTGATTTTTACCGGAGAGCGGGAGATTATCGCTGAATAATCAGGTGAAAATCAACCCGTTTTTTTAATGGATGAGGTAAATAATCGCGATAATTTTGTTACTTCCGCCTATTAACTTAATGAAATTAATAAATGTTAATTTATTCTGTCAAAAATGAAGTGCTTTATCTATTGGCAAAATATACGTCACTCGGAATAAAATCAAAATACATTTTGTTGCTAACTTATAGTTTTTATTCATACTAACCAATTGGCTTTACATATCGAACACCGGGGCTAAAAGAGACACATCAAAAATTTAACTAAACTCATCGGAAATAGGTTTTTTTAAAGTTTCATTTGAAACTATGTAGACATGTTATTTCAGATGTTATGGTTGAAAACGAATTAATGTTTTTAATGTTAATAATGGTTTTCTTATGTTTTTGTTGATAGAAATTTTCCCTCGTCTTCGACTCGGGATAATTTTCTATAATATATGACCTTGAAAAAAATTATCGCAATAATTCTGCTGCTAGGGAGATTATAAGTGATAATTATTTACAAAAATGTTAAAGAAAATAATAACTTTCACACCCTTTATGTTGTAACTATAAACGGACTATATCCTTATATTTTACCTTCAGGAATTTGTGATATACCTACGTTACCCATCCTTTATATATCTGAATGTTAATATACTTGAGCATTTAAAATTTATTTAGAATCTGCTCCTACACACAGGCTGTTTTTATTAGTCCACTATTGGGAGATCCTGACAAACGTGTCCCAACACCCAAAATAAGGATTCCCTGTAATAGGCTATGTTTCTTGACAATTTGATCAAAATTATGTTATTTTAACATTTTGTGTCGGCTACAGAGCGAACGGTGACAATAGGTAAATCGTGATCAACAGGTGCATTTGACCTTGAGTAGGTACTAAAATTTTTCTGCACACCGGCATCTCCGAAAATAAATCTAACGAGTCTATAGATACCTATATTTACGTATGTAAATATACTTTTCTTACCTACTGTATAAATATAAAGTAAATATAATATAATATACCCACCTAAGTAAACAGTACCTATGTACGTAGGTATACCCTCGGGTATATAGGTTCCTTATATATTAGCACAGGTAAATAAAAATTTGAACAAAAATACCTTTTTATAATATCTATAGGTACCTACCTACTACATATTAAATTATGTACCTATACAAGTCTTGATATAAATATGAAAAACTTCACTTGCCCTTGCTCTCAGATGGGAACCTGAACTATATAGTAGTTTTTTTGTAATCAACGAACCAAATCAAGGATCTATAATAGTTATAAATTTGTACAATATACCTAAACTGACTATATACCCATATATCTAACAAGGCACCAAATAAAAAACACTTACCATTTGTTTTAATGACTCTCTGTTACCCCTGCTTAGTTCTCTGTCCTGATATGGAGCTCTGCAAACACTGAATGTTATTTATTTTACCAACACTTTGTTTTAACGAACAAAATTATAGCCTTTTAAATAACAAGTATTTGTAAATTAATGTGTCGATTTAAAAATTGGTATCAACGATCATTGCACTGTGTATTTAAGAAGCTATAAAAACTACTCCCCGAATAATGATCAACTTAGAGCAAACCGATTGTGTTACACATCACCCCCTAAGGCAACCCTTAAACCTCCACACATGGAGCTCGTATATGACACAACTCAGCCTTTACTTTTCTATGTTATAGTGCAGGGTACCAAAAAGATTCCCCATCCTATAACTGAAAAATCCTTGTTCTACGTTCACTCTAAGTTGACTCCGATTCTCCGAAAAAACCGTTTTAGAAAAGATTATTAATTAAGGCCGTTAATTGGAATATCTGCAATAAAGGAAACACAAATTAGTAACATAAATAATAAATATAATAAACACTGGGCAAAATTGTGCATTTTAAAGATGCTATGCCATAAAACATTAACAAAAGTAAATACAAAACGTACCTTGAATATTGCAAATGCGATCTATCCTATTAACGAAACCTTCTATAACTCCAATTGTGATCAAAACCCGATTCAGGAGTTCCAGGAACGACGAATTCTATCTCGGGATAGCTTCCCTGCTTCTCACTGAACACGCGATGAAAGCAAAAAACTTTAAATTACTTTAAAAACAAAGCAGCATCGAAAAACAAAACAATTGAATTTCCCGGGAAGCTGTTTGGGCACAGAATATTTGTTCCGTACTCTGTGTTGTTTGGGTATTTGCTTTATCACACAGAGAACAGATAGGAATAATACGGTCACTGGGGCGACACCCCAAGGGTTTCTTTATTAGGTCCGTGAGCGATACTCTTTTAAACTCTTACTTTAACTTTTTAAAAGGGACATCAAAATGATAAACTATGAAATGGGCTATAAATCATAAACACATCCTTTATAATGACGGTAAAAGTCAAATAGGCTGTCAATTAATTTAAACGGCTTTTGTTTTTTTTTTTTTTTTTAATTATTTATTTTACGTCGGCCTTTTTCCGCAACGAGGCCAATCACCGACGCCAGGGAATTTGTCACACACTATCTGGTAATTTTGCCGAATCCCTCTTTGTCGAGGGTAGGGTTCTTTAACGTGCCAACATCCATGACACGGGGCCCACAGTTTAACGTCTCTTCCGAAAGACGGCGCCACCTCTTAAACCAAATTCCAAATTTAACATCGACGTTGCCGGGAATGGAACCCGGGCCTACGATCTGTGAGGCTGCTGCGCTGACCACCAGACCACAACGTCGACTGGCTTTTGTTGTTAATCAACAATAAACGCTGTGAATCTTTAGGTGGGATACCATAATAAAATCTATATAAAATCCGTAAAATGTCAAAAATTGTAGAAAAAATTGCTTTTTTAAAAACTACAAGACCAAGATGCCTTAATTCTAATTGGACAAATATACTTACACCCGGCCAATAAAATGCCCAATCCTCGTGTGATTTTCGCCAAATTGATAAAGTATCCAAAAACTTTTTGTTATGGGCTAGAGCCCCAGATGTTACAACTTGCAGTTTTCAATTAATAAAGAAATAAGAAAGGTAAAACCAATTAGAATTACCCCATTACCTTCCCGTGGTGGAACCGTCCAGGATAGTTGGTATGCGGACAGGAATAGAAGGATTCTTAGGCCTTTCTACTTACCCTCTTGTATATCGTAAACTGAGTTTCACTTCATCTTCCCTTCGTTCATTACACCTTTTATTACCTCAGGAAACATTCGCCGGTAATCAAATAACTTCTGTAGTTGCCGCTCGTCCCGGTCCAGTGCGCGTTCGCACACACTTAACAAATAATATAGATATAAAGGCGCGTTTGGTATTATAATCTGGATACGGAGCGATTTTTAGTCACGTGACTCTAGATTAGACGGAGCGATCGGTAATAAACGAACGAATTGGATTTGTGGGTGACGTGGTGTTTATTTATGTTTGTTTTATGGCATAGATAAACCTAACCTCCTCTTTTATAGTTTATACAAATTTTTATTTAATTTCTTCAAGATATGAATATGAATCAGATAAATGTGACTATTGAACAATGCGTAGTGATTATTGTTCATGGACATCAAATTAATCAATCAATCAAACTTTATTGTTCAAAGAAAATTACATTCTTATTGACAAAGTGTGTCCTTACATTAACAATAAATAAAAATAAATATAAACATGTGAACAAATAAATTACAAAATACATACACTTAAACATATCTACCAAAAACACAAATATATATAATAACAATAATAAACAGCAAAAAAGGAATATAGGTACATTACAAATTACAACAAAGTCAATATAATATTTAAAATGAAACTTAAACAAGACCTACAAAATTATTTAAAAACGATCGTCAAAAAATTCGGTCACTGTATAATAGTAGGATTAGTAGGCTTTTTCCAGCAAAAACGTCTTCACAGCCGGTTTAAATTTTTTAAGGGTTCCCAGCGATCTAATACCAGCTGGTATTATTGGATTATATTTACCAACGAAGATGATGAAAACCCTGGAAATTTTTTGTTCTTCCACATCATATAGTTCCACTTCCTGCATATTATTTTCAGTCAAATCACAGAAAAATAAAGGCTTTGTTCAATCAAACTACCAAAATTTTAAACCTAAATATAAACATCAAACTTAACCTCACAAATTCAGCTGAGAATAATCGCTTTCCTCGGTCAAAATACTCCGAGCAAAAAGATTATCCTCGGAGCGCTCCGATTTTAATTGCCGAACTGTTGAGATTTATTTCCCCCCATTTAGATGTCATAAACGAACGATTTAGATTAATCCAAGCGGTCTGAGGTAATTGCCGAACGCGGCTATTGACGTTCCTAAGTCTGGATCCACATACATCCGTGATACGCATCCGTTGTGTACCACATGATTAATATGAACCAATGAAATTTTAGGGAATAAAATTTCATTGGTTCATATTAATCATGTGGTACAGAACGGATGCGTATCACGGATGTATGTGGATCTAGCCTTAAGTTAAATCTTGCTGACGATACGGTCACAGCGATCTTTAGCCTGGATCCACATACATCCGTGATACGGATCCGTTCTGTACCACATGATTAATATGAACCAATGAAATTTTTAGGGAATAAAATTTCATTGGTTCATAGTAATCATGTGGTACACAACGGATGCGTATCACGGATGTATGTGGATCCGGCCTTAGACGGGGCTGTGATACGGCCATGACGTGCACCAACAAAAACGTAGCACATATACATAGATGTTTGCAAATTCAGCTAAATACGCTTATTGACCATTTTCAAAAATGGAAAATAAGAGTTAACGCTGAAAAAACACAAGCCATTCTCATTTCCAACAAGAGAAACAATATCATCAATATCCCAAATCTTGACCTAGACAACACCGAAATACCATGGAGTGACACCCTAAACCCTAAAATACCTCGGCGTCACTCTCGACAAAAAGCTCACCTGGGCCCCCCCATTTCGACAACAAAATAAAAACCGGAAAGCAAAAATTTGGGGCACTTTACCCTCTTCTAGGCCGCAAAAGCAAACTGTCGCTCAAAAACAATACGCTACTATACAAACAAGTAGTGCGCCCCTCCATACTATACGGAAGTATAGCATGGAGCCAAGCTCCTAAAATACGCAGAAGACGCCTACAAACATTACAAAATAAAATTCTTAGAGCCATCACAAATGCGCCCTACTACATTAGGGGAGCGGCGATCCACCGCGACCTTAAGGTAGAAACCATACATGAATTCTTAAACAAAAGGCACGCTGAGTTTTTAGGAAAAAACAGTTTCACCCTAATCAACTAATACAAAATTCTTTCCCCAAAAATCACGACCCAAATCCGCACAGAGTACGACATAGGATCATTAATGCTCCTATCACCCATTAACAAAAACCACAAAAATAACATCTTAATCATCAAGCAAAGCTTGATTGTATGACAAGTTGTTTGATTACTATATTAAATCAATCAACTAAAATTAATCAATTGATTGATGATTAATTTTAGTTGATTGATTTAGTAATCAAACAACTTGTCATACAATCAAGCTTTGCTTGATGAATCAAACCCAAAAAATTTGGTTAATTTTCAAAAAAGTAAAAATTTTAGAAAATAAAAGTTTTTTCTTCTTGAAGAAAAAAATATATTTTCGGAAATCCCCCACTACAAAATCACTAACGTCCACCAAAAGGACAACTTTGTCTTTTTAATCTCAGATTTTCAAAAGTGTAATAGAGTGCCCAACGGCACTAGTACAATAAAAACAAGTAAGAAGAAGATAATAATATATAAGTTAAATGTCCGAGAGCACAGAAGCGGAACTAAAAATCCAAGGAGAGCAAAAAAATAATTATAGGTATTTATACCTTAAGTACTTTTTTAACAACAAACAAATTTTAAATTAGGAATTTCATAAAAATCTCTGTAATAATTTGGGTTTAAGTATCAGCATTATTATTCAATAACTTTCTATTCTATATTCTAGAAGACATCTACTCCCCCGCCTAGTGATGAAACATCACTTTTTAGTGACCATTGCGACTTAAGACCTCTCGAATCCAGAATTAGTCATCTTGAAGACCATTTTCAAGAAAAATTCAACTCATTAACTAATGAAGTAAGAGCTGCAGCCAGACGAATAGATTACCAGAACAAGGATATTCAAAAAGGTGTTGATGAATGTAGGAATGATATTGAGAAGTTTATGGGTAAGTTTCAGTTTGTACATTATAAATTAGTAGGTCAGGGTTGGCTTAACGCCAAGCAAGTAGGTCCAGTGCGGCTTTTTAGTGGATTCGGAACCACAGTTCAACCGGCAGCTGTTATTCTCCGAATATTTACTGTTTTTTTTGTGACCTTGACGGGAGCAGCATATTATATCTTCGTGGTACGACTTTGAGTGATGTTGGCTGCAAAGTTCCCCAATCCAATCAGAATCAGTATCACTTCCAGGGCATTGTCCGTATATTACCGATTCCTCTGATTCAAGGCGTCCCCCCAATGCATCCGGATCGGTACCATCTGTTATACATCCCTTGTGGGGTGGTGCACTGTCCAGAGTGTCCATACTCAATCTTTCACTTAGATCGGGCAGTTCAAACTAAACAATATGGCAAAAGTATTGCACCCAAACGAAATATAGAGCCTGAGGGTTATTTCACGGCTGTACCATATATCGACATCGCAATTTAACGGTAGTATTTTTTCCAATGAGAAAGCCAGTATTTGCTACAGTTTGTTACATATGTAACACCATATTATATAGTAGGTATGTATGCAGTACCACAGCCTTCTTGACGTTGTGAAGGGGGCTGTAAGTACCACACCACAGCCTTCTTGACGTTATTGTGAAGGGAGCTGTGGTAGTATGGTCGCCCGTGAAACGAACTAAATAATTCCGCCAAAATGTACTTATTTATTTCTCATTTACGTCGGTAACCATGCAGGCTGAAGGAGATCAGATATCACCCTGAAATTAATAGGTCATACGTTATTAATAAGTGAAAACTATAGGGTTCCAAGTTTTAGGGATACATCCAGGGCCATTGATAAGAGAATGTTAAGGGATCAATTCCCCTCTGTATAGTTGGGCAAGTAGCAAGTATGATGTTATTTATGAAGTGTGCTGTAACCACGTATGTTTTGAAAGATAGTGTTATCTGCGCTCAAGTATATTATGAAATAACCGATAGAGCGTTTGGTGGGCGTGTCGGTGGTGTACCTAAGTTTTGAAAATACGCAACACTGAGAGGGTCGAGGCAGCAAAGGAAGTTGAAAAAATTTAAAAAAAGGATAATAATAAAAGTGCTTTTTACCTAAACCTATTGAACAGGCATGTCGTACATGTCAGCCAACATGACAAATACCATATAGCCTTCTTGATTTTAAAGAGGTGTGTGAGGCAGTATGTTTCACTTACTCCTTCTTAAATCCCAGAAGGTTTTGACAAATAATACAGATGGATCTAACTTTTAATTTAATAAAAGAAAGGTAACAATCATGATAACATTAGCGGACTTTAACGCTTTTTTTAGGAAGGACGAGAAGGGACAACGATCCGCGAAGGTTACCGACCAATGAGAATTTGGATAAAACAATAGAGAATGTGTCTAGAAACCTTGAGCTAACTACAACAACGTTGCACTTTATAAATTTGGATTTGGGAACTATCAAGACAAATATTTCAAACACCCTTGATATTACAAAGTAAGTAAACGATATGCACCGTTTTTGTTATCAACAAAAGTTTATTAACCATAGTTATAGTATATAAATTGAAACGCCCTATAACCGGGGCTGTTTTTCGCGTAAAAAATTTCGATAAAATTAAAAGGGTAAAATAAAAATAACTAATATTTTTGGGATCAGTAATATGTGTAGAGAAACCCTCGTTTTAAAAGAGCTAAAAAGACACAAAAAGTGTAAAATTTTACCCTCATATCAGCAAAACGGCCCGTACAGGTCGAATTATTTACTTTTAGAAAAATACATGGCCTGCACGCTACGCATCCCCACCCCAGTGCTGAAGGCAGGGGTAAACATATAAAAGCGAAAAACGACGCGCAAAACAGGAGACTCGATATTTCCCAATCACAAATTAAGGTCGTTACGCTGCCAGTTTTTTCTTTGGTGTCGGTTATGTATTTTGTATTACAAATTATTGGATTTTTTTCTACTTATCCTAGATATCTTCCAGCGCCGATCGACCGCACGGTTCACCAATCCGAAGTCGACACCCGTGGTGCGCTAGAAATCTTTGAGAACGGAATTAAATCCAAACGCTGAATTGGGGTATTAACAACAATTTGTTGGGTACAACTGCAAATTGATCAGACAACATCGGCGCCGAGCTTTGTTTACGGTTCACTAATCCGGGCATAGCTCGTGGCTCGTGGTGCTCTTTTATTGTGTCGCCAAAACGCAGTAGAAAAACCCGACGATTGCAGTTAATAAGCAAAGACAGCAACAATCTTAAATTCGTAATTATTTAAAGACCGCACCATATAAAAATTTAAATATTCTTTTACTTCAATTTCATTCTTACAAATATTTTACTCAAAGGTTATAATCAGAAAATTATTAAGACAATATGGGGGATTTAAATTGCAAATAAAGTTCAGCCAACAAGTCTGCAACACAAATTTGGTTTTTAATTGTTTTAAAATAAAAAGATACGGTAAACGGTACTATTTATAACTGTTACAAAATCAATACACTTTTGCTTTCTAAGGGTCATAAAATATGAGTCAAAGTCGCAGACACAGACCTTTTGTTTAGGTAACTTGTAACAGATGTTGTTTTGGTCCCCTGGGTTTTGTAGTACTTGAGAACAAAGCGTGGTCGTTATTATGCAATAATAATGCCACCTTCTAAAAAAATAATAATCTGCAATGCTAGGTAAAGAAATGGGGGAGGGTTAAGGGCAATATTTTATTAACAATATATAAGTACCTAAAGTTATCAGAAAGGGTTATAGTTATTTTGAATGATGTTGCCTGTAGAACGTTAATTTATAATTGGTGTACATAAAACGGTGTGATGGGTTTTTCTTAAAAAGACTGTCCGACAGCAGGAATGAGTTGAGTGTCCACTGCTGAGACCGTTGTCGCGCGGCTTTCCAGTAATATGAAAAACAGCGCCCGCTTGAGAAGAAATATGACACATGCGGAAAGCGGGCCAGCTCCTAACTTTTATTGCACTTTTATAAGTTATATGTTTGAAATGTCCGACAGTAGGAATGACTTGAGTGTCCACTACTGACGACCGTTATCGCTCGGCTTTTCTTTAAACTAAGTACCTTTATACCAAACGTATAAATAAAACATACAAATATATAAAAATACTATGCAACTAAAATGATAAATAATTTTAATAATCACACTTAAATGTGATATGTAACAAAATAAATTGCAGATTAACGGGGAACCCATTAAAACAGAGTGTGGTCGCAGACCAAAGGTAATCATAAAAAAGGGGTATTTTTGGGAGGTAAAGTGTCACCATTACAGTTGCAGACGTAATTGGTAACAAAAGGCGAATGGAATAACCTTATTGTATGTAGATACTTCAGTTATTAATTTTTTAAGCTTTAAATATTCTGCGACATGTTACGAAATATTTACGTTTTAGTAAAATTTGGGAAAAAATTGACACTACATCAAACATCCAGAAAATCTTTAATAGTCCTACAACTCAGTATTCTACACCAACTTCCGCTGACACCACTCCAAAAAATTGCAAGGAAATTAAACAAAAATCACCCGGTTCACCCTCCGGAATATACCTGGTTCAACCGGATAATTCTAAACCATCATTCATGGTGTTCTGCGACATGATGGTTCAAGATGGCGGCTGGTTGACGATTCACAGTAGATACGAAGGAAACCAAGATTTTTATTTGGGTTGGCAAGATTACAAGGCTGGATTCGGCAACATTGCCGGAGAGTTTTGGTTGGGACTGGAGAAAATATATCAATTGACAGGTAAGACTAGCTTAAAGTTTTGTGTATTGCCTACGGCAGTGTCTACTCGTGCTCATTTGAAGGGGGGGGGGGCAATAATAAGCGCGGCGTGAACTTTTCAACGCAAGGTGGCAGTAGTAGTAGTTGTAAGAAGGCTTAGCGCCGAGCAAGTAGGCCAGTACGGCCCTTTTTGCCAACCCCATTTTATATCTGGGTAATTTCAGTCATCAAGACCTAAATATATACAGTTTTCCGTGGATTCCGAACCACAATTTACCGGCAGATGTTATTTTCAGTACAGTTTGACGGTCTTGTTATAACATCTCTTGTCCACCACAGGATGGGGGATGCCTTTTGACGTCTCTGTGGTGCCACTTGAGGGATGTTGCTGCAAAGCCCTTTCCTATTCGATTCGCAGGCTCAGATCGATCTAACTGATTCCAACTGATCTGATTTGTGTTCGATTGGTAAGTGATCCCACGGTCAAAGTGATCCCAACTGATTTTTAAAATCAGATCGATCCAAATCACGTTCCCAATCGAACACGGCTCAGAATCACTACCAGGTTCGAAGAAATAAAATACTGTTTTAGACTGCTAGCATTCCTTTATTCAGAGTACACATTTTCTGTAAGAATATTTTTTGTTACAAAAGCCTCGAAACGATTGGTTGATGGTTCATATGTTCTCATTTTAGGGTACTTACCCAAACTTTTCAGACGGTCGATAAACAAAAAGCATGGAGTGTTGCACTAGGGCACCCAAAATTGTTTATAACACCCGTCGAGTATAATATATGGACGCTCATCCCCGATAGACAATATAATTTTCATATTTGTATAACCTTTTTGATTAATATTCTTACTTTTAAGGAAGCAAATTAAACGAACTTTTGATAGAAATAACAGATCCAGACAAAATTAGGAGCTTCGCCTACTACTCCCATTTTAGCATTGGATCAGAAGAGGAGGGCTATTCCCTGAAAGTATTAGGCGGGTACAAGGGTAATGCTGGAGATGCTCTTGGTTACCAGGCCGGTAGTAAATTTAGTACCAAAGACAGGGATCAAGATTCGTGGAGTGAAGGGAATTGTGCTCAATCACACAGTAAGTCCTTGTTATTTCAAACACGTTTTTGTATTTTGGGGATTTCTCTAAAATATTCACCAGTCAAGTTTTTAAGGTAATTATTTAAATGTATAATCTTTGTACAACCCGACAATAGTATGAACATTTTTTATTATTAATATATTATAAAATTCTTTAAAATTTTAGGTGGTGCATGGTGGTACAAAGCATGCGACAAATGCAACCTAAATGGCAGGTATATTCCAGGGCGTCAACCAGACCAGTTTATTTACCAGGCAATGTACTGGGGTGGAGCCACTGGTCCCCAAATTGGGCTTTTGGAAGCTAGAATGCTTATAAGACCGAAAGAAGATACTAATAACAATAACGCGTTATTTATGCCAGATTCTGTCTGAATATGAATCCTATGTATTTAGTTCTTTTAGGCAATTGTTTCTTATTTGATTCCTTGCTGAATATTGTCTTATATGAATGTATGTAAGAATGTAATCTTATATTATTAAGTGAATCGGAGTCATTCGTTTAGGTTTAAGCCTTATTTGGACTGGTATGAATTTTTTTCAAAAACATTTCCACAAAATAACGTTTCAGATCACACCACATGTAGATGTAGAATTCGGAAAATTAACTCTCAAAATTTGGTTGGGTGAGAAAATAACTGTTACAGGTTAGCAGTAACAATCTACTATAATAATAAATTATACAACCTAGCATAAAAAAGTTTTATTAAAATAAATGTACTAAAAACTATCAATAAAAGGTATAGTGGAAACGATAACCCTCTATGCTTGTTTTCTGTTGTGTAAGTTTTGTATATAGTTTATCCTTACTATTTTTTCTTCAATTACTGCGACCTAAAAATAAAATAAAAACTGTACCGATTCCTATTAGAGAATATACATGCAGAGCTTGCAACTTAATGAAAAATAGTAAAACAAACCAACCAATCTATAACCATTTAGCATAATACGTATCCTGTTTCCGAATCGCCGGGTTTGTTAACGGGTTATATAAACTATATTATCATTATAATTTACCTTTTTTAAGTGACTTTGTTTGGCTTCAGCCGTCGCCTTTTCTTTATAGCCACTGCCTGTCATCATTTTATTCAATTTGTCCAATTCTTTAAACAATTTTCCTTTTTTCTTTTCCATTTGATTGATATCCAATTCCAAATTGGTCTTCAACTCTTGTGGAACAACTAGGAAAACTTTAGTGCTCCCGACAATATCTTCCACTAAATTGCCTTTTTGAGATATTGCGTGGTAATCATTTAAAATATGAAGGGTATAGAGATGAGAAAGATCTTTGATAACTTGTGAGTATTCTTGGACTTCTTTGGGGTTTTCTAATATTAAATATACTAAAAAAATAATATTAATAACTTCCGCAGTAATTCGTAGAAATCAACGATTCAAACGACAAACAAAAATAGATTTTGTCGTGTTTGTAGCAGTATTAAAGCAGGGCGCCAACACAATCGACTCGGAACGGTCCACTCGGCACTTTTCGTCAGGCGAGTCGGTTGCCCTCGCCTACACAATCGGCACGATGAGATCCAGACCATTTGTATCATGAGCCCAGACTATTTTTAAAGCAATTTGGCCTATCGCAATAAGGCGAAATATTAAATAAAATATAAATTCAAATACTAAAAACGATCCGGAATGTTAAGAGATTCTAGAAAGAGTTTGCAAATTTTACAATAATTGTACCTGAATAAACTTACCTTCAGGATTATATTTATAACCGAGGTTAAATACTTTTTTCAATCTTCTTATACACACTATTATGTCCATAATATTTTGCACTTTGCTTTCCAAAATTTCATCTCTTAAGTTGAAATCCTAAAAAGTGTTACAATTTCAGGACTAATATTTTTGGATCTTGGTTGCTTCTTTTTTTGGTATATTTTGTAAAAATATACTTGTTTTTTCAAAATCATATTCCTATTGTTTTCTTACATTTTACTAAGCGCTAGCGTTAATTAAAATAAAATGCAAGACAAAGCCACCACACACAATAAAATCACATCAGGTCAATGAGAATGTCCATTTCTCGTGTGTTTTCAGCCATACAGAAAAAAATACCGAATGAAAGTGTCCTCGACACTACTCGAAAGCACCAACCTATTATTCCCCTGTGCTGAAGGAGCTGCAACCCTATAATTCCTCTGTGGTAGAGAAGGTGGTTGTTGTGGGTCAGCAACTGATAAGACCTATCACTTCTCTGTGAACGCCCCATTATTTTCCCGGTAGAATTCAATTGTTTTCTACAAGTTTAGCCATCGCGATTTTACAATTAACTGCTTTTTTTCGTGCCCAGGAAGAAGCGGAAAAGCTATCCCGGGATAGATTTTGTCGTTCCTCGAACTCCTGGATCGGGGTTTATCAACAAATCGTGTTAAAGAAGGTTTTGTTGGTTGGACAACTCTAATTTACAGATTTGAAGGTACGTATCAATGTTTTATAGCATCTTTATAGCACAAATTAAGCACTAAATTTTTTGAAAACAAACTAATTTATGTGTTCTTTATTTCAGATACTCCAACTGACTACCTGAACCGTTTCTAAAACGTCATGTTTTTCGGATATTCGGAGTCACCTTGGAGCAAATGTAGAACAAGGTTTTTCAGTTATAGGATGGGGAATCTTTTGGTACCCTGCACTATAACATAGGAAAGTAAAGGCTGAGTTGTGCTTAATCAGCTCGTTGAAACCTATATGGTCTCATGGGCTGGTTTGGCACAATCGGTTTGCTCTGGGGGGTGATCGTTATACGTGAAGTAGTATTTTTATGGCCCCTTAAAGACACTGCAGCTTTTTTATTTTTTAATATAATCATAAATAAAAGCCTATTATGTAGCTACTGATACTCCATTCAAAAATACTATTAATTAAGGCAAAGTGCTCTTTGGGAGGCTATAATTTTGTTCGTTAAAACAAAGTGAAAGTATTTTGGACTACACATCAAAGCAATGAAGGAAGTACCTAGATAAGTCATTGAAACATGGTAAGTTTATTTTTGTCATGTATATAAGTACCTAGGTTTTGTGTTATCAGAAGACTTATTTTTATAAGCAGAACAGTCCATCAAATTATTTTTAATATTCCAAACACTATTACTACAGTTCTTATATTGTTTCAACTAAATTTATTTATTTATTTATTACTACACTGCCTAACAGGAAAAATTCCCAATTACAAGGCAGGAAAATACAAAACTACAAAATATGAAGAATTTAAAATGGACATAACGTAACGTTAATGTTAAGTGACAGGAAAATATGGTGAGGAGATGTATGTAGAAACCTCACTGTACCTAAGTACACAATGCAAATTCTGTCACTGTCACAAGTAGGTACATAGTATAATAATATGTTATATTGGTACTGATTTCTCAGAAAACTGTAACTCATTTATAATATGAAAGTTGGTAGATACATTGGAAGACCTTTTTTATTACCTTATTTCTACGCATGCAGTGCATATTTTTGCCTATGCAACAGATTTAAAAACATTTTTTTTTGGTCGGTCATTGTTGGATTTTGGAAATACCTACCTACTTAGGTAAAACTTAGTTCATGCTAATCAAAAAAAATTATACACAAAAGCTCAAGGCCTTTCTGGCCTTTAGGATAATATACAGGGTATTCCCTACTCGATGGTACATTAGAAGTATCTGGAGAACGAAAAGAAAAATAATTTTGAAATTTTCACTACGGCCATAGAAGACTGCGCTCTAGCTTTTAAAAATAATTTCGTGGTTGCAGTGTTGCCAGATCTATTGATTACTGACATCAACTTTGGAATTTTAAATGAGACACCCTGTATATTTTTACATTTTTAAATTCCACATAATATTATAATTATTTTTTATTAAATGCATTATTAGTCTATACTTCATAGTTTCCGAGATATTGACTCTCGAAAAGTGACATTTTTGAACTTTGACAGCTTCTAACTTTCTAACAGTACGTCCTAGAGCAAAACGGCTTACATGTCCCTATCTTCAATTTTTATTATCTTCCCAAAAAATCAACGTCCGGTTAAACCGGATGTAACTCAAAAGCAGGAAATATAGTTGTTCCGGTTTAACCGGAAGTTGTTTTTTTTGGGAAGATAATAAAAATTGAAGATAGAGGCATGTAAGCCGTTTTGCTCTAGGACGTACTGTTAGAAAGTTAGAAGCTGTCAAAGTTCAAAAATGTCACTTTTCGAGAGTCAATATCTCGGAAACTATGAAGTATAGACTAATAATGCATTTAATAAAAAATAATTATAATTTAATGTGGAATTTAAAAATGTAAAAATGTACAGGGTGTCTCATTTAAAATTCCAAAGTTGATGTCAGTAATCAATAGATCTGGCAACACTGCAACCGCGAAATTATTTTTAAAAGCTAGAGCGCAGTTTCCTATGGCCGTAGTGAAAATTTCAAAATTATTTTTCTTTTCGTTCTCCAGATACTTCTGGATGTGATGTGATGATAATGTTAAATAAAGGATCCTACAAGTTACCAGAATAAATAATTTTTCGAGAAAATATAAAAATTGCTATAGAGTAACTCCAGTATTTAAAACTGATAAAAGATATAAATGCAGCAATGATCGCCCAATATTTCTTATAAAATTATTAGAAAAAATAATAAATAATAAATTATGTGACTTTCTAGAAAGCCAAAATTTACTTTTTGCTAACCAGTATGATTTTCGCACATCTAAGGATACAGAAATAGCTGTAGGAGATATAACAAATATTTAAGTTAATGTCGACAGCAGTAAAAAATGCTGTTTACTATCCTTAGATCTGTGTAAGGCTTTTGACACTAAAACAATGATATTTTATTAAGAAAATTATACAGTATTGGGATAAGGGGAAATATACACACAACTTACTTCAAAGTTATTTAAGCTATCGTAAACAATTTGTTCAAATTGGGGAGAGAAAAAGTTCGGAAAAAGAAATAATATGTGGAGTTCCACAAGGATCAATATTAGGTTCGTTATTATTCTAAATTTACATTAATTCCGTTTCCAAATTGAACTTAAAGGGCAATACCTATACCTAAAGCTATTTGCAGATGATATCACAATTATTTATTTTGCTAAAACTCTTGCAGAAATGTATTTTGATATTAATAATGATTTAAAAATACTTCTTTCTTGGCTTCAATTCGAGCTTGAATTAAATACGTTACGTTAAATTTTACAAAATCTTCTTTTATGTTTATAACTAAAAACAAAATAAATATTCCATCATTAACAACATAACCTTTAATAATGAAACTATTCAATATTCAAAAACGACAAAATTTTAAGGGTTAGTTTTGGACGAAAATTTAAATTGGAAATGCCATATTTCCAGTATATTATTATTAACTCGATATCTCCTTTGTATGTGTTTTGTACAGAGCTAGATATTTCATTCCTTTGAAATACTTAAAAAATATATATTTTTCAATAATACACTCAGTTCCAAAAAAAGTGACGCACCTAATTTTTGATGCAACTTTGTAGCTTTGTCATTTCTAAACGAATGGACCGATTTTTATTTTTTTTTTCCATTTATTGGTAGGTAATTTCTTTACCTTTAAGAACGAAAAACTGGTAGAAATTTTTTCAAAGCCCCCTGGATGATAGTGGAAAAACTCAAGCCATGTTATCTTCTTAATTTTTGACTCACCCTGTGCGCTAATCTAGTAAATGTATAGAAAGCGCCTACACTCTATATGAAAGTCGCTTTTTTTACGAGCATTTTGATTTTTTGTTCATTAATTTATCTCTAAAGTTGTCCAAATTACAGTTTTTTTTGCTGAAACCTTGCATATTACCAACTTCATGAATTTACCGAGAAACAGTTTTTAACAGATACGAATTTTAAAAACATTTTTATTAAACACAAAATTATAACCTAGGATAACTGCTTAATACCGTGTATTGCCTCCCCTATCAACTCTAAGAGCTTCTAATCTACGCGGCATACTAACTAGAAATTAGGTTTCTTATCGTTTCCATTGGTATACGATTCCATTCTTCCACTAATGCATATGCTAATTCTGCGAGATTTTCAGCAGGCCTCTGGCGAGAACGTACCCTTCTCCCTAGTTCATCCCACAAATGTTCTATAGGGTTCATATCGGGGCTTCTGACAGGCCAACGTAATGTGGTGATATCCGTACCTTCTAAGAAGTTTCGAACAAATGCTGCGGTGTGTGGTCGGGCATTATCCTGCATCAATATAAAATGATTGCCCACTAACTCTGCACGAGGTAAGACATACTGCTGTAAAATGTCAGTATAGATTAGCGCAGTCATCGACTGCCTCAATGGAAAAACATGGAGAGGTGTCTTTCCATTCATTGAAATCCCTCCGCACACCATAACTGACCCACCATTATAACTTTCACATTCTGTTATTAAATTTTGATTAAACCTTTCACCAGTCCTTCTCCATACTCTTTTCGTTCCATCCACATTGTTAAGGCAAAACCGTGATTCATCCGTGAACAAGACATTCGACCATTCACGAATATTCCATTGTCCATAATTTTCAACGAAGTTTCTTCTAGCAGCACGATGTTCTGGCAATAATTTTGGACCTTTTGCAGGTCTCCTAGCTTTCAAATTAACTTTGTTTAGACGTCGACATACCGTTTGCTTACTTATTGTAACACCCCGAATTTGGCGAAGATCTTGCTGAACATTTACCGCAGTATTTGATCGATCACGTAATATCCTTAATCTCAAGAAGCGATCATCTATTGGAAAAGTTTTTCGAGGGCGACTAGAACCAATCCTTCGAGCAGTGCTTCCTGTTTGTTCATACTTGTGGATTGCTCTACGAGCAATTGCTTCATGGACACCCAGTGTACGAGCGGCGTAACGTTTACTACGCCCATCGTTAACTAAAGTAACTAATGCTGTTACTTGTTCTGAACTTACTTGAGGCATTTTCTGTAATTTTAGCCAATACAACTTTTATAATGACATTGACTTTTTTTAATGACACACCGACATCGGGTCAAATAATATGGATTAATTGCTGTGGCAAGGGCAATAATTGTTTTTTTGGCAATATGATCCTACAATGAATTACATTTTTTGTGGAATAAACAGAAGGTTTCAGCAAAAAAGCTGTAATTTGGACAATTTTAGAGATAAATTAATGAACAAAAAATCAAAATGCTCGTAAAAGAAGCGACATTCATATAGAGTGTATGCGCTTTCTATACATTTACTTGATTAACGCACAGGGTGAGTCAAAAATTAAGAAAATAACATGGCTCGAGTTTTTCCACTATGATCCAGGGGACTTAAAAAAAAATTTTACCAGTTTATTTTTTTCTTGAAGGTAAAGGAATTACCTACCAATAAATGGAAAGAAAATAAAGATCGATCAATTCGTTCAGAAATGACAAAGCTTGAAAGTTGCAACAAAAATTAGGTGCGTCACTTTTTTTGGAACTGAGTGTATATACAAAATTACAATACTTAGCTTCTGCATGGGGATCTGCTTGTTTATCAAACTTAAAACCATTAGAAAAATTGCAAAATAAAGTTATTATGTATACACAAATTACCACATTTAGAACCAAATGTTAATCTATATGGACCGAAAGGGTTTTTACATGTTCAAAACATTTATAAATAAAAAATTTGTATTATCATTCACTCTATTATTTTAAAAGAAAAAAAAATAAAACATAACACTTCAGAAGAATAAGACATTACATGATCATAACACCAGACGTTGTATAAATTATCAAACTAGGTATAACAGTAAAAAGTAATTTCGGAAAAAATCGCTTTTATATGACAGGATAATAAAATATAACAATCTTCCAAAAAATATCAGAAAAATTAAAAAATTGGCAACTTCCAAAAAACTAGAGATATTTACTAAATTAAATTATCTATACTATTTTTGCTTTAAATTGATTTTATTAATGAATTAAATTGGATTAACTTATTATTTTCTATATTATGTTGTCACTTTCCATGTAATGAACTGTAAAAGTTAGTTTGGAATAAAAGCATCTTGAAAGTTAATAAATGAATTTACCTTAGGAAACGATGCATCCAAACCAATATTCCAAATTCTAGGTAGATTCTTGTGTAAATGCTGGGCTAGTGTTGGCATAAAAGGTGCCAAAGCCCGTAAACTAAGATCTAAGCACATCAAAAGAGTTTTGCAGTGTTGCTTTGTTACAGGTTGTTCTGTTTTCTCTTTAAGGCTTGTTTTTATTGACTCCTAAAAACACCCATAAATAATATTTCGTCTACATATTTACTGTTTATCTATATTTGTTTTATTTAAAATAATTCACTGTAGAAAAATTATTTACAGTTTTTGTCTTAACGTATTTGTTCATTACAAAGTTAGATTATTTCATCATCCAAGCACAAGCCCTTTATTCCAATGTTACATAATATATTTAACAAATACCAAAACCTACCAGATAAACATCGCAATATTCATAGTACAAAAAATTCTTTAAGCTAGAAGTAGCTACATGAAATTCAAAATTTTCCAATGCATCTCCGACAGATTTAATCATATAACTTAATCGGCTCAAAATCCATCTGTCCATTGGTGCCAGACTTACATTTCCGTCAATTTTTTGAAACTCATTTTGATCTTGTGCTTCGGAAACATTTTTAATCCACAGCAGTGTAAATTTGGTAGCTTGGAAGATTTTGTTACAGAAGAGTCGATTCGTGTGACATTCGTTTACGTCAAAATTAATTACTTGACCTAAAAAAATTAAAATTACACAACTCTACTCACCTACAACAAAACCGAACAAAACCTAATAGATATTTATTTCAATTGTAAAATTTTTGCCCCAAATAATTCGGCATATAAGTCATGCAATCCTGTATACAACCTTTTATATTGAGAACACTTTTGAGTTTGTTTGTGTAAGTAAGCACGCGGGCACAAAATTAAAGAAATATGTAAAATACAAAAATAAAATTATCGTGCAGTTTAAACTTATACCCGATTTCTAAAATAAAATAAACGTATAATAGGAAAAATAATTTTTTTATATAATCTTCCAGGTATAGGGGATATAATATTTTTTAACTTATATCTATTTTTTCCTTTTCGTACGCAGTTCCCGAGGGGAACACAATAGGGAACTTTCCAATTTTTTTTTTCAATAATATGATTTAGTTAGGCCTAAAAAAAGATTCCCCAATTATTACTCCTTAAAAGTCAGTAATAACTTGGTAAAAATTCTTTAAAGTTTCGCGCGTGTCATAAGCATTTCAAACGACCTCTTAAGCGCGCCAAGCCCGATGACGTCAGGAAGTATGACTTTCCGTCATCCGTCATTCTGACCGGTGGCCGAGCGACCGAGTTTGCATTTGTACTGCCGTGTGTTCTTGTTATTGTATTGTTGTTTTCCGGTGGAATTCTTAACGTCGTTCAATTTATTGCCAACCTATAACCTATTTCGTGGATGTCATACACAAATCTGACATGATACCCCTTGACGTCACGACTACTAGCAGCGCGTTTTTACCCGCTTGGAATAATTTGAATTTTGGGGCATTTTTAAATCTTTCTAGCGGTCTTTTGGGACTAAATATGTTGTTTTTTTTGCTGCCATATGTTTTACGACAATATATACTTATGATTTATAGAATTTTTTCCCCATTTAAAATTTTTATCAAGTTCCCTATTGGCGAGTGCGTATCGTACGGAGCACCCGCAAGGTTACCGATGTAAAAATGAGTCTGGTATGGGGAATGATACATTTTTCACAGGGATACAAACTCTTGTTCTTGAGTTTCCAGGGATTCCCGCATTAACCACGAAGCCACTGCAGCCAGTAAGATATAAAAAACTAATTTAAACTGTTTTAAAATGATGCTGATGCAACCTGTACGGTGTTTTAAACCATCAGGACAACATCCAAATTGTTTTATACTCTAGGCATAATAAAAATTTGATTTATACCTATTTCTAACCAAATGAAAACATTAGAGAAACTAAAGACTCCTTTATTTAAAAAATTAATTTTAAACTAAAAAATAAATTGTTATCCTTACTTTTTATATTATGCGACAACAGGGTAAACCTTAAAGCGTCCGCCCCACATTCTGGAATACCATTGGGAAACATTTTCTGTTGCCCTTGTACAGCTTTTCCGAGTTCCTCTTTTGACAAAACCCCAGTTGAATAACTCTGCTGGAGTATTGATTTCAGTTCCTAAAAATATTGTTTTTGTGACAATTTGCCTAGAAGTTGGTACTTTTTAAGCCTCCACTATTTTTTAGCGTGCCACATATTATGCGGAATCTATTAAGCTAACATTGCCATGGGTTATATTTCCGAGGCATGTAGAACAGCAATTAATGTTGTCTTCATCCCCAAGCCCGGACGTATAACATACACCGAAACTCCGACATATCGACCAACAAGTCTTTCCCTCCTTATTAAAAGTTATGCAGTCATTTACAGACAGACATATAAAATAACATTGAACAAACCCCTTTATAAACACCGACGTGCTGATCAACCAGGGTAATCTTGTGAGCCGGCTTTGCACAACCTAAAATAACGTGAATCGCGAAACATCGCTACATCATAAGAAACTACCCCATGCGCTATTATTGACTAGGCTTTCAACAACGCCTCTTGTGTCGCGGTAGTTGGCAAATCAAAATCAGCTTACACGGAGACTCTATAACAGCTGATGTAACACAGGGATGTTCTCATGGAGGAGTCGTGTCGGTTCTCCTATGAAATTTGGTGGTAGATAAATTACTAACATATTTCAATGCAGAGGGTTTCTACGCTATGAGGATGATGTGGTGATATTCATTATCGGAACAGATACTATTATAGTCGGCTTCCACTTAACTAGGCGCACGTGACCTCCTGAATCAAATCAGTTGAATCAGAGGTTTAAAAATGTTTCAAAATATAAAAACCAATATGGCGGCATATGGACAGCTGATTTTCCATAAAATTGAATGTTAATAGGTTAACAATTAATTTGAAACTATCAGTCATAATAAAAATGACATAATAACAGTGACGGGTCTCGTTCCAAAATAAATTTCCCAGGGGTGCGTTCGTGTTATTGTACACGGTTGACAAAATAGTTTTATATTTCAAAAATTTAATAACTAAATTGATGGAAAATTAGATAAACAATATACCTACAGTAAAACCTCTGACTAGCGACCACCCTTGGGAATCAAATGTTGGTCCGTAAATAGGGGTGATTGTTTAATAAATAAAAATAAGAACATCAGAATTTGTCTGCATTTTACATTGTATATAATTTTGAATATTTTTGTGTACATTTATTTTAAGTAAACTGATCTATATACCTATATTATTGCGAATTTAGATGAAAAAATTAAACTCGCTTTCTTTATAAAACCAGTAGATAGATGAGCCAGCATGTAATACTATGTAACGTTTTCCCGAACCACAACCTTTTTTTTGGTTTTACTGATTTCACTGATGAGTCGTCTTGCCATGATTTAGACCCACTTCCATTTGAAAATACCCAAGTTTCATCTAAAAAAACTGCTTTTCTAAAGTTTGATTCATAATTTTCAACATATTTTTTCAGAAACTTTACTCGTTCGCTTGCAATTCTTGGTAGTTCGCATAAATATCTTCTGTTGCAGTCCTTTCTATAACGAAATCCTAAGCTTTTAATGAGCGCTGACAATGACCTGAGACCTATTTCCAAAACACCTCGTTCCTTCAAAGCATCTTTCAGAGCTGAAAGCGTTATATCGACTTGTGATGCATATAAGTCGTACTATATAACATTCCTTACATCCATTTTTTTACCTTCCTGTAAAGTTTCAATCTTTGTTTTCCTTGATCGTCGTTGCGTTTTCTTCATTGGTATATTTCTACTACTTTCATGAACAATCCTCTGTATTGATCTTAAACTTAGTTTTAGTGCTTCCGATACTTTCTCTTTAATAGACTTGGGATTTAATAAGTCGCCGGTTTCAGTAGCCTTTTCTTCTTCATTTTTAAAATAATCTATTAAATTGAGAACCATTTCTTTTGCCTGGGGATGCAGAAAACGTGCAAACCGATTTGTACTCGACATTTTATGTCACAATATTTTTAATAATGACACATTTGTCAAAACTAGGGAGCTTATTCACGACATTATATAATACTGTAGTGTTCTTCGAGACATTTTGATAATTACTGAAAATTAGATGTGCTTCTCTCTCAGATTCATAAATAACCAATAGGTCTATCGCGTTTATATTACGGATATCTTTATAATGCCGTTTTAACCTTAGTTTGAGCAAGACAACACTATATAAGTTGCTCTATGATAAGTTCATAACGCGCCTAGTTAAGTGGAAGCCGACTATACCATATTATATCCTGTAGCACTGTGTGACACTGTCAACGTCAACGCTTCAATGACAGCAATTTCATCGTTCATCAAATGAAGACAGAAACCTTACAATCTTCTTGTTTCGGGATTAAATATCCAGGAACTTAATAAAAATGCAAAAACTGCTTTTGTCATGACTAGTAACAGGCTTTTACAAAACAAATTAATTTTAAATGCCGAGAAAACTAAATTAATTCTTTTTAGAACTAAACAAAACAAATTAAATAAACCTGATGAATGAATTTGTGTGACAAACAACTTATTCTGGATAGTGATACGTTTACGTGATACGCGTTACGTTTTTGGGTATTATTATAGAAGAATCTCTTTCATATGTGCCAATCATATTGATAGTTTATGTCTAAAACTGGGTAGAATAGGTTATGGAATAAAAATAGTAGCTAATGATATGAACTTTAACATCCTAAAAATCTTGTACCATGCAAATTTTGAATCCGTCGTGAGATATGGCATATATACTGTTCTGGTGAAGTAGTTCTGAACTACAAAGGGTTTTTGTAATACAAAAAAGAACAATAAGGTTAGTCAATAAAATTAAATTATGGATTCCTGTGGAGGAATATTTAAAAAAAAAATATATACTTACAGTGTATGGGCTTTACATTTTTGAATATTTAATGTTTTTGTTTAAGAATAAGAATATGTTTGAAACTGTAAATATACGTAGTTATAACACCAGAACAAATAACTTAGTGTATCCTCGTCACCGCTTAACTATAACAGAAAAAGAACCATATTACATGTGTATCAAGCTTGTATAACAACCTGCCAATTAATATTAAATCAATTACTAGCTTGTCAAAGTGGAAACAAACATTAAAAAAAGTGTTAATAGATATTAAACCTTATTCAGTAATGGACTTTTTGGATAAGGAATGAAACTAATTCCATTTGGTGACGTCATTTCATTTTACGTACAGGGTGATCGCGTATAATGTTACCCCCCCTTTAACTTCTTTGTTTAGCAATGAAGAAAAAACTGTTAAATACAAAATTTGTAGGATTTAATGTAAACTTCGTGCAAAATATATCTTCGTAGATACAGGGTGTTGCATAAAAGCGGGACAGATCAAAGGTATATTTTTTTAAATGGAATACCCTGTATATTGTTGCATTATTGGATTCTACGGACAATTCTAACCATAATTTATATATACCACTATATATCTAAACTGAACCGTTTTCGACTTATTGATGTTTGAAAATTACAATTTATTATTATATACTATATATTATATAAGAAAATAAGGTCATTCAAGTCAAGACGTATCGTTTCCATGGATAACAGGATGACGATACTGAACTAAATATTTTACCCACTATTAAAAAAAATCCAGCACAAAATGATGAACATGTAAACTGACATGAAAAAAAATTGAACAAACTAAATAAAACAAACAGAATTTTTATTGCATACTATAGAGCAGAAATATAGGTATCCTAAATATAGAGTTGTTCGACCGGACCTCCATTAACTTTAATGCACTTTATTAAGGTTCTTCCTAATTTATCCAAGGAGTTTCTGATCGACTCAGGATAATTAGTATTTATTAGATTCATTTAATTTCTTATGAGTAGTTTAAGGTGTTCAAGATTCTCTATATTATTCGCATTAATTCTATCCTTCAGTGGGCCCCACAAGAAAGCATCTTAAGGTGTGAGGTCCGGACTGTTAGGCGGCCATTTAGTCGGACCATTACGTCCGATCCAGTTTCCAAATATTTGAGTGAGATAGTTCGTTACTCCAATTATTACGTTGTGCGGCGGGGCACCGTCTTGCTGAAACGTAAGTTAGTTTAAACGTGCTAGTGGCAAATCATCCAGAAAGTCTCCTAATTCATTTTGAAAAAATCGCAAATATATATTTCCATTTAACATGCCTTCAAATAAATGTGGCCCAATGATTTTATTATCAAATATGCCGCAAAAGAACAACTTGTAGAGTTACAATATTTTAAATGAGTGCTACTTACTTTTTTGCTGATATTGTTTATGTAAATCCTCGTGTAGATCTCATGATAAAAGTTGGACATATGCAGTCAAAAGCTTTAAGTAAGGAGATAAAATAACTTGTCGGACAACACACAACATTTAAAACACACTAGACGCGTGCTTTTTGGCCGCTCATATTTAAGGAGGTAAAATAACTTGTCGGACAACACACAACATTTAAAACACACTGGACGCGTGCTTTTTGGCCGCTAATATTAACTATATATTTTTTGTAATGTTACATTAAAAGGATACCTCTAAACTAGAGCCGCTGATAATATCTTCGGGTGCGATTACATTTCCCAGACTTTTTGACATTTTTCTTCCATGAGCGTCACAAATAATACCATGAAGCAGTATTTTCTTAAAAGGTAACTCTCCTGAAAATTTAGGTATGGTAAGTACTATAACGATCAATTTATTAAAGGTTATCCATCGCGTATGGACATTGAGTAGCGCATAGTGGGACAGAGGTGGGGGGGGGGGGGGTATTTAATTTAGTGCTTTTATTTGGGAAAAGTAATTCCCAAAGATACCTTATTATTTATACCGTGCCAGCAAATATTATTTGCATCAAAGAGGGCTTGGATTAAAAAACGTAGGGTGGTTTAGATCACAATGATATGGGGACGATATATCTAACCAAATATAGGTTAAAATTTTGTCAAATTCATATTATGACATGATATGCCAAACTAATGAGTAATAAAATAAGTAGACAAAGACAAATTTATTTTTGTTGTTTACAAAATTATAATACTGGCACTTTATAAGGAAATAAATTTATCTGCTTCTTAAGAATAGTTCTGCATGTTCCATAAGATCTTCCCACTTCTTGGGACAGGCGTCTTATACAATTTGTTGGCGTATTTTGCATTATTTCACGAACGTTTGCAACAAGTTCTTCTGTTTTTACAGATGGCCTTTGTGCTCCTTTTTTGTGTTGTATAGAACCTGTTTCCTCAAACACAGCCATGTTTTTTTTTAGGCAATGATAAAAATCCCCAGCAATAAAAGCAACGTTAGGAAAATGTTCGTGAAAATCGTCCATGCGCAAACCCGGATTGTACTGCCACTCACCATTTACTCTAACCCCCTTTCGAAAATACGCTTCAACCATAAATGTTTTGTGCTGTTCCGTCAAGCCCATTGTGTGAATTGTTCAAGAAATTGGAAAAATTAGCGATTAATCAAATTACTTGTAACGACTGTCAAAGATGACGGAATAACTGATTGATTGTTAATCCAGGTAGTTACTGACACACAAAAGGTATTAAGCTCTACGATTAAGCATTACGTCCTTAGATGCAAGGCCCTCTTTGATGCAAATAATTTTTGCTCGCACGGTACCTGAATAAATATAACCTATTTGAAGTACTTGGATAAATTGTATGTGCCAATTTGGAGGAATTCAATGACAGCGAATTACAAAAAATTGTTTTATTTTATATGGTACCAATGAATTCTTAAAACTTGTTCAATTCCATGTTTCATGTACCTGTTAACTGAGTTCCTAACATAACCATTCTAGCTACCCAGAAAAACAAAATATCGTGGCCAGTTTCCATAAGGGTAAGGGGATAATACATTTCCAATTTTTCATTCTAAAATAAAAATCGTTTAAATCCATAATAATAATATGTTAAAAAAAATATGACTCATGTAATTTGGGAAACAATCTAAGCGAGAGCTAAAAAAGGAAATATGAATTTTCTTTAAAATTTGGTAATTTTTAAGTAAAAACGGTGCAAATATTGAAAAGTTGACATTCCCTCCTGCGAAGTATAAAGCGGAAATATTAATAGTTTCTCTTCGATCTGCTGATTACATCCTAAAAGTAATGCCCATGATTAGTTGATTAGAAATATCGACATAGATTTTTAAATTTAGTTGTTGAGTAACTTTGTAAATAAAAAAGAAAATTGTAGACCAGATTCTGGTGGAAACAAAACGACTTTCCAAAAGATAGATGAATTGTCAAGGTAAGTACCTATGTCCTATTATAATAGTCCTATTGCTTACGTGAAAAACAAGGCCTGTTTTGTAGAGGCAAATTTTATTGCTTGAAAACCAACAGAACTTTTCAGGCGTGTATCACCTAAAATTTCAGATGCATTTGTTCCAAAATTATTGTGTTTATTATTGAGGATCTTACCTTTTTTTATAATAATAATAATAATAATAATAATAATAATATTTTTTATAACTAAAAAATGTTAGCTGCATGCAGATTTTTTTTTTTAATTGAAAAATGTTTCACGCCTCCCCTGGGAGATATGTATTTAATCATAGAGGTAATATTGTAATATATTTTAAGTCTCTATAATTTAATACAGACACTAAGAAACTTCATTTGTAAAAAAAGATTTTATATTCACGTTTCCTATTTTACCTTGAATTCACACGATTTTTTTTTGACAAGTCTACTTAACTTCCTTTTCACGTTACGAAGTTTATCTTTTTTAACAAGAATAAGAATCTATGACATTTCCCTTTTTCACTAAAGTACACCTTAAATATTAAAAAAATGTCATTGTCTTTATTCTGTTACTTAACACAACGTTTCGGTTAGTTAGTATCTCTAACCGTTTTCAAGTGTAAACTAAATTGTAATTTTAAGGCTACTGCCTTAAATACTATCCGTGTGCAATAAAGCTTGATGACTCCGCCTACGTGCTTATTGGAGTGTGAAGTTGGAGCTGTTGGTTTTGGACAAGAAGAGGTTTCCAGAAATTGGGGATATCTATACTTGGTTTACTAAATATATGGGTATTTTGATTCATGAAAGCTGCTTCTTTGAATTTTCGTTTCCTCCAGTGCTGTTCCGTGTCCAAAACCATGGCTGATCACTGTATATTATGTTGGTTGGTTCATACATGGTCTGCTATACCTGATATCGAAGTTTTACCTCTTTGAGTATGTTTCAGATGTTTTTTAACTCGTACGGGAAGAGGTCTTTTTGTTTCTCCAATGTACGATTCGCCACACTCGCAAGGGATTTGATAGATACCATTTTTTGTGTTTATATTACGTGGGGGGTTACTTTTGTAAGAAATAAGCTTCTAAGCGTATTTCCGGATTTGAAGGCTGTTTTGATATTATAGTTTTTGGTGATCTTTTCAGAAACCCCCTTGACATAAGGTATTGCAAGAAATGCTTGCTCCTCTTTCGTTTTTGTATTAGTTTTTACTTCCAATAAGCACGTAGACGGAGTCATCAAGCTTCATTGCACATGGATAGTATTTAAGACAGAAGCCTTAGAATTATAATTTTGTTTTTCTACGAGCGTGTGAAAAGTTAGACTTTTCCCACCCATTTTAGTGTGAATAGTTTTACATTAACGCACTAGTGTGAAAAGTAAATTACTTTTCACACGCCGGGTGAAAAGCCTAACTTTTCACACGCTCGTAGAAAAAATCTTGTACTTTTCACACGCTCGTAGAAAAAATCTTGTATGATATACGTAAGAAAATATCTCGTTTAAGGCACTCATATGAATTGCGAAACTCGCTGCGCTCGTTCCGCAAATTCTCATAATGGTGTGCGTGCCTTAAACGAGTTATTTTCACACTTATATCATAAATAGCTATTACACTTGAAAACGGTTAGAAATACTAACTAACCGAAACGTTGTGTTAAGAACACTAACAAAATAAAGACAATGGAAATCCGACAAGGTATTTTTTTGATATTAGTTCCTTGTCTACCTTCAAACATACGCCTTAAAAATACTTTTGATTGGCTTAAGAAGTTACATACCAGCATTTTGTTTTTCACCATAGGCTAATAAAAACGAAACAATTTAAAATAATTGTTGCTTTTTTAACTACAATAATAATTAGTTATAATAAACTCAATATCTGTTCGCGTCCTTATATTGGTTGTTTTCTTAGAATCATCCAAAAAGTACAGTAAAGATACAGAGAGTTAGTTTCTTCAGTAAGAAGAAGTGTCAAACAGTTTAACAGTATTTTTTCTCATAAATTTATAGATAAATAAATGATGAAAACTTATTGCCTAAACCTGTAATTAATTGGGTCTCTACTTTGAAAGGTCCTTAAGTGTTACCGACAAGTGACAATTATTTTTTCCGTTAAATAGTAAATAAATTGGTTTTTATATTTTTATGTTACGCCATTGAAAATACATTCAAAATAGTTCTTGCCACAACATTGCCAGTGCCAACAAAATTTATCAGAAATTAATAATAAAAAAATTATGAATGATGAAATTATGAAGAAATGATTTGTCATTGACATCGTTTTTTTCCATTGTAGTATCATTACAATGCATTATACCTTTTCTGGCCAATCAAATACTGAAAACGGTTGCAGCCCGGAGGAAAACCAAGTATCCAGAACGTCTTCGTCCTGCGCGCAATCTACCTCACTATCAGTACAATTTAAAATTTTCGAAGCCTTTATTTTGGCAATATCTTCATTTTCAGCTGCTACCCATACTTTTTTACCGTCGGATTCCTTTTTATAGCAAGAGTACGCCGGTATTCTGTGACCCCACCAAAGCTGTCTTGAAATACACCAATCTCTAAAAAATAACACCGGTAATTTTTTTTTTTGGTAAAATTAAAAAGGTTTTTATAATTTTAGTACCACTGAAGCCGCAAGTTCTAGTGGGTTTATATGGAAAGCAGATGATATATATCATTAATAAAATATAATTTCATAAATTTATTTTCAACCAATTAGAAGGCTCCTTTTTGTTTACGTAGCTTATAGCAACGGGAGACTATCGCGATATACAGTGTGTGTATAAAGTCTGGAAACGGCTTAACAACATCACAATTTACTGGCCGATTTAAACCAAATTTGGTACAGTTGTGTAAGAGGATCTAACGCACCGAATGACGATATTGGCGTTGTTGCCAGCTTTTTAGTTTGTCTGGAATTCGAACGAATTTTATATTTTTAAATATAACACCCAGTATATTTTTACATTTTTAAATTCCACATAAAATTATAATTATTTTTTATTAAATGCATTATTAGTCTATACTTCATAGATTCCGAGATATTGACTCTCGAAAAGTGACATTTTTGAACTTTGACAGCTTATAACTTTCTAACAGTACGTCTTACATGTCCCTATCTTCAATTTTTATTATTTTCCCAAAAAAATCAACTTCCAGTTAAACCGGAACAACTATATTTCCTGCTTTCGAGTTACATCCGGTTTAACCGGAAGTTGATTTTTTTGGGAAGATAATAAAAATTGAAGATAGGGACATGTAAGCCGTTTTGCTCTAAGACGTACTGTTAGAAAGTTATAAGCTGTCAAAGTTCAAAAATGTCACTTTTCGAGAGTCAATATCTCGGAAACTATAAAGTATAGACTAATAATGCATTTAATAAAAAATAATTATAATTTTATGTGGAATTTAAAAATGTAAAAATATACTGGGTGTTATATTTAAAAATATAAAATTCGTTCGAATTCCAGACAAACTAAAAAGCTGGCAACAACGCCAATATCGTCATTCGGTGCGTTAGATCCTCTTACACAACTGTACCAAATTTGGTTTAAATCGGCCAGTAAATTGTGATGTTATTAAGCCGTTTCCAGACTTCATACACACACTGTATATAGTCTATAGCCTATTAACCTAATGAAATTAATAAGGGATAATTTTTCTTAGGTATACTACTACGACTTAATTTTAATTTAAATGTAAAGTCATTTCGAAGTGACAGGTGAAACAAACCAGCAAGTAAAAATCAGTTTTTTAGTCGTACCCGTGATATTTATTGTTTCAATAATATTGTGTAAAAAATGATTCGTTTTGGTTAATAATGAATCAGCAAGTTCGATTGCTAACGAAATTGGGCAGTTAGTAACTCATTTTTATTACTAAAATGTGAGAAACATTTAATAACAAATTTGTTATCTGAAATCCAATGTCTATATAGTTTTAAATTCAAATATAACTTTAAAAAACATATTTCCGATGAATTTAGTTTAATATGACGCACTGTATTTTTACAATACAAGTTGATTGTACTTGTTAGTAACTAAGGTTTATAACTAAAATTTCAGGAACATTAAAAGAAACTCCAATTTATGAAATTTCCTTACCGAATCTCCCACGCAGCAGAATTAATTCCAAATAATTTTTTTCTCGGTTTCACTCATGTTTTTGTTGATAGAAAATTTCCCTCGTCTTCGATTCGGGATAATTTGCTATGAACAAAACCATTCGTGACCTTAAAAAAAATTATCGGTAATAATTCTGCTGCTAGGGAGATTATAAGTGACAACAATTTTTTTTTTTAAAATAAAAATAAATTGGTTTTTTAATGGTCCTTCATTTCTTATTTAATCAAGATTCATAGCACACCTTATGTTCTCGAGCCATTGAAACCATACTTTTTCGAAATTTGGCGGGTCTATTTTTAATCGGCCCTCTTTAACATCGTGTACTGCTCTATCGGCCATCTCGGAACACCTTAGGAACCACTGGGGGCGTATTAAAAATTCTACGACGTCTTTTGAACGACTAAAAATTTAATTTTGAATAAGTCGATATAATAAATTAAATCCCATCTAACGTTATACCTACAGTACTGACAAGTCTGAACTTACAGGCCAGCTTTTAATGTAAATAAATAAAAAAACAATTATAATTGTTACAAATTTTACGTTTTGTAACTAACGAGTAAATTGGTGGCGACGTTGATTTGACTGTCTAAATCAGCGGTTCTTAAACTATGATAAGCATACCATAAGTGGTACGGGTTTGTCGTTTTCCACATTTTATATTGTAAATGGCAACACTGTTGTTGGTGTTTATTCAACGGGGAATCCCCTGCTCGTTTTAAAAACGTGACAAGTCATGCGTATTTTGTTTTGTTCAGTGTCATGATTGTCCTGGTGTATGTATTGGATTGTCTTCTAGTAAAGCGAACGTATTTACTGTATTTTTATCGCAAATTAATGGAAGATATGGATAAGTGGCTTAAAAGAGACATAAAAACGTTGGAAAAATCCTGTTCCATCAAGTTCTACTTCAGAATCAGAATGTGTTGTTAATAAACATGAAGAAGATCCTTCTAAAAACCGGAAAGTAATAAGAAAATATGATCCGTAAATACATTAATTTAGGATTCACGTTCACAAACGTAAACGAGGAGCCTCATCATTCCCACTGACTTTTTTTGCTGATGTACATTACTTTAAATATTTAAGCTTTTAAAACAGTTGTTTTAATACTATCACAATCTGTTCTGTTGCACGGTTATCAGTATTTCTTATTACACTACAAGTTCAAGAAATACGTACCTACACGCAGCACAACTTGTTTTATTTAGTTCGGTGGTACTCGATTAATCCACATTGCACATAAATGGTACGCGAAAGAAAACGTTTGAGAACAGCTGGTCTAAATCATGCAAGTACGGTCAAGACCTACCCCACTATTATTGTAATATACTATTTATACTACTTTATTAAAAAACTACAACCTGCAAATAGGCACAATCATACTATGGTCCTGGCTCCCTCTAAACAACTTTTTATCTGTTAACTGACTGAGAATGGTTTGTCTTGCATCGAAACGTCTAATACCACGGAACTGTCCGCACAGGTCAGTAAGGAGACCCTGTTCATTTATTACTTGCAACGGCTCTAGATTGTGGCGTTGTCCAGCGTCAAAATCTATTGGGTCGTGGGCTGGGGTTATTTTGACAGCACCTGACAAAATTTATTAGACCCGTTATACATATAAAATTGTTTCAATATGAAACGCGCGCACCTACCAGTTCCAAATTCAGGATCGACGAAGTCGTCCGCGACGACAGGAATTAAATCGTTTCTAAAAGGATGACGTAGATATTTCCCAATAAATTGTGTATATCTGGTGTCTTTCGGATTGACAGCTACTGCCGTGTCGCCCAAAATTGTCTCCGGTCGGGTTGTGGCGACAATAATTTCATCTAAAATAATTAATGTCGGTTAACTAGGTATGTCTTTTAAGTATGACCTGATTCGCAAGACTGTAAGCTTCAGTGTAAACGCAATTTCTAACACCGTTACTGCCTTTGTCACTGGTAAATTATTTTTTCTCCTCCCTATATTGCAAACAACGCATTTTGACACTGTTTTGACGGACGTAAGTAACAATTACCAAAAAGGTATCGATTGCCCTTGACGACGGGTTGTAAGTCAACTTACCACCCTTGGGTGGAAATAATTTATGCCATATAAAAACAATGATTTATAAAAATTGAGTAGTATTAAGTGATATGAATATTAATAGTACAATTATTACAATTATATTTACAAAATTTGGATAAATGTTTTCTCGTTTTTTCTCAATTTGTATGAAATGTTCTGACTCCATAATTTCTCCATCTCTAACCAAGTTTTCTGTTACTCTTGAAGTACTGCAGGAGACTTCTGGCTTCGTTATATTGTATAAAATTTTATTTGCAACTTCCTTTTTATTGTTGACGCTCTCCGCTACTTAACTTTCCGCCATAGTTGCAAATTTCCATCCGCCATGTCGCTTGAGGGCTAAGACATCAACTCCAGTATTCGCTAATAAAGTGGCCGACGTTCTTCTAAGGGAGTGTCCAGTATACTCTTTAAAGTTCTGAAAGTTCAGAAATTTAGCAATTTTACTTGGCATTGAAGAAATCGAGTTTTTCCCGATAGGCTGGTTTAAGCACTTTCTATTTTGATTTCGCATGAAGAAGCGAGGATTAAAATTCGTTATGTGGGATCTTATATCAATGTAATTTCAAACTATTTTGAAATAACAAACCTTCTCATCGTCACTTTTAGCCACTAAATTTACGTGCCATCCATTTTTGGAATCAGGAATAGTAACAAATATGACTTCATGCCTTAATTCAACAAACCCGAACATTGCACAGACTTCACTAGAACGGCACGCTCCAGCAATTCTCATTATCATTACAACCTTATTCATCATTAAATAAATATCAACGGGGGCTTCAAACAGGAATTTATTTACATCTTCACTGTCAAACACATTAGATTTTTTGGGTTTTAATCCGTCATTTTTTCTTTTTAAAAATGCTCGAAGTTTAGGATACTTGGAAATGTCTATGTTTTCCTGTGAACAGGGTGGACTTCAGCATGAAATATTCACACAATTAGTTTGATGGAGACTTTAATACAGCAGATTTTTCGTGAAAGTACGCCACAAGCACGGTTTCTGAAACTGCAGTAGCAGTCTTTGTTTGGCACCATTTCTTGAAGTATTGATACGTTACTTCATACCTCTTCTTCAATTTTTCTGGCAGCAGCGACAGACTAGCGATATTTGCTTATTCTTCTATATCCATTTGGCTGTTATACAAATCAATAATTTAAAATACTCTCAATTTTTGATAATAAACTGTCTGCTTGACGTTGTTGTTAAAATAACAATGCTTATGCTATAGAAACCGGTCAAAGCTGTCCATAATTTCATACGAAAAGTATCGAATTAAATTAATAAAAATCCAAGAATAAATTCTGCGGGGAGGAGAAAAAATGTTATATACTTCACGGGATGTAAGATGTAAGTATATTTACTAGTCTCGAACTTTATTGACAGCCCTCGCTATCGCTCGGGCGCAAAATCGTTCTCGACTAGTACATGTTACTTACATCCCTTTTAGTATAAATAACTATTATCTTGTCACTAGAATAATAGTATATTATTAACCTATATAGGTTTGACAGCTACCATTATTGCCTGAGCGTTGAGGGCTACGTATTTTTACAGTAAGTATTAATAATAATTATAAAAAAAATTATATGTAAAAATATCATTCATAAAGATCTCATGGCTTTCCATGTAAGATAAAGTATACAAGGCGCTGGAACCTCGTATGTGGTTTTAATACATCATATTTAAAGTCAAGCGACGACGGGCGCTACTATGATTTGGATGGGTGACCGCTTGGAAATCGAATAGATGTAGCGTCACTGAGAATAATAGTATAGAATAACAAAATCGTTTATGTTATTGTTGTAGAAACAAAAATCAAGTTACCTTTTTTTTTAAATAGGTTTTGTAATCAAAGCAAATAGGAGTATCTTATGCATCTTTACATTACATACCATTTGAACAGTCGACCTTGTAAGCAAACCTCGTCAACACACCGAATTCGACCGGTTTATCATATCCAGGTACTGTCAAATCGGTAGCTCCATCTACTGTCACGTGCTCGACTTCAATGTCAGATATGGCGGATTGAAGGACGCACGACCAATTAACCAAATGGTCCGCCCTGTAAATAAGACCCTGGTCGAAAAGTCGTATGAACGCTTCGGTCACTGCTTGGCAGCGTTTCTTATCCATCGTGAAAACTTCCTTGTCCCAGTTTAAGGAGATGTTTAAACGGTGTAATTGTTGTACTAAAAATAAAATGTAAAAGTTTACTTAGAGAGAATTGCCGTTTGGAGTAGGATACCAAGTACCAACCGTTTTGGCGTGACCGTAATTTTTGGTTGTCAAAATGGCGAAAACTAAATTTTCTACAGAACGGTGAATTAATTTGAAAAAGTCGTTACTCTAATAATTTAAAAACCGACTTAGGCCGGTCGTCCACTGGGAGCGCCGCGCTCGCTCAAACTCGCTTGTAGTGGACGAGGGTACTGTGAAAACTGGTACTGGGGATCTGCCGCTTGTTGTCGCTCGTGTCGCGTAAGCTTGTAGCCGTTTGTTTACGTTCTCAGTGGACGTCCGTCTTCCCTATTCCAATCCTCCTTTTACCTATTGTAGCCGATTTTTCATTCTTCCACTTCCAAACTTCTTTTTCAAACTGTTCTCTTCCTAATTGGTGTCTAGTAATGCCTTTTTCTTTCCACAGCGTTTTTTCCACGATAACTTGAGTCGCTATACCTGCGTGATCCACACCCGGAATCCACATAGTTTCGATTCCTTGCATTTTGCGCCTAAAATGAATTGAAATTAACAAAACAATCAATTCTGTGTGGGAAATATCATGAGGTAGCGCAGGGGCATATAAAAGTTATATTATATCATTATATATATATATACGGGGTGGCCAAACACAGGTCCATCATTAAAAAAAAATGCTTGGACACCGCTATTAACCATTCTCAACGTTTGTTTTTAACACCCTGAGAAGGGGTGGAATAACCCCTAAAATTTTAAATGGCAAGGTGGATCAAATGGGACCTTGTTTTAAAGCTATTTTAATTTCCTTTACAGCACTACCAACACTTTTTACATTTGGTGCAATAGAAAACCTCACATTTTATCTATTGCCCGCCCCCCCCCCTTGTTATATAATAATGAAACTACGATCCGTAGCAACTCTAAATAAGATACATTGTTAATAAAGTGACATAATTCAACCAAGATTTCTCTTGAAAACAAGGCTTCCAGAAGACATAATCCTTTTTAGAACTTTTGGGAAAATTACTAAGTTATATACAGACTGTCCGCGGATAGGGGTTACATAGCACAAATGGAAAAGTCATTCTTGATAAAAAGTTTTGCTTCTAAAAAAAAATGCAATTCACGATGAGAAAATTTTGATTTTTTATACAGGGTTCGCAAAAACTTCAAAAACATGATTTTTCTCCAAGAGTAAAGTACCTTATTTATTTTTCATTTTTGACCAAAATGCCAATTAGAAAACTTATTTGGAATAACGTTTGTAATTTATATCCGAGATTTAAAATAGATGTTAGATTTTTAATTTTTAGAGGTAAATGAAAATTTTGCTGCTCAATAAAAATATTAATATAAAATTTTAATTAAGTAGACCCTTTTTTCATATTTTAAAATTTTAAATGCATTCCTACCATCTTTTGTAAGAAATTTGTTACCTTTTTATTACTTTGCTTTAAGTATGGGGCATATTTGTAGTTGTCAAATAGAATTTGATGTGTTTTGAAAATGTTGACCTTAGAACAAAGGGTTTATTTAGTTCAATGTTACGGCGCGGGCGAAAGTTCTTACAACTTTGTGATAGAGAAATTTAATCAAAGATACCCTAACGTTTACGTCTCAAAAATGGGACTTCATAAATTATTAAGAAAATTTGCATTTGGCATTTTGGTCAAAACTGAAACATAAATGTTGGAGAAAAATCATGTTTTTAAAGTTTTTGCGAATCCTGTATAAAAAATCAAAATTTTCTCTTCGTGAATTGCATTTTATTACAAGCAAAACTTTTTATCAAGAATGATTTTTCCCCGAAAAATTAAATTTTTCATCCATTATTGTGCTATTGTAAACCCTATCCGCGGACAGTCTGTATGTTAATGTATAACTTTTATGTTTTTGGATATATCCTTTACTTAACCAAAATATTGATATGATATTTGAATAGAACGTGATAGTTTCCATTACATTTCTTGATTTTATTTAAGATTTCATACATTTTGTAAAAGGCTCTTCTTACATCTAAACTGTTTTGAAGATATACGCTTTAGAAAAATGACATTTTTAAACGCTAATATATTAAAACTTTTTATTTAGATTAAACCCACAAACTGTTTTAAAAAAATATGTTTAGCATCTTGAGTTAAATCCAAAAATACAATTTTTTTTTATGATCGAGCACAAGCACTGTAGGAAAAGTCCTTTAAGGCGCTCTGGGAGCGGTGCGTGTGCGAAGAAAGCGATTCACGTTTTTCTTGAATCGTTGGAGGTTATATTCGGTTGGAAACACGGTCTCAGAAAGGCCGTTCCACAAAGATGACGTCCTCCAAATGAAAGAGTTCTGAAACAATGATGTTCGGGGTGTACTAAGTTGAACCACATAGGGATGGGAGGCAGTGGTTCGTCGTGTGTTTCTGCTATGCATTACTCTAGGTGGAATCGAGCGGGCAATATCTGTCGAACACTTGCCATGGAAATATCTGTAAAAGAGAGTCAAATCACCAACCTGTCGTCGATGTTCTAAGCTGTCGAGGTTCTTAGTCAGCTCGTGGTCGCCGATTAGACGAACGGCTCTCCTTTGGATGGAATCCAACAACCGAAGGGTATGCTTTGGTGCAGAACTCCAGATATGAGAGCAGTATTCTAGTGATGGTTGAATCTGGGCTTTATAGAGTGTCAAAAGTTGTTGAGGTGTATACAACTTTTTGGTACGGAAAAGTATACCGAGCTTCTGAGAAGCTGCCCTGGCGATTGCCATAACGTGATTATGCCAAGACAGCCAGCAAATTAATAGACGAAGTCAGTGGAATTGCGTGTCCTGCCATAACGATATCATGTTCTGCAATGTTAACCTTCTTAGAGAAAACTGCTGCCTGGGTTTTTTGAGCGTTAAATTCGACTTGGTTACTGTCACCCCAAGACAAAATTTCTTCCAGGTATTTATTGAGGCGGGATACCTCATGTTGTCTGCGAAGATGTGCGTCAGCAGCCGATGTTTGAGATTTCAAAGTAAAAGATGAAATAAGTGTGCTGTCGTCAGCAAAGCTATATATTGGATTTTCTGTTTTCGCTAGAAGGTCGTTAATGTACAGTAAGAAGAGAGTGGGGGATAATATGGACCCTTGAGGAACACCAGCATTGATGGTGAAGGTGGCTGAGAGAAACCCGTCAATCGCCACTTGCAGAGAACGGTCCTTGAGGAAGCTAGACAACCATGAAGAAAATAAAAACTATCATGCTTTATTTTGATTATTAATGTTGATAGCTACTTCCGGTATAACCGGAATAAATATGTTAGATAGTAGGGCATATCCATATATATATGCAATAATAAAATTGCAGTGTTTCATCAAAAGTAAAAGAATAAGGTTACCGCAGTTTAATAATAGTTTCATACCATTTTACCAAAACATCCTGTATAGAAGCTGTCAGAGCATGGCCTAAATGCAGGGTCCCAGTTATATTTGGCGGGGGCAAAATCAACGTAAAAGGTGTCTGTTTTGATTTTATGTCCGAAAAGAAGTAGTTTTCCTCCATTTTTAGCTTTTCCATCTCGTGTGGCTTATATGCGGCAGACAATTCTAAAAAATACGTCTTGTTTGTTAAAAAAACATTTTTTTTGTGGTTAAAAGAGTTATTTTTTAAGCCATTATAAGAGAGGTTTTTAGAGTATTTTGCAGTATAATCCAGTGGCTTAGTTTCGTTTTTCTACGTGCCTCCGTTTTAAGATGGAAACAAAGTCTCCTGATTACTTTCCTTAGAACAGAAATTATTGTAATCGTGAGAAAAAATGAAGATATTATCAGGTGTCGACTTTTAAGGTTTTTAAGATCGCAAAAGGCGGGTTCCCCATTTCTGCCGGTCAGTCGAACTAGAAAAGTAAAAAACATATCGTCTTCTTAAAAATTACCTTGTCGGACTTCCATTGTCTTTATTTTGTTACTTAACAAACGTTTCGGTTAGTTTGTTTATCTCTAACCGTTTTTAAGTGTATAAGCTGAATTATAATTCAAAGGCAACTGTCTTGAATACTATGTGCAATGAAGCTTGATGACTCCGCCTACGTGCTTATTGAAGTGTGAAGTTTGAGCTATGGATGAGATATTGGGGATATTTGGTTTATTAAATATTTGGGTATTTTGATTCATGAAAGTTGCTTCTTTGAATTCCCGTTTTCTCCAATGCTGTTTCGTGTCCTAAACCTTGGCTTCTTGACCACTGATGTATATTATGTTGGTTGGTCCATATACATGTTCCGCTATACCTGATCTCGATGTTTCACCTCTTATTTGAGTATGTTTCGGATGTTCTTTAACTCGTACGGGAAGAGGTCTTTTTGTTTCTCCAATGTACGGTTCGCCCGGATTCGCCACACTCGCAAGGGATTTGATAAATACAATTTTGTGTTTTCATTACGAGGGGGTTTTACTTTTGTAAGAAAGCTTCCTAAGCGTATTTCCGGATTCGAAGGCTGTTTTGGCAATGGAAGTCAGACAAGGTAATTTTTTTGATATTACTTCATTGTCTACCACCTTTCAAACATATCGTCTTCTTATGGTTTTATAAAACAATACCAGTATGGGTTCCGTTTGAAAATTTATAGAAAAATGCTAAAGAGCAAACACTTTCGTACTTTCGTTATGGATCAGTATTTCGTTACTTCTTCGTTTTATCCAAAAACCGGTCAAACACCCCTCTTTGGAGGACAATTTATCTACAGTTTTGCATTAAACAAGGTTGGAATTATAAATTAATAAAAGCAAAAAAAGAAATATGGTGAAATTTGAACACTTTTGGGCGTGGCACAGGCAGAATATCAAGAAAGAAAATATACCAACAACCAATTTTAATGTATTTTAATTTAAGAAATATTACTATAGTAGTTGGGTAAATTATTAATGGTTGGGCGTGGTCCCGAGAGTTGTTCGCCTGCGGCGCTTTTCCACTTCCCCCGGTGTTCAAGGAGGAAACATATTTTAGCTTGGGGCGGGTCTCCTAAATTCGGATCTGTCAAACTGGCCACACAGCAAGAGAGCGCGGCGCGGAGAAAAAAATGACAAATATAAAGAATCTGATACTTTGTTAGTATAAAATGGATATTATGTCTTATCTCAAACCCAATTCTGCTTAAAAATGCAAAAAAATACAACTTATTACAGAAATTTAAAGCAGGATGAGCGAGGGCGGCAGTTTTAAGTTTTTGCCGCGCTTCGAAAAAATTCAAAACCCGGGGCATGTTTTTGTAACAGGTAATTTCCATAACACTTTGAATAGCATAAATAGCATTCCTACAGTTGACACGTAAAAATCAAGGAACGTAAAATATGCGCCGCAGGCGGAATGTTTTGCAGAAACGACTATATTTTAAAAATATTTTTAACGTTGTTTTTACTATGCTCATAACGACAAAGTACTTTGACAGTATGGGTGGCGCCATCTAAAATATTTAAAATTAACTACTAAAAAAAACAACATTCCAATTCTTCATTTTTAACTTACCGCTAATTTCCATATTTGTTGCATGACTGAAACGCCTCCTTTTGCGACGCATTGGATATAAAAGCTTTATATTTTTGCTGCAAAGCTTGCATTGTTTGGAAAGTCTAAGCATTTCTTATCCCGATCACGAAAGCTCTCAAAAATTCTTAATTTTAGGTTAGTATTTTAGTCCGCCGATCCTACTAAAAGGTGTCGCAGTAGGGATGTTCCGATACGCTGAAAGTATCGATCTTTTGTATCGATCCGGATCGTATGGTAGAGTATCGATGCAATAAAATATCGGTTTGAAAAATATCGATACCTCAAATATCGATACTTTTTCGATCCGCGTTGTTATTTTTTGTTTTACGATTTTTAACGTTTCTAAAAAACCACCACTCGAAAATACTATTATATTTTTCAAGGTCGGACCGGGCATTTTCCGCTCGAGGTTTGCTGTTTTGCAAACCGCATCATAAAATTTATAAAATTGTGGGTTTGGGAATTTTGGGATGTATCGATACTATCTGAACGATACAGAGTAAAATATTTCGATACTCATTATATATCGAATAAAAAATATCGATACAAAATATCGGGTATCGGAAGGTAAAATATCGATACTCAAAAATATCGTATCGTATCGCGCATCCCTATGTCGCAGCACAGAAAAATAAAGGGGTCGTAGTATGTCAAATTCTTGTAGGCTGCCAAGTCTTGATGTTTCTCATTAAATAATTATTTTCAGCATTCAATTATATAACAATTTAGCATAATATAATATTTGAAATACGTAAAATTATATGAGAATACTATATCATTCCTATTATAAAAATGAAAATGCCATACAACTACATAACTACAATAACCGGCACATACCCTTTATTTTTCTGTGCTTATGATTGTCAAAAAAATTAGGTTATCGTTATCAGCACTTATAACCTTTTAACTTTTAGAACTTTAAAATTAAAGAAAAAAATGATTGTGTTTGCTTTAAAAGCCCCAAACGTCGGGAGATATTGTCTTTTTAGCGCAGCAACAATTTTTAAAAAAGCAAGTTCTGTGCCCAATATCCCTGTTCGTTTAAAATCTACAGGATCCTCTTCGAAGACATTTAAAGGTATTTTTAAATTGGGGCTTGCGGGTATAACTATGGGAGCCCTCGTCGGTACAGGATATTCCATCCATCATAAGAACAAGCCGAGAGATCACATAATAAATGAAGAAACTTTTATTAAGATGGTTAACGAAATACCTGATGTTAAACCAAGTCGAACAGTAAGTACCTCTACTAACTTACTATGCTAAATATTTGTCGGCTTAATTCTGCTAAGTTAATAAATTCTGTAATTATTACCTATACCTAATATTTGTTACTCAAATTTGCTTATTTTAGATGCACTATCCTGAAGATCAAAGTGGTTTAAAATTGACATTATTTCAATATCAAACCTGTCCCTTTTGTTGCAAAGTTAGAGCTTTTTTGGATTATTATGGTATATCTTATGATGTTGTTGAGGTGGACCCAGTGTTAAGACAATCTATTAAATGGTCAGAGTATAGAAAAGTACCTATTTTAGTAGCAAAAACTGAAAAGGGATACCAAGTAAGTACTTAGTTCTTATGTGAAAATAACTAAAGATCAATCTACTACTTAGCATTACTTTTTAGCCTCTTAATGACAGTACTATGATAATATCAGCACTCTCGACATACTTAAAAGACACAGATAAATCTTTGCCAGATATCGTTAAGTGTTTTCCGTTCATATCTTTTTTTGCTGAAGATGGATCAAAAAAGAGTGAAATTATGAATAGGTACTTTTTGATGCTGAGTAATCAGCAGTACCACAAAGAAGATGAAAAACTTTTAACGTAGGTATCAATAAATTTATAAATTAGGAAAAGAAAATAGAATATAAGTTCTAGTTATTCTTAAATAGAAAGTAACTGATTATGTACCGAATTAGTTCCCAGATACCTTTTTGAATTATAGCTACCTACATCTTTGAATACACATACAAATAAGTATATATCTTTATAGGGAAGAAAGAAAATGGCGTCAATGGGCAGACAATGTATTAGTTCATACTTTATCCCCAAATGTATATAGAACAAGAGAAGAGGCTCTCCAAGCCTTTAATTGGTTTTCGGATGTTGGAGAGTGGGAAAAAAACTTTCCTGCATGGGAAAGAAGCCTTATTATTTATGTTGGCGCCTCAGCAATGTATTTAATAGGAAAGAGGTTAAAAAAACGTCATCATTTAAAAGATGATGTAAGGCAAAGTCTTTATGATGAATGTACTAAATGGGTAAGTACTAGTAAGTGGACAATCATATATCTGATAATTAAAAGATGTGATATTTTTTTTTAGTTACTATGTAGGTAAGTACATGGAGATTCAGATATAAGTAACTCTTCACATTTCATTATTCATTCTGTAAAATTTGGAATAATAATTTTTGTAAACTTCCTCGTAAACTTCACTAACTCTTATTTTTAATTTTCATAAGTAGGTAGGTACTTTCTTCTTTCAACTTATGCTTGGGTTTTTTACTGTTATTTTCTTAAATACCACATTTCCAATATAACAGTTTTAAGAACAGTTCTATTCATCAAGTTTCCCAAAAGTCTAAATTTCCAATTTTTATTTACAAAGGTTTTTTCAAAAGTATTTAGCACAAAAACTATATTCTGGGTCCATTTAGGTTCCCAGAAATTTTATAAGTAGTTCTGACCTTATTAACCAATCCACTCAATCACAAATAATATTGACCATACATGTTATGACACCCTGTATACAAAACGTTAATTAATATCTTTTGAGTAACTAAATATGTTAGTGATATTATATACACGCTGTAATAAACCGTTTTCATCTGGATAGAGTTACGAATAATGTAGGTATTTTATAATGATATAACTGACCCAGGGGCGGATTTAGGATTTGTTCTAGAGGGGGCGCTAAGGGGAATTGAAAAATTTTTGGGTGCCACGCCCTTTTTTGGGTAAAATAACCGTAAAGCTTAATCTGGGGCAATATGCCAGACTTTAAAACACTCTTTTAATTTAAACGAAATTCGAAATTTGAATGGTTGACAAAATAAACAAGTTTGATACGGAATCGATACTTTGAATACAGCCGCTACTGCTACTTTTTGTAATACTTATTTCAAGTTCAAGTGCATTTTGTGTGGAGGTATTAGCTGTGTCTGTACTCTCTGCCTCTGCCCGATTACTTTTAATTCTTTCTTCACAGTCAAAGTTGTTGGTTAGTTAATTATTGTTACAAATCTTTGTGCAACCCAACATTTATTAATCGTTCATAAATGTACAAATGAGCTTCACACTTACTAAATAAAACAACTTAAAAACTATACTTGGTAAACAATGGTGTACAATGTACAGTATCTAATATACTATTATATGGTAAATATTATAAAATGGTACAACTCGGGAGGGGGGGCGCCCCCCCCCCTCTAAATCCGCCCCTGAACTGACAACTGACCATATTAAAGGTACCTGCTGATAATTTTCTATATTTTAAAGGATGTGTTTATTATATAGGAATAGTCCGCCTCATAGTTCTAGAGCTACAACGCTTGAACAAGGGATGAAATGCCTAATAACGTTGTTTTGACAATGTTTCAACTGAAAAGTAAAAAAACTTGTGGTTAAAGGAATGCTAAGTAATGATTTATGTACATCAGAAGTGTTTAATTATATAAGAAATAATTAAATACAGCGATGTATGTTTCAAATCCGCATTCTTTTAATAGCTCTAGAACCGTGCGGCAGACTATTATTATACTAAACAAACTATTGAAATATTATGAATTAAGAAACAATGTACTTTTGATAGTAAATTATCATTACTTTTAATACTTTTTGATAGTAGGTATTACAAAATTTATGTTCTCATTTACAAAATTATAAACTTTCTTTAAATGTCATATTGTTTTTCAAAAATAAGAACGCAGTAAAAATATTTTAGGTGAGAGAGGTAAATAGCAAAGGCTCGCCATTCCTAGGCGGTGCGCACCCGAACTTAGCCGACATATCTGTTTATGGAATTCTTAACAGCATAGAGGGTTGTTCGGCATTCAAGGACTTGTTGGACCACACCCATATAGGCAAGTGGTATTCTGCAATGAAAGATGCTGTAAGAGAACACCGTGGGTCGAAGTTTATATAATAGGCTAGTGTAAGGTCCTATTCTTGAACAAATATTTATTTGAGGTGCGTATTTTATTTGATTTAGATAATTATGACCCTTTCTATATGCATAATACTTTTTAAATCTTTAAAAAAAGTAATTTTTATCCTCACCTAATTATTTTGAATTTTAATTTACCTAAGTTGTTTGTGGTGCTTTTGGACTTTGTGGCCCATCTGTCGCTACCAACCAAGTTTATGTTGGCCTTGCCAGCCTCTGAATAAATATCGCCTTTTTATGGCGGGGTTAAGCTAGCCAAGAACGATATTTCTTTGTGCAACCCGCTGAAACCTGGCAAGAATTTTGAATAGGGAATTGACCTTTTTGTAGTTCTTGCAAATAAAAATATATTTACGTGCATATGATCACCTTTATTCTAACTCTATTTTTTTACCATATTCAAGTCCTTTACAAGACAAGTTAATTTCAAAAATTATGTAGAAAATATAAGTACTTATATGTGTTTAAAATCATTTGAAAGGAAACACACATGGCCCAACAAAAGTTTTTATTTCCAACGTAACTGGAACAGTTCTAAATTGTATACTCTTTTAGCGAAGGAAATTTAGTAAGTTTAAAGTTTTTTTTATTTAATTGCTATGAACTTGAACTAAAAATAGCAAATTATTTGTGTTTAAGAAATTGGCTAGGGTCATATATATCATAAAATTATTATAGGTAGGCAGTTTATTTGTGATATTTCTTTGTATTAAATATGAGTCCATAACTTTTCCATATACAGTGTGTCCTTTATTTTAAGTTTTAAAAATTTATCAGCGTCGATTTTTTCTTACATTCTGTAAACGGTACTAGGTAGGTACTTAACATTTTTAAATTTTTTTTTAATTAGTAGTTTTTGTTTTGCAGATGTTGGGTATGCATAAAACGAAAAATAAACATGCATTTGTCCCATAAAAGCCATAGACCAACAAGAGATAGTAAACTTGAAAATAGGTCATTTCTGCTTGTTTTATCATCATAAAATACCACAGTTAAAGAGGTACACGGTGATCCGATAAGTTTTCGGGGACAAGAAAGATTATTTTATAATTAGTTTTAAGATAGAGTAAACTTTTTCTAAAAACAAAGTGTTTTCGACAGTTAACACCCACATGTGACAGTAACAGCTGATACTGGTTTCTTCATTAAAGTTCCCAGTTCAGTAGTGGGCCGTAGCAAGCTCACGCGTCAGGTTTCAGAGACTAAATTTTTTGGTGTTTTTTTTATTTAAGTTGAACGGTGAGTAGAATAAACCAGTTTAGGTTAATTAACTCTCCTATTTCAAATAACAAACATATCATTTATCATTATTTGCTATTATAAATGTAACATTATTAGTTTATCAATTTTAATTACTCTTCAATAGGTTGCCAAACCTTACGCTCGCTGAGAACTAATCCAGCTGTTTGTATTAATTAACGCGAAACATGCGCAGGCGCACCGCTTGCCGCTTGATTGGCTCGTAGCAACAATATTTGGCCGGCGAAACTCTTGTGTGTTGTCAGGGTTGTTCATAGCGTTTCCATTGATAAATTTAGTGCAGATCAAATGCATTTCTGTGTTTTACCAATAAATAACGTAATAACTTGTAGTCTATAGCACGTTAAGAGTTCGATGTTTCTAATTGTAAATAAAACTGACGCTGTATTTTTGCAAGCCATTATGCTAATAAATCATTAAGACCCCCGTACAAGTTTAAAATATGATGAATGCGATGGTAAAAGAGCTTAGCCCAGTCCTGTCTCTGGCGCCAACATCTTAACGAAAGGCGGCTACTCACTACGCGGGACTTGCCAAGTACTCGACTTGGAATATACTTGGCATGCACTTTCCCGAGTCCAAGTAAATTGTACACACTACGTGCCTACTTGAAAGTTTCAGTTTTATTTCAGGAAGTGCAAGTATAAAGACGAGTACTTGAAAATGGACGAGAATTCTGATTCGACATCTTTAGCTGCTTTTCTTTTTCAAATCCTCGATTCCACATTCCAAGTCACATTCTGTGAAAAACTCGGTTTGGATTCGTTTCCAGGCATCGTATACATCATTTCTACTTTTATGCTGATTATGTCATATGATGGTTTGGTAGGTTCCTTTTGATAAATATCAAGAAACTTCAATGTAACTTCATTCTTTCACGCCATTTCAAGATTTAGATACACAAATCGGCCGCTAACAAACACAGAAACTTGTAGCTACTCGTCAAGTAAAGCCCGCGTAGTGTAGCGCAGACAAAACAAACTCGGAAATAATCGACTCGCTGCCTTTGACTTGGACCCGTTTTCCGACAACCGATGGAAAGTGCAAGTTCTTGTCCAAGTCAGTGCGAGTCGCCGTACATACTACTCGCTACTTGCCAAGTACTTCGCAAGTACTTGTCAAGTCCCGCGTAGTAAGTAGCCGGCTTAACATAGACCAGACATCAACAGGGTGCAGTAAATGACAGGTGACTGCGGCCGTGTTCTTAGAGAAATTTGACTATACATCCTAGAGGACGCTACCGGCACAATATGAGTTTGGTAAATCTCGGATATATTTTTGTCTCTCACTTTTCTGACCGCTTCACCTCAAATTATGAAAGAAGGATCTTTTATATGTAAATCCGTTTACTTATGCATAAATCTCGATATTTTAATTATTGGTTTTTGAGATGTATGTGTTTAAATGCTAAATGGGAAGGAACATTTAAATAAGCACATTTCTTAACGAACCGTAATTTATGGAAAATTAACCGTGGACATTGTAAAAAATTAAGAATAAATGACATATTTTCAAGTCTTATCATCTCCTGTTGCTGCATGGCCCGTTACTTATAGGATTCCCCGTATAATAAATTACATACAATAGCCTGTCCATTTTTTAAAGATTTGTTTTCCAAATTTTAGGGGGGGTGGGTATTTTAGAACAATATGAAAAATATATTAGGCAGTAATATTGATTATTTCCTACTTTGACAAAAAAAGTTAAAATGACAACATCAAACCATAGACATTTGCCTTTAGATCGGTGCAAACAATAATCACCAAAGTGGCAAATGTATGGTCTTGCGCATGTAAACAAAGCCATACGGGAATAGACTGCATGCGCACTGCAACATTCTCATTTAACGAATGGAAAGATAGACAGGTCTGGGCTTTAAAATTTAAAATATCTTACTAAACGCTTAATGCTGGGGTGCACAGATTTTAAGCCCGTATTTCACGGGGCAAGTTCTTGGTCAAGAAATTGTAATATTTGACGTTCAATTTATTTTCACGTGTAAACAGCTAAAATATGCCCCAAGTTATTGCCACATTTTATTGACAAGAAATTGGAACTTGTTCTAATTTTTTCACCATGTTGGGGGAAAAGGTAGCAGTTTCTGGTATTTTATTGGCGCCAAGCCGGTTCTGAAGTGTATTTTTTGATGTCGATAAAGAATGAAAACTTAATAACAAACGAATGGTGAGCATGCCCATCCCTGTTGGGCGCTAGGGGATCTGACCGGCGAGCCGTACGTACAAACGTAATTTTCCCCCATAAAACTTAACTGTTGTTTGCGCACGAGATAAGCTATACGGATCTAAAGGTATACGTCTATGCATCAAACAGTCTTAACAGGAAAGCGTCAGAAAACATAATTGAAAGAACTTGGATAGGTTCCTTAAATTTCAAACAGTTTTTTGACAAACTACACTGCGTCCATTAATTATGGAATAGGTAAAAAAAGTACTCAAATTTTAAACATCCATATCTCCAAAATTATCAATCCACTCAATTTTTGGTTTATTAGGTAGGCCTTGGACTACTTAGCACAATGTGTTTGACCTTACTTTATGTCTTTTTATACAGGATGAAGGCTACGATACCAAGCCGTGTAAAATGTGCTGATTTTAAAATTAATGTTTGGACAATACGAAGCAATGAAAATTGAATTTTATTAGTGTACTGGTTACAGCTTTATGCTAGGTACTTACCATACAAATAGCAGTGCCGTTTGTGTCACGTAAAAAAAATTAAAGAAATTTGATATAACACTAACTTAACAATAGTAATAACAATTTAAAGAAACAACTTAATTATAAGAATAAAAATTAATAACGGGTATTTCCTCCACGGGCGTTAATGACAGCTTGACAACGATTTGGCATACTGAGAATCAGAGTTCTTATAAAAACCTGATCCATACTTTCCCATATTCTTTGTAGCGTCAATCTCAGCTGAGCCAAAGTTTCTGGTGGGTTAGGTTCTGCACGAACCTATCTACCCATTCGATCCCACAAATACTCTATAGGGTTAAGATCTGGGCTTTGAGCTTTCCAATTCATTACGGTAATTCCCGTTTCTGCTAGATATTCCGTTTCTATTTTCGCCGTATGTGGACGTGCGTTAGCTTGCGTAAAATTGAAGTTTTCTCCAATAAAGGGAGCAAAAGGCACAGCACGCTCCTGAAGAATTTCCGTAATGTACCTGTCACTATTTAATCGCTCTACAAATACCAATTCCGTTTTTGCCTCTAGAGATATACCTCCCCAAACCATCATTGGTCCACCGCCGTAACTAACCCGCTCTTTAAAGTTACACTGAGCATAGCGTTCACCAGGCCTTCGAAACACTTTTAAACGTCTATCATTGCTGTATAGACAAAAACGGGATTTTACCCCATGGCAAATGCTCTTGAGCAAACTGCAATCGTTCACGTCGGTGGTGCGGTTCCAGCTTTGGTCCTATCGCTGCTTCGTACGATTTCAGTTGGACCTCTTTTAAACGATTAAGTATTGTTTGCTTACATAGTCGAACATTGTGAACGTTTGACAACCGTGCATGGAGCTTGGTACTTGCCTTGATAAAAACCGATCCTGATTAGCAGTTGTTTTCCTTGGTCGGCCTTGCCCTGCTCTTCTTTTATTCGATCCATCTTCTCGATACCGTTTTAAAATTTTTGACATAGCCCCTTGCGTTTTATTCATGATTCTGGCAATATCAGACTGAGACCGGCCCTGTTCAAACAGTTCTCTTGCATAGGCACATTCTTCTGGAGGTCTAAATCGGATATTGGCATTCATTTAAAAAAATTAATTAAACAAAAGGCTTGTCAAGAACTGCCAACAAATTTATAATCTTGATAAATTGACAAGGGCAATTGGTTGTCTAGTAACGTAAATCCAAATAAAAGTAAAACGTTTTCAGTCAATATAATTTGCAATATACAGATTTTTAAATTTTTTTTTCGATTGACACGAACGGCATTGCGCTGTAATTTGTACAGTAAGTATATAACATAAAGCTGTAACCAGTACATTAATAAAATTTAATTTTTATGCTTCGTATTTCGAACAAACCCAAACATTAATTTTAAAATCAACACATTTTACACGGCTTGGTATCCTAGTCATCACCCTGTATAAAAAATACATAAAGTAAGGTCAAACTATGGAGAACTATAGGGTAGGAGGCCGATCGACAATGGCAGCATTTTCAAATTATGTCCCGGTTTTTTGGTTAGTTCGCTATTGGCCGATAGATGGCTCTCGCGTCCGAAGTGGGCTGATGTTGTCTTCTTCTTCTTCGTTTTTAATATGGAAAACTAGATCCTCCATAGTTTCTAACTTTTACTAAACCCTTTATTTTTCTGTGCTTTTACTTTTGACAATTGACATTTTATTTTTCGAAATAACAAATAATGTTTGAAGGCAAGACAAGACAAATAACGTTGTATTGTAATTAATTTCCATATTTATAATGAATAATGGTACAATTTATAAAAGTAGAGTTTGCTTTGTGTTGGGGTGTAAGACAGGATCTTTTTCAGAGAGAAAACGCAGCCAAATAAGTCTCTTTCTAGCTCCAAAGGTATAGCTAGAATGTTTAATACCCTGTATTTTAAAAACCAAGCATCGTTGGAACTTTATACAGGCCGAGTTTACTAATAAGTATAACAAAGTAAGTGTAAATTCATATAAAAGTCCTTATTTGTTCCTTAAAGAACTAATTTAAATAAAAATAGTTATTGCGTCCATAAGAAACCATTATTTGATAGCCCACTTCGAACACGCGCGCCATCTTACAGCGACTCGTAAAGCTGAATTACCGATGCTAATTTGGGACCGAATCCAATGCATTGCGATCGGCCTCCTACCTCAAGTCCTAAGTAGTCTAAGGAACGGCCTACTTAATAAACCAAAAATTGAGTAGATTGATATAATTTTGATGGAGATATGGATGTTTAAAATTTGAGTACTTTTTTACCTATTCCATAACTAATGCACGCGGTGTATTAGGTACGTAAAATTAACTTTAGGTTGTTTTATCTAAATTCACTTGTACTTTCTTAAGACAGTTACTTTATTGTTACTCGACATTTTTAATTAATACTTACATGTTTTTTTTCAATATGATTTCATCTGTGGGAAATATTATTAAAAAATGTTTTTAATTATTTTTATTGAAATTATAACTTAATTAAGTTCTTAGTTCTTGTAGGTTATTTTATTTATACTAACGAGTGGACTTACCTGGTGCATCTTGAAAACTATGGTACAGCGGTACAGCGAATACAAAAATTACTTACTTACTTACTTTAAAATACCGGGTAGGCCGCTAGAGGGCGTAATTCTAATGGTAAACTGAAAAATCTTCGTTTTCTCTGTAAGTTGCTTAATTAAAAAACATTTGCATAATATTTATTTGTAAACTTTGTACGATTTCCTCCTCTCTTAATTGTTACACTTTGGAGTATTAGTCCAAAATTTCGATCAGTAACTCATCGCTTTCACACCAAGAGCAAGCGGGTTGTGCGAAGTCAGAGAAAAAATTCCCATATGAGTCACTCAGAGACATTTTGGACTTGCTATGGTGTAAATTTATAATTGTACATATTGATATTTACTCAAATGTAAAGACAATACATGATATGATTAAAAATACGTAGTTATATGTATATATTTACCTCGTTGAAAATAATACATCATTTAAATGAATTAAAACGTTTTATTTTTTAAAACTACCTTAATCTCGCTTTTATCACAAACATAAATTACATTAATTAATATAAATATTTACAAGGTATAAAAATAAGTTAGCAATAACTTAAATATGTTTAACAACTACATAAATAAATAAACAAAAATCTTTACAAAATTGATCACACGGTCAGTATTGCTGCTTAAAATTGATCAAACGACACGACGGCGACGTGCTGAACTTCTTTAATAATAGTTTAAATAAGTCTTTTTAATTTCGATTCAGCCCATTATTTTACAGCACCAGCTCTATAGTTGGATGGAACACAAAATTTTTTAGTATCGTTGCGTAACTTGTCTTATCCAATCCAAATAATGCGCCACTCGGACGTATACTCCTGGAACTCCGACTTCACCGCACCCTATTCCCCAACTGACCACGCCCACTACTTGCCAGGTCCCTCCCCTTTCGCATACCATTGGGCCACCTCCGTCGCCTTTGCATGCGTCCTTACCTTCTTCACCTCCGGCGCAGATAAAACCTGGGTGAAGTTTAAATTCATAACCTGAAAATAAAAAAAACTGTGTTATAATATGTTACCATGGAAACTGCCAAAATACTGTGTTATCATTGGCGATTTGCCTTGATTTCCGTGGTTTTGACTGCTGCGTCAATGCATATAATATTGGGTTTTGAGTATAGTATAGGCTTGCTTTTGCATCAGCAGGATAATCCTAGTATATTTTGGACGTTGTTTCATCATTTTTAACTGTTTTGATTTATTGCTTTTGGAATATTGTCTTATAATGTATTTAATATCTAGGTACTTACCTAATCTGGTATTTTGCATTTGTCTTTGGCATTGTGCAAAACCGACTATTGGCACATCAACTTCTTTGAGTATGTTTTGATATTTTCCAAAGTCCCCAAACGCGTCTTTGCCCCAGCCGGTGGTCCAGCATCTAGCACCAGTGTAATCGTCCTAAAACATTTACACTTATTAGAATCATGTTATTGTCGATCATTTCTCTGTAATTATGGTCCTATGTATGCCAGTTAATTGCAACAGATTTATTTTTCAAAAAATTTATATCTAAAAGTATTTTTATAGCTTACCTGTGGATGTGGCAAACATGCAGGTAGAATATGGGGATGTTTGGTCCAATCTACAGGGGTATTCATCCTTAATACAGCAAGATCATTGTACAAGGTTCCAGCGTAGAATTCAGGATGAACTGTGACAACGGCAATATCGCGTTCGATATAAGGGTAAAACTCTACGTCATGGTTGACGTCCCATTCTCCCAAACGCACTCTTAAATCGAAATTGGTATATCTGTAAAATAAGGATAAAAATTTAGAATGGTCAATAATATCTCGTTTTGGTATATAGTCGTCCTTCCTGATTAGAAATAACTTTATGATTTTATTTGGCTAGACAGTAACAGTAGGCAGCGTAGCGTGCCTAATAAAGTGAAATTGGTGTATCAAGTAAAGCAGAAACTGTACTAAGTAAAAATGAATACTCACTGTTTTACACAATGTGCTGCAGTAATAATATGCAGAGGATCTATGAGGGTACCTCCACATACATACACACTCTCCTTGGGATCTCTCTTCAAAATGGCAACTTGCCAAGGATATTCTCCGAATTCAGAATCACCATCGACGTATACAGGGTTCTTAATACGCCCGTTGATACCTTGGGAGTGTCTTACGCCACAGGTGGCCCTGTTTGCTGCTGTTGGGACTTGGGGTTTATATGCAGGTCTTCGGCAACAGACGTGGCGAGGTCCACAAGTTTGAGGTCTGCCATAATACGCTTGTCGCTGCAAAAAACAGTTTCATTTTACAAACATTTACTAGACATAATATAGGTGTATACTTAAAATGTAAGTACCTACATAATATTATAAATTATTATGCAGGTACGTTTAAGACGGGTGTTTACAAACGATATTCAGCTGTTTTAACCTTTACACACTAGCTTTATTATTATAAATAACATTTTATATTCGTTACCTTTTCATTCTTACTTCGACCTTCATTATTATCATTGGTCTGGTTTTTGTCAGTCACGTCACGTCGCCTTCTACTGGTCGGGAACTTAACTTGGTTCAAGTCTCCCTCTCCCCCGAAATTTAAGCTCTTACCCCCCCGGAACCCAGAGTACTGATGATCCAAGCCCGATTGGTCGATGTTATTCGAATCTGATTGATCAAAAGCAATCTTGTTACCGTAGCTATCAACTTGTTGATTAAATTTTTGCTGGTATTGATCAAAGAGGCTTACACCAGGGGAATATGTAAGATTATTATGGGACCTGCCCACAAAAGAATCATGAATACCACCCCCGTAGTTTAGGGGGTCGTCAAAATATCCGTCCAGTGCAGGTTTGTGATGGTAATAACCGCCACCAGGGTGAATAGGGGCGTCAAAAATAGGGGATTCTTCGAAATTATGGTGACCCGGTGGTCCATGGAAGGGTCTTGGAGGACCATGGTAGTGATGTGAAGGGCCAGGGTAATGATCTGGAGGACCAGAGTAATGCTCTGGATGGCCATGAATATGATCGGGTGGTCCGTCATATATTTCAGGGCCATGGTGATAACTTGAAGGAGGTTCATGAATATATTCTGGTCCATGGTGAAACTCATGTGGATGTTCCCTGTATGGGCCATGATAACCTCCATGATGTTGGGTATAAGGTCGATGCACATGATAGTGCTTGTGCTTATTGAAAATAACGCCCTTTTTGTAATGAATAAGGTCCTCAAATTTGTTTACCAAGTAACTATTGGGTGTGAGATGTAAATTTACGAATGGCTTGATAACCTTATTTCCATGATCATCTTTGGTAAACTGTACTGACAACAAGGGATTTACCGAAACCAAACCTAAATTTATGCCAGGACCATCGACGGTTCCATGGTGAGGGTAAATGCCGTGGGGGGAGAGGCCGTGGGGGGAGAAGGGGTACCCACCGCCTCCTTGATTGGGTAGACCAAATGATATACCAAATGTTGGCTTAACTTTCTTCATAACTTGGTCGTACTGACTTTGGTACTGATTTTGGTATTGACGCTGCAACAATTACAGCCTGTTTTATATTTGGTTACTAGGTTTTGTGTACTTTTTTTTTTGTTAATATGAATGAAGCCAAATTTTTAGGTTATTTTTGTCAAGAAGAGGCAGTGGGTACTAAAGTTGTGTTGATAAATCCGTCTCACCTTTTTTTTTAGTTACTTACCAAGGATACAAGTTATAAGAGTTTCATTGTTATGTTGTATTTAGTTAGTTAATCTTAAATATAATATTTCTGTTTGTTAACACATGATGATCTTAAAAATTAACAGCTGGTTAAGCTGTATAGGACAAATTAATAAAAAATCTTGTCGTTGAACAGCTCTTTAAATTGAAATCTTAACTCCATTTGAAATTTTTCAATAATTAATTACGTTTTTTTTTTTTTTTTTTTTTTTTTTTATGATCGAGCACAAGCACTATAGGAAAATCCTTTAAGGCGCTCTGGGAGCGGTGCGTGTGCGAAGAAAGCGATTCACGTTTTTCTTGAATCGTTGGAGGTTATATTCGGTTGGAAACACGGTCTCAGAAAGGCCGTTCCACAAAGATGACGTCCTCCAAATGAAAGAGTTCTGAAACAATGATGTTCGGGGTGTACTAAGTTGAACCACATAGGGATGGGCGGCAGTGGTTCGTCGTGTGTTTCTGCTATGCATTACTCTAGGTGGAATCGAGCGGGCAATATCTGTCGAACACTTGCCATGAAAATATCTGTAGAAGAGAGTCAAATCACCAACCTGTCTTCGATGTTCTAAGCTGTCGAGGTTCCTAGTCAGCTCGTGGTCGCCGATTAGACGAACGGCTCTCCTTTGGATGGAATCCAACAACCGAAGGGTATGCTTCGGTGCAGAACTCCAGATATGAGAGCAGTATTCCAGTGATGGTCGAATCTGGGCTTTATAAAGTGTCAAAAATTGTTGAGGTGTATACAACTTTTTGGTACGGAAAAGTATACCGAGCTTCTGAGAAGCTGCCCTGGCGATTGCCACTACGTGATTATGCCAAGACATATTTCCTCCCAGGTTGACACCCAGCAAATTAATAGACGAAGTCAGTGGAATTGCGTGTCCTGCCATAAAGATATCGGGTTCTGCAATGTTGACCTTCTTAGAGAAAACTGCAGCCTGGGTTTTTTGAGCGTTAAATTCGACTTGGTTACTGTCACCCCAAGACAAAATTTCTTCCAGGTCTTTATTGAGGCGTGATACCTCATGTTGTCTGCGAAGATGTGCGTCAGTAGCCGATGTTTGAGGTTTCAAAGTAAAATATGAGATAAGTGTGCTGTCGTCAGCAAAGCAATATAATGGATTTTCTGTTTTCGCTAGAAGGTCGTTAATGTACAGTAAGAAGAGAGTGGGAGATAATATGGACCCTTGAGGAACACCAGCATTGATGGTGAAGGTGTCTGAGAGAAACCCGTCAATCGCCACTTGCAGAGAGCGGTCCTTGAGGAAGCTAGACAACCATGAACAAAATCGACCGGTCTTATAGTTCCATTAGGTACTCATTACTTTAACCGACGAACTATATATTTTTATTAAATAAGTAGACTCTCTTAATACCATAACAAAATGGGTTTGAACAATACCAATGTTTTCAGTTTTCTGATTTTCGAATTTACATTCTCACAATACAATAATAATAAAATTTCGATGATGAAGTTCCCAATTGAGCCTTAGGACCTTATTTACTGTAAAAGAAAAAGATGGCGAAAGATCAGTAAAAAATAACCTATGAGATTTTGATGGGAATGACTATCAGTTAACAATTCATGGTTACAAAGTATATTGCAAACAATTTTTTAATATATCTATTTTTTTATGTATTTAAACATACTTTTTACGCCCATATTTTTGTTTAAACATTGTTAGGATGTTAGCTGTTGTTAATATTTTTGGTATATCATGTTTTTCCTTATTTTTTGATAGATTAAGATGTAGAATTATTTATTAAATTAAAAATTTTAAAAGAATTGTACTTACCCCTTCAATATTATGTTCTGCGTTTTCGTCTTTTTTCTCTGCTGGGGCTTCTCTCTTGGAAACTTTCTTTACTTCTTTTATTTCTTCAGTCACATTGGTCTGGGTGTCTTTTGGTACTCGAATCTGCAATTATTTATTTTATTGCTTAACCATTTATGACTTCAAAATAACGCCAAATTTGTTCATTTGACTATGAACAAAATACTTTGAAAGTAGAATAAGCAAGGGCTTTTTACAGAAAATAAATAATGAACTGTGGAAAACATTTATCAAAGGTAAGTTATAAACAAAAGATCTGATTCTTGTGGTACACCCAAAATGAATGTTTGCGAACTATTTATTTTTCCTTCTTAATTTTTTTTTGTAAATACCCCCAAATAGCTATTGTATTTATAAGTATTGTATTTATAGTATAGTTATTGAAAATAATGAGCCCATCATTCGTGATATAAGGATTATTTTTACTTACAAGGGTCATTGTGCCGTTTCCATCGGTGATTACTCTAGTTTCCTCTTTGTCAGTTTCAGCCTCAATATCACTCTTTAGATTTCTTGGGTCCAAAGCTAGATATAAGTCATCTTTACGTCCTATTACGTCATGGGTTGGACATTGATCATAAGGAACACAGACACAATCATAAGTTTCAGCCCTAAAATTGTAGAAAGATTATTATCCATTCTTACGATATCCTTTGTTATAGCACAACGCATTGAAAAAATATATGCGGCTGTTTTATGATATACTATTTTCGAACCCGTTCAATTATGCATGTACGACAAATTCGATATAATTGGATATGTATAAGATTCACAGCATCCCAACTTACCGAGCGGATTCAACTCCCTGGTACTTATCAGCGTAGTTTGACCCCAAGTAATTGTTGTTTATAGAATTGACATTCAGTTCTTTCTTGTATAGACCGGAGGAACCAAAGTAATCAGTATTAGAACCAAAATTGTTGGCTGATGAAGAACCATATGTACCAAGACCTGTGGAACCTACAAAAGATAAAAAATGTATTCTTGTTCTTTCAGTAAATATTTAATACTTAGTTTTCGATACACTTTATAACACATTTTCCCTCTTTTTACCTCATACATTTTTTTCGTTTATTGAAATTTAAATAACATTCCTTACCATAATTTTCCACAACAGGTTTGTCTCCTCCAAAACTAGTACTAGACGATCCAAAGCTCCCCAATGTTTGTCCACCGTAGGAACCACCTGAAGAACCATAGTTTGCCAATGTTTGTCCACCATAAGAAGCAGTGTTGAGTCCACCAACCGTTGGACCATAACTTTGGCCGCTACCAGCCAGTGGAAGGGTTCCAGTTCCGCTGGGAATGAACCCGTTCGTATTCAAACTGGAACCGAAAGAGTTCGACTGACTGAAGGAGCCTAGGGATGTGGATACAGCGGCTGCAGCTAGTGGGACTGGGTTCACAACAATGGTTGGGGATTTGTTAATACCATCGGCGTTATGGTGAAAATGGTGGTGTACGTGTTCGAGTTGTCCTTTACCGCTGTTTGGACCTCCAGTAGCGTGTCCGCCTTGGGCGTTTACAGTTATTTCAAGGCGTTTGTCTTTTTGGGCCCCTGTGTGTGATATCGATTCGTATTGGTAGGGACTGTCTCCTACTGAAAGTCCGGGTATCTTGTTAAAATAGTCGGTGCCTGAAGGTTTGTTGGTAAAATAATCGGTGCCTGGGGGTTTGTTGAGGAACTCGCCTTCAGCTAAAATTTCATCACCTGAAATAAGTACAAAAATTTATTAGTTTCCCGAAAGATAAATGAAATTTATAAAATCACCGAAAAGTTAGGCTTACCGCTTAAAAATGGAGGTTTATTTACACCTCCATAAAATGGAGGCTTCCCACCACCTAAACTGTTCCCTCCGAAACTAGGTCCATAGCCCCTCCTGGGAGGCTTATTTGGGGCAAATGGGGGATACTTTCCGCCGAAATTTGGAGGCGGTTTAAATTGAGCTCCGTGGGGTACTCCTACTGGCCTTGGAGGTCCATAGCCGCCACGAACTCCCTTTACCGGGATTGTAGGGATGGGGCGACCGACAGGGTTGATTGCTACAGGCTGCGCGTATATTAGTTCTTCCGGAGTAATGTAGGGACGCTTGCCTTCGATCTCTTCATCACACTAAAAAAAAAATATTATAGCTATAAACCCAAAAATGATACTATGATCTACCATACCATATTTAAAATAATCTAAATAATATAAATATTATAATTAATATTTAAGGTTTAGATCACATGACAAAATCTTAAGTAGCTGTACCTAGGTGTATTATTTTGTCACATCCTAACCTATGAACTGTTCATAACATTTACCTGCATTAATCCCAAATAACAAAGCCTGTCCTTAATAACATTTCTAGCTTCGCCTTCGTCTCCTTTCTGAATGGCTTCTTGAACGTTGGGATCGCTGTATACTTCGTCGTATCCCTGCAGAGCTCTTCCTTGTCGTTGGGAGCCCAGGATTTCATCTACAACCTGTGCATAACATAAAAATATACATATTATAGTTAAACAGATACATAGATGACACCAGTATAAATATATTTCTGTTGAAAACGTTTTGGAGTGTGTTACTCGCTTCAGTACTACTTTATTCAAATTAGATTCCTTGTAAAAGATACCCGGCCTGCACCAAAATTTTAATCAAAACAATTAAGTAGCAAACAACTTTGCTTATGAGTAATCGTTTCTGCCAATGTCATTGATTTCAGAATCAAATCTGATTAGTTAATTATTGCTTGGGCAACCCAAAAACATTTACAATCAATAAGTGTCCTCGATTTTAAATCCTATCAAAAATATGCATCAAAATGTGATGACGCCAATTAATAGAGTTTAAAAAATACTAGTAAAAATCGAGTTTCAATACTTTTAAATGAACTTGACGCCCCTGTCCTGTAATCTGACAGTTCCCGATATCCCGCAGTAGGACTTTTAATATATAATATAATCATTATTGGTATGTCTGTCTAACGTCATGTACGTATAAGCTTCCGTTTACCTTATTAACATCAGTAACATTCTGTTGAAATTCTTCTTGTACATTTTCACTGGCAGCCTGTTGAAGATCAAAGGTCGGCGTTTCGTAATTTTGGCCGGTTTCATCAGCATTTAACGACATATCTTTGGTATTTTCTTGATTCCATGACCAATTATTTTCTTGAGCCTGTGTGACGTAGGTAAAAAGCAGAAGGATCGCCCAAGGGGCTAAAAGCAGTCTCATCGTGCTGGAAATAATTAAAAGGCAAAATTATATTAAGAGAAATATATTTTTTTGTTTGAGTTAATCTCTCAACTAGGCGAAAAATAATTTGTATGTGTTTTTTGCAATTAATTTAATTTAACTACAACTACCTATTTATTTATAGGCGCATAATACTTCTGACATAGTAACAGCATTATGCTATGCATAATATAACCAGTGCAATTATAATTACTTTTAAAACAACTAGTGTAATTATGAATTCGTAATAATCCGAGGTATCCATTAAGATTCATAAAATTGGCGATGTCCAAAAAAGCACAAAATCGGTTATTTGGGATCTCTACATTTTAGTTTGACCCAAAATAAGGGACTATGTACGTAATTTTTAATTTTAAAGATGGTCTGTAATTTTAACAGGACAGCTGATATATAACGTCTAAAATGTCAAAATAAGGCAAAATTGGTGTTTTCTTAGTCAGAATTTAGTTGGTTGTAGATAAAGCATAGTATTTGACTCGTTTATAATGAACCATAATATAATCAGCCTCGTTTATTATGGCCTACATTATACTCTCGTTAAATAATATACCATCTTATCGGTTTTAAACTAGAGTACCTATTATTCTTTTTACAGTATTTTTAAATGGTTTACGATATTGCCATCATGTATCTTCATACAATGTTTAAAAATGTTTTAGTAGTAAGTAGTAGTAACATTTTTTATTTAGCAAAAAGCTACAATTAAATATATTTAAAAACATTTTTTTAATAAATTGTTATAAATTAAAATAAAACGCAACCTTCTGTTAACAAAAACAGACAGAAAAGGTAAACATTTTGCAAATTGTATCAAATATTATGTATCATTTTGTTTTTTAATTAAGTGTAATTTTGAGATTTTTTAAATAGTTTTAATGATATTTGACATTTAATAGAATATTCCAAATTATTATATTCTATTAAACCTTTACGAAAAATATACTTATAAGCTAATGTTTTAGACACTCTATACACATAAAAACTTTGATTAGTTCTTGTTTTATAATTATGATGGTCATAATTAAAAGAACAAAATTTTTTTAAACAATCAGGCAATAAATTATTTTTAATTTTATGTATAAAGATACTAAATAAAAATTTTTATTTCTGTCATGCAACCAATCTAAATTTTTTAACATAAAATTTATTTTTGTATATTTGTCACAATTTAAAATAATCCGCATTGCCTTATTTTGTAAAATTTATAATTTATCAAATATTTCCTCACTAGCGCAATACAAAATGGAAGAACAATAAAGAAAATGTGGTAACATAATAGTATTAAATACAGTTTTTTTAGAAAACAAACTTAAATTAGAATCGATTCTTTTAAAATAACCTACTTTTCCGGCAATCTTCGATATGATACTCAACATAATTTAAAAAATTTAATTTTGAATCAATAATTATCCCTACATACAGTGAGGACGTAAAGTCTGGAATAAATTCATTATTTAGGGAACGCTGAATGTTTTTAAAAATCGCTCGGACACGTCGATTTTGTTTTTTTAATACGCATTTTTTTCAATATTTTTTATTATATCTCCGAAAGCACTCTGCTTGGACCAACTCTAATTTTTTAAATGGGAACCCAATTTTTTTTTTTATTTTAGGATTCTGTGCATAATTGTGAACATTTTTTTATCTAACATGTCATTATGATTTATCGACAGTTAAAGTTCGAAAATAAATACAATTAATTATTTATCATTTTAATAAGTGTTGAAAATGTTGCCCAAAGGTTAATTGGCAGTAACCTAGACGATCGAAAAAGTCTTTCTGCACATTTCTGACAACTTCCGGACTGATTGACCGTATTTCTTAAACAATTCGATTCTTTAAGTCCTCCATGTCCATTGGCTTAGTTTGGAAAACTTTACCTTTAAGGTAAACCCACAGAAAAAAAGTCAAGGGGGGTTAAGTCGGGAGACCTCCGCGGCCAGTCAATAGCTCCCCTGCTTGCAATCCATCTATTTTCAAAAATAGTATTAAGATAAGCGCGAACTTTTGAAAATATATGGATTGTAAGAAGGGGAGCTATTGAATGGCCGCCGAGGTCTCCCGACTTAACCCCCCTTGACTTTTTAGCCAATTTAATAATATTTTTATCTCAGAATTTAGAGTATTTAGACCATCAAATATATTTAAAACATTAATCTAAATTAAGGTGTCATCAGCAAACATTTGTAATTTACACATTTTTAAAACTTAATGCATATCGTTGATGTATAAAATAAATAATATTGGACCTAGTATACTTCCTTGAGGAACTCCTATATTATTTATTTTTTATTTGAATATGTTTTTGATATTTTTGTTTTTGTGGCCTGTTAGTTAAATAATTTTTAAACCATTTATATTTATATTACTTACTTATTTTATTTTAAACAATAAAGAACACAAGTAGATATTAATACTATTTAAAAAAATTGTTAAACTGAAACGTTTGTATGAAAATGCTTTTTTATGGATTATGTTTCATGATAGACGTCGTAATCTAAACCAATTTCCAAGAGAAATCGCAAAAATTAAATAAAATCTAATATACCGCTTCTTCGCCCTCACAATTCGTCAATTTTGGTCAACCGTAGGAGTTTATTGGCAACAACATTAAGTCAAAAGTATGCCGAGGAATTATTCGAGGTGCTTTTACTTTCTTTGACATGGAACACTTTCTTTATATTATGTTGTCCAATAAAACATTTATTCACCTCGATGATGTCACTTGTGTGTTAACAGCCAGAGGCTATAAGTTGATGTTAAAATTCACGAACCTTTATTATGTAATGCAATGATAATGAATGTTTGCCGAAATGGTAGTAGTTACCTATTTCTTTTTGTACATAATAGTAATTTACGTTACAAGTCCGGAAAATACTGTTTTTTTGAACGAGTCGACAAAATTCTAGTAGGCGAGTCCTGGAAGACTGCGAGTCCAAAAAAACTGTTTTCGGACGTGTTGCGTACACTATTTTTTCGGCAACCGTGTAGAATAACAAATCAATGAGACACATTTCTTTATTATATTTATTTGTAGAACAAAATTTCGAACATTTTAATTCTTATTTGTATTAAATATTGAAATTCGAACAGAAGCATTCTAATTCTTATTTATATTAATATTTATATTAAAATTCGAGCAATTGCTAATATTGATGCGATTTTTCCCGGCCTAGTCCGGGAAGTACGTACTCCCCGGACTAGGCCGGAGAAATGCTACTTCCTCAAAGGAAAAGCGTCCGGGAAGTGGGTACTTCCCGGACTAGGGGAGGAATAGTTAGTTTCTTCGTAAATGTAATTTTCTTATCAAAAAAATGTTGAAAAGATTAGAAGGATAACCAAAAACTAAAATATCAGAACAGCCTTTAAATCCGGAAATACGCTTAGAAGCTTACAAAAGTAAAACCCCCCCGTAATGAAAACACAAAAAATTGTATCTATCAAATTCCTTGCGATTGTGGCGAATCACACATTGGAGAAACAAAAAGACCTCTTCCCGTACGAGTTAAAGAACATCTGAAACATACTCAAAGAGGTGAAACTTCGAGATCAGGTATAGCGGAACATGTATGGACCAACCAACATAATATACAGTGGTCAGTAGCCAAGGTTTTGGACACGGAACAGCACTGGAGAAAACGAAAATTCAAAGAAGCAGCATTTATGAATCAAAATACCCCTATATTTAGTAAACCAAGTATAGATATCCCCAATATCTGGAAGCCTCTTCTTGTCCAAAACCAACAGCTCAAACTTCACACTTCAATAAGCACGTGGGCGGAGTCATCAAGCTTCATTGCACATGGATAGTATTAAGGACAGTAGCTTTAGAATTATTATTTAGTTTACACTTGAAAACGGTACTAACTAACCAAAACGTTGTGTTAAGTAACAAAATAAAGACAATGGAAGTTAGACAAGGTATTTTTTTCTTTTGATTCTTGTGGATTACTTGGCATTGGATCAAAGTCATCGACTTTTTTTCAAGTTATTTCATATTTTGTTAATTTAACTTTTGTGCTATTAACGATAGTCAAGATAAATATATTTCAAAAATAGTTGCAGACGTTCAGCTCATACAACATATTACCAGCAAAATGTAATTGAACATGAATTCATTTGATATCGCCGAATACCTAAAGGTTTAAACGTTGTTTGTCTTGTAATAGATTTTTCATAGAGGGACCATTTATCATCGAAATTAAAACAGCCAAGCATAAAAGTGCTTTTATTTTATCAAGTAATTTCACTGGAACACTTTCACTCCGTCTATTGTTTTTCCTACAAGCCACTAACTTGATAATTTAAATACAATACTTGGTGTTGCTAGTATTAATACTTGTGTTCTTTATTGTTTAAAATAAAATAATATATTTTGTTTCCAAGCGTGCGACAGACAGAATGTAGGACCAGATATTACTTACAGTATTGGAGCGTTGCCTAGAAAAGGCGTAGGTAGAATTTTTGTGTTGTTTTTTTAAATTAATTAAAGCAATAATAAGATATAAAATAACTAAACTTTAAAAGGATGTTTTCGAAATGACAACATAAAGACTAATTAAGCTGTTGCTTTTTATTAGCACAGATGAGAGTCTAAACTTAGTTTATTTTGTAATTGGTGGGGATTACTAAATTTTGATTTTTATTAAACTTAGAGGAAGACAAAATATAATTTTGTACGGTTTTAGTTTTTAAATTTTTGAAATATTTATTGAGAAAATATTTAAAGAAAATACGCTCTCTAATAAACCCTCCCGAAACTGGCGATCAACGCAAATCGGCTAATCGAAGGGATTGGGGCTGAAAGTCGATCCTCCGGCATCTACCTGAATGATATCTCGAGCCTGTCTCCTCTTCTTTTCTATTTAACTTATCGAGACAAGGATGGCTTTACTGAAGTATATCTGATCTCATGTTTTCAAACTTTATGCTTTCGCGGCGTCTCTTTAATTGTTTTTCATAAAACATGTCCTATACCTATCTTTAAATGTTTTCGAAATATAAACTTTTTAAGTTTTACAATAAAAATAACTTATCTACCTGCATTTATCGTCATCTAAAATGTTTATAATTTTGAAAGTAATAATAAACCAGTAAACGTCAAAAATTTCATTGAATTGTTGATTGCATTTTAATTTTTCTCTGCTGTTACTACCATGCGAGCAAAAATGATTTGCATCTAAGGACGTAATGCTTAGCCGTAGAGCTTAATACCTGTTGGGTGTCAGTAACTACCTGAATCAACAATCAATTAGTTATTCCGTCATCTTTGACAGTCGTTACAAGTCATTTGATTCATCGCTAATTTTTCCAATTTCTTGAACAATTCACACAATGGGCTTTACGGAACAGCACAAAACATTCATGGTTAAAGCGTATTTTCGAAACGGGGTTAGAGTAAATGGTGAGTGGTAATACAATCCGGGTTTGTGCATCACGATCATTTTCCTAACGTTGCTTTTATTGCCGGGGATTTTTATCATTGCCTGAAAAGAACCGTGGCTGTGTTTAGGGAAACAGGTTCTATACAACACAAAAAAGGAGCAGGAGGACCATCTGTAAGAACAGAAGAACTTGTTGCAAACGTTCGTGAAATAATGCAAAATACGCCAACAAATGGTATAAGACGCCTGTCCCAAGAAGTGGGAAGATCTTATGGAACATGCAGGACTATTCTTAAGAAGCAGCTAAATTTATTCCCTTATAAAGTGCAAGAACAATTACAAGAAAGGATTATCCAAGAATGTGGTAACATTTCTCCAGAGATGCTGGTCAACACTTTCGAAAATATGAAGAGACGTGTGAATTTATGCGTGGCCAATTTCAGAAATTTATGTAATTATTTTTCTTTTTCTTTCTGTATATTCTTACTTTGTTAATTTTGTAAACAACAAAAATAAATTTGTTTTGTCTACTTATTATATTACTCATTAGTTTGGCATATCATGTCATAATATGAATTTGACAAAATTTTCACCTAGATTTGGTTAGATATATCGTCCCCATATCATTGTGATCTAATTTTTAATCCAAGTCCTCTTTGATGCAAATCATTTTTGCTCGCACGGTAGCTTGTTTGTACTGAACCAACGCAAATAGTTTGTAACCCCCACCATTTTTTAATATAAAAAAAAATAATTAACTGCAAGTGACATTAAACTTTTCATATTACTACATAGGTACCGTAATTCCGCCTTACTTTGCCCACCGTGGGGTAACTTTGCCCAGCTACATCTCATAAGTAATTAATTGTTGAGTTAAAACTGGCGACAGTGGAAAGTGTGGCAACATTCAAAACTGAAGGTTAACATCAGTCGGCCATCGTTTATTCTTGTTTGCGAGCTCTAACCGGCGTGTTAAGTGTTTTATAAACGTAAGTACTTTTGTGCATTTTTGATCGGTTTTTTTACCCGTTAGAGTAAGGCCTGTCCACAAGTTATCAATAAAGGATATATTTTGGAAAATTATTGTAGTATACTTTGGAATTTTGGGAAAACACTGATATTATTGGTTAAGTAAAATTCTAAACCTTAGTATTTTTTAAAAAAGGCACAATAAGTGGGCAATGTTACCTTCTAAACTTTTATCAAATAATTTTTTAAGTTTCAGTAAAGAAAACATTTATTGATTGTTTTTAATCTGTTGTAGGTTATGTAATGGTTAAGTACAAATGAAAGTTGGGTGCTAGGCACTACAAGAACTATACAGAGGAAACGTTAAATCAAGCGGTTGCTGCCATGAGAAGGGGGCTTAGTAGTAGAAATGCAGAAGAACAATTTAAGATCCCTAGAAAAACTTTGTTGTGTAAGATGAATAAAAAACACACAAACAGTAAAATTTTTAAGGAAGTCTACAACTGGGGGATACATTTTTCCCATTAAAGATAATATATCGGATATATCTCCATTGGACATTAAAACAAAATTGCCAACACCTTCGGTGGATCGACGAGGTGTTTATATATTATTTGATAAGTTACCATACGGCTTTAAATACTTGTAAAGTAAAGTTTTTAATGTGTGTATTAGTTGAATTTTTTGTATTTTCCTAGCTTTGTTTATTTTGATGCACTTTAGGTTACAACCTATTTTTGGTACCTAGTGTTAGGTGTAAAATAGTTTAAAGGACGTTATTTATTGGTCTGAATAAAAGAAAGTTTGATAATAGCTGGATAGCTGCATTTAATGATATTTTTCCTTTTTTTTGCAGGTAAAATTATATACAGGATTTTTAAAACACATTTTACTGGGCAATGTTACCTATATAATCTCCAAACTTTGCTTTTAAAGGCTTTTTTCAGGGGTGGGCAATGTTACCAAAAATTCAGGGTAACTTTGCCCACCAACTTTTTTAATTTTTTTTTAATGAAGTTCTGGTGTCATTGACCTACCCTTAGAAGATATGAATTAAGAAAGTATGTACGTTAGGTTGCTATTTTTTGTCTGTTAAAAACATCCAGGTAAAAATAATATTTTTAAAAAACCTAAAAAAAGTGGGCAAAGTAAGACGGAATTACGGTAGGTACTTATAATAATACTGGTAAATTGTACAAAACTATCCCATCCCCTTCGTAACCTTAATTTTAATAATGCGCCACTCACCCACTGCTTTTTAAGTAATCGACACCGAAAAAAATAAAAAAACACTCCACAGAAAACCGACAGCAATGTTAAAATTTCACTCTCTATCCGCGGATTATATAGGAACCCCCACGCGCCGCGCTATAAGATTCACTTTCTTTAAGAAGTACCACGGGAGCACCAATTCTATATGCATTTCTTGCGAATTGGGCGGCACGTCAGTAGATCGCGAACGAACATTTTCTAAAGTTCTGTTAAGAGGGCATCGTCGTACTTAAAATAAACCCAATTGTTGCCCTCCGTTGTCGCCGAATTTCTCCGAAACTGCTCCTACGATTTACTTCAAATTAAAAATATTGAAAGACCTGTCCTTAAACTATGTCTCTCATGTGGCAGATTTTCCGATTATCCTTTCGTTTCAAAAATATACTATAATGTGTGTTAGTGTATAAATAGACCAACTTTAAAAATGATTAATTTAAAGAAATAGTCCATGCTTAAAGTGGAGTTAAAAGTATATGGAAAAGAAAGAAAAAACTCCTCCGCAAAATTTAATAGAATAAAAATTCGTTAGGGGTCCCTACATGTTTCGTTCATCGTCAGGAGAAAGAAAATATCTTTAGAGCTGATGGTTTTAGCAGAAGAGAAAATGTTGTAGAACCTTAATGGAGCTCTTATGGAATTAAAAAATTGATGTGTAGAAGCGACATAATATGAAGAAAATTGATAAAAGTTATAACATACTGAGTATGTGAGAAGTCAATAAAAGGGGGTCTAAACCAACCAAATAAACTGGGGAAGAAGAAAAAACCTTCTAAAAAGAAGGTGTCGAAGATTAATTAAAATTTTTATAAGTATAACATTTCTAAGCATAATATGTCTAAGACATTTTAAGGATAAAACTAGTCATAATTATGAAGATATCACAATAAAATTACATTCCAGAAAAAGTTTTTTATGGGGTACTGAGGATTTTATAAATTTATTTTCTTCGAAAGAAAGGCCTAAATTAAAAATCCATTACAAGACAGACAACGATTGAACCTTTAGCTGTCCTGTGATGCCAAATTTATTTCTGTTTAATTTAATTTGACTGGTGATATTTGGTGACAGCCGAAGACTTGCAACTATTTTTGAAATATTTATCTTGGCTATCGTTAATAATATAGAAGTCAAATGTACAGAAATTACTTTATTCTTTGAAAATAAACAAATATATCTTGAAATAAATTCGATAAGTTTAGAGGGTGTAAGTTTAGTGAATGTCGCATGTCGCGAGTAAAAGCGATGGTAGACTCTTAAGGAGATTGGTTGAATTTTTATATACAGTGTGACCAGTAAAGTCCGCATCATAGGGGATTTTTTATTAATAACTTTATTCGAAATTTGACTTTGGCATCAAGTTTTGCTTCGATCGAGATGAAAATTAAGCAAAAAAAAAATAGTCACGTGATTCGCATTATCTGTCAAATTTTAATTATTCCCAAAAAATAATTCAAAAGTGGGGTTATTTCTGAAAGTGTCGAAAAAAGTTATTAGAAAAAGTTTTTTTAAATGCAGTTTCTAGCCCACATGCAAAATTTTAGGTTTTGCAAAATAAGACTCAACGCAACCTACATAAAACTTCTTAGTTTTGACAACGCTTTATTTCAGATACATTTTCTTTAAAGTAGCGCCATATTAAATGTGTGTTTTTCTACAAAATCAAAATTTTGCTATTAAAATTTGGTCACATGTAATGCAAAGTTTATCTGTTTTTGACCCTGTATAAGGTAACTTCATAAAATAAGTATTTTTGAAAACATAGTTTGGTCTGAAAGTAATTCACCTTAATATTAAGACAAAAAAGAACACATTATTTTCAGTAAAGTGTTCATTAAGTGGAAAATAAATTTTAGTGGTGGGTAAAAAATCAAAATTATCTTATGCAGTTAAAATTTTGCATGTGAGCTAGAAACTGCATTAAAAAAAACTTTTTCTAATAACTTTTTTTGATATTTTCAGAAATAGCCCCACTTTTGAATTATTTTTTGGAAAAAATTAAAATTTGACAGATAATGCGAATCACGTGACTACTATTTTTTGCTTAGTTTTCATCTCGATCGATGCAGAACTTGATGCCAAAATCAAATTTCGAATAAAGCTATTAATAAAAAAAATCCCATATGATGCGGACTTTACTGGTCACACTGTATATGTCTATGTGTTTTATTCGTATCCCGTCAATAAGTGGGGTGTGAAATGATAGAGGTCACTATTTTTTATATAATTTTTAGTTCCATGTGATGCGGACTTTACTGGTCACACTGTATGTGTCAGATTTAGCCTGTTAGTATGTGCTGTTAATATTAGGTAATTATTTGAAAACAAATTATGTTTCACAAAAAAATAATTAGGAAAATTTTAAATTTTTGTTAATTTTATAAAAAAATTTTTTTGAAAAACTACAAATTTTGGAAAAAAAAAAAGTCTCTAAACAAATACTTTTTTGTATATTTTATGTAAAATTGAAATACAAAAATTTTATATCTAAAAATGTTTTTTATTTTATATTTATTTCTGAATTTTAACTAGGTACACTTTTAAACTTGAAAGGATTCAGTTTTTTTCATTTTCTAGCGGTCCATTGGTCGGAATCGCGTCTCCGAGAGTAGCGTTCTCCACGGGCGTTTGAACGAGAAACAATCAGTGGATGACTGAGACGGATTATATTATCAATTAGGCTAAGAATTAGCCGAAAAGTTAAGATTTGGTTTTAAAAAAAACTGTAATGTTATTTTGAATAATTCTTCTGATAAAAGTTGTTTGGAATTAATCGCAGAATTTTGGAAAGTCAATATATTGTTGCTAAATTAATAAATAAATGATGAACCAAAGGCTTTCCAATATTCTTTTTTAAATTTATAAAAACTTTTCCTAACCGATTAATAAATCCGTCAAAAGAAATCCCCTTTTTAAGGTGCTACGGAGTCTACTTAAATGTGATTATCCGGCTTTTCAAAAAAGTTTTTAAATTATCACTTATAATCTCCCTAAAGCATTAATAATTTCCCGAAATTTTTTCGAGGCGCGAATTTTTTGAAATTTCTTTAAAAATTCAACTGACATAAAATTTGCAGAATTTTAATTCAAGCTCGCGGAAGATTCGTCAAGAAAATTTCATAAATTTATTTTCAACCAATTAGAAGGCTCCTTTTTGTTTCCGTTGCTTATAGCGACGGGAGACTATCGCGATAGTCTATAGCCTATTAACCTAATAAAATTAATAAGTGATAATTTTTCTGTCAAAAATGAAGTGCTTTATTTTTTATGGCAAACGTCACTCAGAATAAAATCAAAATACATTTTGTTGCTAACTTATAATTTTTATTGAGAATAGGTCGTAGGTCTCATCATATTAAAAGAAACTCCAATTTATGAAATTTTCTTACCGAATCTCCCACGCAGCAGAATTAATTCCCGATAATTTTGCTGTTAGGGAGATTATAAGTGAAAATTTTATGCGAAAGCTATTTGAAAATAAAATTAAATTGGTGACATACCAATGGAAGGGACACAGTACAACCCTGTCTTGTGAAAAACAATAGTGGGCACTATATTTTGGTAAATCATAAGTTTAAATTGCATCATTTTTACTTTCCTTGTGCTCTAGTAAATCAAGGTTTAAATAATAATCTGAAATATTTTGTTCTTTATACGTTCCATAATTTTATACTAGATACTAGAAACAAAGGGAACGTATTAAAAAAATTAAATAATAACGCATACAAAATGAATTATAATTCTCCGCCTCATAATAACACAAACGTCACTGTTTCTATTTTTTATTACAGCTGTCAAGCCAGGGAGATTGCGCCACTTATTAATCTTAGCGGTAGGGAGATTTCCGAAAAAAAAATGTTGTCATAGCAACATGTCAAAACGCAATTATATGATTGCCTAAAAATGACAAGTAAAAAAATATTCTATAGTATTATATATAAATTACACATAGGACATAGTTATCTATTTTTTTATATTATTATCTAAATAGGCATACCTCTATCATTTTTGCATATTTTTTACTCTTTTATTATTTTATTCCCTGCGAACTAAAGTCAAATCAATATTTCATATATTCTCAACAATATATTGTGTTTAAAAATATATTTAAAACTCAAAACTCGAGAATTGTTGCTACTTACCGGTAATTTATTTGTTAGTTTAATCCAAAAAGTAAGCACTTTTTCTTCTTTTCTTGCGCACTAGAAAGTTTCTCAAATAATACAAATTGAAAATATTTTTTAAATTATCTCTTCTATAGAAACAAACAAAATGTACTGAATACTCCTCAAATGTGGTACCGCACTTTATATAATAACCATATACAAGAAGTATTAACTGCATTGGTTCTGATGGGGGGAACCATCGAAGCCGGACTTTTAAGAATTGGTGCGTACCAAACGGATTTAAGAAGAAATTATGTAATTTTGGTGGCTTGGATTTTCTGAATGAAATTTTGATGGGGTATAGTAGTGTTGATTATAGTTTTGATGGCATTGAACTAGATTTTATTGGTTGCGGGGTTATAAAGTGGGTGTCATTTTTGATTTTTAATTTGGAAAAACTTTCTGGTAACTTAGTTTCCGTGTTTTAATAATTGGACGTGTGGTCAGTGCTGCCAACCTTTAAAGATCAAATTTCCCATGAGAAGGGTGGAAATTTTTTTTTTAAATAAATATTAGCGTAAATAATAAAATAAAATGTCACCTCTATAGTCAATTTTTTCTGAAAACAAAGAGTTTCGACAGTTGACACCCACATGTGACGTTAACTGCTGATACTGATTGATTGACACCTTAACGTCATTAATTTTTTCCAGTGAACATTAATATTTTATGGACAATAATTTTTATCAGCATAATAAGTACGTATGTGCCTAATATACGTATATAATTTAGCTTGGTCAGGAAACATTCGTAACAGATTTATATATAAAAATTCTGTGCATTACACTTGGGCCATATTACCAGTCTGGTCGGATTATATGGCCCACGTTAAAATAATTTTAAACTTAGAAAGACTAATGTAATTTTAATTTTTATTAAGTCGGTTTCACAAATTTAAACACAATAACGTTTACTGAGCTAGTCAGGAACATAAACAGACATGACCAAAACATTAAACAACACACAGTTGAAAACCACAAACATTTTTTTTTATTCTTATGCCTAAAAATATAAACTGAAAATGGAGTTAACAACACTCAAACTCATCATCATCTTCAGCGTCGAGGTCAACACATACCTCATGGTAAGTAAATAAAGTTAAACCCTATTTTAGGACGAGTAGGGTAATATTCCCCACTAGCCATGAGCCATATAACGCGTCATTTTATTGGGCCATATTTATTTATTTATTTATTATTTATTTATTATTACATTTGGGATGCAGACAGAACTAGAAGTTCCAAAGAAGCATCCACTATATACAACAAACAGTTTATGCGGAAAACATTTTACTGATTAACATAGCAATAGGTACTTAACCTAACTAACTCTACCTACGGCTATCCAAACACTTGCTGTATAAAATGTCCTTTTAAAAGTCTTTTAAAACTCTGCAAGGTTGCACTGAAAATGTCAAATTCATGGCAGTATGAATTAAAAGTTTTTTGCAGTCTATCCAATGGTATATTTAAACCCAAGTTAGTTCGTCTGTAAGGTAAATTAAATAAGGTTGTATGTCTTAATTCTCTGGTGGGAATGTTAAAGCTTAGTGCTGATAATAGTTCTGGGACGCTGAAATTCGAGTTAATTATTTTATATAGAAACGATATGTCAGAAATTTTTCTGCGGTCAGACAGAGGAATAAATTTATATTTTTCTTTTACAAGATCTATTGTGCAATGCGCTTTAAATGCAATGGTTTTGAGAAACCTGTTTTGTACTGCTTCCAGCCTATTAACATGTGTGACGTATTGAGGATTCCAGATGACAGAGGCAAAAGAGAGCTTACTATGAACAAAAGCAAAATATAGTGAGATCATTGTTTTGGGATTTCGAAAGTCTTTACAGATTCTAGTAATGAAGCCAAGCATTTTGTTTGACTCGGTAAAGATTTTATTAAAGTGTTCTTGAAATAACCATTTGGTGTCCAGAATGACTCCTAAATCCTTTATTTGATTTACCTTCTTTAAATTTGAATTATTTATGCTATATGAGTATTCCCAAGTATAAATATTTTTAGTGAATGTTATAAAACAACACTTTGTTACGTTTAAGAAAATACTATTCCTATCACAGTACTCGGACAGTCGGTTGAGGTCCGCTTGTATTTTCAGACAGTCATCCAGCCCCCTTATGGGGCGATATATTTTTAGGTCATCTGCATATAGTAAGAACATTGTGTGATAAAAGCACTTTGCAATATCGTTAATATAAATTATGAAAAACAAGGGACCCAGATGACTACCCTGAGGAACCCCCGAGCTGACCGAGAAGGTCTCGGACTGGAAACCGTTTACAGAAACGATCTGGGAACGCTTTGAGATATATTACCATATCCACCTGAGCAGACGCTGGCAGACACCAACCTCAGCAAGTCTCTCAATCAACCGCTTATGGTTAATCTTGTCAAAAGCCTTACTGAAGTCGGTGTATACAGAGTCTACCTGAATGCCACGATCTATTAAGCTGCAAATATTTTGAGAGTAACACATTAAATTTGTTTCTAGAGACCTGCCAGGAAAGAAGCCGTGTTGTTGATTAATAATGATGGTTTTGAGAGTTGACATAATATCGTTATAGACTATTTTTTCTAATATTTTGGCAAAGATGCAAATTTTACTTATTGGTTTATAGTTCGTAACGTCGTCTTTTGGGCCACTTTTAAATATATATAGGAGTTATATGAGATATTTTCCATTTTTCTGGAAATATTCCTGTTTTTAACGACGACTCATATATAATTCGAAGTGGATAAACCAAGTTCTCCTTGCAGGATTTTATAAAAATAGGTGGTATTCGATCAGGTCCTGCACCTTTTTTTAGCTCCAATTGATTAATAAGGTCCAAAATTATATTATTGGTAATTTTAACAGTAGGACCTGGGCACAAAGAAACTGGGCAAGACGATATTGTGGTTGGAATATATACGCTTTTGAAAAAGTCCGGGAAGCTGTTACATATATCTTGTCCAGTTCCAGCGACCCGGTCTCCATAACGAACTGTACTGGGTATGGAAGTTTGTGTTTTTTTCTTAGATGAAACGTAATTCCAAAATTTTTTATTATTGTTTAAAATTTCGACCTCCATACCATTCACAAAATCGGTATAATCTCTCCTAATTAGTTGTTTAGAAAGAGTCCTTAACCGGGAAAAAACGTTGTAGTGTTCTACACTGTTGAATTTTTTGTATTTTTTATGATACATATTTTTATTTTTTATTATTTTAATAGTGTCCGGCTTAAAATAAGCAGGAAAGTTACCTTTAACGGTAAAAGAAGGTACGTGTGCATCAATAAGCTTATCAATTACTAAGTAAAATTTATTTATCATATTATTTGTGTCAGATGAGGTAAAAATATTTTCCCAGTTAATATTGGCCAATTTCTCATTTATAGCCACATAATCGGCCTTTTTAAAGTTCAGGATTCTAAGTGTATTGTGACGTAGTGGAACATAAGGAGATAGAATATAATATTACCCGAAATAGCATCCAGACAATATAATAGGTAAAAAAAAATAGACAAAGCTTGATTACCGAACAAATATTCCGTGTAAATACTTATACTAGATGTACTTACCTCTACTAATTACATGCACCGTTTACTATTGTCCTCAATACGACAACGTGGTCAAGAAATCAAGTAAAAAATTATAATAACATGCTTGTGAACCGGCTGTCGGAACCTAATTAGCTGCTGCATGCAAACGCATGGCTGCAAACGGTCGCCCAAAGAGTGATTGGTAGTGACACCTACAGGCAGTTAACTGACGTTGCCAGATCACTGATAAATGCTTTAGTTTTTGCGCTACGGCTATTGCGCCATATTACCCGCTGGGCCATATTTGCCTCCTTTACCTTACATCAAATTTGTCTTCTGAAGTTTCAACCAATATAAATAAGCTAACTGATACACCATTTACATCTAGTTCTAAAGTGGCTTGTAACAGCAGGCGTGTGGATTGTGAAGATTCACAAGTAAATTCTAGACTTAAGAGCCAAGGATTAACTTTTAATAATTCTAATAGCTGTACATTTAATTTTCATATAGTCCACAATTAAATTGAATATAAATCCGTATTTGTAAGTACATATATGAAATTTTATTATTGTTATTGTTCCTATAACTTTTGTTCTTAATATTTTTTAGATAACTCTCTTCCTTTAAGAAATAATCGACCATTTTAATACATAGCAGCGACCCTGTATAACGTCCGGTAGTAGAAAAAATTGTGTATGCAATTCGTGCGTAACGTGCCTTTTTTACTCATGTGATTGCGCACTCGCCCGCGGCTCGTGCGAAAAATTTCCCATTCGTGAAAAAAATGCTACTTTACACCCTTGTTGCATAAATAACAATTTTATCACGTACACTTAAAATGATTTCTACAAAGTCCTTTATTTGATACTTCCTAATTTTTCTCTTCATTTCCCACCCACAGTGGCTTTTCACTGGTCCTTGACCTTTCAGCGTGCTGATATGTTTTCTGTCGTTTGACTACAAAAAGATTTTTCACTCCCCATGCGTGCCATTGAAAGCTTCATTATGGATTAGTTCCACCTTTTATTTTTTATTTTCTCTATTGCTAACAACATCAGCTGTTCACTATATTTGCTTCAATTTCCTGATGATGAGTGTTTCTACACTCGAAACATGTCGATTCTACCCTAGGGTCGCCTAGTTATTTAATTAAAAATTGTGGAGACAGACTTTATGCTTTTCTTTTCCCTATATCATTCAACTCCACTTTGAGTATGGACTACTTTTGGGGCGGTTTGCACCCTCGGAGGGGTGGGGACTTTTAGTATGTTAATCAGGACGACCAAAGTAAAACATTAACGTAAAAATCAGCTTTAGGTGATTTTGTTCCACGAGCACCATAGGAATGAAAATAACGTCCCTGGACTATTAAGGTAAATTGTCTATGTGACCTATTAATAGGCCCAAAGCGCTATGCAATAGCAATAAAAATTACGCTAAATAAAAAAAATGTTTAATTTGTTAAAAGACGGTGTACAATCGACTCTCCTTTTTGAATATATTATAGTTGATATTATGATATAATCCCGTACAATATTATAATTGGTAAAAATCGCTTTAATCAACTTTATCTTCGGAGAAAAGTAATGCAATGATTGCATTTATGCAAGTCCCAATTTGTCCTGTATTTAAATTTTCAAGAATCATTTCTTTGAAAATTGTTTCAAAGAAATGATCCATAATTACTTTAATGTAGGTCAAAGACACTTCTGTATAAATATACAGAATGTTTGGGTTTTTCTGTTGTGTCACAACCATAATAAACGATGGTTGGGTGTATTGTATTAATAATATTATTGTGTATTTAACCTTTACAAAAAATTACATACTGTTTTGTTTTTTTAGTATGGTTGGATTTGCTTTTGTTGTCTACATTGTTAAAGTTTTTGAAAATTTGTTAGAAAGAACATGCTGATTTGAACGATTTTTCATAGTTTTTTGTTTGGTCCTCTTTCATTGAATATCCTTTAGTACATTCTTTATATATTCTTTGGTCGATTGCAGCCACCAACCTATACAGGGTGAAAACAGTAAGAAATATGAAAACGGTTAAATTGTATGAAAGTTCCATATTTTAGGGCATAATAATTGGCTGAAAGAAAATTGAAAATACCACAAGAAAATATTAAAATAAAGACGGAAAAAATTACAACGAATTTGTAGCACTCTCACTAGAAATGCAAGAAAGTTGAAAATTTGGATGTGTTTTCAAAAATCCTAGAAAACTATTTAAAAAAAACTGTTGTACAACTCGGGATAAACACTTTTCTACTAAACAAGTTTTAATTATCGAAGATTATTACACATTTTTTACTTTGGTTTTCACGACTCAGCACATTTTATCTGGTTGCGTAGTTAACAACATATGGACGAGAGTTTGTGGGTTCGTTAGACATAGACATATTGGATCAGCAAACAATAATCACGAAAGTGGCAAATTTATGGCTTGCACATGTAAACAAAACCTAGCAGACGTGGGCATGCGCACTGAACATTTTTCATTTAACGAATGGGAAGATGGACAGCTCCGAGCTTTAAAATTTAAAAATTGTTACTAAAAGGTTAATGCACTGAGAAAAAAACTTCTATTCCTTACAAGAATTCACATACTCTTTAAACAACTGTTTAATACTATATTATGTGACAGCAACGCGCTTTTCTACTGTAAGACGACGGAAATTGCTGAAACGTTGTGTAGTGATAATATCACAGTAATTTAGCCAATAGGAAATAGGAGTTAATGCTACCATAGAATGGTTTATAGCCGTTATTGCTCTAAGTACAGTAAATCAAGTTCTATTGGGAGGTGTAATCTGGTTTTATATACTGTATTAGTTCCGTAGTAAACATAAATGGGGATTATCTGAACAACCTGAGGTTTGCAGATGACATAGTTCTTATAACAGACCGGGTGGATCATGCATGTATTTACGCTTCTTCAGGACCTTCAAAGCTTTTGTGCGCAGGTAGGGGTGAAAATTAACTTCTCTAAAACACAATTCATGACCAACCTTGTGCTGGCTACAAACATTTCAACGAATGCAGATAGAACAAGTGTACAGCTATAGATACTTAGGCCATGAGATTAAATTGGGAAGAAACAATCAGCCCACGGAATTAAACAGGAGGATAGGATTGACATGGACAGCCTACGGAAAACTGAGGGATGTTTTTAAATTAAGTATTCCCATATGCTTAAAGAGGAAGGTCTTTGATCAGTGCGTGCCTCCGGTGCTAACATATGGAGCAGAAACATTACCAGAAAGGTCATAAACAAAATCCAAGTGGCACAGAGACCAATGGAGAGATCAATGCTGAGTATATCCCTCGGAGACAGAATTCCAAACCATATACCATCCGCGAAAGAACCGGTGTTACGGACGCAGTAGAAAGAATCACAACGCTGAAATGGAACTGGGCAGGCCATGTTGCCAGATCCAGAGATGGAAGATGGACCAAGAAAATCCTAATGGAGACCTAGACAAGAAGCATATCGTAACCAAGGACGTCCCCCAACAAGATGGTCGGACGATATTAAGCGCACCCAGCACAACTGGATGCAGAGTGCCCAAGACCGGAGGAAATGGAATGATTTATGGGAGGCCTATGTCCAGCAGTGGACGCGGAACCGCGGAACGGCTATTGATGATGATGATGATTAGTTCCGACTGGAAGTTGTAAATGTTGTAATGAAACTAGACATTAATCATAATAATGTTTGCTTGCTACTTTTAATAAAGCATATGACTTACCACTAAACATCAGTACCTAATGTAGTTTCAAAAATTTAAATAGTAATGTGATATTGTTCTTTTCGTTTAACATTACTATTATCTATTATGCAACACGGTTTATTGAGATGATATAATTCGTCCATAGATTATAAAGTCCAATACTAATGATGGGTTGGGCGAAATAAGAATTTTCTATTGCTTTATCTGACATCTAAAGTTTAAAATAACTTAAATATTAATATATAATTGGTACGATCAATAAAATTCAAATTCAGACAGGACAGCTAGAAGACTCCGAACAACGATGTGACCTGCGCAACAAATACGTTAAAACTAACCAACGTCTTATGGATTATAGGTTCTAACGGATACAATTCGTTTCTGGGGACGCTGTTTTGCTTTCTTAATTGTAGGAAAAATCCTTTACTGGGAACAAAATGCGTCGCATTGAGAAGATACAATTTATTTCCTAACAAAATTGTTGTATTAAAACTAGTTCATTATTCAACTGTGCTGCTAATGGAACTGATTACTACCAATAAAACACTGTTCTAGCAAATCTGGAATTGATAATTGATATAACACCAAAGTGGGTTTGATACACTAGCAATTTATTTAATATGGGTTAATAAAAAATAAGCTATCAATACAAACTATGTCTTAGCAAACCTGTTGTATTAATATTAGATTTTCCTCAGTGTATAGAAGAAGCAATAAACCTTTTAAGATGTAAACATGGTTACTCATGGGTGTTGAATTAAAATTGCATAACGCTTAGCGCGTTATATAAACGGTGTTCTTACCTGGGAATTCCTAATTGAGTTGTACAACAACATGAACGAAATACTATAGAATGCATATTAATTTCTTTTCGTCGATTTATATTTTCGGAATAGGAATTACCAATTGAACAATCGACCTTATTTTAAATTTTGTATAAGAATTTAATAAGCCCAGCTAATATGCTACTAGCAATTAATTCCTTTTTACATATTTCGGTAAAACTATTTTTACACACTATAAATAAATTTATTGCTAAAGTAGGAAAATGGAGTTAAAAAAGTAATTTCAATTTTAAGAAAAACCAAAGAATTTAAAAAAAAAATTGATATATTTTTTTTTGATTTTACATTAAAGCGCGTAAAAGGATTCTTTCAAAATTTAATATTTTTGTAGTTTTATCTAAATCAATTATTAAAATTATTTATTTGAAATTTTTTTTTATAAAGTGAGTATTTTCAAGTATATTTGAAGGTGAGGCAGACAATGAAGTAATATCAAAAAAATTACCTTGTCTGACTTTCATTGTCTTTATTTTTTTACTGAACACAACGTTTCGATTAGTTAGTATCTCTAACCTTTTCAAGTGTAAACAGTTTACACTTGTAAACATGTGTTGAATTTGAATTTGAACACTACAGTTAAAAAAAACAATGGCGGCAAAGGGACTACACCGCCATCCATCAATCTTACACCTAAAGGTAGAGAGCGTTAAGTAAGCAAGAGTTGCATAAGATTTCCAAGGCAGAAGTGCTTAAAATTGTAAGTAATATAAATCCCAGGTCTCCATTAAAAAAAATTAACCTGATTATATTTAAAGAAATAAACTTATTAATAAATTTATAAAACAAATATTGCTTAATATATTATCTTTGAATAAATATACATAGTTAAAAAAAACTAAAAAACAGGCTTTAATAATTAATCAAACTAAAAAGCGGAAAATAAATATAGTTTAAAATAATTCTTGAAATTCTTAATATATATAGGCAGAAAATAATGAACGATAAACATTAGTATTATTGTGAAAAAAGCGTGGGTCGCTTTGTGCTATATTTTGCGTATATCGAGCACCCCTCGCTTTTTTCAAAATAATACTAATACTATAGTTAAATTCACATAAAGTTTTAATGCCAAATGTCAAGACTTGTCATTGTCTAGTTACTTTAGATTTCATCAACTTACTAAATTTCTTATACAGCTGAGATTGGTCAGTGTTTTTTCTTTTTCCTTTCTGGAATTGTTCGGCCAACTCTTTTTATTTCTATCTCTTTTTAATTGTATGAAATAATACAAGATAGACATACTTTGTGTGCAGTACAATTATACTAATTAAATTTAGCCATTAGAAATTTATATTTTATGAGTTGCTGCAGTATTTGACAAGTATGACAGAACTGAAATGTCACGGCGTTAAAAGTTTATGTGAATTCAACTATACATACGACCTTATAGTTTTTTCATTAATATAATTGTTTTTTAACGATTTTACATATTGACAACTGTCAAATTTTAACAGGAGAATTTTTTGCTTATTTTTCCCGAAGTCTCCGCATCGAATACTATGCGACCCCATAATTTGTTTCGTCAAAATCGCTTTATCGTTTTATACCTGACAGCTGTCAAAATTTGACAGGAGAATTTTTTGCGTGTAGATTATTATTGTATTGTCAGCGGTTCTTGATAAGTCTACAAAATTTAAATTAAATCTGACCGTTTAAAGTGGGTCAAAATCGGGTTCAAAGAAGTCGGTTATGGACAAACAAACATACAGGTGCGAATCTAATAAAAGCGTGTTAAAAACGGCTTTGTTTTTCTATAATTCCTCAATTAAATCAAGAAGCCTAATTATGTTGGTTGATTGTAATATAATATAGCCATATTTGCAATACTGATTTAGAAATGACTTTGGGATATGGGATATACCATAGCCCTTGTTTGTGGTCTGGTTTCAATTATATGTTAAGTTTAATAGAAAAAAAATCTAAATTTTACACTTTAACTGATTTGTGTACGCTCTTGTTTAAACATTGGTAAACAGACGGAGGCGGTAATAACTAATAACTACAGTGTGTCCACGGATGGACCTAACAATACTTGTAAAAAACATTATTTTCAATTTTTCGAAATCGACGTTGTGGTCTGGTGGTCAGCGCAGCGGCCTCACAGATCGTAGGCCCGGGTTCCATTCCCGGTGCCGGCAACGTCGATGTTAAATTTGGAATTTGGTTTAAGAGGTCTTTCGGAAGAGACGTTAAACTGTGGGCCACGTGTCATGGATGTTGGCACGTTAAAGAACCCTACCCTCGACAAAGAGGGATTCGTCAAAAATTACCAGATAGTGTGTGACAAATTCCCTGGCGTCGGTGATTGGTCTCGTTGCGGAAAAAGGCCGACGTAAAATAAATAATTAAAAAAAAAGTTTTTCGAAAAAAAGTAATTCATCATCATTTCTTCTGCTTGTTATAAAAATACAATTCGCGTGAGAAAATTCTATTTTATTCTACAGGGTGTGTAAAAAATGTTAAAATGTAGATTTGCATGCAAAATTAAAAATGTTTGATCCAACTATTTTGAATGATCAGAATAAAAGAGATTGGAAAGAGAATTCGAGAAGCCGAATAAAGTTTTTAGATATGACCTGTGGTAACTACGATATTTTATATTAAAACTTTAAACTGTAGGAAAATATCAATAATTTATTTAACTTTGTACACTGAGATAAATACCAAACAGTAACATTTATTCAACTTGAAACCCTCCAATATCGACACATTTCTTCATCCTTTCTCGAAATTCTTGATAAACATTATGAACTATATCTGGTGTCTCTGTAGCAATGGCGTTAGTAATTCTGTCTTTCAAAACCTCAATATTATCGGGCATGTCGGTGGCATAAACTTTTTGCTAAAAATATCCCCACAGAAAATAATCCATTGCAGTGAGGTCCGGAGACCGTGGTGGCCAGTATATCGGTCCTTGTCGCCCTATCCATTTTTGGGGGAAGTGCTATTAAGCCAATTTGTAAGTTATCAGTGTACTATGCGCTGGGCAGCCATCTTGCTGGACTACCATATTCCTTCTAAAATCCAAACTTTCTTCCTCTACTTGAGGCATAAAGTATTCACTAAGAATTTCCAAATAATAATTTGCATTTAGCCTTCTCTCTAGGAAAAATGGACCAATTACTTTATTGTAAGTTAAATAGCACACCATACGTTAACTTTCTTAAATTTCTGACTATTTGTATTAATCTTAAAGTCGGGATTCGTCAGTGAATATGATATTATGGTGAAAATTACGGTTTTCCAGTATGCGTTCACCCATTAGCAAAGAGAATTCTAGTCTTTATAAATCATGGCCTTCTTGAAGTTTGTGAATAAATGTTGGTTTAAATGGGTAGAATTTATTTTCAGACATAATATTGTTTACATGACTTTTAGAAATACCACCCACCTGTTCCGCTCTTGTTCTTAAAGAAAGTTGGGGATTGACGCGGACAGATTCTAACACTAAAATTGTTGCAGCATCATTTTCATCATACTTCTTTTTTTCACATCTTTAACATCTCCATGAACGGTGAATTTATGTACTAACTCTCTTAAAGCATTAACAGGAACATATACATCGGGAAATTTCCTATTGAAAATTTCAAATGCGTATTTATAGGACACCTCTTCAATACCATAACACTGGATCAGGTAAATGCGCTGCTCTAAAGTAAGCATCTTTTTGGAGAAATTAAAATGTGTATTTACTTCACTGTTGACAAAAGTTAACAAATAATGTAGAACTGTCACTTTAGCATTATTTGAACACAGCACAGCACTCCTAATACTATTATTCACAAAGTGAGATAGCAGTCCAGTTTTAAAAATAATACACAGGTAATTAAATTAGGTTGGGACCTGAATTAAAAAACCTTAATATAAAATATCGTAGTTACCACAGGTCATGTCTAAAAACTTTATTCGGCTTCTCGAATTCTCTTTCCAATCTCTTTTATTCTGATTATTCAAAATAGTTGGATCAAAAATTTTTAATTTTGCAAATCTACATTTTAACATTTTTTACACACCCTGTAGGTACAATAAAATCGAATTTTCTCAACGCGAATTGTATCTTTATAACAAGCAGAAGAAATTATGAAGAATGACTTTTTTTTCGAAAAATTGAAAATAATGTTTTTTACAAGTCTATAACATCCGTGGACACACTGTATATGCATTTTACTATTTTACAAAACGTTGGTCAAGGTAATCCGAACATAGGGGTCACTAATCATAACGTTCATCAGAGTGATCTTAAATCTGGTTACCACTCTGTATCTAAATAAAGCCCGTGTTAATTCTGATCCTAGATTACAGTTTCCGAAAATACCTCATAATTAACAACATTTCACTTTCATCCCATCTTAACAAGTTGACGCCATCGTACACGTTATGTATGAATAATATTGCCAAAGGCGAATTTCTTCTTGGTATTGCAGACACGATCTTGATGAAGGTCACTTTTTCAACAAAAGATAATAATGTAGGTAATTCAATTGATAGTATTAGCAATTGGTTTATTCAATTAAATTTATGTATGAGGAATAACTAATTCGTAAATTGCAAATTGTGTACTTATCCTGTGTCTTATTTAAAGAAATAAAATGTACTAATAGTATCTAGTCCAGGGCCGTAGCCAGAAAATAATTTCGGGGGGGGGGTTTGTTCCAGTAGCGGATTTAGAATTTGTTCTAGGAGGGGGGGCGCGAAAGGGAGCTGCGGCGAAATTTTTTTGGGTGCCACGCCCTTTTTTGAGTAAAATAACCGTAAAGCTTAATCTGCGGCAATATGCCAGACTTGAAAACACTCTTTTAATTTAAAAGAAATTCGAAGCTTGAAAGGTCGGTCGACAAAATAAATAATAAACTATTTATTTTACTAATTAACATGTCTCTTATATTAAGTCATAATTAATTATAATAAACTATATTATGTAATAATAAGATCAAAAACAAAATAAGAATTAAAACGAAAAATAAACAATAAGAACAAAAAAAATATCTGAAGTACCTATACCTACTTACTTTTTACTAAATTACAAAATCAAGTTTCCTGTTCTTATATAGAAGAGACAATATTTGTGATTTTGTTTACGTCTACGTTTGTTATGAACCAGTAATTAATTTAAGGTAGTCAAGTCAATGTAAAAAAAAATTTAGTTTGGACTTCAAAAATATTGTTAAAAATTAGTTTAACTTGCCGGAGTTGCCGGGGAATAAAATTGTTTTGGTGTTAACTTTAGAGTATTGGATGTTTTACTGTAATAATTGGTGAAGTTTGGTGTTCAAATATTTATTTAAACTTTTTAAGTATTAAGCGAGCCAGTAGTAATTATTATTTTGATTTTGTTAACATTTCGGGGGGGGGGGGGGTTACAACCCCCCTAACCCCCCCTGGCTACGGCCCTGATCTAGTCACTTATCGTTTATCTTAGGGAAAAATGTTTTTTTTAAAACCGACCAGAAAATATACACTTTCTGGACAATTTTCGTCTAGAAAATAACCTTTTTCCGATCGCAAGACCGGAAAAGATTTTTCCGGTCCCTGTTTTTTGTTTTTCCAATCGCTCTTTGATAATACAAGCTACCTTGATTTCGTTATTATGACAACAACATTTCGATGTACTGTCGAGTGACAGTTCGTTGATTTTTAATATGTTGTTTATGTCAAACTTGTTTCGCGAGTTCGCAAATTTAACAATATGAATTCAGATTTTGAATTATCCAACACGGAAAATGAGATTTCAGAAGAAATTTTGGAAGCAGCAAGGAAAGCGACTTACGATATATTGCCAGTAAAATCAAAAACCCGTTACGAGAAGTCATACGACTCATTTAAAAATAATATAAAATAATTTAATGTAATTATATCGAAGTGTCCGTCTTAAAAAAAATATTGTACGTCACGCCACCGAAAATTAGTGTTTTCCAGGTCTCTCTAAGCTTCCAGGACTCGCCTACGGCTCGCCCTGGAAATGCTTGTCTCGACCTGAAAAACACTACTTTCCGGTCTTGTAACGTAAATTACTATTTCACATTCCTACCTTCACTCGTAGTGTCTGTTTTTCAATTACAAAATGCAAACTTCCGGATACCAGCTTTACGAATTTAATAGTTGAACGGGAGTTGGAATTTTTAATAAAGAATGAAAAGCCGAGTCAGAATATGAAAACAGTTTAGCTCTAAGATGAAACGTTTGAACGCTACAGTCTGTCAAAGTGGGATTAACGTCATCTTTCAAACGTAAATAATTCAAAAAACAGATTGACAAGAAAGTTTATTAATATCGGCAAGTGAGAAGAAGACGGATTTCACCAACCTAGTCTAGCATAGTTCGGGTCTGTTCTGTGATCTAAGGGTAGTACTCAAGGTGGTAGTCTAGCGCAGCGGTAGTGTGATAATAATAATTATTACCTTTATACTACCTTTACCATTCTCATGTTAAATGTTTCATGACATATTTAGTTGCTGTCATAAGTCTAAGTTATACATGTATTTTATGTCGTCTAAATATTTTGGCGATGTTCGATTTCTACCAGGCCTTTCAATATGTAAGACATCTTGAGAATTTGAGTTGTGACTTCATTTCAGTACAAAGTGGATTAAATCAAAATAAATGCGAATTACAAGAAGAACCGCAACTTGCTACAATAACCAGAACTCAAAAATGCTATTTCTGTGGGAGTAACAGACATCCTAGATACCCATGCCCAGCAATTGATGCAATATGCAAAAATTGTAACAAGAAAGGCCATTTCGCAAAAGTTTGTAGAAGCAAGAAACAAAATAATCAAATGGTTGCATCAAATAACATTGCAGCTGGAATTATATGCTCTACTATTGAAACGGGTTTAAATAAAACCATAGTTGTAATAAAATTAAACGGGTATCCGGCAAAAGCTCTAATTGACACGGGAAGTACGTCAAGTTTCGTTAACAAAACTTTTGCTAAAAATCATCAAACACAGATAAATCCGTCATATGAAAATATAAACATGGCATCGACTTCTTAAGTATCAAGAGTAGAAGGAAATTGTTTGGTTTCCATTGAAATGAAAAATTATATATATAAAAATATAAAGTTATTAGTTATGAAATATCTTTGCTGCGATATTATACTTGGTCATGATATTCTTCAACGACATTCTAAACTAGAAGTATCATTTGATGGAAATCTGTCTTCACTTAAGATATGTGCACTAGCACAAGCAGCAATTTTACCAGCTACATTGTTTGCTAACTTGACGGAAGACTGCAGACCTATAGCTATAAAATCCAGAAAATATTCATCAGATGACTTGAAATTTATTGAAACAGAAGTTCAGAAGCTACTTTCTGAGGGTATTATAGAAAAAAACAATTCTTCATACTGCATTTGAAGCTTGTGGTGATTTATATCAATTTTTAAGAATTCCTTTTGGAGTAACAAATGGTGTTGCTAGCTTTCAAAGAGTTAATAGACAACATTATAAAAATTGAAAAATTACAAGGCACTTTCGCATATCTAGACGATGTAACAATTTGTGGAAAAGATCGCATCGCAAGCGGAAGGTACCTTGTTAGATCCCTAGCTGGTTTAGCTGACTTATTTAGTTTGCTTGACCAGGCCACCATAGTTTAGTGTTGCAAATGCAACACACCCTGGCATTCTAAATGGCAAAAACACTGCAACTCGATACAATACAGCTTTGGGGCCCACGGGCTCCTCCAGTATCAAACCTGAACCAAGCGGAGGATTCAGTGTAGACAGTGATCCACGAAAGAGACGCATGTTTGGTACCGATCCGGGGAGAGGGGGAGTCAGAGGATTCGGTAATACAGACGGTGTCTCTTGGAGTGACATTTCTGATATACTGACCCCGATGGATTAGGGGGCTCTGCGGAGGTGTTGCCATAAGACCGTAAAAACTGTGCCGATAATAACATCTGCCGATCAATTGTAGTTCGAAATGCAAGTAAAACTATATGTCCCGACTGGCTGACATTATCTAGACGTAAGTGGGGTTGGCAACAAGGGTCTCACTGGTCTACTTGCTTCTCGCTAAGCCTCTCCTCTACTACTACTACTACTACTCGTCTGTTCAATGTGACAACACACACACAAAGAATTTTTTCCTTTCGACGAATTTTCGAGTGTTCTGTAAATTGGAACATTGGATCATGCTAAAACTATTTAAGATTAAGTTCTTTTCGTTATGCAATGATATTAACAAGCTGGGTATTTCCAAAACCAAATGCACACTCGACTTCTTCCGATAGCATTAGGAAGAATTTGCGCTTTCCTTTTCCGTCTAGTATAGTATAGGTATTATAATAATTATGATGATACTAATAAGGTATTTTTTTAAATTTGCTGTTTATTAATTTGTTCCGCGGAAAATCCAGAATTTAAAATTTTAATTTAATTTACAAATCGACCCAATTTGTTGTTTGCTTTGGTCGGACTGGAAGGCAATGTATAATATGCACATTATACATTTTATATACATACAAGTGTTTAAAAAGGAATAATATCGAGAAATACAGTTTATTTTATGTGTTGAGATCTAAGACAATGACCTTATCATGCTACATTTAATTAGTCGGTAAGTTTTTTTTCTAGTTTTTTATAGATTTTTCTATTTGACTTTTTAACCCTACACTGAGAAAGAGGCCTTCTACTCCTTATAAGAATTCACATATTCTTTATACAACTGTTTAATACTATACGTGACAACAACGCGCTTTCCTACTGTAAGACAACCAAAATTGCTAGACCGTTGTGTAGTGATAATATCACTGTAATTTAGGAAATAGGAGTAAATGCTACCATAGAATGGTTTAAAGCTATTATTGCTCTGCATTATCACAGTAATTATCAAGTTCTATTGGGGGTGTAATCTGGTTTTATATACTGTATTAGTTCCGACTGGCAGTTGTAATGAAACTTGACATTGTTCATAATAATATTTGCTTGCTACGGTTAATAAAGCATAATATACTTACCACTAAAAATCAGTACTGTAGTTCTCAAAAATGTAAATACCTTCTAGTGTGATATTGTTATTGTTATTTAACATTGCATAATATGATTATCTATTATGCAACAGGGTTTACTGAGATGCTAATTTTTGTCTATAGATTATAAAGCCCAATACTAATGATGGGTTGTGCGAAATAAGAATATTCTATTGCTATATCTGACATGCAAAGGTAAAAAAAACTTAAATACAAATTAATTGAAACAGGTATTGGTACGATCAATAAAATTGAAATTCAGACAGGACAGCTAGAAGACTCCGAACAACGATGTGACCTGCACAACAAAAAATACGTTAAAACTAATACAACGGCGCGCGGCGATTGCCGATCGCTACGAACCCCCACCAACGTCTTGGTAAATTATAAGTTCTAACTGATACAATTTGTTTTTGGGGACGTTGTTCTGCTTTCTTAATTGTAGAGAAAACGCTTTGCTGGGAACAAAATTCGTCGCATTGAGAAGATACAATTTATTTTATAACAAAATTGCTGTATTAAAAGTTTCATTATTCAACAAGATTGTGCTGCTAATGGAATTGATTACTACCAATAAAAACACTATTCTAGCAAATCGGGAATTGATATAACACTAAAGCGGGTTTGATACACTAGCAGTTTATTTAATATGGGTTAATAAAAAATAAGCCATCAGGACAAACTATGTCGTAGCAACCTGTTGTATTAGATAATTTTCCTCAGTGTACCTGTGTCAATTACCACCAGCCGTCACTGGTATAGTTTCAGAGATTCTAACGTTTTCCGCAACTATATGTGCATGGGATTGCAAACAATCCCTATTATTATTTAATCAAGTGATACACAAAGAACTGCATCAAGCCGAAAAGTTCATTGTCTGAAGACTCGACCGGATCCGGGAGAAAGTGGACGAAAATTTCAACAGGCGGTTACCGTGACGACAATTACGTTTTGCATTAGTTGTCATAAAACGATTATTAGGCAATATGTAATGGCCATGTTTTTTTTAATTAAAATAATTAGTTAGAGGTTTGTGGCGTATTATGTTTTCCATTTTGTTTTCCAATAAACGGGCAGTGCTTCGATTTGCGAATAAAATTATACAGTGTTGCCCAGAAGTCCGGAATAAAATTCATATAGCCTTAACATGTAACTTTTGGGGAAAACGCTCGGACACGTCAATTTAGTTTTATATACAGGGTGTTACTTAATGATGTGGCGTAATTTCAAGGGAGTATTCCTGGACCAAATTCAAATAGAAAAGTTCATATAAACATGTGTCCTGCAAAGTCTGGTTTTCAAGATACAGGGTGTCAAAGTTTTAAAAAAAAATTGTTTTTTTATTAATATCTAAATGATCCTTTTACCGATTTTGTTGAAATCTGGCAGGGTTATTTATTGTAATAAGACGCTAAGTTGGCACTAACTAAAAGAAAATTATAAGTTCCAGTGGCGTCTCGGGGGCAGTGTCACGAATAATATTGACAAAAAAAATGTACGCTACTGAGTTTTTTGAAAAATTTAACTTTTTTTCAGATTGAGCATCTACAAATACAACTTTTTTGTCTCTTAATATCTGTTCGTATATTACTTACTTTTCGAGGAAAAAAATAAAAACGACTTCATTGCATGTCGAAAATTGTTAAAATAAAATCAAGTGTTTTTTGATCGTTCAGTATATTTATTTCTAAGCCATTTTTTAAAAATCTAACAAACGAAAAGTAATGACTATTTACAAAAAATGTTGGAAATGACTACCTCCCGCTTCTATGCAGGTTTCTGCTCTCCTTCTCATCGAGCGACGAACTCTTTCGAAAATTCCATTAGTGTTACGAATGGTTTCACCGTCAATAATTCTATTCCTTAGTTGTTCTTCTGTCTCGATTGGTGTAACATAAACTAATGCTTTTAGGTGCCCCTACAAATAGAAATCTAGGCTGTTTAAGTCAGGCGATCTAGGTGGCCAGAATTGTGGTACGTTACGACCTATCCAACGATTTTGGTAAGCTCCATTTAAATACTCACGAGCCAATATGCTAAAGTGGGCAGGAGCACCGTCATGCATCAAAGTTAACTTGATTTTATTTTAACAATTTTCTGACATGCAATGAAGTCGTTTTTATTTTTTTTCTCGAAAAGGAGGTAATATACGGAAAGTATTAAGAGACAAAAAAGTTGTAATTGTAAATGCTCAATCTGAAAAAAATTGAAATTTTTCAAAAAACTCAGTAGCGTACATTTTTTTTGTCAATATTATTCGTGACACTGCCCCCCGAGACGCCACTGGAACTTATAATTTTCTTTTAGTTAGTGCCAACTTAGCGTCTTATTACAATGAATAACTCTGCCAGATTTTAACAAAATCGCTAGAAGGATCATTTAGATATTAATAAAAAATCAATTTTTTTTTTAAACTTTGACACCCTGTATCTTGAAAACCAGACTCTTCAGGACGCATGTTTATATGAACTTTTCTATTTGAATTTGGTTCAGGAATACTCCCTTGAAATTACGCCACATCATTAAGTAACACCCTGTATAGGTACTCACATTATGACGTTATTCATTTGTTGTTTTATAGACATTTGTCAAAGATATGACGACATCGATTTTTTTTTTTAATGGAAACACAGCTTGTGATACATCATTTGAAAGCTAATAGCTTGTACAGTATGCTCATAAATTATGGCGCGATTCTGTCAAGCTATTTCAAAATGGCGACTGTTAAAATTTTAAAAAAATCTCTATTTAAATAAGCGGAAATGATAAATCATCGATGTTTTTTGAAATCTTCATTGTTTCACGTTCTGACATTTTGTGACTTAACAATAGCTATTGTTTATTTGTTATTTATTTTGTCAAAAAAAATAAAAATGTAACGAAGCGAAACAAAATAACGCAACAAAAAGGTGGTTAAACGTGGCAAATGCTGGAAATGTCCACTACCCTCTACCTCTACTGGGCATGCTCCCAGACAATGGTAAAATCCGTCGACGGAATTCCGAATGGCTATAGCCCGTATGTTATGTGTCTCCAATCTAATTTTGTATTTCCAATCTTTAATATTATTTGGCCTATTTTGGTAAACCTCGGTGGCCATTCAATTGTACCACGTCGTCCGATCCAGCGACCTGGAAATATTTCATCTTAATATCTTCTCATATTGACACCAAAATACGAGGGTGGATGACATTTCCAGCATTTGCCACGTTAAACCACCTTTTTGTTGTGTTTTGTTTCGCTTCGTTACATTTTTATTTATTTTTAAATAAATAACAAATAAACCATAACTGTTGTTAATTCACAAAATGTCAGAACGTGAAACAATAAAGATTTCTTACCTTGAGAGGTAAAAAAAATCAATGATTTATCATTTCCGCTTATTTAAATGGAGATTTTAAAAAAAATTTTAACAGTCCCCGTTTTGAAATATCTTGACAAAATCGCGCCAAAATTAATGAGAATACTGTACGAGATATCAGCTTTCAAATGATGTATCACAAGCTGTATATTTCCATTTAAAAAAAGATCGATGTCGTCATATTTTTGACAAATGTATATAAAAAACAAACGAATAACGTCAAAATGTGAGCATAGATAAAACTAAATTGACGTGTCCGGGCGTTTTCCCCAAAAGTTACAGGTCAGGGCTATATTAATTTTATTCCGGGCTTCTGGGCAACCCTGTATACTGTATACAGCAACCCTGTATACAGTAAATTTGTATACAGCGAGAATTCACTGTATACAGTGACTGGCAGAATTCTCGCTGTATATAAATTTTTTTTTATTACCAATTTATTAGAAAATTTCATAAATTTATTTTCAACCAATTAGAAGGTTCCTTTTTGTTTGCGTTGCTTATAGCGACGGGAGACTATCGCGAAAAATTTTTGACAGTTCAAACAGCCAATTAAATTTTGTTATTCTTTATCATCTTACATAAATCACCCAATCATATCAACATTTAAGTGACTATTTAACTAGAGTGTTTTACACTGGCAAAATGTCATAGCAACGGCCGGTCTTCTACTGGCAAAATTACTACCTGCACCTACCTGGACAAAATTCACATGTGATTTTTGCCGCGGCAAAATTTGTAATTTTTTTGTTTTATTCTTAAATAAAAGTTTTCTAATTTTATTGTTCTTTGTCTTTTTTCTAGTTAAATAGTCATGTCGAATACCACTCGAGAAAAAATTGTGTAAGCAAAATTGTTCTCAAGGATTTATTTAAGTTTGTTGCTTTTAAGCAATTTCGCTCATGACATTTTCGCCTGACGGCTCGTGATTTTGTCAAAAATGTCATTCGCGAAATTGCCAAGCAACAAACTTTCATACCTTTCGAAAATTTTGCCGACAAAATTTTATCTCTTGTGATATTATATATGAAAACAACACTCCGGTGGTTTTCAATCACTATGACACCCAGGCATCATTTATTATGACACCAATACTTTGACAGTTCATATTCCAACTATATAAATTTCAAAATGTCACGTTTTGGCAATGCAAATTTTCATTGCATTAACGCGCTAGTTAATGAAACAATCCCAAAAAATACCAGAAACAGTCACTATAATGCACGTGGGGAATATTTATGGAGTTTTGCTGTGAACGCAAGTACGAGTTAAATAAACATAGAAGCGTAGAAGAGCTGGCAATGATACTGAAAGATTGGGCGGTTAATATGAGAAAAAAAGATGGGACTGAATTGAAAAAGCAACGGTAAAGACTATGTGGAACGTTTCGTGCAAAATTTTACGAGAAAAGTACTATAATGAATATAAGATTATTATTGACCCGTTTAACAGCATAGTATTTAAACCAGCCCGAGATGCCTGCGATGCAACCAGAAAGAAATTACAAGCAGATCCATGTAAACGTAAGACCAGTTCAGTTTCGTTAAGTCTCTCTGAAGTAAACCAAATAATATTGTTCTAGAATGAAAATACCCACGAAGGTCTTATGCGTAAATTCTACCATATTGCTGCAGTAGAATTAGCGTGGAGAGGAGGCGAAGCAGTTGCATGTCTCCTGGATTTTTTCAAATCGAAAAAAATTACGATATTTCTCCAACAAATCGTATTGAATATAATCCAGTGTTCCATAAATTTTGCCAAGGTGAGAAATTTTATTTTTTTATCAAAAATTTATCAAAAAATTTTCTGACCGAATATCCCTCGGACATTGACCAATGCCTCATAATTTTATCTCAAGCACGTAACCAAGGTAACGTGCTTTCGACCAGTGTTGCCGATGGTTTCACTTAAAATTACTGGCAGAATGAGAGCAAAACGCTGACAATTACTGGCAAGGGGATTGCGCCGCAGGCGCGACCACGCCCAAAAATAAAAAATTCACGCTGAAAAAAAATTCCTGGGAGAGGTAATTACCGCCCCTGAACCTATAGCATCTGTATCTTTTTTTTGTTTTTCCTAATACTAAATTCTGATTTTAATTTTAAAATTATTAAATCCTTATTTTGGGTATTTTGAAGCCTATCAAAAGTTATAGAGGTCTAAAAAATCCTGGGGGGCGGGGGGGGGGGGACTTTTAACAAATACTGGCATAAAGCCATTACTGGCAATATTACTGGCAGGCGTATTTTTTACTGGCAAAAGCAAGTAATTACTGGCAAATCGGCAACCCTGCTTTCGACTAAAATTATCTCGTCCATTATCAATGTCCTAGGGTTATTATAGCTGATAGTCTATAGCCTATTAACCTAATAAAATTAATAAGTGATAATTTTTCTGTCAAAAATGAAGTGCTTTATTTTTTATGGCAAACGTCACTCAGAATAAAATCAAAATACATTTTGTTGCTAACTTATAATTTTTATAGAAAATAGGTCGTAGGTCTCATCATCTCATCATATTAAAAGAAACTCCAATTTATGAAATTTTCTTACCGAATCTCCCACGCAGCAGAATTAATTCCCGATAATTTTTTTCTCGGTTTCACTCATGTTTTTGTAGATAGAAAATTTTCCTCGTCTTCGACTCGGAATAATTTTCCATCAACAAAACCATTCGTGACCTTGAAAAAAATTATCGGTAATAATTCTGCTGCTAGGGAGATTATAAGTGATAATTTTATTCTTAATATACATTTCCGTCCGCTTAAACTAAAAAGCACTCATTAAAATCGAAAAAAAACTGTCGTGCATACGAGGGAGATTCAATTTATTAAAAAATGCTAAAAGTGCAAAAAATCGACCTTTCCGCACGCAACTGCCGTCGACCGAGGGACTTCCTCTAATAATAATACATAAAGAAATAAAAGATTGCAGAAATTACACAACAAACTAAGATTTATTTAAATTTAATAATAATCAATAACCGATTATCTCTTTATTTGTGCGCCTATTCGAATTGTTGACTTTCTTTCGACAACTTGTATTCCTGCAAAAAAAACATAAAAATAATAAATATTCGAAAAATATTGTCACAGACAGGTGTACATTTCAACAAAGCTATCCGGATCAATGTGGCTGGTAAAAATTTGGAAAAAAAGACGGTTCTTTCAATGTATGTGTTTTGAAATGTACATTACCTTCCAGAAAATCCTCATCTCATGTACGTCTTCCCTTCGTCTTACGTAATAGCCCCTTAAAAAGGACTGAATTTTAAGGGCAGCGTATTCCCGGGTCCATATGAGGGAGAACGGGTAGAATTTTCTAGGTCTAAAATAACAGGGATAAAAAATTCAAACGTAATATGAAAGAAAACACTATGTCACTATGTGTGTGTATGTAAATGACTTATATCTTTACAGGGGATGTCCTCTCAACGTTTTACTTATTTATATAGTTTGAAGAAATAGTCCATGCTTAAAGAGGAGTTGAAAATATGGAAAGGAAAGAAAAAAGTAAAAGTCTTCCTCCACAAAATTTAATAGAACAAAAAAATTTTTGCTCAGAGGTCTTATGTTTTGAACGTAAAAACGTTCATCGTCACGAGACAGGAAAATGTATTGCTGATGGTTTTAGCAGAAGAATTTTCTCTTTTGCTAACAGCATCAGCATAAAAGAGATGTCTGTCTCCTGATGATGAACGTTTCTACGTTCGAAACATGTAGAGACCATTTAAACTAGAGTTTTTATTCTATTAAATTTTGTGGAGGAAGACTTTGTGTTTTTCTTTCCTTCTCAGAAGAGAAAAAGATAAGTGGTATAAAACCTTAATGGAGCTTTTATGGAATTAAAAATTGGTGTGTCGAAATGTCATAATGTGAAGAGAAATAGAAATAGATTACAACATACAGAGTATGTGGAAGTCAATTAAAAGGGTCCAAAACGACCAAATGAACCCGAGGAAGATGAAAAAATCACTTCCAAAAAGAAGTTGTTAAAATGGTATTTTTACAAGTATGTCTGTAAGACATTGTTAAGTAAAATTTGAAATTATGTCATGTATATAATAATAATAATAAGTTTATTTAAAAATTTAATAATATAATAAATGTTTATGTTGTCTTCGATAAACTGATTCTTCAATCCCCTGAAGCTAAGCTTGTTAGGGGCAAATCTTATTTTTTGTTTTAGTATGTAAAATCATAAATCATAAATATGCATTAAAAATCAATTTTTTTAAAGTAAAAATGTTAATTTATAGTATAAACGCAGCTTTTTTGAAGAAATATATTACCTATAATAAAATTATTAATTTATAATTTTTAAGTAAAAAATATTACTCATATAAATTATTCAGAACAATATTAATTAATTAAAGCATTTCTAAAAATATTTTCAAATTGTCTGTTTTTATTATCCATGTTTTTATTTCGACTTAAAATTTTTTTAATGAAATTAATTTTTTAATTTTTGTTGGTAAATAATCGTTTAAATAAAAACATAAATATTTGAAATTTTTTTGTCCTATGGACTTATTTATTTTAGGTTTTATGGTTATTTCATTTTTATGACGTGTATTATGAATATGGTTTTTAAATTGTATAAGGTTTTTATTTTTAAAAGATGTTATAAATGTAAAGTTGTCTAATGTTTAACTTTTTTGTTTCTGAATATAATTATTTTGAAGGATAAAGATAATCTTTATTGTATATAAAACATTTATTAAGAAAGTATCGTGAATTCAAAATAAACGATCCTTTTAAAGTATGGAGATTTGAGTCTTAACTCAGTGCCCTAAACCTCCATATTTTAAAAGATTGTTTATTTTGAATTCACGATACTCTCTTAATACATGTTTTATATAAATGGCAAATTTTAAATTTTAACAATGTCTTACAGACATATTCGCAAAAATACCATTTTAACATCTTCTTTTTAAAAGTGATTTTTTTCATCTTCCCCGGGTTTATTTGGCCGTTTTGGACCCTTTTAATTGACTTTTTCACATACTCTGTTTGTTTTAATCTATTTCTATTTCTCTTGACATTATGACATTTCGACACACCAATTTTTAATTCCATATAAGCTCCAATAAGGTTTTATACCACTTATCTTTTTCTCTTCTGCTAAAACCATCAGCAATACATTTTTCTGTCTCCTGATGATGAACGTTTCTACGTTCGAAACATGTAGATACCTCTGAGAAAAAAAAATGTTGTTCTATTAAATTTTGTGGAGGAAGAATTTTAGTTTTTTCTTTCCTTTCCTTGTTTATATAAGTTTGTTGAAGATGCGGGTACGCTTTAAAAGTTTCCAACTTTGAAAAAGTGTCCAACGTTGACACTAGATGACGCTAAGCGCTTCATCTTCTCGACGGTCCTCGCCGTAAATTGTTCATTGTTTGAACTTTGTGTTCTATTCTTTCGTCAAATCCTAGACTCACTGATGAGCCTTGATAGGGCGAAACGCGTCTGGGGATTGATCTGACGAAATAAAAAGAAAGACCAAAGACCACTCTCTACTCTACTTTAGAATGAAATAATATGAAATGTTTTTATTTGAAGTCGTTAATTAGACAAATAAAACAAATTTTTGCAATTTTTGCTTCTGTTTTGGAGAAATTCGGTTACAGCTGTAGGCAAAAATGGTGTTTATTTCGCATGTCATTATGAACTACTTTTAAAGTTGGATCTACTTACGTGGCTTTCAATAGTTGTTGAACCCATTCCATATCGAAAATATAGCTCCAATTTGCTCTTCTCTCTGGATACCTTGGATTCATGTTGTATAGGTACTCACTTAGGAAATCTATTCCGTTGAAGGCGCTTTTTGGGCGCTAAAATTACAATCAAATTTTTACAAAGAAAAATAATCTAAAAGTTACAAATTTGTATCTTTTTTTTCATTCCGATTTAGAGGGCAAAGGGAATTGTGAAGTTTAAAAAAGTGCACCTTTTGACGTCACATTTGCATACTTTTGACCAACTTAGTACGCCTCTTCGTTTGGGTCAGCATTTTGACGCAGCGTAAACTTTAAGGAAATAAATTAAAATTTAACTTATTAAAACTTTAACACGGACTATTTCATATTTTAAATCAAGCTTTCTTCCCTTTTTTTGGTTTTACAGCCCACTTAAAATTTTACTGCAATTTGTTCCATTAATGCAACCATCCGCTATTATTTTTGTTGTAAATAATGTAAATTTACAGCACATTAATTTAAGGTGGGCTTAACGACGCCATTTTTTTATCGACAATTCGATTTGCCTAACTATTAACGATTCGCATGCGCACTGCAGTGCTGTGTTGATCAGAGTCGTTATTTTTATGCTTTCGGCATACGAAGAAGAAAGACAGACATATTCTGAAGCAGGCAGAGCAAGGCAGATGTCAGATGTTAGTCAGACGTCATAGTTTTGTTTACGTTCGTGTTTTGTGCAATTACGGAACCTTTTCTGTTAAAACAAACACATATTCTCTAGAGTTCTTAGGAGAGATGAAATCTAGATAGAAAATATTGTGTTACCAGTAAAAATTGTTGTTTTTACTTCAGTTCTAAAAATCGACATGTTTATTTTCAAAGATTTTAAGGTAAATTGTGGTGATTTTAGTGGTTTCAAAAACCTTTCTGTGCATTTATTTAAACAAAAACACCGGCATACTATTCGTCAATGCCTCCCTGAACAGCCTTTCCAAAATTACACACTAATTATTATTTTTTAATAATTGCAAGGTTCCGGAAGTTTCCCCTGCATTCAAGCCATTTATAGGTATTTTATACACCTTGAGAACTGTGCCATTAACTGTAGTCATGAATATGACTAACTTCTTGCCTACAAATACCGTATAAACTTTGTCTGTTCCTATGGAGCTCATTTTTATATTTTATTTTTCATATCCCTGGTTTAAAAAAGATACTGCTTATTTATTCTTCTTTTTGCTTAAGCCGAATAATATTTATCGTTGAATTAAAAATTTTTGAGAAAAATGAAGAAATTGTTGATTCTACTAAATGGCATCCTCTATCTGTTGCCACGGAATCCAGAGTAACTTGCTTTTTTATTAACTTGAAAAAATAAAAAAAATCCTGCTTAGCGAGTTCAAATTTATCGAATTCTGACAAGCCAAACCAAAGTTGTGCGTATTTTTTCATAGCAATATTTGTCCCCTCCAACAAAAAGGAGAGCAAAAATCTTAAATACAAAAGTTATTAGATTAAATAATTCTACCTTTGATACACTGTGACTATGAGGATTTTTGAGAAAATACCCCTTTTTGATTGGTCACTATAGTTAGGCCCCCTATTGACCAGCCTAGAAACTTAAAAAAAAATTTCACGAATTTCTCTATAGGTAAGTCACTTTTGTTATAAATATTTTTTTTCGCAATCCGTACCTAAATGGTTTCCAAGATACAGCCCATTTTAGCCCCTTTTAGTTGTACCAGCGGTAGGTACATAAAATTAACACAAAATAGAAATATATTTTTTTGATTTTCAAAAAATGCAATTTAAATGTTAGTCAGCAGCACAATCTTAAGACTTTTACAGTTTCCTCTCCCCTCTAACTTCTGAAGATTTAGGTGTTACAAAAATTTGATAGTTACATAACAGCTTTTCTCCGTTCTGGTTTTTTCCAGTAATAAAATTAAACCTTCTTGAACTAAGGGGAACACAGACTCATTTAAGTAACGAATTACTGGATCTAAAATTTTAAAAAATTATAAAGTGCATATTAAAATTATTTTTAATTTTTAAGAAGTTTTTAATATTTAAAATAAAAATTATTCTGGAACATTTTGTTACGTTTTCTTCACAGCATTTTATACTTCCAATGGTATGTACAAAAATTTATACCTACGTAGGTATATGCTATTCTAATTTCTACAATGTATCGTTATTATTGTATGTTTTAAAATTTTGTTCCTTTTTTTTCGCTTTATAAAAAACTTTACACAGTACATACAAGAAAGTAAAGGTTTTTTTAAATTAACGCCCATCGCGGCCCATCATTCATTTTCTCTTATTTGTAAGCTTTATTACGCAGGTTTAATGCCATTTCCTCTATTCCCTTTTTCTTCTTTAAATATTCCTCTAACTTTGTCCTGTCTTGGGTATATTTTTCCATGATTTCCGTCCATGTGTGACCTCCAAGAGATTCTGAAAATTCACAGCTTTGTGTCCCGGGCAGCAGCAGATGACTTGGTAACACACGAGTAACGCTGGACGCCGGGGGGCCGGTAGAACTTCCAAATGACATTTTGATAGTTGTCAGTGTGACGTTTTAATGGATGGTGGAGGTAAGGAAGGTGTTATGTATGTAATTAACCTAATGCAAACAATACCTAAACCTATGTAGTGTATAACTTTACTGTACAGGGTGTCCAGTTTTCGTGTGTTTTCATATACCAGCTCCCTTATTATAAAAGATAGAAAGATGGGGTTTGCGGGTTACTGTTCCATTTTTTTATGAAACTTTCATTACCGCAAACGAATTTTTCATAGCCCTCTCAGTTTCTGACATACAGGGCCATTTTCAAATTTTGTAATTTTTGACGCTCCCCTGTATCTCGATTATTTGATAACTTATCAATAAGGTAAAAATGAGATGTTATATAGTTTTTTATGTTGAATTCAGTGGCGTAGTTAGTTTTTTTTCTAAAAAGTTTTGTTTATGAGTTATGACCCAAACTTTTATTTTTTTTTAATGGGACACCCTTTATATTAGTTATTTTTCTTGTTCCTCTTTTTAAGAGCTTTTCAAAAATATATAATAGTCCATATTTTTTTCTTTTAAAAAGGGACAATTTTAACTTTCTTTTATAATTAATTATTTTTCGGCGGCTATGCCCGCAAATAAAAAAAATTGACAACATTATTTTTATTAAACATAACTTTAAACCAACAATTAAGCAATTATATTAAAAACAAAGAAGTGGTTCGTGTCTGTGAAAATTAAAATAAACTGCCACGAACTTTTCACTAAAATTTCAAATAAACTAACAAAATCAAACAAATACCATTAATATTTGACAATAATCCGTAATGGCGCATTTGCAAAACTTTGTTTTCCATCATGTCTATCCATGATTGATCATGGCCTTCTGGACTTCTGGATTCTAGATGAAAAATTATTAATTTTACAAAAAAAGTGAAAATTGTCCCTTTTTAAAAGAAAAAAATATGGACTATTATATATTTTTGAAAAGCTCTTAAAAAGAGGAACAAGAAAAATAAATAATATATAGGGTGTCCCATTAAAAAAATATAAGTTTGGGTCATAACTCATAAACAAAACTTTTTAGAAAAAAACTAACTACGCCACTGAATTCAACATAAAAAACTATATAACAATCCATTTTTACCTTATCGATAAGTTATCAAATAATCGAGATACAGGGGAGCGTCAAAAATGACAAAATTTGAATATGTCAGAAACTGAGAGGGCTATGAAAATTTCGTTTACGGCAATGAAGGTTTCATAAAAAAATAGAACAGTAAGCCGCAAACTCCATCTTTCTATCTTTTATATTAAGGGAGTTGGTACATGAATACACACGAAAACTGGACACCCTGTACAGCAGGATTTCATTTAGGAGATCAGGCTATGTTGTTCCTTATGAAGTGTGCTGTGACAGTGTATATTTTGAAAGATAGCGTTGCGCTCAAGTATATTTTGAAACTATCAATAGGTGCCCACTGACGAAGCGACAATTTGCGCGACCCTGGTATGCGACAGATAGGGTCTGTCTAATTTTGCATATTTGGAACGCACCCGGTCGGTAAAATACGTCGTCGGTGAAGGATCAAGTAGCTGCGAGTCAAATTCGTACTTACAACTAACGTAAAGTGCCAGTCGTTGAGCGCGTCGTTTTATCTTTTTTAAATTTTGTTGTGTAATGGAGTGGACAAAAGAAATAGTAACCGAGTTTCTAGAATTATATAGAGAACGACCATGATTGTGGAAAATTAAAGATCCAAATTATGTAAATAAGAACTTAAAAAGAGAAGCATATGAAGAGTTAATAAAATTTTTAAAAAGCAAAAATAATAATGATGTTACTATAAAAGATGTTAAAACTAAAATACAAAATATCAGAAATGCTTTGCGGAGAGAATGTAAAAAAATTGATAATTCTAAACTAAAGGCATACTTAGGACCATATTTTCCTCGTTCTGAAAGCCACTTCTTGACCCATTTTTTTCTTTTATTTTTCCATTATCTTTTTGGCTGATTTTTAAAATTCATAAACCCATGAGAACAATTTTTTTGGTTATTTTGTACTACACAGATTTCACCGACTAAAGAGGTATTTTAGACCAGCTTAAAATACGCAGTCGCACTACCCAGTAGGTCGAAATTTAAAATATCTGTTAACTAATTGACGGACAGCGTAGGTGCAGGAACCGATCGTTTGATAAATATCGGACCAAGTATGTTCGTGTGTGGACACGACAAATCAGATCGCTCACAGACCAAGTCGGCGGATCTGGTATGGAAGATCTGGTCGGTCGACACCGTCGGCCGTCGTCGACCGACTAGGTTGCTTCGTCTGTGGGCACCGAATATGGCGTTTGGTGAGCGTGTCGGTGTTGTGCTTAAGTAGGTTTTAAAAATATGCGTCCTGCATGGGCGCTTTACCCTATTTAGCCAATCAATTTGTCACTTAAATTGGGTATTTACCCCAATCTCTGAAAAAACTGCCCATCTACTACCAAAAACTCTGGCGATAGGTCTTCGGTTGCTAATTATAGAGGTATTAGTAAATTCTGTATATTTAGTAAAGTATTAGAAAGGATATGATCAGTTGTTTTATACCTTCAAGAATATCATCATGCCGGAGCAACACGGCTTTTTTTCAGGGTTGTATTGACACTAATCTCTTAATTTATCAAGAATATCTATCCGATGCCTTAGATATCCGAACTCAGGTCGACTCCCTGATGTACACTGATTTAACTAAGGCATTTGGCAAGGTCAATCGTAATATTCTTATTGCAAAGCTTGCCGACCTCGGTGTACAGGGTGATCTCCTTGGCTGGTTTTCATCCCTTTTTTTTGGCAAAACTTTTGTTAAACTACAAAAAATGTTTTAATATCTCCTTTACTAAAAATATTAATGTTATTATGTTTGACTATTACTTAATTGGCGAACCTTTGAATCGAGTGGCGCAAATCAAATATCTCGGTGTATTTTTTAATTGTAAGCTTACATTTAACCCGCATATAGACTATGTGCTATGTTGCTAATAAGTGCTCTCAAATGTTAGATTTGGTAGCTAGAGTATGTAAATAGTTTAAATCGGAGACGGCAATAAAGTCAATTTATTTTGCGCATGTTTAATGTTTATAGTAGATTAAATTTCGCCAGTGTTGTGGAATCCTTATTATGAAAAAAATAAAGTTAGATTTAAACGTTTGCAAAGTAAGTTTGTTATATTTTTAAGTTGGAGAGTTGATGGGGTGTACAGGGTCTTCCAACGAGGACTGAACAGGGGCTCATTTTTGAGCTTCCTTGTATTTAAAGAAAAATCCAAAATAGCCAATCGATGTACTTTTTCCTGCAGAATTCAAAAATGAAAACAAAAATTTATTTGAACCAGAAACAATAGAGGTACGATATGGATACGGTGTTTTTTAAATGGAACATAGCTTTTTTTATACGATTTTTGGAACGAGTGATTTTTTTTTGTCCGTTCTGATTAAAATATTTAATATTGTGACAGCTATTTTTATTAAATGTTAATGTTTTATCCAGTATAATTTAACTTTAACCTGTTTGAAACATACACTAGGTAATAAAGGTATAATCACCTTTAAATCCTTCAAAGTCATTTCGGCAATATTATAGTAAATTTGTCAAATTTTTTGACTTTGAAGGATTCAAAGGTGATTATACCTTTATTACCTAGTGTATGTTTCAAACAGGTTAAAGTTAAATTATACTGGATAAAACATTAAAATTTAATAAAAATAGCTGTCACAATATTAAATATTTTAATCAGACCGGACAAAAAAAAATCACTCGTTCCAAAAATCGTATAAAAAAAGCTATGTTCCATTTAAAAAACACCTTATCCATAGCGTAACTCTTTTGTTTCTGGTTCAAATACATTTTTGGTTTCATTTTTGAATTCTGCAGGAAAAAGTACATCGATTGGCTATTTTGGATTTTTCTTTAAATACAAGGAAGCTCAAAAATGAGCCCCTGTTCAGTCCTCGTTGGAAGACCCTGTACAGTGTACCTAGTGTTTCTGTTATAAGAGAGCAATTTGAATTTGCAACTTTGGAAACCCGAAGAATACAATCAGGTTTAATTTTTGTTTATAAATTGAGGAATAACCTTTACAACGCGCTTCATCTTCTCCGACAGTTTTCTCTGCATGTACCTTCTAGAACCACTAGACGGTAGTTTTATTTTTATTTGACCCAATCAATCACTAATCTAGGCCTAAACACCCCCCTATTTAGACTAAGCTTTTTCTATAATATGTATTGTCAAAACTGTTCTCTATCTCTTTACTACTGTTCAAAAAATACCTTAAATGTAGTAGGTACTTTAGTATAATTTAAAACTTTGGGATATTGTATATTTAGATCTTATAAAATTAAATTATTATCGATAAATAGTTTTATAAAGAACTCTAGTACCTAAACAATGGATACAATTTTCGGGCAGCTCTACCTGTTTGTATCCTTAATTTCTAAAGAAATAAAAATAAAGTAGATTGCAAATAAAACAGAAAATATACAAGTGAGAATAGAGAAACGTCATAAAGCTTCTGTTTTAGTTCCGTTACTATACAACATCTCAAATGAAAATCCATTAATTTTATTTAATATTTATTCTTTCTACCTACATACCTCAGACTAAATTACTTTAAAAACTATTTCCCAAACTCCTAATATTGGAAACAAAGTTATTTTGTAACTAGAAGAAACTTTACAAAAATAATATTTTATAAAATTTCTAACATAATACCCATATTTCCAAAAATAAAGCCCTACAAAGTATTTACATTTTGCCTTAATTAACAAATATTATTTTCAAGACGCAGTAAAAAAATAATAAATAAAATAAATAGTTAATAGTGTATTAATATAAATAAATAATTATATTTCTAAGACATTTTTGGTTGCGAGCGATCATTCTGAGATAAAACATTAACGTACCTACAGTTTGTTTAATATATTTATTGTTGTCCAAGTTTTAGCCTCCAAGAGCATCGATACCAATTCATTTACAATTTCAATGTATTTGTGGTTATTTCATTTACTAGGTAGAAACGCGTTTTAATATAGCTTTGTTAGTTACTTCTCCTCGTGGAAAAACATCGGTTGACCAAGCAAGAGATATTAAATTTTTTTGCCATATCCACAGAGTTAAAGTTATTCTAAAACTAATGGTAGAAAGTTTAGTATCTTCTGCCTTCTCACATGATCAGTCCGATGTAGAGAAAAAATAAAATAAATGCCAAAACAATACAATTTTAAAAGAAATTAGCATCTCAGTTAGTTTTGCGATACCTTTATAATTATTATATTAAACACACTGTTTAAATGTATGTTTTTAATAATCTTTGACAAATCACATACAGTGGCGAACAAAAGTATGGAAACATTTTTTATTCTGGTGTTATCAATATAACATTTCTAGAAATAAAGAAATATTTGATTGTTTACTTTGGTTTAATTTGTGTAAGTGTTTGAAAAATTATGGGGTTATCTACTGTTTTAACGCTAACATAAGTATGGAAACATTTAATTTTTTTCAGTCTAACTTCTTTTTCTGGTGTACAGTAGACCTAATCGTATTTATTAGGTTATTTATTGGTTGTTTTATGGTTTAAAATGAGGAAGTGTAAATATTACAGTTCCAAAACATAAACATAAACAATCTTCATTTTCAAATTTGTTACAGAAAATAACAAAGTGAAATGACGTCAAAAAATAGTTCCGAATTATAATTACACAAAATATAATTTTCGTAAACAACAAATTAAACTATTACATATTTAGATAATCATTCAGACAATAGGGTTCCAACTGAATTAGAATTTTTTTCAATTTCTGTTTTAAACAGGCTTTGACTATTAATTTATTGTATAATTTAACACACATATATTCTGGACTTGTTTCTGTACTATGAAGGCGATGTATGGGGTAACTGAAATTGTCTGTTCTTGTTGATCGAATGTTATTTTCTGAATTAAACAAATTTTGGCATGCAGTCATGATACCGTTTACTTTAAAAACATTTCTACAGGACATTGAACTCAATTTTTTAATTACCCTTAGTGCCCTATGCTTCCCCCAAAAAATTACACCATATTTTAAATCATACTCAAAGTTTGCAAAGTATAGAATCTTCAAGGTTTTATCATTCACGTAATCACGTATCTACCAACAACTCGCACTCCATAGCAGACTGAGTTCAGCCTTCTCAATAGCTGGCTTATGTGAAAGGAGCAGTATAGATCTTGGTTAATATAAATACCAAGAAACTTTGCATTTTCAGAGACATCGAGCCGATTTTCTGCGTTTTCAAAATCTGTAATATTTTCAGCTCTTGATTTTTTTGTTTTAAAAAGCATTATGCTTGTTTTATCTGAGTTAAGGATTAGATTATTTTCGGCAAACCATGTTTTTACTCCATTATTACTATCTGCCAATAGCTGAAACATGTTTTTACTACCCGTTATTAAGTTTGTGTCATCCGCATAATTAATTATTGTCTGACACGGTTAATCTGCCTCAGAGTACAAGTCATTAATATATACGTATAACAAACAAGAGCGAACCCAAAATGCTACCCTGAGCGACTCCATATTCGCTGTTCAACATTTGTGATTTGCAGGACTCTCCGTCCTTAGTGACGCCACTATTTATGTTATTTCATTAAGTTAAGATTCTAGCCATTTCAGAGCATTCCCCTTTACTCCATACATTTCCAATTTTTTATAAGTAAGTCCCTATTAAGACAGTCATAGGCCTTAGTCAAATCTAAAAACATGCCAATTGCAATTTCGCCATTTTCAAAGAACTTTGAAATTGTTTTAATAAACTGATAAATTGCTGTTTGTGCTGTTTAAAAATCCATGTTGGTTTAATGTAAGTTCTGATTTTAGGGAGAGAATTGTACCTATGTACTAGAATGAGGACCATTAAACATTCTACACAGTAAGCAAAATCATTAAGGGGTATTTGCAGAGGAGAACGGTAGATTCAGCCAAAAACACGACTCCTAGAATTAAAAGTATCATTCTTAGAAAGACAAAAAGAAATCCCAGACAACCAGCTATGGCAATAAGGAGATAAGTGAGGAATTTCGAAATGTGGTGGTGTCGGATATGACAATTAGATGCCCCCTTATGCCTCACAACCGTTATGGTAGACGTGCAGTCAAGATACAACTTCTCACACAGTGTCACAGACAGGAAAGGTTGAAATTCCCTAGTGAAAACAAAAATTTAATAAAAAATCAAAATGGTAGTTTTTAGTGATGAAAGTAAATCCAATATTTGATAGTTCTACTGGATGTATTCGGAGTTCCCTAGGATAAAGATATTACCCACAATATTTAATTCCTGCTATCAGGCATGGTGGAAGGAACATAAGGGTTTGAGGTTATTTTCGATGGTCTGGAACTGGACCATTAATAAGAATAAATGGGAAATTGAATGCAGAAATGTATTGTGATATACTGCAGAATCATATAATACCATACGAAGAGGAACTATCTTTGGCCTGGATTTTCCCAGGATAATTATCAGAAACACACTTCCCGCTTAGTCAAAAATTAGTTTTCTGCAAATCAAATTCGGGTAATAGAATGGCCTTCCCAATGGCCCGATCTAAATCCAATTGAGAATTTCTGGAATTATCTAGAAAAGCATATCAGAAAAATGAATATTAAAAACAGATTTGGGCGGTATGACAAGATAAGTGGAAGAATATCCCAGCCGATTTTTGTGCCAAGATGATTGCCTCTAGGGCCGAAGGTGTTATGGATGCTAAGGGTTATTCAACTAAATATATATTAAACTTTTAAAACTATTTTATTGTGAGTTTTTATTGCTAGAATAATTCGATTTAATTTCAATAATTTGAAAATAATGTTTCCAAACTTTTGTTTCATCGATAAATTCAATCGACTAATTTTTCTAAAATAAAAGCAGACTTCTTTAAAGGAGTGTTTTTTCAAAACTAAATTTTCCACGGCAGAAGTTTATTAATATTGAAATAATGAAGGTTTAGTAGAAATTTAAAAAATGTTTCCATACATTTGTTCGCCACTCTACATATTATGTCTTAAATTCTTAAAAGGCAAGAACGACAGGAACCTTCAAATTAGTTACCTATTTTTAATATGATTTCATTTTAGTATAAAATTTGGCATAAACTTCCCATTTAATGAACATCATATCTCCAGGCGCGTACGCAGGATATCCGCAGGGGTTTGAACAAAAAAATTTAGCATATATAAACGCAATATGTGTTTTGTTTCGAAATAAACAAAAGACTTATTCCATATATAAATAAGAAAGCCTCAAGACGTCCAAATGAAGGATCTAAGCGATTCAATTTTTTTTTTAATTGTCAGTTTCGGGAGGTTGAACCCAATAACCTCCTATCTTTGCATACGCGCCTACATTTCTTATGCAACATTTCTATTCTGTGCAATGTTTTAAAATTTATAATTTATCCTTCATCCAATGACAAACTCAATGTAAAATCACAAAACATTTACAAGAAGGAGAAAATAAATTTACACAAGTTTAAAAGAACAATTTGTTGTATATAGATAATTACCCCCGTAACCCGTTCTTTTTATAATGATGGCGTAAATATGATATGGATAAACGTTTAACCGAATACCTTTTGAAATTAATAATATTATTGCATTCATCATTTCAATTAAAATTTGCTACATTTAGGATAGTCCTGCATCAAATTCAGTTGCGCCATAAATCTTAACATTTTAAGGCGCCTAAAATACAAAATAACTTAGGCAGCAACTGAAAGTTGTCATATCTCCGAAACGACTGAGAAGACCCCGAAGTACGTGTTTTTATTTCCGCCAGATTCGTCGGGATTTGGCTGTCTTTTCATTGTTTTTGCACCGAAAATATCACTGAGTTTCAAACATGTTACTTGTACAAAATCGCACAGTGCCACAATAAATTAAATTTTGTTCCTTTAAATGTGAATTTTCTCCCTAATTGTTTTACTGCGTCGTCGCTCTTCCTGTATAACAGCTCTCACTATAATGGCGACTGTCCCGTACTAGATCTTCCACATTTTTGTTTGAATCGTTCGTACCAAGGATGGCAGAATGTAGCTTCGAAGCCAGCCAGCACATGATGAAGGCAGCCATAAATAGAAGACACCCCAATATGGCGGCTATGACCTGAAAATGAAATTCGGTTGGTTAATGGACGGAAAAGTCGGTTGTATTGTAATCCCTTGAGTTTTTTTCCCACCCAATAATAATAATAATAATAATAATAATAATAATAATAATAATAATAATAATAATAATAATAATAATAATAATAATAATAATAATAATAATAATAATAATAATAATAATAATAATAATAATAATAATAATAATAATAATAATAATAATAATAATAATAATAATAATAATAATAATAATAATAATAATAATAATAATAATAATAATAATAATAATAATAATAATAATAATAATAATAATAATAATAATAATAATAATAATAATAATAATAATAATAATTAGAAGATAATATAGTGTCCGCGAAAATAATTAAAAACTGTGTGGCATATCGGATAAGTGTAACTGTTTTTTTATATTGGAATACACAGGGATCCAAGCACAATGGTTACCTTGGGGCGGGTAGACCACGACGGCCGTTTCGTCCTTGTTAGGAAATCCGTTGGGATGGCGCTACGGTGCATTGATGGCCGCTTTGATTTTGCAAAAAGGCTTTTAATACATCTTACTGCTGTTAGGCGGCAGAAGGGCGGTTTGGGGCACTGAGAGTGCTGCACACTTAAAAGGATCAATTATTTTGAATGCATGATACTTTCCTAATACCTGTTTTCTATACATGGCAAGTTTTAAAATGTTTTACAGACGTACATAAAAATACCCTTTTGACATCTTCTTTTTAGAAGTGGTTTTTTCTTCTTCACCGGTTTATTTGGTTGTTTTAGACCCTTTTAATTAACTTTTTGACATACTCAGTATGTTTTAAGTTATTTCTATTTTTCTTCACATTATGTCATTTCGAAACACCAATTTTTAATTCCATTAAAGCTCCATTAAGGTTTTATACCACTTATCATTTTCTCTTTTGCTAGAACCATCAGCAATACATTTTTCTGTCTCCTGATGATGAACGTTTCTACGTTCGAAACATGTAGAGACCTTTGAACAAATTTTTGTTCTAATCAATTTTGTAGAGGAACTTTTAGTATTTCCTTTCATAATTTAACTTTAAGCATCGACTATTTCTTCAAATTAAATCTTAAAATGTTATTCAATTTAATTTAATTTATTTATTCAATAAAACAAATAATTTAAATACCTTAGAACGATTTGCCATTATATAAAATGCTATTAAATCAAATACCAATAATCCATTATCGCATGTTGTCGTATTTTTCAGATGCAAAATGATTTTTAAATAAATTTATCTAGAAAATGGCGCATCCAATCATGTCTTACCAATAGTACCTTTTTTTCAAAAAATATGTCAGGTTTCTCGAATTTCACATAAAAAAGTATAAATGTTAGCGTAAAAAAAGTTATGTCTTTTTTACCCTTCTATCCCCTATTTCTGTCCCCATTTCTTAAATATCGACATTTTTAAGACAACAGTTCTATTTAGCGTACAAAAATTATCAAAAGATCTAAATTTATATCCACAAAGGTTTCGAAATATTTGGAAAAAACCATCTTCAGAGTACACTCTTTAGGTGTGAGTATGGTCGCAGTAGAGGGTTAAATGTAACCCACTCACTTTTAACCTAACCTAACACCCTTTAGTGGGCTGTAACTTCGTAGAAAGTGTGCATAGGACACAATTTTATATGAAGTTCTTACTTTATTTTTAACCAATCTACTCAATCCCAAATTATCGACCATATCTTTTAGGACACCCTGTACAGTACAGAAAATGAACACAGATTTGTACAAACAAGGACCCAATACCCTTAATTTCTTAATAGGTCGAATAATTTGTATTTATTCTAAAAAAAATTAGCCATTTGAAAGATTTTCGTCCACCTTCATATAACGTACTTACCAAAAATGTACTGCAACTGCTTTCCAGCGCAGCCGCTTTTTGAAAAAATTCTCCAGGCATTAATACAGTATATTCTAAATTTCCTTGAATTTTCTTAAAGTGGGTTGTGTTGTATCTCGGTAAAAAAATGTCTGAATCCTTAGGTTCGATTATTTCATTAATTTGGGCTGCTTCACGCCTCCTAAAATTGTATTAGGTATATTGAATTATATTTTTTGTGTTGTGACCTTCTTAAGGTGGGAGTATTAACATGCTTGCCAACCTATAACCTATTTCGCATAGATTTATTTATGTTTTCTAGCTTTTACACAAAATTTAAATAAAATCATTATCGTCTTCATATTTTATAGGTAATAATTGACATATTAAATAAATATCAAGAAATTTCATTAAATATTTTAATAGAATTGTTCTTTCACTATACAATTCTCCCAAAATTAGCAAGAAAATAAATATATATTTTTGTAATATATCAGATATTACCTAAGTAATGTTCCGACAATACTGATTTTATTTAAATGTTAGTCAATAAAATAATAAACTTGAAAAAATAACGCGAAATAGGTTATAGGTTGGTAATGGATTAAATGACGTTGAGAATGCCACCTTAAAACTTATAGCTAGATATTATGTATTTGTCATTACGTTTTTTGATCGTTGCTTATTCGTTTTATTTAAAAATCATATCCACATCGATAGTACAATAATTATTATATACAGTTTAAAGTGTAAAAGTTTGGATTGATAAAATTGCAAAAAGTACAGAAAAGCAAATATCGGCAAATTTGACAAAATATCGTTTTTTAATCTAAATATTAAATATAAACCAATTATTTCCTTCTTTTGTAAAACACATACCTACCAAAATATTTTTTTTTTAATTTTATTTATTTAAATATAGTGCCTCGGCTGCTTGTGGCACGTCTACAAAATTGTATATTATATACATACTATAATTTATGCAATAAAAGGTGAACACCTAGTGAGAGTATGGTACATTAGAAGTGAGAAAAAAAAGAAGCTTATATAGAATTGTATATGTTAATGTCTTTTAAGAATTTTATCACATTTTGATATTGACTGGGTGAACCTAGAGTTTCTTGGAGATCTGCTTGCATATGGTTGGTTTGCCTGGTATTATATATTTTTGCATATTTTTTTTTTAGATGTCCCAATTTTCAGGCCATACTTTATATCTCCATTGTATACAGTGCCTCTTTAAAGTACGCTCCCCCCTCATATCCCTTGCTAACTCGGAAAGGTCTTATATTATTCAAAATCGTTATTTGTAAATGATAAGTAAAATATTTACTTATGAACAAAAAGTTGTAGTTGAAAATGGCAGGAAACCATCATCTGGGAAAACTTATTTAAATGAGAAGAAAGGTCAAGTGATACTTCATTTAAAGGAGTTTTGCACTTAATTAGACCCTTAAATTTTCACACTCGGCGGACATACGCCATCTTAAATAACAAAACAACAATTTCTTGCTTAACAGTTAACATAACATTGAATTATGAACAGTACTAAATTTCTTTGGAAGATTCAACTTTATTGTCATTTCGGCCTACTAATTAAAATTTCCGAATTATCGATAACAGCATGACGGGCTTTGATACATAAATATTATACACGGTCAAAGTCCATTAGAATGTTTCCGAAATGAATGCTATTTGAATCCTGCAAATTTTGATTACGGGATTTTCGAAGACGCTCTCTTCAAATAAAATAACAGCCATCATAAATGCTACTTCTGGTTATACAGGAAGTTATCTCGAACTTGCTTATTTTAAATGGAGCAACCTCTATAATTTTTTTTTGTTCCTCTCTTTATTTCCAATAACTTTTATTAAAATGTTTTGTATCCAATTCCATCGTTTCTTAGAAAAAAATTGTCTTTCTTAAATTTTCTAAGATAAAAAAGGGAAACTCGAAATTAAGGTTGTGGAAATAGATTTTATTGAGCATAATATATAATGAATTGTCGGAAAATGGAATTTACCTAATAATTTTTGATCTTTATTAAAAATTTAAAAAAACTTAATTTTTTTAAATACGATGCTACGTTGAGGCTTCATTAAATCAATAGACGAGAACATTTGTCCATATAGGGTATCCCTATACCTAACTAGAATAGTTTACACACCTTATGTGAACGTATAGGAAATGTTCTCTCCTATCCATTAAATGAACTAGCAAAGTAGCATCGTATTTAAAAAAATTAAGATTTTATTATTTTTTTATAAAGATCAAAAATTGTTACTTTTCCACTCCCCTGTATCTAAAATTCATTTCCGACAATTCATTTATAACAGGAAGTTGCTTATGGTCGCTGTTACTTTTTTTAAAGAGAGCGTCTCTGAAATATTTTAATGGACGGTCACCGTGAGACACCCTGTATAGTATCACGTAGTGCAAATATTCATTTTTGCTATAGAAAAAACAAAGATTAAAAAAATTACTGGTTTAACTGTACCTTCGTCGTCCGTGGCCAGATGGTTCAAACAGATCGAGACAAAAGTCGGGTTGACAATCGACCGCCTCCATACACGCTTTTATTTGGGAATGGATCCAGAGAGTGGATTTTTCCTTCATTGTGCTTAAAAGAAATGCCTCGAAATCCAGGAACACTTCGTTGTGACGGTCTCTGTATCTGGCTGGTTGGTGGGGAATGATGGAAGCAAAATCTCTGTTTCTGCATCTGCAATACACGAGAAAATAAGAAATTGTAATAATAATGATGTTAAATGTTACTAGACGTCTTACTTTTTATTAGTTTCAACATGTTTTACATCAGTATTAAAAAAAAAAAAATAACAATGACAAAGTGGCTCTACGTAAAAAGTACTTTTTTTAAAACCGACCAGAAAATATACACTTTCTGGACAATTTTTCGTCTAGAAAATAACCTTTTTCCGATCGCAAGACCGGAAAAGTGACGTTAGAGACCGGAAAAGATTTTTCCGGTCCCTGTTTTTTGTTTTTCCAATCGCTCTTTGATAATACAAGCTACCTTGATTTCGTTACTATGACAACAATAGTTCGATGTATTGTCGAGTGACAGTTCGTTGATTTTTAATTTGTTGTTTATGTCAAACTTTTACAATATGAATTCAGATTTTGAATTATCCGACACGGAAAATGAGATTTCAGAATGAATTTTGGAAGCAGCAAGGAAAGCGACTTACGATATATTGCCAGTAAAATCAAAAGTCCGTTACGAGAAGTCATACGACGCATTTAAAAATAATATAATAGTAGATTCTGTAACGAGGTTGGAATGAAAATTCGATCCGAGTGGAAGATTCCGAACGCGAGCGTAGCGAGCGTGAGGAACCACGAGAATCGAATTTTCATTCTAACCGAGTAGCAGACTATATTTTCTCCACGACCATCCAGTTCCATATCTGATTCATCCGATTTTTCACTAATTTTTCGACTTGCACTAAAATTTGTCTGAAAATAATTATTACAACGCGGCCATTTTTATCTGACACTGACAGTTTCGAAATTCATGGCAACCTATGTCGTTTATATCAATTACAGAATATTCATTCCGTATCTTGTTATGGAATGAAAATACACGCAAAACGCATAAGAAGCAAGTGTTTCAGAATAAATATTCCAACTCAAAAGCGAGAATTTTTATATTCTATTATCAAAAATGATTTTGGAATTATTGCATTCAGTAATGGTCGTGGAGAAAATAATTTAATGTAAGTATATCGAAGTGTCGGTCTTAAAAAAAATATTGTACGTCACGCAACCGAAAATTAGTGTTTTCCGGTCTTGTAACGTAAATTACTATTTCGAAGAGTATCCGAAATTTTCCCTGCCCTGCCAAATTATAAAGTGTTATTTATAAAAATGTGTGTGTAAGAACTAAAGATTGCAATTTCAGGGGCCTGCAATTGAATTTCTGCGTATCAACTTAATAATGTAAGAACTGAATTTTATGACCGTTTAGGATCTGGTTAAAAAACAGTTAGTTTCGATTTAAATTAGTTTATTTCTTCATACGTATTTTTTTAAATGTGTTGTGTTCCACTTGTCTCCAGATGTTGAAGTAACTAAAGTTTTCGTTATTTTGTGTTAATTTCTTGCCTTTATTAAATTAGTGCAATCATTATTTTTTCTTGAATACTATAAAATATGTTGAAACTTATAGAAAGAAAACGTCTGGTAACATTCGACTTTATCATAACTATTACAGGTGGTTTCAGAGCAGTATTAAAAATAGTTATTTTCCTAACAAGTGCGCAAAGTGATACTTTTCCGCACGCAAGTACAGCTGGACGAACGACGCGAAGCGGAGTTCGGATAAGTTCTTGCGTGCGGAAAAGCACTTTGCGCACTTGTTAGGAACAACATTTTTCCTACGAGCTTCATATCAGATAACAACAAAAATAAAAATATGATAATTTATTTAATAATTTTTAATTCGACTTTAAAGAAAGAACTATAATATACTTACAACTAAAAATTACATAACAAAAAAAAATAATAGAAAATTAAAAAATTACATAACAATAAAAAAAATAATAGGAAACTAAATTATTTGTTTATAACATTTATAACAAAAGAGCAATTACTCACATTCTGCAAAGTGATAGCCGATCCAGTAAGCTCATTCAGTGGGTGGCTAGTTTTACTTTTCCGCACCCAGTGCGGATAAAAGTCTTATCCGCACTAGTGCGGAAAAGTGTAACTTTGCACACAAAAATGCGTGCGCAAAGTACTACTTTGCGCACGCTCGTAGGAAAAAGAGTTTTCCTAAAGAACTTTAAAATTGGCTTATTAGAAAATAATAAAATTTGGTGGCGAGTCTCATCATACAAGGACCTTCAAAAAAGTCCAATTCAATTTTAATGTAAAATTAATATTTTGTATATTTGTTATTCATTTTTGCAAAGCTGTTTGTCACCAGTTCTGGTGCCTAAGTACTATAAAAAGTACTTATTATTTATATTTTACTGATTAAAGTTCCCTAGAATTGTAATTTTTTAAAAAAACAGTAGGTATTTTCTTTTGAACCCAAGCACGAGTACTCTTTTAAAATTAATACTTAGTACTGACGATTACAGTATCGTTATTTCCTCTCGATTTGTGAGGTAAATAGTAAAGTTCTTCAGTGTTTAGTACCTACTCCATCTCTATTGGAAAATAACAACTTTTTTGGATTTGCCATACCGAAATGAGTTTTATTATCAAGAAATATAATCTACTCAATGGTCTTTTTCACCAAATTTTGATTTTTATCCCATCGCATAGAGAAAGAAAAAATAAAATTTTCTACACTTTCAGTTTTTAAAATTTTGAATTATTTACTGAGAAAATAATAGACAAGTTACGTTCTTTAATAAAAACACGGGAATAAACTCACTGAGGTCACATCTTCCTCGACCCATGGGACAGAGTTATTCAGCTGAAGGTCGAACGCCTTGTCTACCTGAATATCGGGCGGGTAGTTTTCTATTTTTAAGCCGTTTTTGTCTATTCAATTTATCAAAACAAAGATAGCGATATTGTCATAAAAATGTTGAAAAGATGATAGTGTCCGCGAAAATAATTAAAAGAAAAAGAAAATATAGTGGCATATGGCATATCGGACAAGTGTGTAACTATTTTTTATATTGGAATACACAGGGTAGAGTTGTTAAGAAAAGAACGGAACAGGTTCTTTAGAACAGGTTAGAGATAGCCTGTTCAGTGAACTGTTCTTTGTAAAAGAACTGAACCGGTTCTTTAGATAGACTTATGACAGATGATTGCGGTCGAGTGATGCTAAAGAGCACGGAAATTGCTGCGGGAGTTCAGCAGTTCTGACCCGGGAACCTGTTCTATTGTCACAAAAAAAGAGGTAAAAGGTTACCATAGTAGTAAAAAACCGCTTTTTGTTAATCACTTTAAAAAAAAAAAAAAAAAAAAAAAAAAAAAAAAAAAAGGTCGTCAGTTCCGTAAACAAAGTAAAATCACAGAACACCGCTACGTCCGCGTGTATGCTCTCACTGCTCTCTGTTCCCTGTTCTCTGTTCCGTGTTCTGCTCCAAAAAAAGAACAAAGAAAGAACAGCCTGTTCTTTTAGCCATCTCTTTCATAAATCAGCAATGACACATAAAAAGAACAGGCTGTTCTTTCTTACAAGGAAACAGGAATGCAGCGGTGTTCTTTTCGTGTTGTTACTTTACGGAACTAGCGACTTTTTTTTTTTTTTTTTTTGGAAAGTGATTTACAAAAACCTGGTTTTTACTACTCCCGACCTTTCACTTTTACTTTTTTACCAAGTCAGTGGGCGGACAATAATTTATAATGAAATCAAAAGAACAGGTGAACAGGTTTACGGAACAGGTTCCCGAGTGAGAACCGAACTGTTCGAACCTGTTCAGCAATTTACCTGTTCTTTAACATCACTAACACAGGGACCCAAATTCAATGGATACCCTGGGGCGGGTAGACCACGACGGCCGTTTCGTCCTTGTTAGGACTCGACGGGCAGCCATAACCCAAGCAATTCCAAGAACGACGAAAAAATGTACTAAAAGCCTACTTGTAGAATCAAGGCGGCTCTCAATACACCTTAGCGCCATCCCACGGAACCAACTCCAATCTAAAAGATAGTTACACTGGTAATAACGAAAGGTAGACAACTAAATAAACTACGAAGTGCATCACAATCCAGTATAGGGAATGCTATTTGCGTTTTCACCGAAAACATCTGCCATTTTGCAGACAAGGAAACAGATCAATGCTGGCGATTTTTGATCTCATGTTCTCAAACTTTGTGCTTTCGCGGCGTCGTTTTAATTGTCTTTAGTGAAGGTTTGTAACCCCCTAGAAAAAATTTTATTATTGAAATGTATTTTCAATAGGGTCTAATTCAGGATATCAGTGATATGATGAATTCGGTAATAGTGAACAGGCCCATTGTAAAATTGCAAAAACCCACTTTATAGACACAGCTTGCCGTTTAATGCTGTGCAATAATAATAATAAAAATAATAATAATAAAAATAAAACTTCGATTATGTGTAACACTGGCATAAAGAATTAAAAACTAATGATCGCTCCACTAATCATATTCTCAGTTACTATTTACCACACAAAGTAACATAATATCTATAATTATAAAGTTTTGTTTAATAATTTTCCGCCATTGAAAGATTTGCTAAAAATTCATAAAACACTGCCGTTATATGCAAAACTTACGACAACCGTTAAACATTTTTCCCATTCACGGGACTGTTGATATATTGCATTCTTTTTTACTTTTTCAAGTGAATAATTTCTAAACATCTGTAAAATGAAAAAAAACAACAACTCAGTAATTAAAACGGCATAATTTTTGCCGAAAAGGTGTTAAAACGTTTTTACGAGAACTACTGCGTTAATTTTGTAATTTATGTGTTAATTGTTGCGTAGCTTTACTCGCTTTACTGTCAGTCTGTCCTTCAATTTGTGATTCCCAGTTCTTTTTCTTAAAAACAAGGGCTGCTAGGAATAAATTTCAGGTGAAGTGCCACCGCCCGATCTAAAACAGTAATCAGTTTTTATTCCCCACATATAAATGTGGCACTAATCTTATGTAAAATGCATGAAACTTCGAGATCAGGTATAGCGGAACATTTATGGACCAACCAACATAATATACAGTGGTCAGAAGCCAAGGTTTTGAACACGGAACAGCACTGGAGAAAACGAAAATTCAAAGAAGCAGCCTTTATGAATCAAAATACCCATATATTAAGTAAACCAAGTATAGATATCCCCAATATCTGGAAGCCTCTTCTTGTCCAAAACCAACAGCTCAAACTTCACACTCCAATAAGCACGTAGGCGGAGTCATTAAGCTTCATTGCACATGGATAGTACTTAAGACAGTAGCCTCAAAATTATAATTTAGTATACACTTGAAAACGGTTAGAGATACTAACTAACCGAAACGTTGTGTTAAGTAACAAAATAAAGACAATGGAAGTCCGACAAGGTATTTTTTTTGATATTACTTCATTGTCTACCACCTTCAAACAAACATTTAATAAATTGTTGCAAATGTCCACCGTCAACTGTTCTGCAGTAGATCAATCAATCTAAAAATTCCTTTTGTACATTTAGTACTACTTGTGGAGAAATTTCTCGTATTACGTCGAATGGACTCCTTAAGCGTATCTATCGAGTTGGGTTTAGATTTATAAACTGAATTCTTGACATAGCCCCACAAAAATAAAAGTCCAGTGGGTTAAGATCGGGCGATCTGCGTGGCCACTCTATTCTCTTCTACCTATCCACCGCCTCGCTCAAATTGTATTTAAGTACTCCCTTATATGAACAGCATAATGCGGGGAGCATAGGGTTAAATCTTTTATTTTCTTTATCTTTACATTTAGTATTTTCCTTTTTTTATAAATAAACCAGCTGATGAAAACTTTGTTTGGTCTTGTATTCATGTTTAATGTTTTCATATAATTATAAAAAATATAAACAGAAATCTTTTTAATATAGTGCTCAATTGCTCACGATAAAAGTAATATTTAAAGTTCCGTATTAACCATGTATGGTTGAATAACATTGCGGCATATTTTATAGAAACCGTTTTGTCCTTTAGATATGCTTGGAAACTTCAAAAAATTAGACCTTTTACATGTGTTACATATTCGCGCTATTGCATGCTATGTCAAGGTCCTACATACTTAAAAAATACCGCTATGACTGTTTTAAGAGAAAGAAATGTCACATAAATAATATGTATATGTCGTCTTTCTTCTGTTAGTTCTAAATTCGACATGATTTGGTAATTTAAAATGCATTAAGGCGGGTCTGAATTATCTTGATGTAAAATTTTAACCTACATTACTTTGGTCTAGTTATTAATTCATTATATCATTATTTCTGTAAAATGTCAAAGTTTCAGTGCAACTAAGAAGACATACAGTGTGTATCAGCCAAATAGAATAAATTCGATAATAAATACACATGGGAGCGTGTCCGAAAAAACGCTCGGACACGTCGATTGGTATTTTTAGTTGAGCATTTTTTTCAATAAAAACTTTTTATACAGGGTGTGTCATGTAACAGTGGCCAATACCAACTTTCTTTTTTTAAATGCACACCCTGTGTATTATTTAATTTTTGGATTCTTCAGAAAATTTTAGACAGATTTCATGTACAATATCCTATAACTATCTTCAACTGTTTCGGAAATATTAAGTGCCTTCTTTAATTTCGAATTAAGTTTTTATAATTTGTGGTCTTTGTTTGTGTCATAAATTAACTACTGTCGTACCTAATTATACACAATAGGAAATAGAAGTTATTGTTTCCATAGAATGGTTGATAGCTATTATTGCTCTGAATACTCACAATAATGATCAAGTTCTGGTTTTATACAGGGTGATTCACGTTAAGTGGCCTATTAGAAGATCTCGGAAACGAGTAAAGTTATATTTCTAAAAATTTGGTTGCGGGCATGATTCACTTTAAACTTTTAAAATATTATATTTTGACGTTTGTATCACTTCCGGTTATACCGGAAGTTATAGCCTACTTTGGTATTTGAAATGGAATACCCTGTATATTTTAGCATTTTTGGATACCTTATTGAAACCTAAGTAACTTTTATTAACAATGATCTATACCTATCTCTAAACGTTTTTGAGATATGATTTATAAAATGCCTTTTTTATGTAAAAACCTTTCCGAGAAGAATGTTCAGTAATTTTAAAATTAATAAAGCTAAACATTTAAAATTTTGTAGGCTTTTAACTAAAACATAGATCTTTAGACTACATTACTTAAGTTTCATGTTTTGCATACAGGGTTTTTTTAAAAGTGTGCCAATGTGGCCATTTAGATAAATGTGCATAAGTCAATTTTTGCAAATGGGACACCCTGTTTTTTTTATCTTAGTAACGTGTAGAGAATCAAATTTTCTATCTGAACGTCTAATGTCAGTATCAATATTTTTAGTCGTTTTGGAATTATGAGCAATTAAAAAAACAGATCTTAAAATATGTGTTTGTGTTAAGTTCATAAGACATTATTTTAGTAAAGGAGGCTTTGACTTTGACTGCGAATTTTGTTTGCTTTGAGCTTTGTTACCAAGTAGTAAAGTAGGCTTTGACTGAAATTGTTTTGAAGTTGACACTCACCTTACGCCTGTTTTTTTACTTTTTTTACTTACTTTCATTCTTTAAATTCTAAGAATGGCAAATAATAATTATTCTAATAACGATATTTTAAATTTATTTTATATTCATGAAGAGTGTCTATGAATCATAATCGAAGTCTCTTTTTTACAAAAATAATGTCTTATAAACTTAACACAAACACATATTTTCAGATATTTTTTTTAATTGCTCATAATTCCAAAACAACTAAAAATATTGATACTGACATATTAAACGTTTAGATAGGAAATTTGATTCTCTACACGTTACTAAGATAAAAAACAGGGTGTCCTATTTGCAAAAATTGACTTATGCACATTTATCTAAATGGCCACATTGGCACACTTTTAAAAAAACCCTGTATGCAAAACATGAAACTTAAGTAATGTAGTCTAAAGATCTATGTTTTAGTTAAAAGCCTAGAAAATTTTAAATGTTTAGCTTTATTAATTTCAAAATTACTGAACTTTCTTCTCGGTAAGGTTTTTACATAAAAAATGCATTTTATAATTCATATCTCAAAAACGGTTAGAGATAGGTATAGATCATTGTTAATAAAAGTTACTTAGGTTTAAATAAGGTATCCAAAAATTCTAAAACATACAGGGTATTCCATTTGAAATACCAAAGTTGGCAATCACTTCTGGTATAACCGGAAGTGATACGAACGTCGAAATATAATATTTTAAAAGTTCAAAGCCAAACATGCCTGCTACCAAATCTTTGGAAATGTAACTTTACTCGTTTCCGAGATCTTCTAATAGGCCACTTACCGTGAATCACCCTGTATACTGTATTAGTTCCCACTGACAGTTGTAATGAAACTTGACATTTCTCATAATAATATTTGTTTGCTACGGTTAATAAAGTACACTCACCGACTTTAAATTCGATCCATCCAAAATGTTGTTCAAGTTTAATGTATGGTAACTTTTTTTTTCGTAGTCCGATTTAAATGATTTTTTCTACTGACGTTTTATAATAACCTCTTTTCGATTGTCATTATGGTTTTTAATAACCTCCTTTTAAGCGCAGCGTGCTTAAAAAACTTTTAAGCACGTTACCAGGAGCAACGTGCTTAAAAGTAACGCAGGTAATTATTTACAATTAAAACGTAACCACAGACTAGGTGTAATTTAATATTTTTTGGCAAGTGTCAATGAAACATAGGTAATAAAATGTTAGTAAAATGAAGTTTTTTATTATAAAACCTCAGTAGAAAAAATATTGTATACAATTCGTTACGAAACTATGTCTTTTAGTCACTTTGACGTGTTGTCCAACTCGGCTTTGCCTCGTTGGACAATTTCACGTCGCGTGCCTAAAAGACACTCATTTCGCAACTTATTGTATAAATAACTATTTTTTTCTATTATAGATACATGCTTCAGCTTTAATGGGATTTTTTTCGTTTTTCAGAAGCTGCGTACTTGGTGAAATATACAGGGGAATAAAACCCTGTTGACCCTGTAGAGTGATTTTGCAATATTAACTCAAATAAAGAAGCAAATTTGCGAAGTTTAATCTATTCCTAACAGATTGCTCTTTTATTTTTCTCGATATCTTTCTCGGTTTAAGAGATACGATTTTTTTAAGAAAACACTACACATTTTATAAAAACATTTTAATTTTAACATTTTTTGCAAAATATTTTTAATTAAAAAAAAGAATATACCTAGCGGTAAAGAACTAAAAAAAACATCAATAGCGGGTATTACCACCCCGAGCACGAACAACTACATCCATTTGACTTGGCATTCCTTGAAGACTTTGATTGATTTGACCCCATACTTCGATTAGTTCTTCTTTTAACTGTTCTAAATTATTTAGAACAGGAACTCGTTTTCGAATCTTTCTACCCATCATGTCCCAGACATGCTCTACGGGGTTAAGGTTTGGGCTAAGTGATGGCCAGTCCATTTTTTGTACTTCTACGTCTTCTAAATATTGTGTAACAATTATTGTAGTATGAGGACGAGCATTATCTTGCATCAGTATGAACTTTGTGTTGTAGAGAAATGATTTTGTAAAAAGCGCTCACCTGATCTACGATATATTCTCTGACGACCATCTCTGGCATTTGTACATCGTTTTCTGCCAGATCCTATTCTCCTCGAAAAATTACCAGTTTCGTTAAAACGTTCCACAGCTCTCTGAACACTGGATCTTGTACATCCTAAAACTCTAGCAGTATAATACTGCGACTTTCCATCATTTACTAAAGCTAATCCTCTTGCCGCATCATCTTGACCATAATTTTCAACTGACAAAAATTTAAACACAGCAGAATAATAATTCCATAAAAATTGTCAAGATATGACTTGTTTTACAAAGCCATAGCACCCTTTGTTTTATGTAAAATTTAAAATTAAAATTTTGTAATAAAATGTGTAGGTTTTCTTAAAAAATTCGTATCTCTTGAACCGAGAAAGATATCGAGCCAAATAAAAGAGCAATCTGTTAGGAATAGATTAAACTTCGCAAATTTGCTTCTTTATTTGAGTTAATATTGCAAAATCACTCTACACGGTATTACAAACTTAAAGGGAGAAAACGTACTTTTTATTCCCTTGTATATTTCACCAAGTACGCAGCTTTTTAAAAAACTGAAAAAATCCCATTAAAGCTGAAGCATGTATCTACAATTGAAAAAAAAATCATTTAAATCGGACTACGAAAAAAAAAGTTACCATACATTAAACTTGAACAAAATTTTGGATGGATCGAATCTAAAGTCGGTGGGTGTATATACTTACTACTAAAAATCAGTACTGTATTTCTCAACAATTAAAATAGCTTCTAATGTGATATTATTCTTGTCGTTTAACATAATTTATATTATGCAACATGGTTTACTGAGATAGTTAAATTCGTCCATAGATTATAAAGTCCAATACTAACGATGGGTTGTGCGAAATAGGAATTTTCTATTGCTTTATCTGAAATGCAATGTCATGCATGCCACCCGCGGCGATTGCCGATCGCTACGAACCACCACTAACGTCTTGTGGATTATTGGGTCTAACAGATACAATTCGCTTTTGGGGACGCTGTTCTGCTTTCTTAATTGTGGAGAAAGCGCTTTACTGGGAACAAAATGCGTCGCATTGAGAAGATACAATTTAACTAAATTGCTGTGGGAAAAGTAGTTCATTATTCAACAAGACTGTACTGCTAATGGAACTGATTACTACCAACAAAAACACTGTTTTTGCCAAAAGCAGGAAATTATATAATACTAGAGCGGGTTTGATACACTAGCAGTTTATTTAATATGGGTTCATAAAAAATAAGCTACCAATACAAACTATCTCTTAGCAAACCTGTTGGTATTATATCATTTTTCTCAGTGTATTCCTAAAAATGTGGTAGGTCGTTTATCTTTTAATCATGGCATAGTTGGATGTATTCGAAAAACGTATGTGAAAATGTGCCTAGATGCTGGTATTCATGGAAGACTCGTAGAGAAACTTAAGGAATCTCGTTTAAAAATTATTTTCTAAAACATGGTTAGTTTAATATAGATTACTTATTAAAAAGTGAAATTCTTGTGCGATTTATCTGTGCCCGCATTATACCATCGCATTAAACGGCAATTTCTATCATTTTTAATTTGCATACATTAACATTATATTTCAATTGCTTGTTATAGTTGGAATATCATCGATTTTTAAAGTTTTGAATCCTTGACTTTAAAGGTATTGTAACACATTAAGTCATATTGCTGAAAAATTATAAAATAGCTATGTGTACGAGTTATATTGTGATATTCTCATATTCTCATCTTTTTCCCAGCTTTTCACAAGGACCTTTATTTGGACAAACGACAGATAAGTAGTATTTACTATAAATTATTAACTAAATTTGGGCGTGGTCTTTTACTCACCCATCTTTCACTAGGGCAACACTTCCTGACATGTGCGGATCGTCGGGGTCGGGCGACACTGTTACTTCCATTAATTTGACATATTTCCAGGCGGAGTCTGGGTTAATACGGGCTCTAAGTTGTAATTTTGTTCCTAGGATCGAACAAAAACAGTTTTTTTCTATTGAGTAAAATATTTCAAAAAATATAACTACTTTTATAAACGCAAAATTAAAAAAAATGCTGTTATTTATTTGAAAGATGTTTGCCTCTTTATTGACCAAAAAGTTACGTTACGAGAACTCAATTTTTTTTAAAAAGAAAACCTATTGGTTCACTCGGGAAAAAATTTGAGCTCTTTTTTTCCAACAATTTAATATCACACACCCTTATGTCAAGTTACAAAAAGAGAGATAATTTAATTAAAGTATTAATTCATGATAAAAAATACATCGATTCATTTCTGAAGCGATATATCCAAAAATATACCGGGTGTTTCCTAAATATCTAAAATTGAGGTAATTTCCGGTTAAACCGGAAGTGACAAAATAGCATCCGTCATGTCGCAATATGCAAAATATTATCACACATAAACTGTACTTAAACAATAAAAAAGTTATAGGGATGTCTGTTCCTCCTAAAACACCCAGTATATATTTTGGAAATAAAAGTCCAAGTCATAATTTTAAAAATTTAGCAATTTAGCTGTTTTTTTTCAGCTTTCGACCAAAAACGCACTAATAGATTCTTGTCATAAAGATTCTTAACATGGGTTACCGTCTTTATTACCTGTTGTAGTCTTTTTTCATTTAGGTGAATACGAGCCAGTTAATGGATTAGTTTAAGATGTATGATTGTATAGAAATAAGAGTTAGTCAGGTGTTTTTTAGTAACGACTAAGCAGTTTAAAGAAAATTACATTGTCCTGTGCCCAGAGGCGTAGCCAGGATTTTGGGGCGGGGGGGGGGGGGGGGGGGGCGAAGTCCTTTTGGGGCGCCTATATTTTTAAATACACATTCTGTCATATTGTTTTTTTTTAAATGCAGATTCAGTTAAACATTGACAAAAAAATAAGGCATGGTATTAAGCACCATTAAAGCCTTTTATTAAATTATTGGTGAGTGACAATAAAAGTATATTTTTCCAAACTAAGACGTGTTTTAAATTTCAGCTAAAAAAACATTAGATTTAAACTTCGGGTAAAAAATGCATTGTATGCTTTTTGTGATATATTATTATCTCGATTATTATATTATATTACGTTTTTTTTTTTCATTTAACACAGTTAAACTATTTTAATTTTAATTTGAAGAAATAGTCCATGCTTAAAGTGGAGTTGAAAGTATGAAAAGGGAAAGAAAAACACAAAGTCTTCCTCCACTAGTTTAATGGAAAAAAAAAAAAAAAAAAAAAAAAAAAAATTCCAAATATTAAGGGTCTCTACATGTTTCGAACGTAGAAACGTTCATCTTCAGGAGACAGAAAGTTTTAAATCTATGCTGATGGTGTTAGCAAAAGAGAAACTGAAATTTAGAACCTTAATGGAGCTTTATGGATTTAAACAGAAGTGTAGAAGAAACATGGGTAAAATATTTGATAGTGGCGAAACCACAGAGCGATTAGAACATAATGAAGAGTTGTGAAACAACCAAAAAGTGGGGAAGAAGAAAACCTGTCTAGGTGTCGAGGCTTATTTAAAAATTTTTTAAATTTTTTAAAAATTTGTTGTTCAAGGAACTAAAAATTATTGTAGACATTATGAAGGTGTACACCTTCTGTTGTAGTATAAAGTTGTTATAAAAAACAGAACCTTTTGGGGTCCTGAGGACTAAACCTCAGTAACCCCGCGGCAGGTTAATTTGTAGATAGTAAAAATTAACCTGCCGCGGGGTTACTGAGGTTTAGTCCTCAGGACCCCAAAAGGTTCTGTTTTTTATAACAACTTTATACTACAACAGAAGGTGTACACCTTCATAATGTCTACAATAATTTTTAGTTCCTTGAACAACAAATTTTTAAAAAATTTAAAAAATTTTTTAAATAAGCCTCGACACCTAGACAGGTTTTCTTCTTCCCCACTTTTTGGTTGTTTCACAACTCTTCATTATGTTCTAATCGCTCTGTGGTTTCGCCACTATCAAATATTTTACCCATGTTTCTTCTACACTTCTGTTTAAATCCATAAAGCTCCATTAAGGTTCTAAATTTCAGTTTCTCTTTTGCTAACACCATCAGCATAGATTTAAAACTTTCTGTCTCCTGAAAATGAACGTTTCTACGTTCGAAACATGTAGAGACCCTTAATATTTGGAATTTTTTTTCCATTAAACTAGTGGAGGAAGACTGTGTTTTTCTTTCCCTTTTCATATTTTAATTTTAATCAAACAAAAAATAAATCCTTTTATAATAAAATCAAGTACTAAACAATCAAAAATAAACACAAAACTAAAAATATTTTAATATTCTGACCTTATATACACAATTTCAATCAATAATTTAAAAAATGTTTTTATATAACTATAAAGCTATTCGACGAGTCTTAAGGCTTTTGAAATCATCTAAAACATTAGAAATATCTAAATTTTTGACATAATCACTTTCTATGTTTCTCGGTATTCATCAAATGTAGGCCTACATTTGATGAATACCGAGAAACGAGCGACGACTGCTAAATTTGATAAATGCCGACAAATGAGAGACCACAGAATAACTTTTTTTTTTTTTAAAACGGACATTTACAGGCTTTGTGATTTTTTTGGCATTTTGTTATGTGTTAAGTTTATTAAAATTCAAATAAGTAATACCGATTTTTTAATTTTATTTAACTTTCAAAATGTCTTTATTCCAAACTAACTTTTACAGTTCATTACATGGAAAGTGACAACATAATGTAGAAAATAATAACCATTAAAAAAAATGACAATAAAAATAATTGAAGTTCATCCAATTTGATTCATTAATAAAATCAATTAAAAAAAATAGTATAAATAATTTAATTTAGTAAATATCTCTTTAATTGTTTTTTAAAAGTTGCCAATTTTTTAATTTCTCTGATTTTTTTGGAAGATTGTTATATTTTATTATTCCGTCATATAAAAGCGGTTTTTTTCCGAAATTACTTTTTACTGGTATAGTTTGATCATTTATACAATGTCTGGTGTTATGATCATGTAATGTCTTATTTTCCTCAAGTTATGTGTTATGTTTGATTTTTTTTCCTTTAAAATAATAGAGTGAATTAGAATACAAATTTTTAATTTATAAATGTTTTTAACGTGTAAATACCCTTTCGGTCTATATAGATTAAGAGTTGGTTCTAAATGTGGTAATTTGTGTATACATTTAATAATTTTATTTTGCAATTTTTGTAATGGTTTTAAGTTTGATAAACAAGCAGATCCCCATGCAGAAACTAAGTATTGTAATTTTGAATGTATTATATAATATATTATTTAAGTAGCAAAGGGGCGCCAAGCCGGGGGGGCGGGGGGGTCAACCGCACCCCCTGACCCCCCTATGGCTACGCCACTGTCTGTGCCCCCTTTTTATTGAGACTTCGCAACGTTCCAACCGGGGAGACCCCGCAGTAGGGCTTTATAATTATTTCCGAAACCGTTTATAATAGAAACTTGAATTTTGGTACGTGACAGAGACACATTTTCTTGGTGTTTTATTATTTAAGTTTAATAGTGAGTACAATCACCATTTTATTTAACTCATCAATAAAGTGCCTAGTTAAACCATTTACGTATCGTTATACCGGGTGTCCACGAAAGGTTGTTCGCCCCTCTAACTTTTTGTTTTTCAAGATAATGAAATAAAATTCGGTAGATTTGTATACGACATAGAACTGCATTTTTTGACAGGTGACAACATTATGGAACTTCCGGTTTAACCGGATGTCAAATTTTGTACCTCGGACAGAAAAATCAATCATACAAAGAAACTTTTATTATCTGGGTCCCAAGTTATTTAATATTATACCTTCGGAAATTAAAAATGTAACCCATTTTCTATTATTTAAAATAAATATAAAAAAATGGATACTTTTATTGCCTGGATATCAGATACACCAATATATTTATTTTAAAAACCTGTACCATATGGTCTAATTAATGGACTGCTATCGTTTGTATTTGATATGTATACGTATAATTTATCGTTGAATGCAATTTTGAATGCGTGAGCTGACTCTCTGCTCTGTATAGTGTATGTGTACAGTATATTAAGAATGTGCTATTTTGTTGCTGGGTTCTAGTTTGAACGATTTTGGTTTAGGTTGGTAACCTTGATAGGGTTTATCAGGCTTATTCGATTTATATTAGTTCGTTCATGGTGTTTATGATTAATGTAATAATGTTCATGTTATAAATTAAAACGTACCCACGCACAGCGTAGGCTTTAGTGGGTAAAGTTTTTATTTATCTCTCTTAAAGTATATTATTTAAGTCTTTATGTATTATTATTATTGTATACTGAGAAATAAATAAAATTTGAATTTGAATTTGAAAATTTGAATTTGAATTGACATAAACTTTCGATTTTTAAATGGGACACCTGGTATATTTTTCCGTTTTTTGGCTCCATATGACATTCTAAATACAACAATGTGTCACTTGTCACTTTTTGTCACCAAGAAAATATTTTTTTTCCAAATTTATTGTTTTCTATATATGAATACCTTAAAATCACATATCAACTTTTTCACTCCTTGTAAAACTAGTATTTTCCATTTTTCAAACAAAAAACTAATTTACTTTGGCAGAAGCTGTTGGCATGCCAATTTTCTTAAAGGCATGATTTGGTTTAATAGTTTTGCTGGTCAGAGGCTACTTGATACATTTAAATCTAAATTTGTTCTCAAAGGATGCTTTATTTTAGGAAAGTTCCAAGTTAACTTTTTAAAGTTTTTTAATGGCAGCTTTTCTAAAACCTATATAATAGTGTATGGCATCAAAATAATCGTAATAAAATCCTCTTTTTTCTTAACCCGACGAGCCACCATATTGCCATTTAAAAAAAATGAGTTATACAACTTTAAAGATTACATTTTACATAGCACATAGCATTGGACCAAAAATAGTAAAATTGTATTCTTCCCTAGATTAAAGAACTGAAATAAGTGATTTTAAGGTATTCATAGCCCTCTAGAAAACAATAAATTTGAAAAAAAAAATATTTTTTTAGTGACAAAAAGTGACAAGTGACACATCGTTGTATTGAGAATGTCATATGAAGTAAAAAAAAAGGGAAAAATATACCAGGTGTCCCATTTAAAAATCGAAAGTTTATATCACTTCCGGTTAAACCGGAAGTTCCATAATGTTGAGTCACCTGTCAAAAAATGCATATCTTGAAAAACAAAAAAGTTAGAGTGGCGAACCACCTTCCGTGGACACCCGGTATACAGGATGTCTCATAACTAATGGGCAAATACAGCAACAGGAGGTAGTAGACTTGAATAAATATGTTTCGTTTAGAAACGTGTTTATTTAAATGTTTCTTGCCATCTAGCATTTAAACGCAATTATCTCAAATACTAATTGAAATATCGATATTAATAAAGTACAACTTTTTTACGAATAAAAGATCCCTCTTTCATAATTTGAGGTAAAGCGTTCAGAAATGTGAGAGACAAAAAATATATGCGCGAATTGGTACGGTTGTGTACTGTACCTTGTAGGGTTACATTCAATTAAAAGAAGCAAAAGTATGGGACGGCAGGCTAAGAATAGCTCTTCTTGAAACAAAATTTTTGTTTTTTTGCGAAAGAAGAAAATTGAGCATACATAAATATGTACCGGGTGGTCAAATAAGCGAGGACGTCGGCTTTATCTCGGAAACCATTAATCGTACAACTTTCGGAAAGATTTTTTTATGAGTAAAGTGGTCAAGAGAAACTGCTGGAAATTACTTTTAAGTTCCTCATTTCGCCGCAAGAGGGCACAATTAAAAGTCATTTTTTGTTTAAATTCTAAATTTCTCCGAAAACTCCCATATTAAGGTATAACTCTGATTACATCATTAGAAAGCTTACACAATTCTGCATCATTTTGGTTTAAGGCTCATTGGCGTACCGACCTTGATAAGAGGGGGAGAAGCTATTGAACTTCTAAACGACTTAACCGATTTTACTAAATTTAAGCTTGTTTGGAAGAAAAAGTTAAGAACCTTCAATTGTTGTATCCAATGGTACAAGATAGTTTCTAATAAAATTGCTAGAGGGCGCAATTTGTATTAAAAATTATTGTTTTGGCAATAACTCTGAAACGAACAAAGATATCGAACTGCGGTCTTCACATCTTTTCTTGCAATTTTCATCTACTTTTCGATTATGATGTCATAGTTATACCGTATGGTTTGAATTTTCGGGATAAAATCGAAAAAACTGTTATTATTACAAATTGCGCCCTCTAGCAATTTTATTAAACACAATCGTGTACTGTTGGATACGGCAATTGAATACACTTATTTTCCCCTTCCAAACAAGCTTAAATTAAGTAAAATCGGATAAGTCGTTTAGAAGTTACAGCGATTTTAATGTTTACACTTTCAATAGCTTCTCCCACTCTTATCAAGGTCGGTACGCCAATGAGCCTTAAACCAAAATGATGCAGAATTGTCTAAGCTTTCCAATGATGTAATCAGAGTTATACCTTAATATGTGAATTTTCGGTGAAATTTAGAATTTAACAAAACAATTTTTAATTATTGTGCCCCCTTGCGGCGAAATGAGGAACTTAAAAGTAATTTCCAGCAATTTCTCTTTCCGAAAGTTGAACGATTAATGGTTTTCGAGATAAAGCCGACGTCCTCGCTTATTTGACCACCCGGTACATCATTATTTCGTTTAAAATTTTAATTTTAAATAAATTCTACTTGTAAAGATATGGGTTTATTTACCTATCGGCACTGCTTGATCTACTGGCAGTTCGTTTCCTCCACTCATATTGCTTATCCTAGTGGCCGGAGCTTCTTTATACAGGGCGACTTCATATTCCAGTCTACCGGGGGTTTCTTCTACTACACCCGATACTCTCGCACCATGTGGACTAAACAAAGTAAATCAATGCTTATACTTTATTTGTTTAAATATTTGTTTTAAGAGCAAACATTAGTGACGCAGTGATACAGCAAGAATAAGGCAGCCTGAAGTAATGGATGAAGATACGCAATTCAACGAGTTACTTGCTCTTTAAGAAAATCCTATTACTCCAGTTCGGCAACTTGCAAGAGAAAATAACATAAACCATACACCCGGTGAAGTAGTGACCTGCATGTCGGCGGCACGTGGGTTTAACTTATGGAGGGCTTTAGGTTAGGAGTCCGATCGCAACACATTGGTTTCGGTCAAAGTTTTGGATCGGTAAAGCAGCTTTAAAAATGGCCGTCAGGGGCGCATGTGTTCCTTTAAATCTGTAAAATGCATGGGTTCTTATGGGATAATCAACTGTTTTATTGAATTTAGTTAACTAAAACCCTCTACAGGCTGAGATATGTATATATTATATCTAATAAAGCTTATTTTATTAATTATTGGATAAAAATACCGCTGACGTCTATCAAAACCTGTAAAAAGTCAAACACTTGACGATCACTGCGCCGCGACCGGGAAACAGCGAACTAGCTACTAAACAGGGACGTAAATTTAAAGAACAGCCATTTTCGATCGGACTCCTTTCTAAAGCCCTCCATAGTTTAACTAAATAATTTAAGGTTCATTTCGCCTGTCAAGACGTTGACGTGGGTTGTTTATTTGAGTTTAGTTTTATGACCATAGACAAGCGAGTTGCGCGCTCTCAAGGACTTGACTCGGACATCGGTATATTTTCAGGTTAGTTTTGTTTGTCAGATCATGACAAAACGTCAAAATGTCAAAAAATTAAACTATAATTTTGGTTTGTTTCTCGGCTATACAGCTGGTTTGTATAGGTATTCACCAGCTCAGTGTGAGTTTAGTGCTGTTTCACTCACTTCTACTTAAATCTTAGAAGGCCTTGACTCGCATAATAGTTATTTATCATAAATAATTTATGGTACTAGTGTGTTATGTTGAAAATAAGTCACGCGGGAAAGATTTATATAAATTCTCCAGTGACTTAGGAATCATAACACACGAGTGGCATACAATGTTTTATCCAACAAGTGGAAGAAATCGTTTTTTTATGAGATAATAATTAATAATCAAAATAATCCAAATAAAAATAATCAAAGCTTCTTGCGTCTCAGTAGCCTATAAATGTCAGAATGACTTGACAGTGACTTTTTTACATTTTGGTCAAAGTTGGTTGATTGTTTGGTTGTCACTGGCATGAGACATTGTTATAGTCTATTACCAAAAATATAGGCAGTGACGTAGCTTTCATAACCATGGAAACGACCAAAAGACTGTATGGTCATTGGCGGTTTGCATTAGTTTCCATGGTTTCAAATAATACGTCACTGCCTATAATATTGGGTTTTGAGTATAGCAAATGTTTAAATACATTTTGACACTTGTCAGTTTTCCCTGCAGAAAAGGAAGCTTTTTTGAAGAAAAAAACCTATAGAAAATGGAGGAAACCGATGAAAATTACGTTCCTGAGGATATCCTTACGGAAACGGAAGAAGCAGCGATGCAGATTTTGCCAGAAAAGTCCCCAGATGCTTACGACAAGGAGTTCAAAATGTTTGAGTCTTGGATGAATTCACGGAAGATAAAAGGTATCGATAAAAATGTTCTATTGGCTTATTTTTTACATTTGCAAAAAAAATTAGTCCCATCGTCGCTATGGACCAAATACTCGATGCTTCGCTCGACTATTCACTTTAAAAAAAAATCGACATTTCAAAATATGGTAAACTAACGAGCTTTTTGAAAAGCAAATCACAGGGATATAGTTGAATTCACATAAACTTTTAACGCCGTGACATTTTAGTTCTGTCATACTTGTCAAATACTGCAACAACTCATAAAATATAAATTTCTAATGGCAGAATTTAATTAGTATAATTGTACTGCACACAAAGTATGTCTATCTTGTATTATTTCATACGATTAAAAAGAGATAGAAATAAAAAGATTTGGCCGAACAATTCCAGAAAAGAAAAAAAAACACTCACCAATCTCAGCTGTATAAGAAATTTAGTAAGTTGGTGAAATCTAAAGTACCTAGACAATGACAAGTATTGACATTTAGCATTAAAACTTTATGTGAATTTAACTATACAAACCAAAGATATCCAAGACATTAGAACGACCTGAAATAGAGAAGTTTTTGAACGAAGCTTCCGACGATGAGCACTTGTTGATGAAAGTGGCTTTGATAATGGGGATTAGCTGCGCTTGTAGATGCGATAAATTGATCAAATTGAAAATAAAAAATATTCAAGACAAAGGAAAATATTTTTACGTAGTTTTGCTAGACACTAAAACCAAGAAATCGAGAAGTTTCACCATACTTGAAGAAGGATTTACAGTCAACCCGATCAATTTGTGTAAAAAATACCTGTCTTTGAGACCAAAGAATAGGTACTAGTTCTAACCGCATTTTTGTTTTTACAAAAATGGGAGGTGTACCAGTCAGTGCGTGGGAATAAATACGTTGTCGAAGATACCTTCAAGAATTGCAATGTTTTTGAAATTGGAGGAACCAGCGCTCTACACCGGTCACTGTCTGAGAAGGTCTTCGGCGACTCTTTTGGCCAATGCAGGGGCTAATAATATTACTACATTGAAGCGTTACGGAGGATAGAAGTCCTCGACGGTAGCAGAAGGATACCTAGAAGAATCGGTGCATAACAAAATACAAATTGCAGAAAAAATACAAGGTTCTAATGTGTCGGCGTCTTCTAGCACTATTAGCAGCTGTACCGATATGGGAGCGTCTGGTTCCAATGAACCAACGAATTTTACAATGACTTCAAATTCGAATAAACCGTTAGCGTTTTCCTTTAATTTCAATATCAATGTGAATTCTGCTTGTAATTGTAATATGTATAAATAAATAGAATACTACTTTAAATATGAAGGTGAGTTATTTGATAGTTTACTTGTCTAAAATGACATTCATAATGATAGTCATAACTGTCATGTGTTGGATGAACATAATTAATGTACACTTACAAACTGCCTGCAAATCCTGCCGCTTTATTCTCAATAACAGTTGGTTCCGGAGGTTTACACATGATGATTAATTCTTGATCTGATTGCATCACCACACCGGGAAATTGAGGGAACCATACTCTGACGTGGACAAACCCCTAAAAAAGAACGAAAATAAAGCATAGTAAGTAATGCGGTGCTACGACTAGTTGGTGTGAGATAATTAATCATTATTGTGCCATCCTTAGAACATAGCATTTCAATCATTCATAGCTAGTAAATAATAATTCATTATTTACGCTTTGAGACCAATTTTAAAGCAGCGATTTTATTATTCACGGGTTGACGGGTTAATAGCTAATTAGAAAGTTGTATTAAAGTAACTTAAAACATCTTCCATTAAGCCCGTCCTATATCTTAAAAACTATTCATTAAGACGTATGACATGATTTTCTAAAACTGTTTAAGTGTAAGTAATTTTATTATATTAAGGGAATACCCACAGAGCTGTTAAACCTTTTTAATAATTGACCTTATTGTAAAAACAGCTCTGTGGTTATTTCCTTAATATTATTACTTGTCTAAGAAAAAGATAATTAGTATATAAATATTTAGGTTAAAATTATAGTACCTCACTGGATTTAAAAAATTCCTTGAAAAAGCTACAGTGTAGCGAAACGCGTCGGTTTATAAAATAAATATTATGTGGAAATTAGACTAAAGTCTTTATTGCAATAATTGTAATGAATTTCCATCAAGTAAAACCCAGCACTATTCACAGTTTAAAGGTGTTTGTAGATAAAAAGTATTTTTATATAAACACCCTTTATATTTGAATTTTGCAAATAGAATGTTTATTCATTTAAAATCAATTAGCTTGACCTGAAATGTGCTTGAACATATTTTTTTTACATTATATTTTTTTATTTCTTCGCTCCGCCATCTGACATTTGTTGATATTATCTGAATGTCGATGTATTTCCTCACTACTGCTTATTCATTTTCTTTGCAGATAGGGTTCCTTTTGGACATCAATCATTTTTCTAAGGCCACATATCACTTCATTTTAATGCATGGTTTCTCTCTCCCATAATTAACATCTTCCATGTTGGGGACGTTATAAAATCAGGTGTTTTGATAAGATTTTTTAATTACTTTTTTTCCAAACGACCGTAATTCATGTTTGCTGTTTATAACATATACGAGTATATAATAACATTATAATATCATGTGCAATTAAATTTAAGAAAAAAAAAAATCTTTTATTTCCCCTTCTCAATTAGGAGTTTAAATTATTCTTTCCATGTACCGGGTGGTCAAATAAGCGAGGACGTCGGCTTCATCTCGGAAACCATTAATCGTACAACTTTCGGAAAGATTTTTTTATGAGTAAAGTGGTCAAGAGAAATGGCTGGAAATTACTTTTAAGTTCCTCATTTCGCCGCAAGGGGGCACAATTAAAAATTGTTTTTTTAAATTCTAAATTTTTCGGAAAATTCCCACATCAAGGTATAACCCTGACTACATCATTGGAAAGCTTAGACAACTCTGCATCATTTTGGTTTAAGGCTCATTGGCGTACCGACCTTGATAAGAGTCGGAGAAGCTATTGAAAGTGTAAACATTAAAATCGCTGTAACTTCTAAACTTATCCGATTTTACTTAATTTAAGCTTGTTGGGAAGTACCTTCAATTGTCGTATCTAATGGTACACGAGAGTTTCTAATAAAATTGCTAGAGGGCGCAATTTGTATTAAAATTATTGTTTTGATAATAACTCTGAAACGAATAAAGATATCGAACTGCGGTCTTCACATCTTTTCGATTATGATGTCATAGTTATACCGTATGATTTGAATTTTCGGGATAAAATCGAAAAAACTGTTATTATTACAAATTGCGCCCTCTAGCAATTTTATTAAACACTATCGTGTACTGTTGAATACGGCAATTGAAGATACTTATTTTCCCCTTCCAAACAAGCTTAAATTTAGTGAAATCGGATAATTCTTTTAGAAGTTACAGCGATTTAAATGTTTACACTTTCAATAGCTTCTCCCACTTTTATCAAGGTCGGTACGCCAATGAGCCTTAAACCAAAATGATGCAGAATTGTCTAAGCTTTCCAATGATGTAATCAGAGTCATACCTTAATGTGGGAATTTTCCGAGAAATTTAGAATTTAAAAAACAATTTTTAATTGTGCCCCCTTGCGGTGAAATGAGGAACTTAAAAGTAATTTCAGCAATTTCTCTTGACCACTTTACTTATTAAAAAATCCGATAGTTGTACGATTAATGGTTTCCGAGATAAAGCCGACGTCCTCGCTTATTTGACCACCCGGTACAAGATTACGTCTTTTAATTTTTTTTTTTAATTTCTTGTAAAAGGTTAAAAATCTAAAACTAGAACTACCAATTCGCAAAGGTTATGTTTCTAATGTATAATTTTTGCATTATGTGGGTTAATAATAGGTAATAATCGTTTACTGTTTCAAGAAAAATAAGTAGAAATGATTTTTCTGACTTCGGTAGGTGCCTACACCCCCGGCACTACGCCATAATCTTAAAAAATAATAACAACTTTTCATATAAATAATCTTTAAAAATGAGCTGTTTAAATTGAAGAAATTATTTACATGCTTTTCTTAAGATTTTCCTAGCTTCCATCGGGTTTTATGATGTGACTATTGTTAAACTATGTTAGTTCGTTGCCTAAAAGCCATATAATTCGTTATATGGTTAGCTAGAAATTTAGGGACGTTACCACACTTAATGGTTTAAGTCTTACTCAAACTGTACGTAAGTAGGTAGGTAGACATACTAAAAACTGTGACAACTTTACGTAAGTCAAAAACTGTTAAAATAGGGGTTCCATTTACAGAAATTTTTAAATCCCTGCCTGAATTGAAGGTTTTACTTTTATGTCAGTATACAGGGTTTTCCTTAATGACGTGCTAATATTATAGGCTGTGATTCCTTAAGTCATTTTATGAAGAAAAGTTAATATAAACATATGTCGTAAACGGCTTAAATTTTTTGCTACAGGGTGTTGAATTTTTTCTTTTTTAATGAGTTTTTTTGTAATATCTCCGAAAGTACTTTAGATAATATTTTCAATTTTGGCATGTGCTAATAGGACATAAAACCATATGTTTTAGTTATAAAAGTAATTTTTTTGTCCCACCAGTGGCGTCCCTGCAAACATGTTCTCTGAGATTTTTTAGAAAAAAAGTGGTACGCCACTGACATTCATCCATGCGGCTATTATTTCTAATTAGCCTGATCAATTCTACATAAAATGGTCTCTCGCGTTTTTCTCCTTAGGCATACTGTTTTTAATTAAAATAATTAAATTAAATTAGCTTCATTTTGCAGTATTGACGAATAATTTTTGATCACATAAATCTTGTTATCCTGGAACCGAGTGGAACGGTGACGTTCTTAAAAACATAATTAACGCCTTAAAGGCAGTCTTATCTGCATTTTCTTCAAGAAGAACTACCTGTGTTACTTGAAGATGTACCATATGCGCTAAGGAATCAAATGTGGTACATGCATGATGGAGCTCCTGCTCATTTCAGTGTAATCGTTCGCGACCATTTAGATGCAGTTTATCCGAATCGTTGGATAAGTCGCGGTGGAGCTCAACGATGGCCAGCAAGATCCCCTGATCTCAATAGTTTGGATTTTTTCTTGTTGGTCATCTTAAAACTCTAGTGTTTAACACTCCCATTAACACTTTAGAAAATTTAAGGGAGCGAATAATTGCCTTCTGTGAAACAATACGGAATTCGCCTGGAATTTTTGAACGAGTGCGCTATTCGATGCAAAGACGGGCGAAAGCATGCCTATTAAGTGAATGGTCATTTCCAACAATTTTTATAAAACAAAATTTTGCATTATCAATGTTAATAATAATAAATAGTATAGCTAATTTAATTTAATTATTTTAATTAGGAACGGTGTGCCTGAGGAGAAAAACTTAAGAGACCATTTTTATGTAGAATAGACCAGGCTAATCAGAAATAATATCCATATGGAAAAATGTCAGTGGTGTACCACTTTTTTTATAAAAAATATCAGAGGACCCGTTTGCAGGGACGCCACTGGTGGGACAAAAAAATATCTTATATAACTAAAACAGGTGGTTTTATGTCCTATTAGCATATGCTAAAATTAAAAATATTATCTAAAGTACTTACGGAGATATTACAAAAAATGCATTAAAAAAGAAAAAATTCAACAACCTGTAGCAAAAAATTTAAGCCGTTTAGGACATATGTTTATATGAACTTTTCTTCATAAAATGACTTGAGGAATTACACCCTAAAATATTAGCACGTCATTAAGGAACACCCTGTATATATTCGGGTTAGAAAGGTACCCGTATCAATGAAATACCGATCCAATAGTAGGTGGATGGGTGGTAGTTGAGTCTGTGTAGCCAAAAACCGAGAATATGGGGATTTCCTGGACAGTAAATTTAATATCTGACTGAATTCAATTAGTTTATGTTGAACTGTATAGGTATCGTGTTTTATCTATAGGTCAGCACCGTAGGGGGGCCCATATCGACGGCCCCTTTAAAATTCGCTGCCAGCTTTGCTTTTCATAGCTATTTCATTTCATAATTAATTTTATTTTTTTATATCCTAAGAATTTAACTTCGTTAAGTGAAGAAGAATTAAACGCGAAAGCGCTTAATTTACAAACGATATACCATAAAGACTTGTCCATTGACTTTCCTAGTCAAATCTTAAGCCTCAGAAAAGGACTTGGAGATAGTATTTCAAAATTATAAACAGTGTATGAACTTGCGTATCATTTATTACTAAGAAATCAGTGTGTTCTTTAAATTTTCCAGATGTGTCTAGTGCAGTGATGTTATTTCTAACTTTAACAGTTAGTGTGGCATCAGCGGAACGAGCTTTTTCCAAACTTAAAATAGTAAAAACTTATTTACGTAACACCATGGGACAACAACGTCTTTCGGATTTATCTTTAATCAGTAACGAACACGAGTTTGTTAAAACATTAAATATCGACGAAATTATAAACGATTTTGCAAAAAAAAACTTTCGACGATCTGGTCGTTTTGTATAATACCTTGTATAGTACTTCTTAGAGACATAATGTTTGTGCAGACTTGTTGAGTGGTCATGTGTTTTACTGTTTTCTGTCTTTTGGATTCTATTAGGCTCGATCAGATCTGGTCTTAAGAGCAGTAACCCCCTTTACCACAATGAAAATTGCCGAACGTTTTGCTGGTCAAACGAAAAGAAAAAATAAAAATTGATATTTAGAAAATAAATTCTACTTTAAATACCCCATCCAGAAAAGTAAATGACGATCGAAAATATTCCCAAAATTTTTTTTAGAAATTTTTTTTATTTTTAGTAATTTTGTAATATCTTAAACAATTCTTTATTGGTCAAAAGCAAAATGACTTTCCCGGGTGTAGAATGTTGTGCCAAACAATTTTTCTTAAAGCCATTTTTCAATATCGGCCTTACTTTTTTCTCAAAAAGTTTGGGCGCGTAAAGTGAATTTAAGCGTGTAAAGTGGGTTTAGGCGCCCAAACTTTTTAAGAAAAAAGTAAGGCCGATATTGAAAAATGGCTTTAAGAAAAATTGTTTGGTACAACATTCTACACCCGGGAAAGTCATTTTGCTTTTGACCAATAAAGAATTGTTTAAGATATTACAAAATTACTAAAAATAAAAAAAATTTCTAAAAAAAATTTTGGGAATATTTTCGATCGTCATTTACTTTTCTGGATGGGGTATTTAAAGTAGAATTTATTTTCTAAATGCCAATTTTTATTTTTTATTTTCGTTTGACCAGCAAAACGTTCGGCAATTTTCATTGTGGTAAAGGGGTTACTTCCTCTTAACGTGCGGGTCCAAAGGTCACTAATCATATGCGTCAAATCAGACAACACAGAGGCTATCAAAATGTTGTGAGATTATTTACAAATATACCGAAGGAAGGAAAAATAGTTTCATTATTTTAGCTATCGCGAAGATAGCCACATATACCTAATATTATTAGTTTTGTAAAAATGATGTACAGGGGAGTTGAAAAAGTTACAAAAAAATTATATAATCGTTAATTATATACCTACTGTACCCTTTAATTAAAAACGGCAATAATAAACACTGCAATTTATTTTAACAATTTTACCACTAAAACCTAACAATACAATGGCATTTAGTCTGATAAACTATTTCGATAATGAAAGAAAAAGTGGAAATTCGCAAACCAATATGCAGGAAACCGTAATGAAAACACTGGGAATTAGTAGTAGACTATGCAGAATAATGTGCATGAAAAAAAAGCATAACATAATACCCAATAATACTAAAAAATGTAAACGAAAAACACCGTTTATAATTATAGCCTAAAAACTCTCATCGTCACTTATAAAATCTGAAAAGTCCTCGTCGTCTACAATTAAAGACGGAGCATCCAAATTTGGTATCAATTGAACTTTTAACCATTTTTCAAACATTTCGCAATTCATATTATCATGATAGTCAGCACTACTTTTTGATGTTGAAGAAAAAATTAAACTCGCTCCTGCAACATATCCTGTTGCAGAACCGGCATGCAAAATAATAAAACGCTTTCCCGTACCGCACCCCTTTTTCCTTTTAACACTTTTTACAGACTCATCTTGCCAAGATTTTGAACCACTTCCATTCGAATATATCCACGTTTCGTCTAAAAATACCACTTTTCTAAATTTCGATTTGTAATTGTCCGTATAATTTTTTAAAAACTGAATACGCTGACTCACTATCTGTGGCTGCTCACATAAAACTCTTCGGTTACAGTCTTTTTTATAGCGAAAACCTAAATTTTTTATTAATTTTGATAACGCTTCAAGTTCAATTTCCAAAACACCCCGAATTTTTAATGTTTTTTGTAAAACTGGAAGAGTTACATTGGTTTTTGATTTGTATAAATCGTAAATCACATTTCGAACTCCCATTTTAATATTTTCGCTTAAATTCTCAGTCTTTGGCTTCCTTCGTTTACACTTTTTAGTATTCTTGGGTATTATGTTATGTTTTGTTTCATGCACAATTTTCTGCACAGTCCTTAAACTAATTCCCAGTGCTTTGGCTACTGTTTCCTGAATATTGCTTGGCGAATTTCCACTTTTTCTTTCATTTTCGAAATAGTTTATCAGATTAAGTCCCATTTTTTTTTGATTGGGGATGCAAAAACCCAGAAAATTGTTTCATTTTGTCACAAACTGTCAAAGTCACAAAACTGGCATATTTAAAATAAAACGTAGCTGGTGCTATTATAAGCTTTTTTAGAATCGCTGGAAAGTAAATACTTATCCTTTTTTTTCATGTCAAAATGGAATAAGTCTGTCTCATTTATCTTACGTATTTTATTTAGAGGGTAAAATTAAACGCAAGTAAAGAAAACAAAAACTGAGAGTATGTCTTTCTTGAATCGTATGACCCGCACGATAAGACCAGATCCGACTATATCAACATTTGGAGACTACACAAAAACACTTTTTAAAAAATACTTATTTGAAATAAAGTAAAAGAACCGAACCCAACGATTCAAACAAAATATTGTTTTTTTTTTCGGTGTACTGCCAAAATTATGTATTCCTTTTTTTATATATAGACATATTTTTCTTAACGCGCCATTCTTTACAATAGTAATCTATATATCACTACAGGTTTTAATTAATCTTTAAATTAACCGTAACGTTAACAGCTTAACCTAGACTTAGACCATAAAAACCATAGTTTATGAAGACATGTTGATGGATAATGTAGATACTATTCATTCACTCACCCGTAACGTGAAAAATGGTTGCTTCGTAATAAAATAAGTTGGTCTACAATCGACCATTCACATCAAAACTTTGTACCTATAAGTTTAAAACTACAGGACAGCCAAGATAGAAATACTACTCTGCAGGGGACATTTGCAGCATAGGTATGGCCAGAAGCGTAACCAGACCGGGATTGTCCAGGGGGAGGAGAGGGTACGTAAGTAAAAATAAATCTTATTTCGTATACGGGAAAATGTGGGAAATCTCCCGGATATGAAAAAAACACGTGAAAAGAATACTACAAGTTCATATAGACTTCTTTCGTATCGGCCTCCTCTTCGGAGATATGGGCTCCTAAAGAGCTCCCATGGAATTAAGTTTTTGACACATAATTATTAAACCAACAGGTAAATTTCAATTTTTTTAAATATTATGCTGTATACCAGGTAAGACCCTTCAAATTACTATCCCAGAAAGTGTTGCGAATTACTCACAGCTGCAGGGACACTAATGTGCCCATTTTTTTAACGCCCTGTATGATAAATACTTTGGACAACGTTTTTTACATACCTTTAACTATTGACTAAAAATTAAGTACTCTTCATTCATGTCGCTAATCCTAACCGTTTTCGGAAAAACGTCATTTTATTGCGATCATGTATTTATAATTTACTAGCGTGTATCCGGCATGCGTTGCAACCCGCTGATATAAATACAAACCCGAACAAACCCGATATATTAGTACCCGGCATGCCACTTTCTGAAATTGCACCCGTGCGAAGCCGGGGCGGGTCGCTAGTTATACATAAAAACCTTCCCCTTGAACCACTATCTATTAAAAAAAAAACGCTTCAAAATCCGTTGCGTAGTTTTAAAGATTTAAGCATATATAGCTGGTAGGGACGGACAGACAGCGACAGCGACTTTGTTTTATACTATGTTAAGATAGGAACAAAGATGTATATTTTATTGAAATACGCTAAATATACATGATGTAAATATGTTAAAAATGACGTTTTTCCGAAAACGGTTAGGATTAGCGACATGATTGAAGAGTACTTAATTTTTAGTCAATAGTTGAAGGTATGTAAAAACGTTGTCCAAAGTTTTTATCATACAGGGCGTAAAAAAAATGGGCACATTAGTGTCACAGCTAATCCGTCCCTGCAGCTGTGAGTAATTCGCAACACTTTCTGGGATAGTAATTTGAAGGGTCTTACCTGGTATAGATCATATGAAAAAAAAATTGAAATATACCTGTTGGTTTAATAATTATGTGTCCACAAATTAATTCCATGGGAGCCCATATCTCCGAAGAGGAGGCCGATACGAAAGAAGTTTATATGAACTTGTAGTATTCCCACATTTTTCCGGACACCCTGTATAGCGTAATATCAATTTTGAAAACTATTTATACAGTATTTTTATTTGCCTTTTTAATTGAGGGGGACCCCCTCCCCCTAGTTACGCCAATAGGGGTGACAACACAATCGATCCTCTGGTGGAGCAAGTACTTTTTAGATAATTTAATTTTAAATGAATTTTCATAAATATAGTGCATTGATAATAATTATCGGTAATTTCAGGAAAATATGCATGAGTGCACGTAGTGCACGAATGCTTTTGCTTGCTCCAAATTGCATGAAGGCATATTTGCCTAAAATTACCGATAATTATCAATGCCCGCGTTATATTCGTAGGAGAATTTCATGAACTGACTTCGCTTTACCACGTATAGGTGAACGTTTTATGTCATTGTCACGGAAAAGCAGCTGGTATAACATTATTAGGTTAACTAAATAACATTTCAATCACAGATTACAGAAACTTCTCTAATCTGTGATTTCAATGGTATGTCAAAAAAAATGTGCGATTTGGATCTCAGTCAATGCAAAATATAAATGAAAATATTGAAAATCTAACGTCTATAAATACTAAACGATCAAAGCAGTCCATATTATGGTCGCAGTTTCAACTGTTCTGCGAGGAAAAAAGTTATACAGTATGTCTCCGTAAGTTTGCACCATATGGAAAACTTTTTATTATTCATTTTACGAAGAAAAGTTATTCTTCATAAAAAGCTCTAAAACCTAAAATACTCTAAAACCTAAAATGCAACCATCAAATATCGAAATTTTCCAGTCATATACGAGGTTTGTCAAAAAATGTGAATTTTTCCCAAGAATGTGAATTTTTCCCAAGAGTAAAGTACCTTTATTTTTGACATTATCAAAAATTGTTATTAAAAAAAGTTTATCAGAACTTAAAACCACGTGTAAATATGCAATAACACGCATTAAATTAGTTAAATAATTAAAAAATTAAATAATTAATAAAATAATTTTTCAACATAAATCTTGAAATAAATTCGATAAGTTTAGAGGGTTTCGAGTAGATGATAAAAATGCAAGTCGCGATTAAAAGCGATGATGCCCTCTTAGCCACGGACCCACATAAGCCCTTATTCTTCCACTTCATCGTCTTTAAACCTCTAATTGTATTTCTTTTCAAATTTAAAACTTTTTTGTTGATGAATAAAGTTCCGATCAATTTATTTCTAGTATATGATTGTGAATTTGGGACATCCTGTATGACGCTTACGATTCGCTACAGTTAACAGACTTTTTAAATGTAATTTGACATGAGTTATATGATCAGTTAAGTGGTGTACATTCAGGTCGATTTTGTAACATATTGAAAAACAGTCTTTGAGATAGATGCTCACTTGCACGAAAATGGTATCGTAGACTTTTTGCTGTCATTACGCCTGTAATTTGCGATATTTAGAATAAATTTAGCTTGGTATGTGGGCTAAATGCCTTTTTGCAACTATATTATAGATAAATAAGTGTAGAATGGTATGTAGATACTAATTTCTGTGGATCTAGCACATCATCGGGACATTAATGTCGTGTAAGAAATATTTCGAACTTCATTTTTTTCCCTCCGCACTGAAATTGGGACAATTACGACCATATTACAGTTTAAAGATATTAAAAAACGCGTCCTTAAACTATGTATGTCCACTCTAACGGATTTTAAGATTTAACTTTCTTTTAAAAAAATATAGAGTAATTTATTATAGCATAAAGAAGAAGTCATCTTTAGAAATTGTTTCCTCCCCAAGAAACGTTAAAAGTTCAAGCAAACAACGTTTTAATCTTTAGTTATCCATTAATATCAAATTTATATTTGACTATTTCACTAGAGTGTTTTATACTGGCAAAATATCATAGCGGAAAAACTCTTAATTATATACACCTGGACAAAATCAACAAGATGGTTTTTCAGCGGCATAATTTTAATAGATGTCAGGTAAAAACTATTGTTAGTCTGACAAATATCCTGGTTTAAAAAAGACTAAATGAGCAATTTAAACGAAAATGCAAGGTTTGGGTGCCAATATATCCAAGAATAAAAAAAAAATCGATAGCTGAGAATATTCCACTCTCCACACAGAAATCCAACAACTCAATTTGGACACAGTTCTCAGAGTTTCTAATGGTAACAAATTATAAACTGGAAAAATGTACTACTGTGATGGGACTGGCGAAAATCCTCGAATATTACGCCTTTAATATGAAGAAACGTGATGGCGAAGACTATAAAGAATCTTCTGTAAAGGCTATATGGAACACTACAGCAAAAATGATTCAAGAAATGTATTTTACAGAATACGAAATAAAGATTGACCCTTTTACGGACATTTCCTTTAAAAATGCGCGAATGACAGGAGACGCAAAGAGAAAGCCGCTCCAAAGATGTCAGGAAAAGAGAAAAGTAAGTTCCAAAGCATTATCTACCAAAGATTTACTAACAATAATGCAAAGCTACAATGAAGAAAACCCCGATGAAGCACAAAAAAAGTTTTTCCATCTCTGCTCATTTGAACTAGCTTGGAGAGGCAATGAGGCCGTAAATTGCAATATTCAATATTTTCAAAAGGAGTTTGATACCATGGGAGAATTTACCGGACGAATTGAATATAACAGCATATTTTCTAAGACAGGTCAAGGTGGGTCAAAAGGATTGGCAAACAGCAAATGGTTGGTAAGAAATTCATCAAAAAAGACTTAGATATGCCCTGTAAGATTATTTTTAAAATTATTGGAAAGAAGAGGACCAAACATTTCCACAGACAGACTATTTCTCTCCGTTCATCCAAACTGGCAGAAGGGATGTTGGTTAAAAAATACTCCACTAGGAATAAATACAGTATCTAAGTGGACCAAAATTTCAGCGGAAAGAATTGGAATAGATACGAAGAAGCATAAAATAACAAATCATTCTCATCGACCTTCCGCTGTGTCTGCCCTATTTAAACAAGGTGTTGGGGAACAAGAGTTGATTAAGTTAACAGACCACTCAAACGCAAATTCCCTGAAACCATATCTGCAGCTAGATCCTAGTCATCATCTGAAGCTCATCGAAAATCTCAGAACAACAAATGAAGCATGTGGACCTTCGACTTCCCAAATGCAAGTCAATCATGCCCAAAACCATGCTTTGATAGAAAAGAATGGACAAACTATTACTTATTACAACTGTACGTTTAATATTAGTAATAAATAAATAAAGTTTCTAGTTTGCTAAATAAACAATGTGTTTTTATTGTTTTCTCCTGAAATAGTCTTGTCGAATATCATTCGAGAGAAAATTTTGTATCGGCAAAAAATGTTCTTGGTTTTGTAACAGAGCAGACCTAGGTGCCCTTATTTGAAATTTTTTGCACTAATTTTGTTAATTTATTTATTGGTAAACTTATTCTTTCCCCAATGTTACGCCCTGAGGTTTAATTATTTTACTCTATTATTTATATTTAATTTAAATTATATTATGAGTTTAATTTATCCTGCAATACTGGTAAAATTTTTTATTAAAAGTGTAATACCTTTTCATTTCCAAATATAGGCCCTGATAAATCTATTTAGGTAGCCAGTCTTGAAAATAAAATCCTCAGTATATTTCCGATGATATTTAGGAGGACGCGTGAACTTTGGACCGTTCACATCTTTGCCGCAATTATTGATTTTTTTATAGCAGCCAACGTCGTACTTCGTATTACAAACGACGCAGGGTGTTAAAACGCACAAACGAAGACTTTGGTGGGGGAGAAGATGGGTTAGCTGCTAGACAGAAAATTTCCAAAGAGACACTTATTAACTTCGATAGGTACGGTAAGCACCTAAATTCAAGAGTCATCATAAGTTTATTTTCTGCAGATTTTCTTTAAAATTAATTTTTCTAAATACAAAAATTCAAATAGCAAAACAAATGGCATTTGGTTAAATAAGTTTAATTTTATTTGTGTGGATTTAATTTGTGTAACAATTTAAAATTCAGGGGATGTTTTTTTTTAAAAGGGTGTTAAGTTCTTAAAGGCCAAGTTTATTTTCTTTAGTTTTTTATTTTTTGTTGGGTTACCCTAATTTGGAAATACTGGTTGGTTTTTTTTTTTATACAGGGCAAAATATATTTTTCAGACTGTAGGTATGGTAAACAACAAAATTTATTTTAATGATATAGGAATATAATTTTAAATTACTAATTTTTCTTTATTATAATTAAATCTCATATTTTCTTATATGACATCTGCTCGGTTATCCCGTTTGTCTTGGATATCACCGCTTATGTCTTTAAATAAACAAAGTATAAATAAATCTCATATTTTCTTACATGACATCTGCTCGGTTATCCCGTTGGTCTTGGATATCACCGCTTATGTCTTTAAATAAACAAATTATAAATAAATCTCATATTTTCTTATACGACATCTGCTCGGTTATCCCGTTTGTCTTGGATATCACCGCTTATGTCTTTATATAAACAAATTATAAATAAATCTCATATTTTCTTACATGACATCTGCTCGGTTATCCCGTTTGTCTTGGATATCACCGCTTATGTCTTTAAATAAACAAAGTATAAATAAATCTCATATTTTCTTACACGACATCTGCTCGGTTATCCCGTTTGTCTTGGATATCACCGCTTATGTCTTTAAATAAACAAATTATAAATAAATCTCATATTTTCTTACATGACATCTGCACGGTTATCCCGTTTGTCTTGGATATCACCGCTTATGTCTTTAAATATACAAAGTATAAATAAATCTCATATTTTCTTACATGACATCTGCTCGGTTATCCCGTTTGTTTTGGATATCACCGCTTATGTCTTTAAATAAACAAATTATAAATAAATCTAATATTTTCTTATACGACATCTGCTCGGTTATCCCGTTTGTCTTGGATATCACCGCTTATGTCTTTAAATAAACAATAAAGAAATCTAATATTTTCTTTCACTCTTAAAGGAGAAAAATAATCAACCTATAGCAACAAAATTCTTAATCAATTTTACGTTGTTTACTATATCAACCTAAATTAAATTAAAAAAAAGGGGAGTAAAAGATTAAATATAATACCATAATAAAAGTTTGATACTAATTATCTATTTCACAACGATTTTAAAATTTATATTTTAATTTTTAGAGAGTAACAAAAAATTAAGTTATTAAAATGACATCAGAAAGTGAAAGGGAGCGAAACAGTTTTACTGACCTTCCAGGTTAGCAATTTTAAATGACAATTAAGATTATAGTTATCCTTTATTTCTACCCAAAACTAATTATGGCTTTAAAACAGTAACAAAGTTTTATTTACTTTTTTTTTGGTATCTGTTGTTAAGACCAAATGAAATAAAACTCAACAAACCTCACGATTAACAAACCAAAAGAACCTTAATTGTTTTTTTTTTCATAACTGAGTTTATGTGAGTTTTCCTTAATGATTTAAGTTCAGGGTTATCCTATTACCATGCTCTCCCTTCGCGCTGTTACGGAGCCGACAGCCTCACGCTGGACGTAGCAAGGAGATTAATCTCGTGGGGATGTGGGGATTTTTATCAGGCAGGAAAAAAGCCCTCTCATTTTCTTATGTTATGTGCTAGTCTGAAGCAACGATACCAGCGTTCTGATGTTTAAACAAAAGGTGGCAGTTTTTGCTTCTTTTATGAGTAACTTTAAAAACTAAAACTTAACCTTAAATTCTGTTGGAGGTTGTACAGGGAACAGTGAATGACTCGTTCTTTTGATACAGACTTGTCGGTTCACAATGTTTCCTTCAACGTGGGACAGCCCGCCGACAGCCGGGACCAGCAACTGTATGAGGGGAACCTATAGAGAAGGGCTACTGCCCTGGGCGACAGCCCCATAGTCTCGTCCTGTGCACGGGGTAGGGAAACCTTTGGAAACGTGGTCGAGAGTGCGTTACAGGAGCTTTCTTTTGCACAACTGACAACTTTTGTTTTGAATTTACTTTTATTTTTTTATAGCAAAGAATTCTGCCTTCCTGTCGTGTTTCAAAGTTTTCTTTAAAATAGTGTTTATTCAACTAACGGCCATACTAGGTTTTGGTTAAAATTTTGTCCACTCAGTATAATACTTCAATTAGTATTTTTCAGCGAACCTGACGAACACAACGTAGGGTCGGCCATAGATTCTTGCCCGAATCTAGACGGTCACGTCCGAGCCTATTTCTTTATTGTATGTGAGACATACTAATGCATTATTTTATGTATTTGAATGTCACATGTGGAATTCTGGAATGGGTGAATAGACTCAATACCATGAGTCGTGCAAATAACACTTTTGTGTTAAATCAGACCTTCAAGGGCACAATTTTGTTGTTGTAATAATAATAATAATAAAAAAGTAATTTTTATTTTTCAGCTTTGCAGGTTATTATTAATTAATTAACCTATTTTAATAACCCACTAATTAATAGTTCTTTCAGCTTTTTACTCCGGTCATATGAGCCGGGGGCCGTAAGGTTACAGTTTTCTTCAATTTTGTTGTTTTTTGGTAATTTTGCGAATGAAATTTTTTTTCATGCAACAAACTTTCATACCAGTCGAAAATTTTACCGGTAAAATTTTCTCTTTTATGATATTATATACGATTAAACTACAGTGTGTGTTTGTGATTTGAAAAATGCTTGGACACGGTTATTGACATTTTAAGTTGTGGTATTTTTTATAAAAAAAATATTGATACAGTGTGTCCCAAATTAGAGATATGACGATATCGATAGATTTTTTTAAATGCAACCCTAGTTTTGTATTGAATATTTTTAAGCTATACATTTTACAATTATATTTCAAATTACAAACACACACTGTGTGTTAAAACTGTTATTTACTTTTCCTTCGCTTATTTTAAACTACAAAGTAATAATCTTTGCTTGCTAAGTTGTTAATGGAACACTTCGCGAAACTTCGTATAATCGTATGAGAAATGTCGAGGGGCATACTTAACCGCGGCAAGGGGGGAGGAAAAAATCTTTGCAGTGCTAAGTTAAATTTGTAAAAGGAACGCTCAACTTAGCCGTTGACTTTGCTTTGCTGTCTAAAAGTAACTAAAAGGAACTCAGCCCTTATTATGGCTTTGCAGGAGACACAATGCTGTGACGGTTGTAACTTTTTGCCTTATACCGTCTTTTGACTCTGCTAAATAGCGCCCTCTAGCGGTCGCAACGGACTTCAGAACAACTTAGTTTTTTATTAACTTAATAGAACTCTGATAAATAATAGTAGTAGTAACATGTTTTATTTAGCAAACAGCTACAATTAAATATTTTTTAATACATTCAAAGTTTTATAGAATTACTTTTAAATTTTTAAACGCAACCTTCTTTTAACAAAAACAGCCAGAAAAGTTAAACATTTTGCAAATTGTATCAGATATTACGTATCATTTTGTTTTTAATTGAAGGTAATTTAAAGTTTCTTTAAATAGTTTTAATGTTATTTGAGATTTAATAGAATTTTTCAAATTACTATATTCTATCAAACCTTTATGAAAAAATACTTATAAGGTAATGTATTAGACACTCTATCCACATAAAAATTTTGATTAGTTCTTGTTTTATAAATATGATGGTCATAATTAAAAGAACAAAAACTTGTTAAACAATCAGGCAATAAATTATTTTTAATTTTATGTATAAAGATACATACTTAATAAAAAATTAAATTTCTGACATTCAACCAATCTAAATTTTTCAACATAAAATTAATTTTTGTATATTTGTCACAATTTAAAATAATCCGCATTGCCTTATTTTGTAAAATCTGTAATTTATCAAATATTTCCTCACTAGCACAATATAAAATAGAAGAACAATAAAGAAAATGTGGTAATATAAAAATAGTATTAAATGCAGTTTTTTTAGAAAACAAATTTAAATTACAACTGATTCTTTTTAAATAACCCACTTTTCCGGCAATCTTCGATATGATACTTTCAAAATAATTTTAAGAAATTAATTTTGAATCAATAATTATCCCTAAATATTCTGTTTACTAATTCCAATTTTTACCATCAATCACAACATTTATATTTTGACATTTTAAATTATTACCCATAACCATACATGTAGTTTTTAAAATACTTAATTTTAATTTATTTACTTTTAGCCAATTTAATAATATATTCATCTCAGAATTAAGAGTATTTAAACCATCAAAAATATTTAAAACATTAATGTAAATTAAGGTGTCATCAGCAAATATTTGTAACTTACACGTTTCTAAAACTAAAGGCATATCGTTTATGTATAAAATAAATAATATAAAATATAAACCGCACCAAAGTTGTGAACATTTTTTCATAGCAATAGTTATCCCCTCCTACCCCCCTTGAAGAACGTAGAGCAAAAACTTACAAACAAAAGTTGTCGTTGTCGTTGCTGGTGACGACACCTCGTATTTTATACGCAGCGTCGCGACGCGTCTTTTCATTAGACCACATAAATGTACGAAAGTGATTCAAGACGAATTTCCGTTCAAAAGTCGTAGAAAATTTATACTGTACCCCTTTACGCCTTTATTTTATATTTTGTAAAATCATTTGTACCGTAAATAAACATTAATTAATAATAAAACTTAATTTTGAATAATAATGTTACTTTGAGGTAAAAGATGCAAATTGTCTATTAGTTTCTTTGCATACCAATTTGAACAAAAACTAATTGCTTTAATGGGTGGTGTTGCTATGCCAGAACATTTCCAAGATTATTGTGTTTTATACAACATCTATTAAATATACAACATAACATAAATAATTATTAATAAAAAATGTAAATGGTAATCTTGCTAAATAATAAAAAAGAAATAACCGTATTTAAATTGTTAGGTACAAATTTCTACAAATTCTATCGACATGAGAGTAATAATTATTTATAGGCAATTTAAAGAGATATTATTATATTATACAGTGTGATCAGTTACGTCCGCATCATATGGGATTTTTTTAAATTAACAGCTTTATTCAAAATTTGACTTTAGCATCAACTTCTGCTTCAATCGAGATGAAAATTAGGCAAAAAATAGTAGTCACGTGATGTCAACGTCTGTCAAATTTTAATTTTTTCCAAAAAATAATTCAAAAGGGGTTATTTCTGAAAATATCAAAAAAAGTTATTAGAAAAAGTTTTTTTAAATGCAGTTTCTAGCCCATATGCAAAATTTCAGCTGCATAAGATAATTTTGATTTTTTAACCATATTTTGTAAATTGCACCACTTTTGCAAAATGAGACTCAACGCAACCTACATAAAACTACTTAGTTTTGACAATATTTTATTTCAGATACATTTTCTTTAAAGTATATATTAAATGTGTGTTTTTCTACAAAATCAAAATTGGGCTATTAAAATTTGGTCGCATGTGATGCAAAGTTTATTTGTTTTTGACCCTGTGTAAGGTAACTTTATAAAATAAGTATTTTTGAAAACGTAGTTTGTAGTAATACACATTAATATTAAGACAAAAAAGAACACAGTGTCTTCAGTAAATTGTTCATTAAGTGGAAAATAAATTTTAGTTTAACTTAACGTAAAGTTTATCTATTTTCAACGATTTAATTTAAAACCCCTTTATTTAATTTTTTATTTTTTTACTTTTTACTTTCAGACACATACAACGTTTTCAAAAATAATTATTTTATGAAGTTACCTTATACAGGGTCAAAAACAAATAAACTTTGCATCACATGCGACTACAGACAAAACTTTCTTGAATAAATTTTAATAGCCCAATTTTGATTTTGTAGAAAAACACACATTTAATATGGCGCTACTTTAAAGAAAATGTATCTGAAATAAACCATTGTCGAAACTAAGAAGTTTTATGTAGGTTGCGTTGAGTCTTATTTTGCAAAAGTGGTGCAATTTACAAAATATGGGTAAAAAATCAAAATTATTTTATGCAGCTGAAATTTTGCATGTGGGCTAGAAACTGCATTTAAAAAAACTTTTTCTAATAACTTTTTTCGGTACTTTCAGAAATACCCCTACTTTTGAATTATTTTCTGGAAAAAATTAAAATTTGACAAATAATGCACACGTGACTACTATTTTTTGCTTAATTTTCATCTCGATCGAAGCAGAACTTGATGCCAAAGTCAAATTTCGAATAAAGCTATTAATAAAAAAACCCATATGATGCGGACTTTACTGGTCACACTGTATATAAAAATTATAATATTTATCCATTTTTAAACGTAAACGTTTTAAGCTTCATCATAATTTATTTTTTATATAATTATTTAATATAATATGCAATACTTACATTTCTTTTAAGAACACCACACCGACCAAAATCCGAGATCTTCAAATTGTACTTTAACCCTGTTGGGTCTGACAGGTCCGGTCGTATTTGACATATTAAGTCTGATTCGGGGTCCACTCCTCTGTCGTCCGCGAAGAGGGGGTGCCCCTTAAACCCGTCCGGTTTTCTTAGTTTTGCTAATATTGTGTCTTTGGTGCTTCCTAGGTTGTTCACAGCGAATGTACATTGGATTTCCGTTACTAAAATTTAAAAAAATATATATTTTTGGCATTTTTAGATAAATTACTAAAGTAAACAAGAAAATACCATAATCCAGATCATAATTTATTTTTAAAAAACGCCTAAAGGCTATTTATGTATAATTTCCCTTACTCTCCCACTATTTTTGCGATAACTTTTAAAAGACAAAAGGAAAGGACCTGCGGTTTTCGCATTTCTCTTTACTAACTAGTTAGCTATAAAATAAAGTTAGTTGCCTTTAATTTTTTTAAAAAATCGAAGCTAAAATATCTATTATAAAAGTGCCATCTTTTATTAATCCATTGAATTATTTTTTTTTATAAACGGTCAATCAGGATAAAACGTTCTTTAAAATATTTTTAATCGGTACCAAACTTTGGAGGCTTTTTTTTTCAAAATAAATATTTTGCTACTTAGGTTGTTTTGCTTCTAACCCCTTCAGTTGTAATATACCTACTATATGTTTTAGTAGTGTTTATTTTTGATTTTAGGTATATCCAAAACTGCCTGATCATTTTTTTTTGATAAAAAATGTTCATCAAGGCTTATCTAAAACAAGGCATGTCTAAAACAAGGAATGTCTAAGACAGGGCATGTTTTAAAACAAATATCTAAAACAAGGTCTGTCTAAAACAAGGAATGTCTAAAACAAGGCGTGTCTAAAACAGGCATATTAGAGACGGGGCGCTAATGAAGGAACCCCTTCATGAACATCAACATGCTTATCAACCAGGCAAATCTTGTGAAACTGCCTTACACAACCTAATAACAAGGGTCGAAACAGCGCTATATCACAAAGAAATTGCCCTAGGCGTTTTCATTGACATACAGGGGGCTTTCGACAACGCCTCCTGCTTCGCAATGATGTCTGCCGCAAAAAGACATGGAGTCGACGATACCACACGAAGATGGATCCACAACATGCTTCAATACCGGCAAATCAAAACTAGCCTACATGGGGATACTCTAAAGGCCGATGTAACGCAAGGTTGTCCGCAGGGAGGGGTATTGTCACCTCTTCTATGGAACTTGGTGGTAGATGAGTTACTAGCATGTCTTAACGCAGAGGGCTTCTACGCCCAAGGCTATGCAGACGATGTGGTAATACTCATCATCGGTACACATGCCACTATATTAGCAGAGCTTATGCAAAGAGCACTAAACATCGTGCAACGCTGGTGTGAGAAGGTAAACCTCAAAGTCAACGCTGCTAAGACTGCAACATTGCCATTCACCAAACGAAGACAGGCAGGGAACTATAACAACCTAAAAATCTTTGGTGAACAGATAAAAACAGTCAGCGAAGTCAAATATCTAGGACTAACCCTGGATGCGAAACTGACATGGAACCGACATATCAACAATAACCTAAACAAGGCAAAAATGTGTCTAATGAGATGCAGAAGACTGTTTGGGAAAACCTGGGGACTCAAACCGCAGATGGTGCTGTGGTTATACGTCACAGTCATCAGACCCCTGATGACATATGGGTCTGTAGTTTGGTGGACAAAAACACAGCAAATCACGACAGCCACAAAACTTAACAGTGTACAGAGGCTGGCCTGCTTGTGTATCACCGGTGCAATGAGAAGCACCCCCACCGCAGCAATGGAAGTTATACTAGGACTAACACCACTAGATATACACATCAAAATGGAGGCCAACTGCAGCGCTTCTAGGATGAAAGCAAATGGGGAATGGAAACAACGCCCCGAGAAAATAGGGCACACAAGAGCCACGGACCTTATCAACGACGAGCTCTTGGAGATGCAAACCGATCGCATGAAAGCGAGATATAACTTTACAAAACCATTTAATGTCAGGTGCGACCCTGATATGTGGTCCAAAGGAAGATCTCCGTCACTAGACAATGGCCTAGTTTGGTACACTGATGGATCGAAAACGGCCAACGGAGTAGGCGCAGGTGTATTTGGGGAAAGACCCAGAATGGAAATCAGCATCCCTCTGGGAAACTACGCCACAGTATACCAAGCTGAAGTTCATGCGATACAAGCATGCGTACAAAAGAATATCGAAAAGGGCTACCACGACCAAAAGATACATATCCTGTCGGACAGCCAAGCTGCCCTAAAGGCTCTGAACTCCTTCCGATTTACATCAAAAATCACAATGGAGTGCCTTAACGACCTAAAAGACCTGGCAGCCAGAAACAACAGGGTTGAACTCCTATGGGTTCCTGGCCATTCAGGGATAAAAGGCAACGAAAAAGCAGATGAACTGGCAAGAACCGGATCTGCTCAAAATTTCAGGGGCCCAGAACCCGCCCTTGGAATATCAAAAAAGGCAACCAAAACAACATTAGACAGATGGGCACAAAAACAACATCTATCTCGATGGAATGGTACACCTGGCCAGGCACACGCACGGGCCGTCATCGATAGGCCCTCGAAGAAGCTATCAGCTGGAATGCTGCTCTTGACGCGTACCCAGCTAAAGCAAGTGACAGGCCTACTAACAGGCCATTGTCACTTAAGAAAGCACCTTCAACGAATGGGAGTCTATAATGGACCCATTGAATGTAGACTTTGCGGCGAAGAGGATGAAACCGCCTCCCATATCATATACAGCTGCGAAGCGCTAAACCGAAAAAGATTTAAAATCTTCGGAAACATTCGACGTGGCGATAACCTCCCGCACGACAAACTTGGAAGAAAACTACTGGACCTCATAGAAGGAACAAATCTTTTCTAACAAGACTGGGGCGCACAATAAGCCAGAAGGCTGCAGTGTAAGAAGCTTGGGCCATACGTCGAACCCGACCCCCGCCTTTAACCAACCAACCAACCAACAAAACAACGCATGTCTAAAACAGCAGGTCTAAAACAAGGCATGCCTTATACAAGGAATGTCTAAAACAAGGAATGTCCACAACAAGGAATGTCTAAAACAAGGAATGTCTATAATTTTTTTTTAAGAAATCGAAGCTAAAATATCTTTTATAAAAGTGCCATCTTTTATTAATCGTTTGAATTATTTTTTTTTATAAACGGTCAATCAAGATAAAACGTTCTTTAAAATATTTTTAATCGGTACCAAACTTTGGAGGCTTTTTTTTTCAAAATAAATATTTTGCTACTTAGGTTGTTTTGCTTCTAACCCTTTCAGTTGTAATATACCTACTATTTGCTTTAGTAGTGTTTATTTTTGATTTTAGGTATATCCAAAACTGCCTGATCATTTTTTTTTTGATAAAAATGTTCATCAAGACTTATCTAAAACAAGGCATGTCTAAAACAAGGAATGTCTAAGACAGGGCATGTTTTAAAACAATGCATGTCTAAAACAAGGAAGGTCTAAGACAGGGCATGTTTTTAAACAATGCATGTCTAAAACAAGGTCTGTCTAAAACAAGGAATATCTAAAACAAGCCATGTCTAAAACAAGGCGTGTCTAAAACAACGCATGTCTAAAACGGCAGGTCTAAAACAAGGCATGTCTTATACAAGGAATGTCTAAAACAAGGAATGTCTATAACAAGGAATGTCTAAAACAAGGCCTGTCTAAAACAAGGAATGTCTATAATTTTTTAAAGAAATCGCAGCTAAAATATCTTGTATAAAAGTGCCATCTTTTATTAATCGTTTGAATTATTTTTTTTATAAACGGTCAATCAAAATAAAACGTTCTTTAAAATAAGGCGTAGTTTATTAAATTCGGTTAATGCAGACCGAGGTTACAGCCTTTTAAGTACTTTTAATTGTTACCCTTTTACTCCACACCGTTACCATGGTAACTACGAAAAAATTGTTATTACCGTGCTAGCAAAAAATATTTGCATCAAAGAGGGCTTGGAATAAAAAACGTAGGGCTTGGTTAAGATCACAATGATATGGGGACGATAAATCTAACCAAATCTAGGTTAAAATTTTGTCAAAGTCATTTTAGGTATGACTAATGAGTAATAAAATAAGTAGATAAATACAAATTTATTTTTGTTGTTTACAAAATTAACAAAGTAAGAATATACAGAAACAAAAAGAAAAATAATTACATAAATTGCTGAAATTGGCCACGCTCCAAGCATAAATTCACACGTCTCTTCATATTTTCGAAAGTGTTGACTAGCATCTCTGGAGAAATGTTACCACATTCTTGGATAATCCTTTCTTGTAGGTATATTCTTGGAATACTTGCACTTTATAAGGGAATAAATTTAGCTGCTTCTTAAGAATAGTCCTGCATGTTTCATAAGATCTTCCCACTTCTTGGGACAGGCGTCTTATACAATTTGTTGGCGTATTTTGCATTATTTCACGAACGTTTGCATCAAGTTCTTCTGTTCTTACAGATGGTCTTCCTGCTCCTTTTTGTGTTGTATAGAACTTGTTTCCCTAAACACAGCCACGGTTCTTTTCAGGCAATGACAAAAATCCCCAGCACTAAAAGCAACGTTAGGAAAATGGTCGTGAAAATCGTCCATGCACAAACCCGGATTGTATTGCCACTCACCATTTACTCTAACCTTGTTTCGAAAATACGCTTCAACCATTAATGTTTTGTGCTGTTTCGTAAAGCCCATTGTGTGAATTGTTCAAGAAATTAGAAAAATTAGCGATGAATCAAATTACTTGTAACGACTGTCAAAGATGACGGAATAACTGATTGATTGTTAATTCAGGTAGTTACTGACACCCAACAGGTATTAAGCTCTACGGCTAAGCATTACGTCCTGAGATGCAAGGCCCTCTTTGATGCAAATAATTTTTGCTCGCACGGTAGAAAATTTATAGAGGATATAACTGAGATTATAAAAGTAAGTAAAAGAAATGCATGCGCGAAGAAATATAAGAAAAATTTACGAGGTAGATTTCAATTAGTGTTCTAAGCCACTGAAAACTGAAATAAAAATGGTGAATACCCTTTTAGTAAAATTTTTAATTATCTATTATTTTGCGATATTCGTCTCATTTGCATGTTGCTGTTTTTTTTTAATTATCGATGTTATTTTTACCAATTATTGGTAATTGCACTTAAAATTAAACAAAGTACTGTTATTTACAACAACCTACCTATTTATCGAAAAGTTGAGATATGCAAGACTACATCAAATAATTTGTCAATTAGTAATAAACAGTTTATTTTACCTTAAAAGATTGCTTTAGTTCTTTACGAGGTTTTTGTATTTGTGAAAATCGTTGAACATCTTGAAGACCGTTAAAATAAAATATTATTGTGGTATATTTTGCCATTTAACTTGTAATAATAGTTGTGATATATCTACTATACGTTTTAGTAGTGTTTATGTTTGATTTTAGGTATATCCAAAATTGCCCGATAATTTTTTTTTTGATAAAAAATGTTCATCAAGGCTTATCTAAAACAAGGCATGTCTAAAACAAGGAATATCTAAAACAAGGCATGTCTAAAACAAGGCATGTCTAAAACAAGGTATGTCTAAGACACGGCATGTCTAAAACAAGGAATGTCTAAAACAAGGAATGTCCAAAACAAGGTATATCTAATACAATGCATGTCTAAAACAAGGAATGTCTAAAGCAAGGCTTGTCTAAAGCAAGGCTTGTCTAAAACAAGGCATGTCTAAGACTAGACATGTCTAAAACAAGAAATGTCTAAATCAACGCCTGTCTTAAACAAGGAATGTCTAAAACAATACGTGTCTAAAACAAGGAATGTCTAAGACAAGGCATGTCTAAAACAAGGCATGTCTAAAACAAACCATGTCTAAAACAAGGAATGTCTAAAACAAGGAATGTCTACAACAAGGAATGTCTAAAGCAAGGCATGTCTAAATAATGCATTTATAATATTCCACAAGAACTGTGTGTTAAAAATAGATCTTTATAATTGCTGATCTTACTCTTCCTTATTCCTAAACGGCAATATTGTGACCGTTATTTTGACGGATAATATATTAATGTAACGATTTTTTTTTGATTTGTATCTTTTCGACGTAAAAAAGTTTATTAATTTTAATGAATTTAATGGCCCTCAAGTCGTAAGGAAGTTGAAGGGTTTAAAGGTATTGTTTAATTTTGCATTCTCGAGTGCCTTTTTTAAGTCTGCGGCGATTTAAAAAGTTACTAACGTATGTCCTAAACGTTATCGGATTTTATTTGAACACTAACTAGTTATCATAAATTACAACTCAATACTTAACTAAACTATACTATCGAATTATGTGGAGTGGCCCGTTCTGCTCTACCAAACGCAAATTTTTTTCGAATGTCTCTCATGAGGCCCTGGACGGAATTCAGATCAATTTCTCTTAGTTTTTCGTAAATTCGCCGTCTTAATTGTTCTTCATCTTGGGCTTCCCAGCCTCCATGATAAACCTTCCTAGGCAGTAAAGCCCAAGAACCCTCTATTGGGCGAGCCTGCGGCAATTTTGGAGGATTATCGTTTTTGGGAACAAAAGGTATTTGGTGTTGTCGAAGCCAGTTTTGGGTATCTCTTGAGTCATGGCATGATGTTAGGTCTGGCCAAAACATGATATCGTCATTAGCATGATGTTCGTGGACAAACTGAAGTAATTTGGACAGGCAATCATCAATATAGCTCTGACTATTCAAAGCTTCACCCCTCACTCTTCCCACAAAAGGTGTGCCAAAACTTTTAGGACATACGTTATTAATCATGATCCATGCGTTAGTTACAAAAACAAGACAAAACCACTTGTCAATAACTACCAATATGTGAATAATTATAAACCAATGGACGAAAGTGACTCAATTTTGCCCGTATACACCATCACGACATAATCAGGGTTAAACATTACCTGTGATTTATAACAAAAATCCTTATGGACCAGCAAGTTATAGAATTGACCGTGATTATAATTGACCCGACCATTTTGGCTGGTCCATAGCGATTCTTGTCATAAATAACGGTTAAAGTTGAACCCTGATAAAGAAAAACTAATTACCAATTATGCGAATTGCATTTGCAACATTTGCATAAACAATTTTGTTCATTAAGTCATTGGGTATACCAATTCCGAATCTCCCGCATGTAGTTCGTTTCTGTTTGTGTTTTTGACGTGTACTTGTAACTTGTATTAAAGAGCAATGACTTTAACAGTCCAAGAAAACAGTTTAAAACAACCATTTCAAAAATGAAATTTAAAAAAATGGACGCCCTAAACCTTTATTTGATCTGAAACAGATCACGAAAGATAAAAGGAGAGGGAAATACATAAACAGGCATTTTAAGCAAACTATGTACTTCATAAAGGTAACAGCATAAAGGTCGGGACACACCTATCATGGACCCTTCCGGTCCGACTCCGATCATACAGTCGGACGAGTGCCTGGACCTCTATTCTCCAATTTAAGAGAAGTGAATGCTCTCTCGCGAGAAGGGACAATTCACATCATATGCCTCGGAATGCTGGAGAATACGGAATTTTTACAGTGAGAGAACGATACCAAACGATGTGAGCATATGATGTGAATTGTCTCTTCTCGCGAGAGAGCATTCACTTCTCTTAAATTGGAGAATAGAGGTCCAGGCACTCGTCCGACTGTATGATCGGAGTCGGATCGGAAGGGTGCATGATGGGTGTGTCCCGAACTTTATACAGCGTGATCAGTTAAGGGTATATCTCGAAAGCCATTTATGTTACGATTATGAGGTAAAAAATTATTAATAAATTCGGCCAAAAGAATTCGATTAAAAATATTCTTAAGTTCCTAACTTTACTGCTAGGGGGCGCATTTGCTGTCATGTAACTAAAAGTGGCTAATTTGCCCATATATTTTATATACAATGTTAGTCTGAAACATGCCACATACAATCCAGGGGCGGCTCGTGGTATTTGAAAGTGGTGAGGCACAGTTGAAAATTTTTTTTTAGCAAGGTTAGATTTTAAAGTTTAAACAAGTTTTTTAAATCGATATAACCACATTTTGACCAAACTTTGTCGCTATTATTTGTTGCAAACAGAATACACGGCCAGCAAAATAATTTGTTTAACGTTACACTACCAATAAGCCAGTCGTACTTTTCGTACCAAGTGTTTTAAAAGCTCCGATTTGATTTCCCCACCCCACCGATAGTAACAAGACGTTTACTCAAATCTGGAACAGGTCGCTTTACTTCTTTTACTATGAACAATTTATCTTCATAGGCTGGCCTTAAAAGAATGTTTTTATGCGCTATTTAATGCTAGATTCGACTGGACTATTACGGGTATCATACATTACATTAGATATTTTCACTAATACGCTAGACAAGGAAGCGGGAGGCCGGGCCTCTAACCATATACGACCGCATGCAGAAATGAGATGGATGATATAAGAACAAAACACGCAAGGGATCGTAAAAGATAAGGAAGCGCGAGACCGGCTTCTACCATAGATATACGACCGCATGCAGAAATGAGATAGATGATAGATGATATTTCTAGCGAAGCGCGTTAAGATTGACGGCATTAATTCTAATGGCTATATATTTATGCAAATAGTAAAGTAATATAAATTTGTAATTAATTTAATTTGCAAAATTATTGGTGAGGCACTGCCTCACCTGCCTCATAGGAGAAACCGCCGCAGATACAATCTCTGTTCAATACTCTAAACATTTTTCCTTTAATTACCATGACAACGGCAGGGTGAAGTGTAACAATTTAAAGATTTTGAAATGCTATAACTTGGGTTTGCCCTTACCGATTTTAACAAGCGATAGCTCAATTTAAAGGTATTTTTAATAGGATAAAATTTTATTTTAACCAATGCTAAGGTTAATTTGTTTGCTTAACAATAGGGGGCGCTAATTAAAAGAACATCAGATTTTAGTCATTTACACAAGTAATTTAAATACAACCATATATCTTTTTTTACTCTTGTTGATAGACTATTAGTTAAGTAAAAGAGATCAGAAAACCCGAGGTTGTTATCTCTTTTCGTTTGAAAATTATTCAAATATTAGTTGTCAGTGCGAGAGGTTCCGTATTATTTGATTTCTTAAAAGAGGCACTTTATTTTCCTGGCCACCTAGGTCCCCCGATTTAACATGCATGGATTTTTATCTATGGGGAAGAATAAAGAATATAGCGTACAAAACTCGACCAATAACCCGGAAAGATAATGATGGGTCGAATTCAACTAGGAAAATACCTAAAGCTGAAATTGAAACGGTTATATTTACTAATCGCAGAAGGCTTAATCACTGCATTCTAAATAATGGACGACAGGTTGAACATTTTAGGTGAATGTGTTAAGTGATTATAGGTTATTTTGTTTGATTTATGTTAGTTTTATCGATTTATAGCAAGTTTTTTTTATTTTTTATAGAAAATTAAAAAATACTCCATAACTATTTTTTTTATAATTTTCAAACGAAAAGTGATAATAACTTCGGGTTTTCTGATCTCTTTTACTTAACTAATAGTCTATCAACAAGAGTAAAAAAAGATATAATATGGTTGTATTTAAATTACTTGTGTAAATTACTAAAATATGATGTTCTTTTAATTAGCGCCCTCTATTGTTGAGCAAACAAATTAACCTTAGCATTGGTTAAAATAAAATTTAATCATATTAAAAATACCTTTAAATTGAGCTATCGCTTGTTAAAATCGGTAAAGGCAAACCCAAGTTATAGCATTTAAAAATCTTTAAATTGTTAGACTTCACCCTGCCGTTGTCATGGTAATTAAAGAAAAAATGTTTAAATAAAATGTTTAGAGTATTGAACAGAGATTGTATGTGGCATGTTTCAGACTAACATTGTATATGAAATATATGGGCAAATTAGCCACTTTTATTTACATGACAGAAAATGCGCCCCCTAGCAGTAAAGTTAGGAACTTAAGAATATTTTTAATCGAATTCTTTTGGCCGAATTTATTTATAATTTTTTACCTCATAATCGTAACATAAATGGCTTTCGAGATATTGGCCGCTGATCACACTATATAAAAAAATAGTAATATAGTAAAGTCTCAGCAAAAATGAGCTTTTAGTATTTTATGTTTTTGCGGTGTTTATTAGTATAGGTAAATAATTATTTCATGCCCTACACTGCATTTTGCTTGTTACGTTACTGCCGTCAAAATTTGCCCCACCTGTAAAAAAAATCACGGGCCGCGCCTGGTATGTTGATAGAATGCACTTTAGTACCTTGGGATTAAATGACCCATTTTAGTCCTAGTTTGGCCAGACTAAAGTAACTACTTTAGTCCCAAAAAATAATTTTCTTCTACTTTTTACCATGTTACTAATATTATTCCAATTTCCCCCATAGGAATGATTTTTTGGTTGACTGGTTTTATTATAATGGTTTTCGATGGTAATGAATGACATATGTATCGACATAGTCTAACAGTAAACTTTAACAAAATGGTGTCACAAATTCTTACCTTCGTAGTCCTGGGCATCTATTGTTGTCTGAAACAATAAAAAAAACCGTTAATGATTTTTTAACAATAAAGAGATCTTATGATAAAATAAGTTTTTTAATTGCAAAATTAAGTGATGTCGTTTTGTCGTTACCAAAATTAAAAATAATTGTATTGTTTTTTTAATGGTTTATTAAGTTGATGTCTTATTTCATTAACAAATAATAACTTCTTGTCTTGTAGTATAATTTAACTGTACTTTAAAACAATGGGTATAAAATGATAGAAAAATACATTTTTATAATAGATATTTATGCAACTAGTGGGAAAATTCAGTTGTTAAGGATCCATTATCGCTCTTGAGTATTTTCCACTCTAAAATACCACTGAATTGAATTAATTTAATGAAATATTTGTTTATTAAAAGATAGCGAGATAATTTTTGTACATTTGGTTTTTTCTTTATTTGCAAGGGTTGGACTTTCACAATATATAACCATTCATATTTAATCAAACAAGTATAACTTTGATATTACTGGATAGCTTAAGGTTTAATCGTTGTTTGTCATTTAATAGTTTTTTAAATTAGGACATTAGAGAGATTTTGGAACGCTTAAAATAACAACAGTAAAACACAGTGTTGTGGTTAATTTTATTAACGATAACGATTACGGTGACCATTACAAGAATAGATTTTGAACGTCTTAAAAATAAATAATTTGACAGTTGCAAACATAACCTTTTTTTATTTCTTTAATTGTTTGACATGAGTCAATCAACAATGGAAAAAAGGACGAAAAGGTACAAAAATGTAAGATTATTTTGGATTCCTGAGTTATGTTGCCAAGTCATTTACAAAAAAATATAATTACAATGAAAAAAGAAAAGCATAAAGTCTTTCTCCACAATTTTTATTAAAAAAAAAACCAGGCGAACCTAGAATGATTCAAAATATATAGAATCGACATGTTTCGAGTGTAGAAATACTTATCATCAGGAAAAACAAGTAAATAATAAAAAGCTGATGTTATTAGCAATAAAGAAAATAAGTAGTGATACTAAGCCGTAATGGGGCCTTCGATGGTATACATGAGGAGTGAAAAAACTTAATATAGCAGAAGACAGGAAATATCACAGCACACTAAAAGGTCTAAGAACAGTGTCAAGATACTCTGGGTGGGAAATGAAGAGAAAAATAAGAAATTTTTTAAAAAACTTTGTAAAAGTCATTCTAAATGCATGTGATAAAATATTTTTACTTTTGATTCAGTAAGTTTGGAGACATGTGCATGGAAGTGGTAAAAAAGGGGGAAAGAAAAAATTTTTGGTTCTTGTATAAAAGACGTGTAGGTGCTTTCATTTAGCTTGAAACAAAATGCTGTTGGGGTACCAAGCTTGTTACGGCTCAGTTACCCCAGCCCAACAGCATTTTGTTTCAAGCTAAATGAAAGCACCTACACGTCTTTTTTATACAAAAACCAAAAAAAAATTCTTTCCCCCCTTTTTTTGACCACTTCCATGCACATGTTTCCAACCTTACTGAATCAAAAGTAAAAATATTTTATCACATACATTTAGAATGACTTTTACAAAGTTTTTTTTTTTAAATTTCTTATTTTTCTCTTCATTTCTCACCCAGAGTATCTTGACACTGTTCTTTGACCTTTCAGTGTGCTGTGATATTTCCTGTCTTCTGCTATATTAAGTTTTTTCACTCCTCATGTATTCCATCGAAGGCGGCTCCATTACGGCTTAGTACCACTACTTATTTTCTCTATTGCTAATAACATCAGCTTTTTATTATTTACTTGTTTTTCCTGATGATGAGTGTTTCTACACTCGAAACATGTGGATTCTATATATTTTGAATCATTCTAGGTTCGCCTGTTTTTTTTTAATAAAAATTGTGGAGAAAGACTTTATGCTTTTCTTTTTTCTTTATCATTCCACTCCACTTTGAGTATGGACTACTTCTTCAAAAATCTAATTACATTTCTTACCGCAGCGTTATTTTATGATTTACATAAATAAGTAAAATTTTGAATTATGTATAAAAAAAACCTTTTCTGTTCGGTTTATCTAAACTACAGTTATAAAGTTATTTCAATTTTTTAAAGTGTTTTCCGAAAAATGATCGTGTCCGAAATATATTCTTATTAAATTATATAGGTAAGTATTGGCAACATGGCAAATTAAACAAAATAAGAATAACCATAACGATAGCCTTTCTTAAATCTCCGTAATTAACGAAGCTCGTTATCGTTAATAAAGGAATCGCTGTCTCGTTTTAGTACTGCGCATGCTCAGAATAAGGATAACGATAACGACAGGCTAAAATAAGAGTTCCAAAATCTCTCTATTGATTTTTAGAAAATAACAGATGACAGAACTCGTCTCTTACTCTTTCCAAAACTTCTGGCGTAATAAAACGTATCTCCGCCCGAATCCTTGCACTCAACCCTTCCAGATTTCTGGGTCTGGTGACATAAACCCTTCTTTTTAAAAATTAAATAAACAAAAATCTAAGGGTATTATATCAGGGAATCTGGGCGGCCACTTTATAAATCCTCGCCGTCCTATACACCTATTTGAAAATGTAACATTTAGGAAATTTCTTACGTTTCTTGCAAAGTGGGGAGGGGCTTCATCCTGCTGAAAAAATATCCTTTGGTGTAATTTTCATAATTAGGGAATATTCTTTGGAGTTGTGGTATTAAAAATGTTTGAAGTAAATTTATATTCATAACTTCGCAAAATTCTACCCTTCTATCTAAGTCATCCTTTAATAACTCTTGTACTGGCTGCGGTTTGAGTGGTTTTATACCAGTAGATTTTGTGATCTTAACACCGCTTTATGATCGATATTGTGGTGATGAGATAATTGCATTGCTGTTGTAATAAGGTTTTCGTGATAGGTCAATTAATAGGATATCCAATTAAGGGCCATTTGATACTATTGGGAGTCTTCTTTGAAGAACATGTCTTACATGACCCAATTCTCCAAATTGCTTTTCAATTTTGTTGACTATTTCGCAGGACATTCGCATTAACAGGACAGGAAGCAACTTCTTCTTGACTTCGTTTTCTTTCTCCAAACCCGACCATCATCAATATTTTAATTTGGAACGTTTCAGTTAAATACAATTTTAAAATTTTTAAATCAAAGCGTTAAACATTTTAAGTTACCTACTTGTCAAACGTTATAAAACTGCCTGTATTACCAAGGAAACCAAACAATCGGCGTACGGTTGGGTCTGTGTCTTCTAATTTGAAAAAAAAAGTTGGTTACGACTGCCTCTTTGGGGGTCTCAATTTTTTTAACATGACAAAAGCGAGGCCTATAAAAAATCTTTGAGGACGTATTTTTGGATTTTAGAGATATCCTATTTTCAGAGCCGCTATAAGCAGCGTTCAATTTAAAATCCCCACCCTGTATATTCATACAGGGTGTCCGGTAAGTATGGGACAAGCCGTAGCGTGTAGTGAAAAAAAAACTCAGTTTTTTTACTCCAAATTATATGTTACGTCCTATTTATTTTGCTATTAATCACTCTCATTCAGTGGCGGCTCGCCCGATGACGCAGGTGAAGCGCTGCTTCACCTACCTCATATTATTTCCAGACTGACTAAATAATTATTTAAAAATTCATTCGCTTCTATAAAACTTTGTTTTCTGATATTATTTACATATATTATGATGCGTTTTATTCAATTAACAGAATGCTACAGATTTTATTTTATGACACACTGGAAAAACCATTCGGCAACCTGTAAAACGCGCTGCTTCGCGCTGTGAAGCAGAGTCTTGATGACGCTTCCGCTGGCTCACGTCAGACACGAGGGATGCGGCGGTTACCATGGCAACACGACGCGCGGTCTCGATTCGGCCGGCGACAAGTGATGCAAATTTTCCACCTGCGTTTATGTCGCGTGCCGGGTATTGTTTCTTTGCGGTATTTAGTTTTATATTTCACAATGTTTGAGGCTGACAAACTTATCAAAAATTTCGATCGAAAAAGAACTATTAAATGAACTTATACTTGCACAGCCATTTTACGAGGACCTTATAAATAAGTTTGCAAATTTAAAGGACAGAAGAATTTGCCTCACATTCAAACAGTAAAATATTTCTAAATTAGTCGTGTTACCTTCCTAATTTCCCTGATGTTACCGAATTTAGGTAAGTTTTTGGTAGAAAATTCATATTATTAACATATTGCAATATTATTTTATGTATGTATACGATCCAAATTTAAGTATCAGGTAGGGGGCAAGCGCGGATCCAGGGGGGGGGGTCATGGGAGGAGTCATGCCCCCCTTCCCAAATTTATAGGTATGTTATGAAATTGAATAATTTATCATACACGTGTTCACTGCAAATATTAGAAAATAGTAGACAGAAACGAAATTTGGGCGTGGTCCCCAAAAATTTTCGCCTGCGGCGCATTTATTGCGCCTTTGGCGCTTTTCAAGCGATGCTGCATCACCTATTCATAATGTCACGAGCCGCCACTGCTCTCATTTACAATATTTAACTGTAATATGGAGATCAACTTTTCAAAATTTGCTTAACCCTTTACAAGTTTTAAAAAATAAAGCAATTAAAAATATACAGGGTGTCCGGAAAATACGTGTACAACGTTTGACGACAGACTCCTGACATCAAAATAGGTCGATCTAAGCCGACTTAGTTATATCCAAAATTGTCTCGTTTAGCCGGTAGAGGGCGTCAAAAATTTGTAAAAATATTGGTTTTTCCTAAATTAGGTGAAAACCTGCTAATCGATTTTAATGATTTTTAGTAAGTAGGCTAATACTATAAAATGACGTTTTCTAGTAGTATAGTCACCGGCTGTAAATAAGTGGAAGTGTTATAAAAGTGATATAATACGTCAACATTTCTCCTCATTTTTTATATGAACGGCGTTATGACAACCCAGATATTTTTGTAGAGTGACTGGATGTATTTGGAAGCTATTTTACCTCTTTAATATTTTTCGTTGAATGAGCTGTTTTGCCAGAAGAAAATATTTACAATATTTAGTATTATTAGTAATAATATTAAAATCAAATTACCTGTAACAATAATTTTTTAAGTGACCTTGTTGCTATGGGATTTAATAATTTGACAAATTGTCACCAGTCTATGAAATTTACTCAAGTATACGATCAACATTCTTGAATTACAAGTTGATTTTACCATTAAAATTGTACTTTGTTTTATTTTTATTGTTAATAATTGATGTATGCAGGTAATTGTAAATATTTTCTTCTGCAAAACAGCTCATTCAACAAAAAATAATAAAGAGGTAAAATAGCTTCCAAATACATCCAGTCACTTTACAATAATATCTGGATTGTCATAACGCCAATCATATAAAAAATGAGGATAAATGTTGACGTATTATATCACTTTTATAACACTTCCACTTATTTACAGCCGGTGACTATACTACTAGAAAACGTCATTTTATAGTATTAGTCTACATACTAAAAATCATTAAAATCGATTAGCAGGTTTTCACGTAATTTAGGAAAAACCAATATTTTTGCAAATTTTTGACGCCCTCTACCGGCTAAACGAGACAATTTTGGATATAACTAAGTCGGCTTAGATCGACCTATTTTGATTTCAGGAGTCTGTCGTCAAACGTTGTACACGTATTTTCCGGACACCCTGTATATTGCTTGGATAGACAATATTCAACTAAACTTTTATATAAAAATTTTAATATTATGTCAATTAAGGATATTCACTTAATGCAAAATATTGTTTTTGTTTACCAAATTATATCAAAAAATAAACATTCAAATATAAAGTTCAATTACAGACGTGACGAACATGATCATTTAACTAGAACTGTTTTCAATATTGTTTTACCTTTAATACACACTAGGGCAGGTCAGAACTCCATTTATTATCAAGGTATGAAATTTCAGCTTTTTAAATGTTTGATTGCTCATATCTTAAAAACGGTTTGAGCTAGTATGGACAAACTATATATTTATGGAATCAGGAAAGAAGGGCGTTTCATAAAAATAAATAATATACAGGGTGTTCCATTGAAAAAAAAAACTTTACGCCACAGTTCCTTTGTTTTAAGTCAGATCGCTTTTTAAATGGTAATTTTAGATTCTAAGGCAAAGCATAAACTCAATGGCTATATTGGTTTAAATAAAAGTACAGGGAAACTAAAAAAATATGCCCCTGTTCAGTCCTGGTTGGATGACCCTGTACATGGAATAGGTACCTGGTGCTACATAATAACATTTAATGCCCCCAGAAAAACTAGAAATAGACTTGCCCCAATACACCCAAGTCAAAATTTTTGACAGGTTTCATGGTATCGATTATAAACATTTTAGCGCAAAAATTGTTAAACGGTATTCTAAATAAATAAAAAAAAAATTCATAATATAATGTGAAATCTCTCTAATTTTATCACATTGCTAAATGCTACGTTTTTCTTAGTAAATTAATTAAAATATGTTAAATCTGCGTTAGGATTAAGATTATTTATAATTTTTGTAAAATTGGGCAGTGCCCGTGAATAAATAAACAATAAAATAAATAATAAAATAATCTATTTACATCATTTATTATTAAAAGCCGAGACACAATTAAACAATAAGCATAAGGCGATAATAAGCAATAAGCAACAGAAACAAGTTTTCATACGTAGCAACAAATCAGTCGCGACACAATTAAGTTGTAAGTAACAAGCAACAAGAAACAAAATTTGAAGATATCGAAATAGAGTTTCTGTTGCAAGTTTCTTATTACTGGCCAATAAAAAGCTGTATAGGATATGCCCCGCCCCCAATAAATATTTAGAAGTTTGTCGGTTTGATTTTCAGGTTAAAGAGGTATTTTTAAAACCTGGTCGGACTTCCATTGTTTTTATTTTGTTACCTAACACAACGTTTCGGTTAGTTAATATCTCTAACCGTTTTCAAGTTTAAGGCTACTGTCTTAAATACTATCCATGTGCAATGAAGCTTGATGACTCCGCCTATGTGCTTATTGGAGTGTGAAGTTTGAGCTGTTGGTTTTGGACAAGAAGAGGCTTCCAGATATTGGGGATATCTATACTTGGTTTACTAAATATATGGGTATTTTGATACATAAAAGCTGCTTCTTTGAATTTTCTTTTTCTCCAGTGCTATTCTGTGTCCAAAACCTTGGCTTCTGACCACTGTATATTATGTACATACATGTTTCGCTATGCTATACCTGATCTCGAAGTTTCACCTCTTTGAGTATGTTTCAGATGTTCTTTAACTCGTACGGGAAGAGGTCTTTTTGTTTCTCCAATGTACGATTCGCCACACTCGCAAGGGATTTGATAGATACCATTTTTTGTGTTTTCATTACGGGGGGGTTTTACTTTTGTAAGAAGGCTTCTAAGCGTATTTATTTTAACAATTTGCTTATGTGTTTGTGATAAACCGATGAACTTTCGTAAAAACAACAGAACACCAAAAAAATTGTGTGTGCTTAAGACCACACGACAGAAGTGAAAACTTCAACAAGGTGCAATATCAAATACAATTTTTCAATTTTGTTTCTTTTAGGTTAGGTTCGTAAGCAATCATAAAAATAACATAAACTTGGAATACGGGATAATTTTACTGCATACGAAAAAAGATATTTCCTAAAATTGAACAACCCTTGAATTTTTACATCTTCAACAGAAGTCAGAAATCATAATAAATTAGGTCCACGGAATAAGCAATTACAGTAAACCTTACTTCACCCTACGTAAATATATAATTTAAAAAATGCCAGAACATACCTGAGACGCAGACGAGTGTCTATACAACGCACACTGTTTGCGGCATGCTCTTGCATATAACGTTCATTCGGGTCAGGGTCAGTTCGGATTGAATATAGCAGTTGAATTCGAGCGTTACACAGCCGAGTGTGACGCGTGACGGCTCAGTTTAATTCAGTGAACACAAAAAGTGCTAAACGCGCCTAAAGAAGTTTTCACTTCAATAACCTGTTCTGTCGACAAAACGAAAAGTTTAAGGAAGATTGATTGACCGTTAGCAATTCAACCATTATACCACATTAATTTATATTGCTTTTTACATATTTCTTGTTGCACATTGCTTATTTTTGAAGTGAAAACTTCTTTAGGCGCGTTTAGCACTTTTTGTGGGCACTGAATTAAACTGAGCCGTCACGCGTCACACTCGGCTGTGTAACGCTCGAATTCAACTGCTATATTTAATCCGAACTGACCCTGACCCGAATGAACGTTATATGCAAGAGCATGCCGCAAACAGTGTGCGTTGTATAGACACTCGTCTGCGTCTCAGGTATGTTCTGGCATTTCTTAAATTATATATTTACGTAGGGTGAAGAAAGGTTTACCGTAATTGCTTATTCCGTGGACCTAATTTATTATGATTTCTGACTTCTGTTCAAGATGTAAAAAATCAAGGGTTGTTCAATTTTAGGAAATATCTTTTTTCGTATGCAGTAAAATTATCCCGTATTCCAAGTTTATGTTATTTTTATGATTGCTTACGAACCTAACCTAAAAGAAACAAAATTGAAAAATTGTATTTGATATTGTTAATTTCACCTTGTTGAAGTTTTCACTTCTGTCGTGTGGTCTTCAGCACACACATTTTTTTTTAATTGTGACCCGGCCTTAATGGTTGAATGGCTAATTGTCAATAAATCTTTTTTTAACTTTTTATTTTAGTCACGTGACCTGACCTCTTAACCGTCTTAGACCTATTAATTATACACCATATTTTTTACGTGAGATACAAATAATATAGGTAGGTATTCATTATTAAAAGAAAAATATTTTCCTATAGACCTGTTGATAGCATTAGTTAAACAATAACAATGCCTTGTAAAAATGTATCTTTTTATTAACAACAATAATGCAAATTTTCTATATAACAGACAAAAAAGTTAATTAAAGTAAGTGGAGCGTGAAGGTAGCGAAATAATTAATTAAGTTAAAGTCTTTCTTTTGTGTGTTATTTAAATAAAGCTACTTGATGTGTGTACCGGGGTAATCTCAAATCTAATACTATATTATTAAGTTACCGTGAGAGCAAAAATGATTTGCATCAAAGAGGGCCTTGCATGTAAGGACGTAATGCTTAGCCGTAGAGCTTAATACCTGTTGGGTGTCAGTAAACCCTTTATTTTTCTGTGGGTGTCAGTAACTACCTGAATTAACAATCAATCAGTTATTCCGTCATCTTTGACATTCGTTACAAGTAATTTGATTCATCGCTAATTTTCCCAATTTCTTGAACAATTCACACAATGGGCTTTACGGAACAGCACAAAACATTCATGGTTGAAGCGTATTTTCCAATCGGGGTTAGAGTAAATGATGAGGGGCAATACAATCCGGGTTTATGCATGGACGATTTTCACGAACATTTTCCTAACGTTGCTTTTATTGCTGGGGATTTTTATCATTGCCTGAAAAGAATCGTGGCTGTGTTTAGAAAAACAGGTTCTATACAACACAAAAAAGAAGCAGGAAGACCATCTGTAAGAACAGAAGAACTTGTTGCAAACGTTCGGGAAATAATGCAAAATACGCCAACAAATTGTATAAGACGCCAATTTCAGCAATTTATGTAATTATTTTTCTTTTTCTTTCTGTATATTCTTACTTTGTAAATTTTGTAAACAACAAAAATAAATTTGTATTTGTCTACTTATTTTATTACTCATTAGTTTGGCATATCATGTCATAATATGAATTTGGCAAAATTTTAACCTAGATTTGGTTAGATATATCGTCCCCATATCATTGTGATCCAAACCAAGCCCTACGTTTTTTAATCCAAGCCCTCTTTGATGCAAATAATTTTTGCTCACACGGTAATAACAACAACAAACGGTGTGGAGTAAAAGGGTAACAATTAAAAGTACATAAGATCTTCCCACTTCTTGGGACATGCGTCTTATACAATTTGTTGGCGTATTTTGCATTATTTCACGAACGTTTGCAACAAGTTCTTCTGTTCTTACAGATGGTCTTCCTGCTCCTTTTTTGTGTTGTATAGAACCTGTTTCCCTAAACACAGCCACGGTTCTTTTCATGCAATGACAAAAATCCCCAGCAATAAAAGCAACGTTAGGAAAATGTTCGTGAAAATCGTCCATGCACAAACCAGGATTGTATTGCCACTCACCATTTACTCTACCGAACATTTATCTTTTTATTAATTAAAAAAATTATGGTAACCTTTCTGTTTCGTTCAGAAAATAATAAATCTCGAAACAAAATTTATTTCTAGAAAATTAATTGATAGATAGGTAGAGTCTATTCAGCCAGTAAACCTGCAAGATGGCCGACATGTCATATGACAAAAGTAATTGAAAATGCAAAAAATCGTTTTATTTAGCTGGAATATGACTCTTGTCATATGACATGTCGGCCATCTTGCAGGTTTACTGGGTGAATCGACTTTAGGTACACCGTTAAAATAAAAATTTGTAAAAATAAAAAAAAATTAAGTAGAAGGATGTAATTGCATATTAAAATATGGTTTTACATTCCGAACAACTATTCATAATTACAGTCGTCGTTATTGTCAAAAATAAAGGTACTCGGGCATATACGACTGAAAAAAATTAACATCTAATGGTTGCATTTTAGGTTTTGGACCATGCAGAACTTTTTATGAAGAATAACTTTTTTTCGTAAAGTTAATAATAAAAAAGTTTCCCAAATGTTGCCAACTTAGGTAGACACACTGTATACAGGGTGTCCCATTCGAAAAACTTGGGAAAAATTAGTTTAATACACGTCATTTTTGAGACCTCATTTTGTACACCCTGTATAAAATTGATAAAACTGTTTAAATTAGGTATACTATCTCTTGGCCCCCTGTCATTAATCTCGCATAATACCGTAAATAAAAAATGCTTTCAGACTGTTTATTTGAATTTTTTTCCGCGGCCGCAAACTTTTTTTAGTTTTTAATTTATTACTCCTAAACTACTAAAGCAAATTCAATAAAATTATAAATAGCTATAAAGGACACCAATACAACCCTAGAAACATAAAAAAATAATGGTTGTCCCATTTAAAAAATACAACTTTATGTTGGGACACCCTGTATATGCGAAAATATTTTCGAAAATTCCTGACTCAATTCGTATAGGAGCTATGGAAGCCTGACGCACTATTGCAGGACCCCGTATATTTGCCCCACAGTTTTCTTTCTAAAGTGCGTAAGATAGGCTCGGATTTGTCAAATAAAAACAATATTTTTCCTAAAGAGATATTTTTAAAAGAGAACAGATTACCACTGTATCTTTGGCTCAAAATATTTCTCGATGGACCAAATATAGGCTCTTTTTGCATTAAACGTTGTACATGAGCATATTATACTTAAAAACTAAACACATTTTTCAAATACCTTTTTTTGATATCTGGTCATCTAATACTAATTTTCACGACAATAGCTATTTATACAATAAGGTGCGAAATGAGTGTCTTTTAGGCACGCGACGTGAAATTGTCCAACGAGGCAAAGCCGAGTTGGACAACACGTCAAAGTGACTAAAAGACATTGTTTCGTAACGAATTGTATACAATATTTTTTCTACTGAGGTTTTATAATAAAAAACTTAATTTTACTAACATTTTATTACCTATGTTTCATTGACACTTGCCAAAAAATATTAAATTATACCTTGTCTGTGGTTACGTTTTAATTGTAAATAATTACCTGCGTTACTTTTAAGCACGTTGCTCCTGGTAACGTGCTTAAAAGTTTTTTAAGCACGCTGCGCTTAAAAGGAGGTTATTAAAAAACCATAATGACAATCGAAAAGAGGTTATTATAAAACGTCAGTAGAAAATAGTTATTTTCCTAACAAGTGCGCAAAGTGATACTTTTCCGCACGCAAGTACAGTTGGACGAACGACGCGAAGCGGAGTTCGGATAAGTTCTTGCGTGCGGAAAAGCACTTTGCGCACTTGTTAGGAACAACATTTTTCCTACGAGCGTGCGCAAAGTAGTACTTTGCGCACGCATTTTTGTGTGCAAAGTTACACTTTTCCGCACTAGTGCGGATAAGACTTTTATCCGCACTGGGTGCGGAAAAGTAAAACTATTCAAAAATCTCCTTGGTAGGGAATATATATAAACACTGTTAAAATGAGCAGCTCTGACGATAAATATAAATGTTATAAACAAATAATTAAGTTTCCTATTATTTTTTTTATTGTTATGTAATTTTTTAATTTTCTATTATTTTTTTTTGTTATGTAATTTTTAGTTGTAAGTATATTATAGTTCTTTCTTTAAAGTCGAATTAAAAATTATTAAATAAATTATCATATTTTTATTTTTGTTGTTATCTGATATGAAGCTCGTAGGAAAAATATATTTTACAATTTTCCCGCCAAACGAGTAGTCACATGACTAATGTCAAAACGAATTTCTTAGTTACTTATATGTGCAGATGATCAACAATGAGCATCTGATGAAAAATTAAATAGTTATTTAATTTTATTAGACTTTTCCAAAGCGTTTGATACCATTAATCACAAACTCCTTGTATCAAAATTAAATTTTTATGGTTTCAAAAGAAACCATCTTCAATTTATCGGGCCATACATCAAAATCGCTACCAAAAAATATGTTCTGATGGTAAGTATTCAGATCAGGTTAGCATATTATCTGGCGTACCACAAGGCTTCATATTAGGACCGTTACTTTTTCTCATCTACTTCTCCGATATTCTTAAATTTTTAAAATACTGTAAAGTACAAGCATATGCTGATGAGACTCAGATTTATTTTTGTCTTAATTTTGATGAATATTTGGAGTCTGAACAGCTCATAAATGATGACTTGCAAACTCTAACTAGTCTGGCGTCTAATCGCTAAATCATATTTGATGTTATTTGGCAATAAAAATAAGGTTGCTTATCTAAAGGATAATATTACTCTGAAAATAAATGAAATTAGGCTTACGGTGGTTGATTCTAGAAAAAAATTGTGAATAGTTTTAGATAGTGAAATACGGTTTCAAGACCATTTAAAAAAACTATTTCAGAGACCTTATCTCGCTTTAAAAATCTTATATAATAAGAGACATATTTAAAACGTTAAATTAAAAAAAATGCTTTGCGAATCACTAATACTGTCAAACTTTAATTATTGCGATTTTGTTTATGGTTATTGTATGGACAATATTGGTAAGTCTCGTATTCAAAAAGTGCAGAATGCTTGCGCAAGGTTTATTTATGGCCTTAGGAAATATGACCATATTTCGCATACATTCTCGAAACTAAATTGGCTAAAGATTAATAACCGTAGGCTTCTGCATATTAATAGTTTTATATACAAAATTTTAAATGAACCTGACTCTCCCACCACTCTTCGTGAACGCCAAACTCCTCGCGCTAATATCCATAATGTTAACATTCGCTATGGGGATAAGTTAACTTTGCCTCACCATCAGAGTGCCTTGTTTCAGGGGTCTTTTACTTATAATGCTGTCGTCTCTTATAACTCTTTGCCTAGAGAATTAACTACTGTTTCTAATGGTGTACTATTTAAAAAAAAGGTATTAACAATTTTTTTTGGGAGTTCAAAGTAAGTAGATTTGCATTTTAATTTGCTGGGTTCTTTGGAAATTATTATACTAAATTGTGTCTATCTTTAATTTTATTTAGTCATTGACAGGCAGTCAATAAACGATGTGTCTTTTTAACATATTTAGTAAAAAGTTTTTTTATTAGCATTTATGTTACTTTGGTACTTTGGTGTTGTTTTACTTCTAATTTACATTTTTAAATTAGTAGTTGATGATAACATTTTTTTTAAGTTGTTGCCATGCGTGGTTCATTAGAGTAGCTATTTACAGCTAGACTGCGCCATGCTGCAGCAAATACCATAAAAAATTATAGAAATTCTTAAAAATTCTTATTGTTTTGTAATTTTTTTTTCTTCTTTGTAAAATAAAGGCATTATTTATTTATTTATTTATAAAAAGTTTTTTCAATATTCCACCAATAAAATGTTTTCCATATGCTGCCATTTTCATACCAGTCATTGTATATGTCGTAGGCTGATAGTAAAATCCGTCATTTCATGAAAAGCCTAGTCACTTCATGAAGCGTCGGCAGATTGTGAAAAACATTAATTACACGATCTGCCGCGTCACTTCATGAAGAGACCTTGACGTTTCGGCGTATTATGTATAACACAATCTGCCTAATTTTAAATATCGTCACTTCATGTAGTACCTAACGATGTCATGTCAGTCGGCAGATTGTGTAATTCCGTCTAAAAGGTATATTGGCAACTGGTTTGTTCGTTGTTACCCAGAGCATTTTTTTTTAATTAAATTTTTTCAACTAATATTATTTTATAAAAATAAAAAAATGCTCTGACAAACCCGAACAAACCAGTTGCCAATATACCTTTTAGACGGAATTACACAATATGCCTTGTTTTTGTGGCATTTCATGAAGTGACGATATTTAAAATTAGGCAGATTGTGTTATACATAATACGCCGAAACGTCAAGGTCTCTTCATTAAGTGACGCGGCAGATCGTGTAATTTCATGTTTTTACACAATCTGCCGACGCTTCATGAAGTGACTAGGCTTTTCATGAAATAACGGATTTCGCTATCAGCCTACGACATAATATACAGTGTCACCAGTAAAGACCGCATCATATGGGATTTTTTTTTAATTAATAGCTTTATTCGAAATTTGACTTTGGCATCAAGTTCTGCTTCCATCGAGATGAAAATTAAGTAAAAAAAATAGTAGTTACGTGATTTGCATTATCTGTCAAATTTTAATTTTTTCCAAAAAATAATTCAAAAGTGGGGTTATTTCTGAAAATATCGAAAAAAAGTTATTAGAAAAAGTTTTTTTAAATGCAGTTTCTAGCCCACATGCAAAATTTCAGCTGCATAAGATAATTTTGATTTTTTTCCTATATTTTGTAAATTGCACCACTTTTGCAAAATAAGACTCAACGCAACCTACATAAAACTTCTTAGTTTTGACAATGCTTTATTTCAGATACATTTTCTTTAGATTATCCTTAATATTAAGACAAAAAAGGACACAGTATCTTCAGTAAAGTGTTTTTTAAGTGGAAAATAAATTTTAGTTTAACAACGTAAAGCTTATCTATTTTCAACGATTTAATTTAAAACCCCTATATTATAATTTATTGTCATAATAACGTTAACGTGTATTACTTTCAGACACAAACTACGTTTTCAAAAATACTTATTTTATGAAGTTACCTTATACAGGGTCAAGAACAAATAAACTTTGCATCACATGCGACCAAATTTGAATAGCCCAATTTTGATTTTGTAGAAAAACACACATTTAATATGGCGCTATTTTAAAGAAAATGTATCTGAAATAAAGCATTGTCAAAACTAAGAAGTTTTATGTAGGTTGCGTTGAGTCTTATTTTGCAAAAGTGGTGCAATTTACAAAATATAGGTAAAAAATCAAAATTATCTTATGCAGCTGAAATTTTGCATGTGGGCTAGAAACTGCATTTAAAAAGAATTATTCTTATAACTTTTTTTGATATTTTCAGAAATAACCCCACTTTTGAATTATTTTTGGGAAATAATTAAAATTTGACAGATAATGCGAATCACGTGACTACTATTTTTTTGCTTAATTTTTATCTCAATCGAAGCAGAACTTAATGCCAAAGTCAAATTTCGAATAAAGCTAATAATAAAAAAAATCCCATATGAAACGGACTTTACTGGTGACACTGTAGAATAAGATTTCAGAATACCCTTATTATTAAATAAAATAAAATGTTTTTTTTCAGACGTGGGCGTGGGTGATATTAGAGCGACAACATCACGACAGAATTGACACCCTCGTATTTGTAAGTATCAACACTTCTTTCGATCGTTTTTTAATGCAGATGGAATTTACAGTTACGATTCAGTAAGTAGGTACGTCTGCAACTCTTAAATCAACCAAACTAGAGCAACTTGAATGAAATTCATCCGAATATGTCTATAAAACAAGAAAACAATCGCGGGACCGTGGGCGGTGGTCGGTTTGTCTCTTAAGCAGGTTATCCGAACAAATCAGCTGTGAAATTGCTTGAGACTACTTGGAAATCCGGTTAATGATTTTCCTTTGAGAGCTTTCAAACATTCCAAAATTGTGCAAAAACAAATTTAAATAAAGTATTTTATTGTAAAAAATAAACGATTTAATTGCAAAGAATATATTATAAGTATTGTATATAATAATAGCAACAGATGGGCCCATTCTATGCATCATACGGACTATATTAACAGTCATTAATTGCACAGGAAGAAAAAATAATAACTACTTGTTATGTTTCACAAATTTAATCAGTTTAATGACACGTGTTTCGGCCCTTACGGGTCATTGTCAAAGGAGTACAAGAAGATACTAAGAAGAGAAAAATTTAGTTTCTATTTTAGCATTGGATATGTGTTTGTGTAAGTTGTTTTTATTGACTTGTATAGGAATAATTTTAGGTTTTTAAGTTTTTTGGAGATTTTTTGGCTTGTGTTCCCTGTATATCTTATTGAGCAGTATTTGTCCTTAATTGGAGCGGGATGTTCTTGGTAAAAAAGTTTTTGTGTGTTTTTTCTTTATTATTTGGTGTATAATTTTTGTTGGGTAACCATTGTTTGTGGTTATTGTTTTTATGATATCTAATTCTTGTTTGTATTGGATGTCTAAAAGAGGAATGTTAACTAGTCGATGTACCATGCTATTTTTTGCAGCTAGTTTTGTTTGTTGGGGGTGCTTTGAATCTGCGGGTATGAAACTAAAAACAAACTTTTACAAAGTGGGGTCTACTAAATAGAATGTGCCAACTGCGATGCTATCTACATTGGACAAACAGGTAGAAATTTTGTCACCAGGCTTAAAGAACACAAAACATCTATACAGGGTGTAACAAATTCGTTTATCACTACAGGGATCTCGTAAACCGTAAGAGATACGAAGATGGTTAATTGGGGGCAAAGTTGCACAATTTGATGCCTAATCATAATCCAAAAAGAAATTATTTAGATTCCAAGTACTTCCGGAGATATTCGAAAGAAACCGAAAAACGGTCAATAAGATTTTTTTGTTTTGCGCCCTTAATGTAGGAGATAAAAGAAAACCAATCACACCTTTTCAGGGCCACTTTTAATCCTTTCTTAGAATATGTAATTAGTTTTGCCATACAACGTTTCATTTTCCTGAAACCATAATTAATTTCACTATTTTAAATACGGACCTGGATTTTTTCCATTTTTTAATAAAATACCTAGGACATCTTTATTCAAAGCCTGGGCTAAATATTAATTTTAAAAAAGAATTAACGCTCTAATGTAGATTTTATTAAGATTTTTCTAATCCGACCCTGTGTTACACAATACCCATTCGTTTTATTACCCACGTCATCTTTTGTGTAACAATTTAAACTAGGTAGCTCCTTCAAAGAATACTATAAAATTCGTAAAATTGACAATAATCGTAATACAAATTCTTGCTAATGATATTAGATTTTATTTAATTAACAATATTTTATAATATTAATAAAATGAATTAAAACTTTACGAAAAACATTATAAGCAATATTAGCAAAATAAAGAAAAATACTCCTGAATAAAAGAAGTTACCATATAAAAATTAATTATTAATTACGTGTTCAAAAATGTTTCCCTGGACAGCGATACATTTTCATGTCGTTATTAAAACGAAATGGTATTGTGTAACACAGGGTCGGATTAGAAAAATCTTAATAAAATCTACTTTAGACCGTTAATTCTTTTTTTAAATTAATATCTAACCTAGGCTTTGAATAAAGATGTCCTAGGTCTTTTATTGAAAAATGGAAAAAAGCCAGGTCCGTATTTAAAATAGTGAAATTAATGATGGTTTCAGGAAAATGAAACGTTGTATGGCAAAACTAATTACATATTCTAAGAAGGGATTAAAAGTGGCCCTGAAAAGGTGTGATTGGTTTTCTTTTATCTCCTACATTAAGGGCACAAAACAAAAAAATCTTATTGACAGTTTTTCGGTTTCTTTCGAATATCTCCGGAAGTACTCGGAATCTAAATAATTTCTTTTTGGATTATGATTAGGCATCAAATTGTGCAACTTTGCACCCATTTAACCATCTTCGTATCTCTTACGGTTTACAAGATCCCTGTAGTGATAACCGAATTTGTTACACCCTGTATATACAAAATAAAACAAGGTTAGCTGATCAATGCATTAAAGACGATCACTCAATCTCTAATAACATAAAACCCATATACATACACAATAAAAGCAGAAAACTAAATCTACTAGAAACAATAGTTATCAAAAAAGCCATAAAAAATAAATGTAATGTTGTTAATAATAAAACCGAAATACCTTCAGGTGCTTCTCTAATTTTTAATAGCACACTAATTTAGGACTAAATATGTATCTGTACCTTCAAAAATTAGGAAAACCCACAGTTGACCATTCAATCTTCTAATCCTAATTTTAATTTTATGACATGTTTATAGTTACCATAATATGATATAAATAAATACCTTTGTAATGTCGCGTAGAATTTAGCATCTCCTGGTACTCGTTTGACAATGGCCCGCAAGGGCCGAAACACGCGTCAGGAAACTGATTAAATTTGTGAAACATAACAAGTAGTTATTATTTTTTCTTCCTGTGCAATGGAACAACAGTTTCACCAAGCATGTAGCCCAACACAAATTAATTATATATTAAACAGTCATTAATATTTTTTTGAAGCAATTTACTTTGTATGTCTTATTCTGTTCCTTCGGTTAAATCAATAAGTAGGTGCCCAATTATCTTACTTACTTTACACGTCAGAATGGACTGCAGCGCCTTTAGGATGAAATTAATTGGGGAATGGGAACAACTTCCCCAAAAAATAGGGCACACAAGAGTCACGGATCTAAGATATCGTCGTTGATTAACGACGAGCTCTTAGCGATGCAAACCGATCGCATAAAAGTAATCTACAACTTACCAAACTCATTTACTATCAGCTGCAACTGTGCTACCGTGCGAGCAAAAATTATTTGCATCAAAGAGGGCCTTGCATCTAAGGACGTAATGCTTAGCCGTAGAGCTTAATACCTGTTGGGTGTCAGTAACTACCTGAATTAACAATCAATCAGTTATTCCGTCATCTTTGACAGTCGTTACAAGTAATTTGATTCATCGCTAATTTTTCCAATTTCTTGAACAATTCTCCCAATGGGCTTTACGGAACAGCACAAAACATTCATGGTTGAAGCGTATTTTTGAAACGGGGTTAGAGTAAATGGTGAGTGGCAATACAATCCGGGTTTGTGCATGGACGATTTTCACGAACATTTTCCTAACGTTGCTTTTATTGCTGGAGATTTTTATCATTGCCTGAAAAGAACCGTGGCTGTGTTTAGGAAAACAGGTTCTATACAACACAAAAAAGGAGCAGGAAGACTATCTGTAAGAACAAAAGAACTTGTTGCAAACGTTCGTGAAATAATGCAAAATACGCTAACAAATTGTATAAGACGCCTGTCCCAAGAAGTGGAAAGATCTTATGGAACATACAGGACTATTCTTAAGAAGCAGCTAAATTTATTTCCTTATAAAGTGCAAGTATTCCAAGAAATACAAGCCGCAGATTTTGAAAGACGCAGGAATTACTCTCAATGGTTTACCCAAAATTTATTGGAAATAAATGATTTATTAGACCTGACATTTTCTTCGGATGAAGCCTGGTTCCACCTCTCCGGTTAGCTGTTTCCCGAAGAAGAATTGTTGGTCCTATTTTTTTCCATGACACAGTTACAGCACAGCGGTATAGAGAAAATATTTTAAATCCATTTGTCGAGCAATTACTTGACGACGAACTACGTTTTGGATATTTTCAACAGGACGGTGCAACCGCCCATACAGCTGCCCAAACTATTAACTACTTATGCAATTTTTTCGACGACAGATTGATCAGTTTTCGATCAGACATTAAATTCCCACCTAGATCACCTTGGTTAACGGTTATGGATTATTTCGTTTTTCCTCATTTAAAGAACACTATTTTTAAAACACCAGTTGCAAATTTAGAACAATTACAAGAAAGGATTATCCAAGAATGTGGTAACATTTCTCCAGAGATGCTGGTCAACACTTTCGAAAATATGAAGAGACGTGTGAATTTATGCTTGGAGCATGGCGGTGGCCAATTTCAGCAATTTATGTAATTATTTTTCTTTTTCTTTCTGTATATTTTTACTTTGTTAACTTTGTGTGTTTGGCATATCATGTAATAATATGAATTTAACAAAATTTTAACGTACATTTGGTTAGATATATAGTCCCTATATCATTGTGATCTAAACCAAGCCCCACGTTTTTTAATCCAAGCCCTCTTTGATGCAAATAATTTTTGCTCGCACGGTATATGAACAACAGGAAAATCTCCGCCTTTGGACAAAGGCTTACACTAATGGATCAAAAACGGTTAACGGTGTAGGCGCAGGTATATCTGGGGAAAGACCCAGAATGGATATGTGGAAAACTACGCTACAGTATACAAGCAGAAATGCATGCAATAAAAGCAAGCATCCAAAGAATCCTAAAAAGAGCACGACCAAAAGATACATATCCTGTCAGACAGTCAAGCTGCGCTTAAAGCTCTAAACTCCAACCGATGCACATCAAAGATCAGCGTGGAGTGCCTTAACGACCCGAAAGAACTGGCAGCCAGGAACGAAGTGGGTTCCTGGTCACTCAGGGATAAAAGGCAATGAAAAATCAGACGAACCAATCTGGATCGGCCCAATAGTTCAGGGGCCCTGAACCCGCCCGTTGGCATATCAGAACAGGCAACCAAAACTACATTGGACAAATGGGCGCAATTTATCAGTTTATTAAAACAATTTCGAAGTTCTTTGAAAATGGTGAAATTGCAATTCATGTTTTTAGATTTGACTTGGATATGTATGGAGTAAGGGGAAATGCTCTGAAATGGCTAGAATCTTATCTTAATGGGAGAACACAAATAGTGGGCGTCACTAAGGACGGAGAGTCCTGCAAATCACAAATGTTGAACAGCGAGTATGGAATCGCTCAGAGTAGCATCTTGGGTACACTCTTGTTTGTAATATATATATATATATTAATGACTTGTACTCTGAGGCAGATTAACCGTGTTAGACAATAATTAATTATGCGGATGACACAAACTTAATAACGGGCAGTAAGAACATGTTTTAGCTATTGGCAGATAGTAATAATGGAGTAAAAACATGGTTTACCGACAATAATCTAATCGTTAACTTAGATAAAACAAACATAATGCTTTTTAAAACAAAAAAATCGAGCTGAAAATATTACACACTTTGAAAACGCAGAAAATCGGCCAGGTGTCTCTGAAAATGCAAAGTTTCTTCGTATTTATATTAACCAAAATCTAGACTAGTCTTTTCATACAAGCCAGCTATTGAGAAGGCTGAACTTGGAGTGCGAGTTGTTGGTAGATACGTGAATGATAAAACATTGAAGATTCTATACTTTGCAAACTTTGAGTCTGGTATAAAATATGGTATAATTTTTTGGGGCAGGCATAGCCATGAGCAAAATATTTTTGTTTCGCAAAAAGGGGCACTAAGGGTAATTAAAAAAATGGAGTTCAATGTCCTGTCGAAATTCTTTTAAAGTAAACGGTATCATGACTGTGTATGGCTTATACATTTTTGAATGTCGTATCTTTTTACTATGGAGGGCTTTAGGTTAGGAGTCCGATCGCAATACATTGGTTTCGGGCAAAGTATTGGATCGGTAAAGCAGCTTTAAAAATGGCCGTCAGGGGCGCATGTGTTCCTTTAAATCTGTAAAATGCATGGGCTCTTATGGGATAAACAACTGTTTTATTGAATTTAGTTAACTAAAACCCTCTACAGGCTGAGATATGTATATATTATATCTAATAAAGCTTATTTTATTAATTATTGGATAAAAATATCGCTGACGTCTATCAAAACCTGTAAAAAGTCAAACACTTGACGATCACTGCGCCGCAACCGGGAAACAGCGAACTAACTACTAAACAGGGACGTAAATTTAAAGAACAGCCATTTTCGATCGGACTCCTTCCTAAAGCCCTCCATAGTTTTTACGTAGAAACCAAAATTAGTTTATTTCATAAAATAACATTCGATCAACAAGAACAGACAATTTCAGTTACCCCATACATCGCCTTTATAGTACAGAAACAAGTCCAGAATATATGTGTGTTCAATTATACAATAAAGTACCACTACGAAGCAAACGCATTGATAGTCAACGCCTGTTTAAAACAGAAATTAAAAAATTCTAATTCAGTTGGAACCCTATTGCCTGAACGATTATCTAAATATGTGATAGATCAATTTATTGTTTATGAAAATTATATTTTGCATAAGTAATAATAATTCGGAACTATTTTTTGACGTCATTTCACTTTGTTATTTTCTGTAACAAATTTGAAAATAAAGATTGTTTATGTTTATATGTTTTAGAACTGTAATATTTACACTTCCTCATTTTAAACCATAAAACGAGCAATAAATAACCTAATAAATGCGATTAGGTCTACCGTACACCAGAAAAGACGTTAGACTGACAAAAATTAAATGTTTCCATACTTTTGTTGGCGTTAAAAAAGTAGATAACCCCATAAACTTTCAAACACTTTCGAAAAATTAAACAATCAAATATTTCTTTATTTCTAGAAATGTTATATTGATAACACCAGAATAAAAAATGTTTCCATACTTTTGTTCGTCACTGTATGTGATTTGTCAAAGATTATTAAAAACGTACATTCAAACAGTGTGTTTAATATAATTATAAAGGTATCGCAAAACTTGTCTGGCTTCTTCTGAGATGCTAATTTCTTTAAAATTATATTGTTTTGGCAATTATTTTATTTTTTCTTTACATCAGACCGATTGTGTGCATGAGAAGGCAGAAGATACTAGACTTTATACCATTAGTTTGAGAATAACTTTAACTCAGTGGATATGGCATAAAATTCTAAACATCTATCTCGATGGAACGGTGTACACAAACAACTTTGAAGAAGGCTATTGGACCGTACAGAAGGAACAATGTTATTATTTATATAAAAGTAAAAAAAATAATTTCTTTTTTAAGTTATTCAATTCAATACCGTTAGACTTGTCATATACTTATTAATTACAATGATGCATTGATTGCGGTGTTGGAAAATTCTTCACAGATAAAAAAATATTTGAAATGCATCAGTTATGTCGATAAAAAAAGTATCCATTGGCATGGGCATATAATACGAACATGCCAATGAAATGCCATATGTTATATATTAAATACCGGTACAGTTGGTTTTGCAAATTTCTTGGAATTTTATATGGCCTTATTAACACCTTAAAACCGAATTCTCTTACGAATATGAAGAGAATGTATAGTATGGAACAATTTTTCATAATCGGTGCCCGTCGTAGATTCCTTCAGAGGGCCATTATAGCCGTTACAGTGGCTTGTGCAGAATGGGTGGGCCTCGTCAGAGAGTGACGAAGGGTGTCCCCCCTTAATGATTGTGGTTTCGAGGCAGTATAATGACCAATATTTAATGATAATGTTTGGGTACTTAAATATCTATTATATGATGATTTTACAGGAATGATGAATTTTGAGTCGTAGATTATGAACTTTAAAACGATCTTCGTTCGAAACCCTTAGTTTTTGAAAAAGTGCACAAAAGGTAGATCTCTTTATTCTTAATAAAACTAGTTATTTATTTTTACCTGACTTCTTTTTTGGGGCTAATTTAACCTTCGGATCTTCACTGCGCCATTACCGAGTAACCAAGTCGTCGGATCAAATTGCTTAAATATTTTCTGCCAATTTGGTTGCTCCAGGAACTGTCCATTCATTAGGCGACTGTTCAAGCAATTTGGTTGTCTACCAATTTATCCACCTTCAATCAGTACTTTGGGGCAGAGTACGTTTATGGGATAGTGTGATAGTAATTTAAAAAATAAATACCCCCTAATTTAGCAAATTGAAACAAAATAAATAATTTTTTGCCAGTAATTGTCTTAATACTAAACAATTATATATTAGTTTACCATCTTATTGTCAGGAGAAGTTTAACTTTAAATTGACAATCCTTGAAGAAATAGAATTCATTTTTAATTCAATCAAATCAAATGCATCTGGTTCCGATCAACTCTCGCCTCGAATGATCAGTTATTGTATGCCCTACATCTTGCCACAGATATGCCATATAATTAATTCCGGTCTCGAAAAAGGACATTTCCCAGGTTTACGGAAAAATGTCATTATACAGCCTATTCCTAAGCTTAGCAATCATTCTCAACTATCTGATTTGCGCCCAATTATAGCATATTACCAGTTCTTTACTTGAAAAGATAATACATATCGTCGGTCTTATGACATAAGGCCCTATCTCGAGATAGGGCCAAAATGCGTTAAGGTCATAGAATATGTTGTTTTAATGTATACTTGTTTTTAGCCAAGGGTCCTATCTTGAAATCATTTTAATTCTTTATAAAAGCGACAAAACACTTGGCCCTATCTTGAAATATGAACAGTTTTATTACAGCATAAAGGCGAATCTTGAGATAGGGCTTTTTGTCGTGACAATTTTTGATAGAATCTCGACTTAGGCCCGTCACAGTTGGTTCCAGTATTTCGCTTGGCAAGGCAAAACAAGCCTAATAAAGTTTACCATCTATTTAGATAGTTATCATAATTGTATGATGACTTTAGATTATCAAAAGTTAAGCGAAGATCTAAGAATGAAATCTATAAAAACGGATGACACCGGAAATGAATTTAAATGGTCGGATTTATTTAAGTTTTTTGTAAAAAAGGAAGATCCTAATAAAATATTTTTTAAAACTAGCCACGTAGACAAGCAATACCGTTTAATGTCTTTAAAAAGGCAAATGCTACATTGTTTAATGGTCAAAAAATTAAATAAAGAGCAAAGGCCTATATCTATGTTAAAGTATGAAAATCTAATGTCCCTTTGTTCTGGCATTAAGCCTGTTATTTCTTCGCCTGAAGGTAAATTATTTTACTGCTCATTACCACATACTCAAAAACAAAATAAAAGTGTTTTGTCGTATTTTTTTACTGTTTATAGCATTCGGCTGTAATAATAGAGATTTAAATTTTGTAGAGATACATTTTTTGTTTTTTATGTTAAAATAATGACCATAAATTCGATTTGTTTCCGAGTTTATTCTGTTTTCGTTTTAAAATAATATTTTTAATCATGTTTTTTAAATATGAAATTTAGTTTTTATTTATTTTTGTTATTTTTTACTGTTTTGTGTTTTATTTATTATAAAAAACATGCGTAAAATCGGTCATTTTATTTCTACTTCGAAGGGCCTATCTCGACCAAAATATACCAACAACATTTTTAGTGTCTTTACAAAAGGCCCTATCTCACATAAACCATTATTACAACCAAATGTTAATTTCTATTTTAAAATGTGGTATTTCACAAAAAACTTACATGGTTTGTTCTTCATAATTCCAAAATAAGATAGCGAAAATCGGTATAGTTCTTTGTATTCTGTTGGCGTAAAGATATTAGTTTTCTTTAAATTGCTCTCCTGAAAACTTGCAAAAAACGAGATAGGGCCTTATGCCATAAGACCGACGATATAATCAGGTTACTGACTTTCTTACGCAACATAACATCTTGCCTGAACTGCAGTCAGGTTTTAGAAAGGCTCACAGCACAGTTTTTTAGCTTTTTTAAAGGCAACGGATGCCAAAAAGAATACTGCACTCATCCTGTTGGACTTTTCTAAGGCCTTTGACACTGTGAGCTAAATTAAAGTATATTGGTTTTGATCATATTTCCCTAAACTTCTTTAAATATTATTTTTCGGGTAGGACGCACAGGGTACTGATTGATGGTAAGTATTCAGAAAGTTTAGATGTTAAAACTGGAGTACCACATGGATCTGTTCTTGGCCCGTTATTGTTTCTAATATATACCTTTGAACTGTTTAGAAAACTTGCTACTTGCTCCAGTCACGGTTGTGCAGATGATAACCAACTATTATTAAGTTTTTTTACTGAAACGGCTATTGAAACCAATAATAGTATATATCGTAACCGGGACATTATTTATGAGTATTCCAAGTCTCATAATCTGACTCTAAATGATAAAAAAATTCCTTTTTCTTTTATTTGAAAATGCCAAAAAGCATAGCTATACAGGGTGTCCCGAAATTAGCGTGCAATATTTCTAGGGCGTAAACTATATCCAAAAATATGACAAAAATGTCCTATAAACATACCCCGAGAAATGCTCCTTTAGGGGGCCAGGGCCCCTCAAAGAGGGTCGGGAAGGAAGTCTTTTTTATAATAGTATGGAAACCCTTAAAGATAATAACATGAAAATTGGTACGTGCCTTCCAACCGATAAGTTGTACATAACAGTTAGTTTAAAGTGAAAATATTTCTTCCAGTGGCGTCGCACGGAGTGGGGCTGAGTGTAAATATTATCCTATATTTTTTATTTCTAGGATTTTTTAATTTTAAGTACAATATTTTAAGAACCTCGAGTTTTTTCTTTAAAAAAGTGCCCCTTGTTTTATTTCGATAGGAGGCACCGTTTTCAAGTAAAATTAATTTTAAAATAAAATGTATTTTTCAAAAGAAAGGTTAGTCCATATATGAGTTCCGGTAAATCCGAAAGTTAGTGTGCAATATTCCTAGGGCGTAAAGTACATCCAAAAATATTACAAAAATGTTCTATAAACATACCCTCAGAAATGCTCCTTTAGGGGGCTAGAGCCCCTCAAAGAGGGTCGGGAAGGAAGCCTTTTTTTTATAATAGTATGGAAACCCTTAAAGATAATGACATGAAAATTGGTACGTGCCTTACAACCGATAAGTTGTACATAACAGTTAGTTTAGAGTGAAAATATTTCTTCCAGTGGCGTCGCACGAAGTGGGGCTGAGTGTAAATATATTTTATTTCTATATTTTTTATTTCTAGGATTTTTTAATTTTAAGTACAATATTTTAAGAACCTCGAGTTTTTTCTTTAAAAAGTACCCCTTATTTTATTTCGATAGGAGGCACCGTTTTCAAGTAAAATTAATTTTAAAATAAAACGTATTTTTTAAAAGAAAGGTTAGTCCATATGAGTTCAGGTAAATCCGAAAGTTAGCGTTCAATATTCCTAGGGCGTAAAGTACATCAAAAAATATTACAAAAATGTTTTATAAACATACCCTCAGAAATGCTCCTTTAGGGGATTAGGGCCTCTCAAAGGGGGGCAAATTTTTTTTTTTTGTACTAGCATGAAGTCTTTGAAATGATCCATTTTCTATTAAATTTCGATGGACCGTAGCAAATCTTCTACGGCTAGGTATTCTTCTATGCGGAAATCGCCTCCTGTACTCTATTACAGCGGCAGTAGAACTACCATTACAAAATCCATACACAAAATGAATATCTGTGAGTTCTCTGTTGCCCCCTTTTGAGAGGCTCTAGTCCCCTAAAGGAGCATTCCTGAGGGTATGTTTATAGAACATTTTTGTAATATTTTTTGATGTACTTTACGCCCTAGGAATATTGCACGCTAACTTTCGGATTTACCGGAACTTATATGGACTAACCATTCTTTTGAAAAATACGTTTTATTTTAAAATTAATTTTACTTGAAAACGGTGCCTCCTTTCGAAATAAAACAAGGGGTACTTTTTTAAAGAAAAAACTCGAGGTTCTTAAAATATTGTACTTAAAATTAAAAAATCCTAGAAATAAAAAATATAGGATAATATTTACCCTCAGCCCCACTCCGTGCGACGCCACTGGAAGAAATATTTTTATTCTAAACTAACTGTTATGTACAGTTTATCGATTGGAAGGCACGTACAAATTTTCATGTCATTATCTTTAAGGGTTTCCATACTATTATAAAAAAAGACTTCCTTCCGGACCATCTTTGAGGTGCTCTAGCCCCCTAAAGGAGCATTTCTCGGGGTATGTTTATAGGACATTTTTGTTATATTTTTGGATATAGTTTACGCCCTAGAAATATTGCACGCTAATTTCGGGACACCCTGTATACTAGACGTATCATTTCTTTTTGATCGTCCCCGATAGAAAGGTGACAATTAAACAGTGCTCATCATTAACTACTAATGTCGCCGATTACTAAATCAGACTAAAAACGTTCTTTAACAGTAAAAGTAAACTGTATCTCACCGTAAAAAGCGGAATAATATGCGGAACAGTAAACAATCCGGTTTTGATGGATGCCGTGAAAAGACGGACAAGTTTTTTTTATTAATGGACTTTCGATTACGATTACTAAGAATGTTACGAAATTATTAGGTATTGTCATATTTGATATACTTATACGGTCAAGGAATAATAGGTCCATTCTTCGTGTGCATTGACTTTAAAAGGAGGCTAATATAAGTATAAGAATGTTGGATTATAATTAGTTCCATGTTTGATTACAATAAAGATGTTAAAATTTCTATTTCCGCGGTTTTCGACATGCTGTATTCACTTATTTGAATTCAAATATAGACCAGGAAAAATATTTTTTACATTAAAATACGCCGTTAGATCATGTCTTCTAATAAAAACGAGGACACCCAATAATTATTGCCTGGCCAATGGTTACAAATTATAATTAAAAGTTCCAAATATTTCCAAAAACACAACAATTTTCACTAAAGAATATCAATAATATATTTATTGATTCAAGAATGTAATGACGGACTTACAGAATTTAAGAAGCTTTGGGGTATAGGTTACATTTCACCACTCGATTTTTTAAACTTGTACTGACTGTATTTAAAAAGGTTCATAACTTCACGTCGAAGATGATTGAGGTTACTTTACTTCTACCGTGCGAGCAAAAATTATTTGCATCAAAGAGGGCTTGGATTAAAAAACGTATGGCTTGGTTTAGATCAGAACGATATGGGGACGATATATCTAACCAAATGTAGGTTAAAATTTTGTCAAATTCATATTTTGATATGATATTATGCCTAACTAATGAGTAATAAAATAAGTAGGTAAATACAAATTTATTTTTATTGTTTGCAAAATTAACAAAGTAAGAATATATAAAAAGAAAAATAATTACATAAATTGCTAAAATTAGCCACCACCATGCTCCAAGCATAAATTTCTGCAGTAATTCCTGCGTCTTTCAAAATCTGCGGCTTGTATTTCTTGGAATACTTGCACTTTATAAGGAAATAAATTTAGTTGCTTCTTAAGAATAGTCCTGCATGTTCCATAAGATCTTCCCACTCCTTGGGACAGGCGTCTTATACAATTTGTTGGCGTATTTTGCATTATTTCACGAACGTTTGCAACAAGTTCTTCTGTTCTTACAGATGCAGCCACGGTTCTTTTCAGGCAATGATAAAAATCCCCAACAATAAAAGCAACGTTAGGAAAATGTTCGTGAAAATCGTCCATGCACAAACCCGGATTGTATTGCCACTCACCATTTACTCTAACCCCGTTTCGAAAATACGCTTCAACCATGAATGTTTTGTGCTGTTCCGTTAAGCCCATTGTGTGAATTGTTCAAGAAATTGGCAAAATTAGCGATGAATCAAATTACTTGTAACGACTGTCAAATATGACGGAATAACTGATTGATTGTTAATTCAGGTAGTTACTGACAAACAAACCCGAACAAACCCAACAGGTATTAAGCTCTACGGCTAAGCATTACGTTCTTAGACGCAAGGCCCTCTTTGATGCAAATAATTTTTGCTCGCACGGTATATTTATTGATTCCAGAAGGTAATGACGAACTTACAGAATTTAAGAAGCTTTGGGATAGGTAACTTTTCACCACTCGAATTTTTAAACTTGTGCTGACTGTATTTAAAAAGGTTCATAACTTCCCAAGATTATGAATCATTACAGTTCGATTTGATCAACCTCATGAACTGGTAAATGAAATGGAACTTAATGCTTCAAAGTGTCACTCGATGTTGTTCTCTAGGTATCGCACTCCACCTATGTTATTGGGCAGGATGCACTGAAGCTTGTGGATAGTGTGGTTGATTTGGGGATAGTATTGGATGGCTCTCTTTGTTTCGTGCCACATATTACAAATGTTAAGAGGAAGGCTAAAAATGCTAAGGTTTATAAAGAGTTCTTCGAGAGATTTTATGAGTACACAATCTTTAAAGTCTGTGTACTGTTCTTTGGTGACACCCAATCTGGAGTATGCATCCTCAGTATGAAGACAATTTTATGCAACACATGTAAATATTTTGAAAACTGTCCAGCACAAGTTTCTTAGATATTCAGCATTTAGGGTCCAGGATGGTTATGGTTATGCAATTTCCTATCCTGAACTTGAGTTTGTATTGGGGCTGGTTTCACTTGAGGTTCGCCGTAAGAGACATGATTTGAAATTATTATATAATACCTCATGATTCCACTTTTTGTTCCACCCAGAACCACACGTTCTAATTTTACCTTTTATTAGCCGTTTAATCGTACAAATTATGCTTCAAATTATTTTCTGCAGAGATCCATCAGGTTGGCTAACTATTATTCTAACAATTTGGACTTTTTTTCATCTTCTTCGAGTTTTTATATGGACCTGCGTCTGGTTACCTGATATTAAGGTGCTACTTGCTGATTTTTCTTTAGTTTTTATTTACGTTTATCTCTTTCTACACTGTAATATTTTGTTATTGGTGTTAATACTATTGTTAATTTTGAGTTTGTTAATTTCAATGTATCTACCTATAATATGCATTACTAGCTAATTATTGTAAGTTTTAAAAAAATGGGCTAAGCTCGTTGATAAATAAATAAAAAAATATATTTTGGTAACTACGGCCACTAATGCATAAAACTTTTTAATAATAGCTTCGTTAATACAAGCAAATTGTAGACCGATTTCCAATTTTTCTCTGCGCAAGCATGGTTTCTAACTGGTTGCAAACTGGTTGAAAATCTTTTGCTTTGAGAACACGTTAGAGACGGATCCACAACCAACAATTTGGCTTCTGCGAACGCGGGATTTTCTGCCAGCGGTTTGAGATTTGTCGTGTGCGAACGCTTTTAAAGACGTGCGCATGTGTCGTTAATTTGCTGATGGTTTCTGATCGTTGTACAAACGAAGCTTAACCAGCAACTTGTAACGAAGTCGTAACTACTGTCCAAAAAATACATTGTTATTTAGGGCTTGCGAAAGAAAGCCTTATCTTCCTTCTTACATTTATTCAAAGTAAAATCAGTGCCTACGCGTTTCGGCTAAATAGGCCATCATCAGGACTGCTTTGCTGATAGTTTCTGATCGTTCTACGAACGAAGCTGATAATTAACTAACCAGCAACTTATAACGAAGTCGTAACTACTGTCCAGAAAAGACATTGTAATTTAGGGTTTGCGAAAGAAAGCCCTATCTTCCTTCTTAAATTTACTTAAAGTAAAATCAGTGCCTACGCGTTTCGGCTAAATAGGCCATCATCAGGACTGCTTTGCTGATAGTTTCTGATCGTTCTACGAACGAAGCTGATAACTAACTAACCAGCAACTTATAACAAAGTCGTAACTACTGTCCAGAAGGGACATTGTAATTGAGGGCTTGCGCAAGAAAGAATTATCTTCCTTCTTAAATTTATTCAAAGTAAAATCAGTGCCTACGCGTTTCGGCTAAATAGGCCATCATCAGGACTGCTTTGCTGATAGTGTCTGATCGTTCTACGAACGAAGCTGATAATTAACTAACCAGCAACTTATAACGAAGTCATAACTACTGTCCAGAAGAGACATTGTAATTGAGGGCTTGCGCAAGAAAGAATTATCTTCCTTCTTAAATTTATTCAAAGTAAAATCAGTGCCTACGCGTTTCGGCTAAATAGGCCATCATCAGAACTGCTTTGCTGATATTTTCTGATCGTTGTACGAACGAAGCTAATAATTAACCAATCAGCAACTTATAACGAAGTCGTAACTACTGTCCAGAAGGGACATTGTAATTGAGGGCTTACGCAAGAAAGAATTATCTTCCTTCTTAAATTTATTCAAAGTAAAATCAGTGCCTACGCGTTTCGGCTAAATAGGCCATCATCAGAACTGCTTTGCTGATATTTTCTGATCGTTGTACGAACGAAGCTAATAATTAACTAATCAGCAACTTTTAACGAAGTCGTAACTACTGTCCAGAAGGGACATTGTAATTGAGGGCTTGCGCAAGAAAGAATTATCTTCCTTCTTAAATTTATTCACAGTAAAATCAGTGCCTACGCCTTTCGGTCAAATAGGCCATCATCAGGACTGCTGTAAGAAACATGAAACAAGTTGTGGAATATAAAATAATTATTTTCATATTATTTCAAACCTTTTTAGTGACCTACAAACTCCCGTATTTATTGAGGTAGCATATTTTACATAATACTTAAAATTTCGGCCTTGTAACGGGACAACAAAGCAATTTCTAAAGTTCTTTATCAGCCTGTTTTATTGCCATCTCTTCTTCTCACGAATCATTCATTAAGACAAAATCTGATAGTGTTCAGCTAAACGTGAAAAAATTTGGCTTCCACTTTGTGAACGACATCATTTTAAAAAATTATCTGATTAACCTAAATCTGTCAAGTGAGAAGTTTCCTTTGTGGAGCCAAATTTAGATCTGTAGAATGGTTACACTTTTTTTTTGTTACGAATCTCAGAAATGTGCGTATTGACAATTATTTCGACCTGGTAATATTGTTTTAGTAAATGAATTGTTTAATGTACAAATTAATTGATTCAGCCGATACTATAGGTGGAAATCCATAATTATAGTATTATGGGATACAGTGAAACAAAGTTGAACTTGTAAATTTCCACTATATTAACAAGAAAATGACACGTTCCGCTAACACTGTAGCTTCGTCAGATGACAATGATTTAATAAAAGTTGAAAATAAAAAATAAAAAGGGTGCAATAAAATTAAATTATTGAAGATGTAAATAAACCAGGGGTAGGGTTACAATAGCGGGAAAATCCAACAGAGGGTTTAAAAAAATTAAATTAGGTACAATAAGGGTAATTTACAAAATCCTGAGTATAATATGGTCAACAGAATAAATTTAACAAAGGTGAATTATTTAAATCTAACTAATCATAAAGTTACAGGTCCGTCTTTTTAAATTTATTTATTTCCATTGATTCTAACAACTTTAGTTTAGTAACTCTCCCTCTAAATAAAATCAATTTTCAAAAATAATCAAACATTATAAAACAAATTACAGTTAATAACGGACACAACCCAAATTTAATTGACCAAATCCTAAAAAAGAAAACTACAAAAAGGAACTTAGTTTTTCCTAGAAGCCAAAACTTTGACAAATTTAAACTTGTCACTTTTTTTGGACAACCTAGCAAGGAATTGGCAATTTTCTTAACAAACTTGATATAAATTTGTCTTACAAAACTAATAACTCTTTAGGCAAATTTATCAGAAACAATTAAACTAAAAGCGATAAAAACGGAAATACATTTTGATTTCCTGCAGAACAACGGGATCAGTAGTAGCAGTAACATGTTTTATTTAGCAAAAAGCTACAATTAAATATTTTTTAATACATTTGTTTAACCTATTTTTATAGATTTATTTTTAAATTTTAAAACTTTAAGTAAATGTAATTTCAAAGTTTTTTTAAACAGTTTTAATGATTTTTGAGATTTAATAGAATTTTCCAAATTATTATATTCTATCAAACATTTATAAAAAATAGATTTCTAAGCAAATGTTTTAGATACTCTATCCACATAAAAATTTTGATTAGTTCTTGTTTTATAATTATGATGGTCATAATTAAGGGAACAACATTTTTTTAAAACAATCAGGCAATAAATTGTTTTTAATTTTATGTAAAAAGACACATACTAAATAAAAAATTAAATTTCTGACATTCAACCATTCTAAATTTTTCAACATAAAATTAATTTTTGTATATTTGTCACAATTTAAAATAATCCGCAATGCCTTATTTTCTAAAATTTGTAATTTATCAAATATTTCCTCACTAGCACAATATAAAATGGAAGAACAATAAACAAAATAAGTTAATATAATACTATTAAGTACAGTTTTTTTAGATAACCTACTTTTCCGGCAATCTTCGATATAATACTTTCAAAATAATTTAAAAAATTTAATTTTGAATCAATGATTATCCCTTAATATTTAAAACTGTTTACTAATTCCAATTTTTCACCATCAATTACATCATTTATATTTTGGCAATTTAAATTATTACCCATAACCATGCATTTAGTTTTTGAAATATTTAATTTTAATTTATTTACTTTTAGCCAATTTAATAATATATTTATCTCAGAGTTAAGAGTGTTTAGACTATGGAGTGCTTTAGGAAGGAGTCCGATCGAAAATGGCTGTTCTTTAAATTTACGTCCCTGTTTAGTAGTTAGTTCGCGGTTTCCCGGTCTAAGCGCAATGATCGTCAAGTGTTTGACTTTTTACAGGTTTTGACAGACGTCTGCGGTATTTTTTTTTCAATAATTAATAAAATAAGCTTTATTAGATATAATATATACATATCTCAGCCTGTAGAGTGTTTTAGTTAACTAAATTCAATAAAACCGTTAATTATCACATAAGAACCCATGTATTTTACAGATTTAAAGGAACACATGCACCCCTGACGGCCATTTTTAAAGCTGCTTTATCGATCCAAAACTTGGCCCGAAACTAATGTATTGCGATCGGACTCCTAACCTAAAGCCCTCCATAGTTTAGACCGTCAAAAATATTTAAAACATTAATGTAAATTAAGGTGTCGTGAGCAAACATTTGTAACTTACACATTTTAAAACTAAATAATTGTTGTATAATTGATGTATAAAATAAATAATATTGGACCTAGTATACTTTCTTCTTCCTTGAGGAACTCCTTAATTACCTCCAGTATAGTAGTTACTTATTATCTTGTTGTTCATTTGATATCTTATTGTGTTTCACTGTTACTTATAAAAAAAACTAAGGGAATTCCTTAATTCCCTTGTTTTAATAATATCCCAAGGTAGTAATGACCCTTTTTAATGGTCGCGTAACCAAGACGAAATCAGCTAATAACATCCCGGCCAGGAATAAAGTAAATAATTGAAGAAAATCTGTTTTACTTTAACCTGGTTTATCTTGAAACTTATGTAAGCAACGTCACGATTCAAGTGAAGTTCGTAATGAACTTCAACATCAGTTTATTACGATCTCCTCATAGTCCAGTTATAACTACCGAACTGACCATCTGAAATTCTTTAATGGTTCCAGTAAACTCTTAATTAAGATGCATATGTTACGTGTATCTCGGCATAAGTACCAGTACCTCGGTGTCATTTTCGTAAATTACACTAAGTTTATTAGATAAGAAACGGTGCTTGGTAATTTAATTAAACATATAAAACTACTTTTCGCAATAATTGTAGTAGTAGTACCTACAATTAAGCGGAGGAGCCGTGCAGAATTTCCCTTTTTGCTATCGTGTATGTAAATTTCCCATGTTTACTCGCTTATTACACCACGTGTTGTCAATGTCAATTTTATTTTGAAAAAGATGATAGAAACCACAGACATGTAATACTATATATAATATATGTATAAGGAGACAAAACATTCACCAAAAACCATTTGTTTACAATCAGACATACCTATATACCTCCAGAGTTTCAGATAGGTTAGAAGGAGATGGCTTGAAAAAATGGCAACACTGTAAGTTATCAAAGCTCACACACTCCTTACAGTGCATTGGTGTGTGCTTTTTTTAGGATCGAAAACAATCCAAATATTTTAAATCATTTAGATACTTAAAATGCACAACTATTCACACAATCCGTTTTAAGCTAAAAACATAACCTAAATAACCTCACTTACCGTCGAAATATTAATCAATGGTTAGAATAGTCGAGTCTCTGACACGCCACGCACTGGCGAACTATTGTAAATAATGATAGCGCTAAATAGTGCTATTTCGAAAAAAGACTAAAAATTAATCGAAAAACGCAATAGATTACAAACACAGCTCACCAACACTGTAACGTTAGATAATGAATGAATATCAAAAAGTCTGCGTCACTCGTAGTAAAAACGTCCGTACAGCGTTGGCGTTGTGATTTTCCTAAATCATGATAATTTGATATCATTAGGAAAGTAAATAATTTGATCAGAAAATTTAAAAAACCACATATTTTAGTTTAATATTTTTACTTAACAGGTCCACATCACAAATAATGCATCCAACATAATTAATATAACCTTGGTTTCAAATACAGGCGGTAGATCTAGGGCAATCAGCAGAAACTAATAATAAAAAAGATTTCTGATCTAGACCGATTTAGTCTTCTTATATATTACATGTCTGCGATAGAAACCCATTTTACGCATTTTATTATGACAGAAAAAGTAAGATTGGAACTAAATTTCAACAAGTGACAAACCTGTCAGATTTTGTTTGTTACGTTATGAGAAATAACACCTTTATTAGTAAAGATTTCAAAGCATTTTATTGTTTTTGATCGATTTTTAGTGTCACTGTTCCTCAAAGGTAGGCAAACAACAATACACTTGAATTAGGCAAATATCAACTTGATTAGGTTTCAAAAAGGATTTGTGACAAAGATGAAATTAAATTTATTGTCTTCAATGTGACCCTCTGTAAAAAAAAAGACAAATGACAAATGCATCTTTCTCTCTCAAGATAAAATGGGCAATAAGAAAACAATACTAAACCAGGTCATTATGGAATTATTATACTCTTAAAAGGTAAATATCATAACCGTCTCGATTTTAAATCCGTTTCTTTATTAATTTAATATTTTGAGGTTGAGGTAGTTTTATAACAGGACGTTAACGTCGGTACATTTTCAGGTTAAATCATGACAATACGTTATAATATATAGCTTCGTTCGTACGAGCAATAGTCAACCAATTTCCAATTTTTTTCTGCACATGCGTTTCTAACTGGTTGCGAACTGGTTGGAAATTTTTTGCTTTGCGTTTACGTTACACTTTGGGATTTGTCGTGTGCGAACGTTTTTAAAACACGTTTGCATGTGTCGTTAATTTGCTGACGGTTTCTGACAGCTGTACAAACGAAGCTAATATCAAAAATTAGTTATCGTTTTGGTTTGCTGCAACGAGTCTGCTGATGCGCTCGCCAGGGACTGTGCAAGCATGTCTGTCGAACTGCAGAGAATACTGTGGCTAGGCCATCGGGATCAGTCAAAAAAGAGATAGATCGAACAGCTAAACAACTTGCGCGAAGCAGATGGACAGGGCTTACAACTTGTAGCATCTCCAGGCAATTGTGGTCCCTACTTGACGGCAGGAAAACCGCAGCGCTATTACAGCACAGTTGGAAGGAGCGAAGAAACATCACTGCCGTAGTCATCAAAAGTCACCGGACATTGCCTGTTCGGTAGACACGCTGAACGTATGCAAATACCAACTAACGGCTTCTGTAGAAGTTGCAGAGATGAAGAAGAGGAGGGATGTGTTCAGCATTTCTTGTGTGAATGCCCCGGCCTCGCGAGAAGAAGGTTCAATGCCCTGGGCGAACCATTCTTTAATGATCTGGAGGAAGTGAGCAGCCTACAACTGGATCGACTCACTAATATGTTAACAGCAGTGGCTGATTTAAATGAGCTGTCAAGATTCTTCTACGATCTACGTCGCGTTAACCATCAAGAAGTTGATGCGGATAGGTTCCGCGGAACATGTGTGGTACCACAACGGTCCTTATAAGACTATGTGTCACTGTTTGGACAATGCCAGAGGTCTGCCACTCTAACCTAACCTTTGGTTTGCTTCTCGGCTATACAACTGATTTAAATCTATACTAGCCTAGTAGTAGAGGGCTATGACATACGTAGTCCACTAATGAAATGTCAAAATGTCACCTGCTTTTTTAGGCCTGTATTCTGTTTCACTTACTCCTCCCGAAATCCTAGAATGTCTTGTTTCAACCATTTCTTCAATAACTTCCCAATATTTCCGTCATCTTCATACGAAGTCAGTTGAGACAACGTGAATATTGGGGGTACGATCAATTTACTACATCACACACTGAAACTACAATACAAATATAACAAAATTTGTACTGATCGCTCCCTATACAGATGTTCGAAGATAGTCCACGTGGACTTGACAAGTCTGTCATCATTTTTTTTTTAGCTTTTTTGTCTGTCTCAACTAAGATCCTATACACTTATACAAGGTTAATTTTAAAGTCTTGAGCTGTCTTATTTACTTCTCCATTTACGGGTCTGCTGATATCATCGCAATTTAATAAAGTAAATATTTTTTTTTTATTTTTAACTTTTCACATTTAAACTTTTCGGAACGATTTTTTTTTTCTTGTGAATTCTGTTCTCGAGTGCTGTTTACTAGCTCACCATGCGCAACCAACTACTAAAGAAAGACCTAATGCGGATCTACCGAAATTAACTAAGTTATTGTTAAAATTCTTAAGCGTGAATCCTTTGACTCAAAATATATTTTTTTCTAATTTGATTTGTTTTAATATGTCTACTTTGTTATGGTTCCATTCAGTAATTTAAGGTTAAATAATGTTTTAAATAAAACTTAGATAATTACTTTTTTATTGTAATTCAAATCGTCGTTTGTCCAATATTAGAAAAACTATTAAAGGCCTTTTTACAATCGGCAATACTATTTGCAAGTTGCAATTGTCTTGCTTATAAGCATGCGCAGTAGAGAACCAGCTGATCGGATTTGGCAATTCTCTTGCTATTGCGAATAATCGGTCGTGATCGATTTTTGTTGCAAGTGCGTTTGCAATTCTGGTGGATTTATATGCATTTTCATTGTGACCAACAAAAATGAAAGTTCCTAGAGAGGACGCGCTCAAGCTGAGTTTGACTTTTGTCAGAGTTTGGGTTGTTTCTCTTTTGTTGTGAGTTCACTGTTTCTTTGCGCTTATTCGGTTTGTTTTGTGTTATTGTTATTCGGTTGTTTTCGCATTGACAGATTAACAACAGAGGCATTTATTTTTGTAATGTTGGCGATCCTTTTCAATGAAAATAGAATTGCCAGCTGTAAAACATCCTGCAAGACAAATTTCAGGCAATGTCTTGCGCCTGCAATGCATTGCAGCAATAGAGTTGCAAATAGTATTGCCGACTGTAAAAAGGCCTTAATATAAAGTAAGGGTTCTGCAATTAAGTTAGGATTTTGATATTTTGCAGACTTAACCTGTATCCTACAGCGCGTTTCCGGAAAATATTTGTATTTATACAGGGTGTCCCAAAAAAGTGGGACATCATGATAATATATTTTTTTAGTTTACATGCCATATAATTTCTTACTTATTTGAATGTCTCTTATTGTTACCTACACACTTTAAGGCAAAAAAAATCTGTGTTGTTGTGTAAACTCGCGTTTAAATACTATTATTAACGTGGCTTGCAAAAAGTCACTTGGTTGATCTGAAAACAGATAAAACCGAAGAAACGATCAACTTGTTATAAAATCAAATAGCGCGAAGAGAAATGAAAGAATTTGGCCTTTCACACAAATTCTATTAAACTAAATCGCTAATGGTGTCATAAGACTTCCGTTTCTTGGTCAATTAATGATACTTGTAAAGTGTATTTTATATTTTTGTTTTCATTACCAGTGATGCCGGAACAAGGGGAGGAGGGATCCCTAAGAAGTTTTTCATAATAATAGTAAAAATCAATAGTATTGGGTTTTTTCTATACGCAGTGTGACCAGTAAAGTCCGCATCATATGGGTTTTTTTTTTATTAATAACTATTCGAAATTTGACTTTGGCATCAAGTTCTGCTTCGATCGAGATGAAAATTAAGTAAAAAAAATAGCAGTCACGTGATTCGCATTATCTGTCAAATTTTAATTTTTTCCAAAAAATAATTCAAAAAAGGGTTATTTCTGAAAGTATCGAAAACAGTTATTAGAAATAGTTTTTTTTAAATGCAGTTTCTAGCTCACATGCAAAATTTTAGTTGCATAAGATAATTTTGATTTTTTACCAATACTTTGTAAATTCACTTTTGCAAAATAAGACTCAACGCAACCTTTTACATAAAACTTCTCAGTTTTGACAAGGCTTTATTTCAGATACATTTTCTTTAAAGTAGCGCCATATTAAATGTGTGTTTTTCTACAAAATCAGAATTGGGCTATTAAAATTTGGTCGCATGTGATGCAAAGTGTATTTGTTTTTGACCCTGTATAAGGTAACTTCATAAAATAAGTATTTTTGAAAACGTAGTTTGTGTCTGAAAGTAATACACCCTAATATTAAGACAAAAAAGAACACAGTGTCATCAGTAAAGTGTTCATTAAGTGGAAAATAAATTATAGTGCTGGGTAAAATATCAAAATTATCTTATGCAGCTGAAATTTTGCATGTGGGCTAGAAACTGCATTTACAAAAACTTTTTCTAATAAATTTTTCGATACTTTCAGAAATAACCCGGCTTTTGAATTATTTTATGGAAAAAATTAAAATTTGACAGATAATGCGAATCACGTGACTACTATTTTTTTGCTTAATTTTCATCTCGATCGAAGCAGAACTTGATGCCAGTCAAATTTCGAATAAGGCTATTAATTAAAAAAATCCCATATGATGCGGACTTTACTGGTCACACTGTATGTAAGTACAACTATATTTCTCAAAACCTATAATACCAAGCGATTTTATGATTTTTATCTTTAATTAATTAAATCCATTTAAAAAAAACCTTATAGTAGGTAATATAAGAAAATATCTTTTACTTTTTAAAATTGCTTTTAAATGATTTATAAAAGCTTAATTTCGCGTCATATAAGGTGTCATCCTTTCTTATTTCGTAAATGGCGATAACCTTTAAATATAGAAAATTGTAATGAACTTATTTGTTCCAAGAGCAAATTTTTTCGTTCCAGTTTCCGCGCAAATTTATAACATATCCCTCATCTTTCATTTAATTCCAGATTTCTTTTATTTTAAAATTTTAGTAAAAATTTTCGCATTATTTTCTAAATGCCTCGCTATTAGAGAATTAGCGTAATTTATGTCATAGAGAGCTGGGCTGTAGCTAGCTACTTTTTTGGTAGTAATTATAGCTTTGTTATTATTACTTAATTATATTTTTATATTAATAAATATATTAATAATAAACTCTTCTTAGTATCTTCTTGTACTCCTTTGACAATGGCCCGCAAGGGCCGAAACACGTGTCAGGAAACTGATTAAATTTGTGAAACATAATTAGTTATTATTTTTTCTTCCTATGAATTAACTCTGCAGTTTTTCAAAACTACATAATTTACTGATATAAAGGAAAGTAACGTTCAGAGTAACTTATAGAAGGAGCTTTAAAAAAAAGTAGCTACAGGTTGCTAAAAAACTAACTAATGGTAGCTTAATTACAAGGTAGCTTAACTACTTAAATTTTAAGTAGCTTGTATCTACTAGCTACTTTTTGCCAGTAATTTGCCCACCTCTGATGTCATTTATGTGTCATTATGTACTGTACTGCGATTTGCTAATTGCGTGATTCCAAAAAATTTTGAGTGCTGCGTATTCTTATTAAAGTTCACTGTTGGGGCTTTACATCTTCCTCCCTTAAAAAAAACGCATGGTAGTTGAGCCTATGGAGGGCTTTAGATTAGGAGTCCGATCGCAATACATTGGTTTCGGGCAAAGTTTTGGATCGGTAAAGCAGCTTTAAAAATGGCCGTCAGGGGCGCATGTGTTCCTTTAAATCTGTAAAATGCATTGGTTCTTATGGGATAATCAACTGTTTTATTGAATTTAGTTAACTAAAACCCTCTACAGGCTGAGATATGTATATATTATATCTAATAAAGCTTATTTTATTAATTATTGGATAAAAATACCGCTGACGTCTATCAAAACCTGTAAAAAGTCAAACACTTGACGATCACTGCGCCGCGACCGGGAAACAGCGAACTAACTACTAAACAGGGACGTAAATTTAAAGAACAGCCATTTTCGATCGGACTCCTTCCTAAAGCCCTCCATAGTTGAGCCTATGGAGGGCTTTAGGTTAGGAGACCGATCGCAATACATTGGTTTCGGGCAAAGTTTTGGATCGGTAAAGCAGCTTTAAAAATGGCCGTCAGGGGCGCATGTGTTCCTTTAAATCTGTAAAATGCATTGGTTCTTATGTGATAATCAACTGTTTTATTGAATTTAGTTAACTAAAACCCTCTACAGGCTGAGATATGTATATATTATATCTAATAAAGCTTATTTTATTAATTATTGGATAAAAATACCGCTGACGTCTATCAAAACCTGTAAAAAGTCAAACACTTGACGATCACTGCGCCGCGACCGGGAAACAGCGAACTAACTACTAAACAGGGACGTAAATTTAAAGAACAGCCATTTTCGATCGGACTCCTTCCTAAAGCCCTCCATAGTTGAGCCTATGGAGGGCTTTAGATTAGGAGACCGATCGCAATACATTGGTTTCGGGCAAAGTTTTGGATCGGTAAAGCAGCTTTAAAAATGGCCGTCAGGGGCGCATGTGTTCCTTTAAATCTGTAAAATGCATTGGTTCTTATGGGATAATCAACTGTTTTATTGAATTTAGTTAACTAAAACCCTCTACAGGCTGAGATATGTATATATTATATCTAATAAAGCTTATTTTATTAATTATTGGATAAAAATACCGCTGACGTCTATCAAAACCTGTAAAAAGTCAAACACTTGACGATCACTGCGCCGCGACCGGGAAACAGCGAACTAACTACTAAACAGGGACGTAAATTTAAAGAACAGCCATTTTCGATCGGACTCCTTCCTAAAGCCCTCCATAGTTGAGCCTAAACTTTTAGTTCGATATGACAGAGTCAACGTTAACGTCAACGACGACAATATAGTCTGTCGAAATTCCCACAGGAATTATTTGTATTTTTTCGAGATGCGCTTTGGTGCTTCTCATAACCGAAATAGCCAAAGCTCTGATAGGCGAACGAATACAGACCCCATTTTTTTAGTGTTTTATCCAACACATGACAGTTATGACTATCATTATCAATGTCATTTTAGACAAGTATACTATCAAATAACTCACGTTCATATTTAAAGTAGTATTCTATTTATTTATAACAAGCAGAATTCACATTGATATTGAAATTAAAGGAAAACGCTAACGGTTTATTCGAATTTGAAGTAATTGTAAAATTCGTTGGTTCATTGGAACCAGAGGCTCCCATATCGGTACAGCTGCTGATAGTGCTAGAAGACGCCGACACATTAGAACCTTGTATTTTTTCTGCAATTTGTATTTTGTTATGCACCGATTCTTCTAGGTATTCTTCTGCTACCGTCGAGGACTTCTATCCTCCGTGACGCTTCAATGTAGTCATATTATTAGCCCCTGCATTGGCCAAAAGAGTCGCCGAAGACCTTCTCAGACAGTGACCGGTGTAGAGCGCTGGTTCCTCCAATTTCAAAAACATTGCAATTCTTGAAGGTATCTTCGACAACGTATTTATTCCCACATACTGGCTGGTACACCTCCCATTTTTGTAAAAAACAAAAAGGCGGCTAGAACTAGTATTCTTTGGTCTCAAAGACATGTATTTTTTACACAAATTGATCGGGTTGACTGGAAATCTTTCTTCAAGTATGGTGAAACTTCTAGATTTCTTGGTTTTAGGGTCTGGCAAAACTACCTAAAAATATTTCCCTTTATCTTGAATATTTTCTATTTTCAATTTGATCAATAATTCATCGCATCTACAAGCACCGCTAATCCCCATTATCAAAGCCACTTTCATCAACAAGTACTCGTCGTCGGGAGCTTCGTTCAAAAACGTCTCTATTTCAGGTCGTTCTAATGTCTTGGACTTCTTTGGTTTGTATCCCTGTGATTTGCTTTTAAAAAAACTCGTTAGTTTGCCATATTTTAAAATGTCGATTTTTTATAAAGGTGAATAGTCGAGCGAAGCATCCAGTATTTGGTCCATAGCGACGATGGGGCTAATTTTTAAGGATATCCTCAGGAACGTAATTTTCATCGGTTTCCTCCATTTTCTATAGGTTTTCTTCGTCAAAAAAGCTTCCCTTTTCTGCAGGGAAAACTGACAAGTGTCAAAATTTATTTAAACACTTGGTAACAATGTATCATGCCAGTGGCAACCAAACAATCAACCAACTTTGACCAAAATGTAAAAAAGTCACTGTCAAGTCATTCTGACATTTATAGGCTTTTGAGACGCAAGTAGCTTTGATTATTTTTATTTTAATTATTAATAATTATTATCTCATAAAAAAACGATTTCTTTCACTTGTTGGATAAAACATTGTATGCCACTCATGTGTTATGTTTCCTAAGTCACTTGAAAATTTATACCACTCGGCCTGGTATAAATCTTTCTCGCGTGACTTATTTTCAACATAACACGCCAGTACTATAAATAACTATTATTCCCTACTTTATAATAAAGGTGAACCTTTTTGATATTATAACAACACTCGAGCCGACCTTGAAAATAAATGGATTTATTGAGTTTATAACAGGCACACATTTTTTTTTGAAAATACATTTTTTTATTGACTTTTTTTTTTCATTTTTTGTCATACAAATCTGCACAATATTTTTTTTGCTAATTTTTGCCAACATTTTTGTCTTCGAAAACGGTTCTTCAGACTTCCATACTACCCTGAAGAAAAATCGTTCCAGCACGCCTCTGTGCCCAAAAAGCTCCAAACTTCCGGTCTCATGTAACGATTATAATAATTATTGGCAGATGGTGCAGTAAAAACTAAAATATTTATTGACAATTCGCAGGCGATACCCATCTGCAATTTTTTTTTTTAATTTACAGTTGTGCCACATTTCTTAAATGTGTCATTATGGAAATTAAATGCATATTTAATTGTTTAATATTCATGTTAGTGGCACTGCAGACTGTATATTCGGATTTAAATTTAGATTACTCGGACTTATAATCGTAAATAACCCAAAAAAAAGTTATAAAGGATTAATTTAAACTATTTTAAACAAAAACAATACATATTATTTTACATTGTGGTAAAATAACTTATGTTTTAACTGTTTATAAGGTCTGATGATGCGCGATAATGGAACGAAAAACGAAACGTAACCTTTAAAAAACATAATTCTTGAGGCCGAGACTTTTTTTCTAATTGTTCAAATTTTCTTATTCAATTAAACTTTAATTTAGTAAAATCAAGAAAATGTAAAGTAAATTATATTTATTGTTCGACATTAACATTATTTGTTGTTATTAAAACAAACTTTTTTTTAATTGCTTTTTCTTGTTTTTCGGTTTTTCGGTTTTTTTTTTATTAATAGCTTTATTCGAAATTTGACTTTGGCATCAAGTTCTGCTTCGATCGAGATAAAAATTAAGCAAAAAAATAGTAGTCACGTGATTCGCATTATCTGTCAAATTTTAATTTTTTTCAAAAAATAATTCAAAAGTGGGGTTATTTCTGAAAATATGAAAATAAGTTATTAGAAAAAGTTTTTTTAAATGCAGTTTCTAGCCCACATGCAAAATGTTAGCTGCATAAAATAATTTTGATTTTTTACCCACGTAAAACTTCTTAGTTTTGACAATGATTTATTTCAGATACATTTTCTTTGAAGTAGAGCGATATTAAATGCCTGTTTTTCTACAAAATCAAAATTGGGGTATTAACATTTGGTCGCATGTGATGCAAAGTTTATTTGTTTTTGACCCTGTATAAGGCAACTTCATAAAATAAGCATTTTTGAAAACGTAGTTTGTGTCTGAAAGTAATACACCTTAATATTAAGACAAAAAAGAACACAGTGTTATCAGTAAAGTCTTCATTAAGTGGAAAATAAATTTTAGTGGTGGGTAAAAAATCAAAATTATCTTATGCAACTGAAATTTTGCACGTGGGCTAGAAACTGCATTTAAAAAACTTTTTCTAATAACTTTTTTCCATATTTTCAGAAATAACCCCACTTTTGAATTATTTTTTGAAAAAAATTTAAATTTGACAGATAATGCGAATCACGTGATGACTACTATTTTTTTGCTTAATTTTCATCTCGATTGAAGCAGAACTTGATGTCAAAGTCAAATTTCTAATTAAGCTATCAATAAAAAAAAATCCCATATGATGCGGACTTTACTGGTCACACTGTAGATCTCGATTTAAATTATTAAAATTTGAGCTGTCAAAAAATACCAAAATGGGGAATTTCGAACGAAAATGTTGTAATAATCGTATAAGATGGTCTGCAATTTTCGAGTCTTGGGAAAATGACCTATTTTTAAATAGCAAGAAAATTCGTGACAATGTATAAGTGGCAAGTGGGCGTTTGTAGATATAATACGCTCGTATTCTAATCATCCTCGCTTTTTATGGTCTCATTATACACTCGTTAAATAATATACCATAAATCGAAACCTAAACTAAAGTAGGTACTTACCAAAACCAATAATAGTACAGCCACAAAAGCGTATTTTTTTAATGGTAGTAATTTGTCCATTTTTAAATAAGTTTCTAGCCTAAAACACTGATTTCAAACCCTATGTTTTTTCTTTCGAACGCACTAACAATAAAGTTTTTTTAATAAGATAGAATGTTTATTTGTCGTAGGTCATCTCTCAACTATTTAAAAAAAAATCAGCTTTTCCAATCACTTTGTTACAACGGTCGTTTACAGGTCTAAACTCGGTGTCACTTAAAAAAAAAGATCGCGCGCCAAAACAACAATCAAATTGAACATCGAGGCTCGTCGACGGTGCACGGTCAAGGTAACCACGACGATCTTCTTTTGTTAATGGTACTGCAAGCTACTGACTGAGTTAAATGCGAAGATCGAGCGAGTAAGTTCTTTCCGCGATATCCGTATAGACGGTACAACTAATGATGGTAGTACTGCAATCATTAAGGTAGTACGTCACGGCCCGGTTATCATGGGCGAAAAGGCTTAGCGGGGTACTGTTAGATCATGGTAGTGCTGCCACCAGTGATCTTCTAGATTCTAGAAAAAGAATCGGGTCTTTTTTGCTTAATCAATTTATAATAATTGTTTTATTGGCAGATATAAAAGTTTGAGTTTGGTAAATTTTTGCTTAATGAATTTTATTTTTCAAGATGGGGTAATAAAAGCTTAATATTATATTATGTTACAAGGACGAAATACTACATTTTTCCTCCGTATGCCATACGATATTTTTTATCCGATTGTGGTTTTGTTCCGATTATGAAATGATTTAAAAATAAAGTAAACCAATACATTTCATCTTGCACGGTAATTTGTCGCTTTTAATGTTTGTCGGTTAACAATGAAACCTGTAATATGCGTATCTATGGATATAACAAATAATTACTTAAATTAATAACATCATTTGACGTTTTGTCAATCAGGCGATAGTTTTAAAACTTGAAAACACAAAAATGGAAATAGAAAATAATAGTGAAGATCTTATAGTAGGTACGCCATCTGATATTCAAGAAACTGCCAATGAAGTTATGTTACATTTGTTGCCACAAAAATCTAAGGAAATATATGAAAGAGCTTATAAAAAATTTATGGATTACCGGCAAGAAAAAAGTATACAGTCGTTCTCAGAATACGTTTTCTTAGTGTATCTGGCGGATTTATCGAAAACTGTGAAGTCATCTACTTTATAGTCGCAGTATTCCATGCTACGTGCCATGGTAAATGTTAAAAACAACATTGATATATCAAAATACATATGATTACGAGCATTATTGAAACGAAAAAGGGTTGGTTATTGTCCAAAGGAATCAAACTAACTAAAGAAGAGTGTCAAAAATTCCTTTGCCATGCTCCAGATGACAAATACTTAATGTTGAAGGTAAATATAACTATATAATTTTATTTTAAATTTCTTGCTAACAATTTTCTTAATTACAGGTTGCTTTTATTTTCGGAATTGTTAATAAAAATTCCCTATAATAAATCAAACAAACCGAGATCATTTACGGTGACGGAAGAATATCTAAAGTATTATAGAAATTATAAGTTGTTGGTATACACAAATTTGGCTCCATACCTCAGGAAATAGCGTCTTACCTAAAACTGCCAATGCTAAGCAAAATATTGGGAAGGCACCATTTTGGTAGCCTTCGCAAGCAAATAACGCCGCAGCCCAAAATTAGGATCATGCCCAAATTGTATCAAATTATGTAAATAATAAAGCACCCGGAATTTTTTTTTTATCATTGGCATGAAATCATAAGTAGTTAGCAATTCGATCAGCGATAAATTTATTTATTGAGTATTAGGTTTCACGAAAAAATATTTGTATTATTTCAGTTTTCCTCAGCCGCATTGTAGGACATAGGTTTTGGATATGATTACCTAACATGTTTCGCGAAGATTTTTGCTTCAATGCGAGGGTGCCTGAAACCTGAACTAGGGGCAAAATAAAAAAAAAACGTTTTTCTAATTGCTTTATTATTATTCTGTGTATAAAATATGTACCAGAGACAACTGGTTTAGAAACAAAAAATCATTAATAACTTTAACAAATAATACATTAATTAAAATCTTATTCACAAAAACAAAACGATACTACTACGATATATGTGGCAAAAAAAAACAAGTTTGCATTAACTTTAGAAACAAAATAAAATAACAAATTCCTTAAAAATACATTTTTAAAATACTTAATGCAATTGCAGTTTTCTATTACTGGAATTCATAAAAGTACACACCAATTTTTCCATTAAATTATCTCGATTTAACATTTTCGAAACGAGTTCCGTCTCGTCTCCTAACAATGAACAATAAACATCGCCCTTACCCTTAAGTACTTAAGAGTTATTGTTTTTTAATAAAAGCGTTATTACATTTTCTAGCCTATTTACTTACCTACGATATTTTGCTTCACCTTTTTTAAAATGATTGATGATGATTTGAAATCGAACATCTGCAGAACAATCACTTTTAATATTTACTTATATAATAAGAACAATAACAAAATAATCAAAAACCAAAATTTAAATCAGATCACTGCAGGCAGATAATTAAAATGCTAGACAAAATTGTCTACTTCCCCGCCAGAACAATTAACATTGGTCAGCATTCAGCAGCAACGAAACACGAAAGTACCCGTTGAAACGGGGATGATTAATGCGTGCGCAGCGTGTATAGTAAAGCGAGGTTGCCTCTGATTGCCGATGACTGCCAGTGATTGCCGATGACTGCCAGTAATTTTTTCAAATTTCATTCATTCATCATTACGATACGATGAAAAATATGCGTTCTTATTGGATTGGTCAGATCAAAATTAATTCCGATAAATGCCGAGGGCGATTGCCGATGACTGCCTGTGATTGCCGATGATTGCCTCTGATTGCCGATGACTGCCTAAACATTTGTACACCGACTGCCGTAGTGAAACACCCCTCGCGTATCGCAATCCGTCTTCCAATCGAGTTCAACATTGGAGAATAATATCATAACGGAGAATAAAAATAATAACACATCCTCAAAATCAAATTTACAGCACCCTGTTCTTGTTTAAAATTGTTCTAATTGTACATTTAATATAAATATTGTAAATAATTGAAAATAAAATAAACAGTTTGTTGAAAAAATTTTAGCGTCCGAAAAATATTTTTCGGCCTGGGACGAAAAGTGTTACCTAGCTACCAGCGCAATAGTCAATACCTTATTAAAAAGGTTGCCTTTTCGTACAAATATCTGATCTATCATCTATCTGTCATTTTTGGACACAATCGGATAAAAAAGCCTTTAGATCCGTACAACTTATCTGGTGCGCAAACAAAAGTTTAGTTTTATGGGTGAAAAAATACGCACGGCTCGCCAGTCAGCTCCCTTAGCGCCCAACAGGGATGAACATGCGTACAACTCTCTTGTTATTAGGCTTTCCTTCTTTATCGACATCATATAAATACACTCCAGAACCGGCTCGGCGTCATTTTGTTGTTACGTTTTCTAATCGTATGAGAAATGTAGATGCGCATACTGAGAAAAAAAATGCGAGCTGAGTTAAATTTTTAAAAGGAACGGTCAACTTAACCGTTGGTTTTGCTATTGAAAAGCAACCAAAATAAACTCGGTTATTGTGGATGTTTATTGTTTCGGATTTCTAGTTCTTGTGTATTACTTTAGTTAAGTAAATTGTGTTTTGTGCTATAAACAATGACTGGTACTGAATACTTTTTCAAATCCTTGGTGCTTGAAAATGTTGTTTTAGACGTACCCAAGTTTTTGGCAAACTGTTAAATGTTACCAACTAATGTTTGACCTGAAGGTAGGTACGCGATAACATCGAAGATTGCTGTTTTGTTTGTTTTTATTTTCGATTTGATAAGTTAAGTTTAACTAACTTGTTCTCTTGCCTGTCGAACTAAAAACACGACGACGAATCATTTTTAAACAAATTTTAGAAACTAAACATTAAAAGCGATTTTCTAAAATTATTTAGAAGATTATGATTTTCCCAGCCAGAAACTTTATTTCTTAAAAAATATCATTAAATTTGTATTTATTAAAATCAATAATTCGCAAATTTTCCCCTTACCCTGAAATAGTATATTACATAACAAGTGTTGAAAGTGGCAATTTTCAAACGAGGAGATATTTAGCACGAGGCGCCAGCCGAGTGCGGAAATTCTCCGAGTGTGAGAAAATCACTTTCACACGAGTAATGTACACAATTTTTCCTACGACCATACAAAATAATCAAAAAGAGTTTGTTTGGTTTTTAATAGTTTGTACACCATTGTGTTAAAAAAAATTGACAAAGTACAAACGCAATAAATGCAAAACAAATTTCAAGGCGGATTCCAACAGAAGCGTCTATATTAAAACAAAATAAAAACAATGCCTACTTACAAATTTTAACTTACCTAGATTTAAATAAAAATAATAACTTTTTCTCCTATTTGCTTACGCACATCATACCTAGTATCTATGTACAGTGAATAAATTTCGTTTCTGATTTTTTAGCTGCTTGCATTCTTTAAAAATAAAACAATAATATATCTAAATATACATACAAAAACAAAACACAAACACAAAACATAACCTCAACATTGTCTTGTTCTTAATGGCTCTGCTCCCTGGGGGAAATTTGCCAGCACATTAGGGGTGATCGTGATGTTGTCTGGTCTGTACCATATCACGACCACTGACTTTTCTTCTTTGCGTACATTGCGGTTTGGACTGCTTAATATGAGTCTCTGGATTTGTGTATTTGACCTTTTCTTAGCTGCTATTTTAAGGGTCAAGGGTTTAGTATTGACAATTACAACATAGGATAGGAGTGACATTTACTAAAAAGAAGGGATTTAGGGGTTTGTAGACAGTACAATCATTTACTGAGTAGAACCTAACTAGACACTTCACTAACTTATTTATTTATTTCTTTTTTTATTATAGTTTTATTTTATGATAATTAATGTACCGCATTATTAAACCTCTATATTATTGAAAGATAGAGATGGAGTTAAATATCGATAGCTTGCTAATTATAAAAGTTCTGTCTATATTCGATTTGTTTTGAATATTGCTAAAATAATTTTACGTACATAAAGCACTTTCACTTACACCAATATAATTAAACATCCGAAATAATGGCAAAATTATAAATCGGTATTTCCTAGGGTATTTTATTTCTGCTCTATAGCTGCCCCTTTTTTTTTCTGTGGTTCAACTCAGTTGACATAAACGCTTTATTTTTGTGTGAGTATAAAAATTGGCTGGAGGCTGAAAAGCTAGAGGCCATCGCAATCCTCGAACAGAACAGAACAGAACTTTTCTGTGAGTTGACATGTAAACATGAAACATGACAGTTGGTGGGTTGCCTGACATATTATTATTTTCCCTTTTTGATAATACTATTTTTATCATAAATAAGTACTCTTCGGTTCCCAAAAATAACGAAAAATTTGCAGTAATGCCCTATAGTGTACTTTACCCCACCCAGCACCCCAATTCACTCCACGTGTCCCGTAAGTTTGTTATGTTTAATAAATAGTTTTGTCGTCAAATTGACACCTGTTTAAATTTAATATCTTAGTGTGCTTGGTATTTCCACACTCGTGTTGAAATATTTTTTTACAACACGCGTGTGATATTTGGCACTTTCTAGCCAAGTTAACCGTGTTGTTATTGTCATTTTCGTAGGTGGTCGTAGGAAAATATTTCTTCGCAGGCCCTTGCCGCCCAATACAAAATGAAAATGAAAGAGAAATCTTTTCTCTTTAGTTTCAGCAGTGTGAGATTCTTTACCCCATTTTCGCAATAGGTATACTTAACTTTTTACAGTATCTGAACGGTCCAATGATAACGGGTCAAGTCTTTACGAATGGATCATCCTTTTTGTCAGAATCTTCATCAATAATTTCGCATGTCGATGGAATATCGTAACAATCAACAAAGTGGATTTAAATGTGGGGCAGAAGTTGAAAATATTCAAAGTGACAGGTACTTATTGCCTGCTTTAGTTCTTTTTGTTTAACGTTTTTTTTTAGCAAAAAAGAGAGAGAGAGAGAGAGAGAAAGAATACAGATGTCTGCTTGGACTGTTGCGTGTGAATCCATTAATGCAATCAATTGTAGGTATGTTAGAGACTTCTTCGCTGCTGCGCCAATAATTTTTATTTAAAAATATTTATTTCCGTAAATTGATATGTCTTAACGAAAGATAAAAATACGTAAAGGGCCAATTATTGTCGTTATGAATACGATCTATGCAATTGTTTTTCTTAAAGTTCAATAGCAAATTTGTTTTAATGCATCGGGCAAAAACTGACATTTAGTCGCGTTTATATGAATAATTCACCGGTTATAACACATTTCATTTTGTTTAAACACTTGACGCCCATATACCAGGGTGAATTTTGACCAACAGCCAGTCTGGAGTACCAGCGGCGTAGCGTGGTTGAAGGGGCGGAGGGGGCGGAGGGGGCGGAGGGGGCGGAAACTTCAAAGGTAAGGGCGTTTTTTTTATGGGGGTGAGGGGGTAAAAGAGGTCGAAAAAAAAACGAGCCGCAGGCGAAAATTTTGTGGGTGCCACGCCCTCTTTTCAATGAAGTTGCATGATTTTCAAGTAGGAAAAATATAAAATACAATATAAAATACACAAGATCCTCAAGGAAATCACAAAAAAATTAAACAAGTAAAAAAAAGTGCTTCGTTTTCATTTCATTTCATTATGGGTCCTGGGGGGGGGGGGGGTAATTACCCCTTTTATCTACGCCCTTGTTGAAAGGGCGCCTCACGGCTAATGCATAATTTCGTTTGTTTAGTAAATTGTGACCTGAGAAATAAAGTTTTTGGTTTGTCATACAGCAAAATAACTGAAAGAATACAAATTATTGGTCGTGGCAAAATATTTTTATTATAAATTAAATGAAGTAGTGAAAATAAAATAGAATCTCGAAATAGATAACAGGTTTATTTTATGTTTCTTTACTCTTAAAGTTATAAACAAATAAGAACCTAATTAAAACCTGGAACTGGAAACTACTGGGAGAGTGGGAAGTGGGCGCCGTTTGGGACAGGGCTCAAAGGGCGGGGGGGGGGCGGTCGCCCCCCCTGGCCCCCGGCACGCTACGCCACTGTGGAGTACGGCATATACTTATCCTGGAGCCCCTCTTGTAAAGTGTGAGTGAAAATCACAGTTTCGTTCCAGTGGCTTATTATTACTGGTGGTATAGCTAATTAGCTGCAAAATATACAGACAAGGTAAAGTAAGAAAATGCTTTAAAATATTTTTGCAAGATGTATCTGGAGGCACATTTTCAATACATCTCAAAATCTTTTTTTGTACAATAAATGCTTTGTTAAAATGAGCAGATGAGCCCCAGAACAGCAGCCCATACTGCAAGACCGACTGCACGAGTCCATAATAGACAAGCCCTATTATTCGCGCATCCACATTCACCCGTAACTGCCTAAACAAAAAACACATCGAACTAACCGGACCACACAATATCTCTACATGTCTTTCCCAGGTCAGCTTCTGATCTATGTAAAGTCCAAGGAATTTAACCACAGATGTACTATTTATTGACTTTCCATTAACCCTAATAAGAATATTATAGTCTACTGTTCCATTTTTGGGAAAAAACTGCATAAACAATGTCTTATCCGCGTTTAACATCCGCAAAAGCAAGGCCATTATTCAGTCCAACCAAGTCATCCAGGCAGTCAATTTGTATCGTCTGCATACGCGACAGCGCGACCTAGGCCACCACAGCACTCATTAAAGTTATTTATAAATATGATAAAAAAATAATGGTCCTAGTATAGACCCTTGCGGCACCCCTAGGTCACTCTGCCCTGTATGAGACTTCACCCCATTGATTACCACGGTATGTCTTCTGCCTCTGAGTTATGAGACTGCCCAGTCATAAGCTACCTAGGCCCCGCACTCCACTAGCATATAATTTATCCAATAGGATTGACTGTATCAAATGCACGACTCCAATCATAAAATAACCCGAGAGCGTCATAAATAAACTTAAGACAGTCTGAGATGGCTGTAGTAGTAGATTTACCTTGACGAAATCAATGTTGGCAATCTTTAATAATTTTATATTTTTTCAAAAAGCTAACTAATTGTTCAGCAAAGCAAAGCTCAACAATTTTTGAGATCTGGCTTTGCACACACATAGATCTATAATTTATCTTATCTTTTTTTTACCTTTTCTTAAATATAGGAATACATTTAGACTCTTTCATAAGTTGAGGGAATTCCCCGCTCATTTATAAGATAAGAGAGAGGGTAACATATCAGATCTTTGATTGCTCTCCAGGCCTTACCATGAATTTCGTCAATACCAGCTGCTGACTTACTTGTAGTTTTTTGAATTACATTTCGTACTTCTCCTGGCGGAACATCTCGAATAAAGAAGCTAGTTGGAGCAAGAGGAAATTGTGTAATTTTTATTTATGCAATGTTATAAGTTAATAAGTGATACTCTGAGAAAATTTTTAATATCGAGATATATTTTTAATAGGTTCTAATGTTTGATGTCAATGCTGAATAAATAAAAAATAAAAAATAATAAAGAAAATAAATATGTTACACCTTTCTCACACAATTTATTTCAATCAACAATAAATATTACTAACAAACTATTTTAGAAGTTTATTTTCGTCGTGTATCTCTTGTTAAAATTTTGGCTCGATTGATAACTGTAAATTCTTCCACTGATTTCCGATCTAGTCACCAGTTTAATGTCTTCCAAATATCTGTTAAAAGTTTCTACTTTGTAAATTGGATCGTTGTAAGTACGAAGTATCCTTTGAGCCCATGTTTGAGGTCTTGGAATGTCTCTTGTATAACCTAAAAAAAAAATACGAGACGTTTCCAAACAGCTGATAAAAGTACTGGGTGGGTCAACGACTAAGCGGAGTAATTAATGCCTTGAAGATATATACAGGGTGATTCAGGAGGAAATGGCAATATTTTAGGTACGTATTCGGGGACCAAAAATAAACATAAGATTTAAATATTTATTAAATTATCTACAACAAATAGGCTAGGTTTTATAGTTTTCAAAAATGCCACCGTTTACTTCCAAAGACAAGACAGCTCTCTGATATGAATAGCTCGGGTCGCTTTATGAATGGATGCGGGTATGCTTCTTATAGTTGCTGCTACATTTATTATTCCATCGAGTAATGCATCTCTAGTGTTTGCTTTACTTGAATATACTAATGATGTAAACCACCCCCCAAAGACAATAATCCAGAGGATTAATGTCTGGCGATCTAGCTGACCAATTATGCGGATGACTTCGACCAATCTTCCGGTTTGGAAAGTTATTGTTTAACAAATTTCGTACTTATAAACTGTAGTGTGCAGGGGCTCCATCGTGTAAATAGATGTTCTATCGTTCCGTTGACGACATATAAATTCGTACACTTCACCCATACTCCCATACATAACTCAATTACAACAAAAGTGGGTAAAACGGGTTTCTCATCTTGCTGTTTATACCTGGATAGAACACCAGTTATATACATAGCTGTAAATTATTGTATGTACGATTTTTTACCATAAGTAATAATGGTTATTTCTAAATATTTTTGTGTTTAAATTACAACCACGAAATAAGAAAATTATAAAATAATGCCAGGAAAACTACAAAAGTATGAAGCCAAAAAGGGTAAATTTATTAACAAACAACGAACAAAATACTAATCGTAATCTTCTTGGCATTGACAAAATAATACTTCTGGTGTAATCCGGAGTTAGCCCTTCCCAAATTTCTTCTATTTTATCAAATAACTCTATTTCATTCTGTGCATGGTTTAAAATTTATTTTGTACATTTTTTTACCATCAATCCCCAAACATTTTCAATTATTGGATTTAAATCAGGGCTTCTTGAGCACCAAGGCAGACATATTGCGTTGTTTTGTCTAAACCAGTTTCCTATATTTCTTGCAGTATACACAGGGCAGTTTTCCTGCTGAAATATAAAGTTATTTCCTTCAAAAACTATCGCGGCAGAAGGAAGAAAAACATTTTCCAAAATCTGAAGATATATATTACTGTTTAGTGTTCAACCAATATTCCACCTGCACCGTAAACCCTTATCCATGCCCACACCATAACGGAGAAACGTCCACTGGTTTGCTTTTTTTGAGTATACTTCTCATCATATCGGGAATTTGGTCGTCTATAGATATACTCGAATCCTTCCATTATATGTAGACTGAAAAGTTTTCTCATCGGAAAAGATAACATTTTGCCAAAAAAAAAAAGCATTTTCTGGTAAATATTGCATAGCAAACCCAATTATTTGTTCCTTATCACTATTTTTTTAAAACGGTTTGGATGCAGCTGCTCGATTTCTTAATTAGAAACATTGTCTTATTTGGCGTTGCGCAGTTCAAGATGAAGCAGGGAATCATGTTGTGTGCTTAGCGGATACTGCAGTTTCAAATGGATTTTGCCTTAAACACTCCACCAAATTTCGGTCTTTTCATTTGATGATTTTCTATTATTTAAACCAGACCCAATAGACCTTTTAAGTGTTTGATGATAGCGCCATTTTTTTACAATTCCTTGAACAGTACTTCTAGGTCTAGGTACTCTAAAATTATCAGCTATTTTTCCATAAGACAACCCTATTTCTAATAAACCTATTGTTCTTCCTTTTTTAATAATACTTAAATGAAGCATTTTTAAATCAAATAAGATAATGACAATACTTTGACAGATATCATGATAACAATTAACCCTTTACAAAGGTAATAAAGGTAAAAAAGTTGCATTTCAGTGTCGCAGTTTAGTGTACGAAGTTATCTGTCGTCAACTGTACATTAAGTGGAACATCTTCTAATAGGTTTTGCAAGTGATTCTGTAGAAAATTTAAGTATACTTGTCCTGTAAGATTACGAAAGATTATGAATAGACCGATTAATTGACTATCTAACATACCACACCACACATTAATGCTGATTTATGTTGAAAATTATCTTCTAGAGTAGCGTGAGGATTTTCATTAGACCATCGGTGTTTATTGTGAAGATTGTTAATACCTTCGAAAGTAAACTGTGCTTCATCAGTGATCAGTGAACAGAACATACTTATATAGTCTTCGATTTGCATTAATCAAATAGCAGAATTGTATCCTTAACGCAAAATCACCATCTTGCAAATGTTGAACTCGTTGTAAGTGACATGGGTATAAACAGTTAATGTGAATATATCTCCAGACAGACAATCGTGTAATTTGATCGGCAATTCGCCTTGTACCTACTTGTGCTTGAATCATTTTCGACGGCGTTAAGGATAGGCTCTTCTAGTTCAACATCAACTCACGACTCCCATTCGAATACAATTCTCGCACATGGAAACATACCAGATTCTCCAGCAGTAGTAAAAACGTGTTGAAAAACCCTCTATCTGGTACTGTCCGATTCTTATAAATGGGATTACTATTGCTAAGCAACAGTGCAAAGGCAGCAGAATACTTTTTAAAAACCTAACCTAGTTGTTATAAATAATTAAATAAAACTTTTAAATTTGAATATTGTTTACCCCTGTATTTCGGTAACGGCTGGGAATAGGACCTATATTTATAGGAACTTTATGTTTATTTTGGTTTCCCGAATACGTATCTAAAATATTGATATTTCCTCCTGAATCACCTTGTAGTAGTAGTAGTAGTAACATGTTTTATTTAGCAAAAAGCTTCAATTAAATATTTTTTAATACAATTGTTTAACACATTTTTATAGATTTATTTTTAATTTTTAAAACGCAACCTTCTTTTAAGAAAAATAGACAGAAAAATTAAACATTTTGTAAATTGTATCAAATATTACGTATCATTTTGTTTTTTACTTAAATGTAATTTTAAACAGTTTTAATGATTTTTGAGATTTAATAGAGATTTCCAAATTATTATATTCTATCAAACCTTTATAAAAAATAGATTTAAAAGCTAATGTTTTAGACACTATCCACATAAAATTTTTGATTAGTTCTTGTTTTATAGTTATGATGGTCATAATTAAAAGAACAAAAAAATTTTAAACAATCAGGCAATAAATTATTTTTAATGTTATGTATAAAGATACATGTACATTTTTCAACATAAAATTATTTTTTGGATATTTATTTTGTCACAATTTAAAATAATCTGCATTGCCTTATTTTGTAAAATTTGTAATTTATCAATTTTTAAACCATTTATAAACGTTTTCGCGAATACCATTCTGATACAATTTACTCAATAATCTTGCCCTGTCAATTGTTTCGAATGAATTATACATTCATTACACCATTGATCCTTAAGATCTATTTTATTTTTCATCCAGATGGGTCGTCATGTTATCAACACATAGCGGAATTTGATATGAGACATCTGACCAATGATATATAGACTTAATAATTACCAATGTTAGTTTTTGCTAACTTACAGTAATATACAGGGTGACCAGTAAAGTCCGCATCATATGGGATTTTTTTTTATTAATAACTTTATTCGAAATTTGACTTTGGCTCAAGTTCTGTTTCGATCGAGATGAAAATTAAGCAAAAAAATAGTAGTCACGTGATTCGCATTATCTGTCAAATATTAATTTTTTCCAAAAAATAATTCAAAAGTGGGGTTATTTCTAAAAGTATCGAAGAAAGTTATTAAAAAAAGTTTTCTTAAATGCAGTTTCTAGCCCACATGCAAAATTTTAGCTGCATAAGATAATTTTGATTTTTTACCCATATTTTGTAAATTGCACCACTTTTGCAAAATAAGACTCAACGCAGCCTACATAAAATTTCTTAGTTTTGACAATGCTTTATTTTAGATACATTTTCTTTAAAGTAGCGCCATATTAAATGTGCGTTTTTCTACAAAATCAAAATTGGGCTATTAAAGTTTTATCGCATGTGATGCAAAGTGTATTTGTTTTTGACCCTGTATAAGGTAACTTCATAAAATAGGTATTTTTGAAAACGTAGTTTGTGTTTGAAAGTAATACACCTTAATATTAAGACAAAAAAGAACACAGTGTCATCAGTAAAGTGTTCATTAAGTGGAAAATAAATTTTGGTTGGGGGTAAAAAATCAAAATTATCTTATGCAGCTGAAATTTTGCATGTGGGCTAGAAACTGCATGCAAATAACCCCACTTTTGAATTATTTTTTGGAAAAAATTAAAATTTGACAGATAATGCGAATCACTTGACTACTATTTTTTTGCTTAATTTTCATCTCGATCGAAGCAAAACTTGATGCCAAAGTCAAATTTCGAATAAAGCTATTAATTAAAAAAAAATCCCATCTGATGCGGACTTTACTGGTCACACTGTATTAAATATAACAGAAGCATTTGTAGCGGTGTGCGGAACAGGCCAATTTAAAAAAGGATTATGGTTTTTTCGATAACCTAAATAAGTTATAATTATGGTTGAAGTTGCTGTAGAAAAATTCTAATTCTCCCGTGGTGCAAGCATTAGTTTCTAGGTTTGATTCCCGGCAGAGGCATGAAACTTTGTTATTTTTAAAAACGTTTTGTACAGCATTGGATATTACATCCTGCATATTATTATGGTCTAGTGTATTATACATATTAAACAGTATATCTAACCTTTTCTACGATTCTCGATGTATGATAGTACGTCATCGTAGTAGCTACGGCGGTAGTCATAAAGGCATTTGTATTGTAGGTATCGTGGTCTGAAAATATTTAAAAAAATAGTTTATTCACTACCTACTCCTCTCAAGCGCGGTCCTACGGGGGGGGGGGGGGGTACTGGGGGTAATTACCCCCCCCCCCCCAAGAGACCAGGTTGAGGACGCAAAAACTAAAAATAATATGTCCAAAAAACTATAAATATTTATTATTTTTAAATAAAAAACAAAACCAATAAATTTGAAAAAACATTTTTTATATAAAAATATCAACATCTTAATATTATAAGATATATTCTATTATAATAATAGTCCGTCGATATAATATCGCGAAAATGTTGGTAAACCGGACCGAAAATGTCCGGTTTTCTAATGACTTAATAAAAATGTTAAAAGCAGCGGCATCCAATGCAAAATACACTCATGGACAAAATTATCGAATATTTTTTGTAATCATTATTATTTCAAAATAAATTTAAATAATCGCCGTAAACTTACATGTGCTGATATTAGTTATCTAGTAGGCTGATTACTCACTTGTTTTAACATATTTTGACGTTTAATTAACATTAATGGCGCACATTACTGTCTCTTGTGCATAAAAACATCAGTATGCCACCAGTTACACACTGCAATGAAGTTGAAGCGGTGCAAATTGTAACTCTATATAACGAAGGATATAAACAAAAGGATATCGCACAACGTCTCAGGAGAGGTCAATCTACAGTATCGAATATTTTAAAAAGGTATGAAGAGACTGGAACTTTCGTACGTATACCTGGTCAAGGGCGCAAGAGGTGTACAACAGCAATTGACGATCGATTTTTGAGACTTAATTCTACACGAAATCGCACATTGACATCGACGCATCTCAAAAATGACTTACTAATGTAAGACAAGTTAATGTAAGTTCAAAAACAGTTAGGCGAAGATTAAAAGAAGCAGGTTTAAAGCCAAGACGGCCCGGCCCGCCAAAGTTCCACGTCTTCTCCAAAATCACAAAGCCCGACGATTAGAATTTGCTAGAAGACATATTCAGTGGGATATCGAGAATTGGAAAAATGTTCTCTTTACGGATAAGACTAGAATTCAGTTATGGAAGCCAGATGGACGAAACCACGTCTACAGAAGAGTTGGAGAACGGTATGCTGTCTGCAATCTCATAGAGACCGTCTCATAGAGACCGTTAGTTTTGGCGGTGGCGGTATAATGCTCTGGGGCGGTATTTCTTGGGAGGGACGCACCGAACTCGTGGAAGTGATTGGACGAATGACAAGTGACTTGTATATTGAAAACATCCTGCAAGATCATGTCTTGACTTATGTCGGCCATATTGGATATGAAGGATTCATATTAATGCACGATAATGCTCGACCGCATGCAGCTAACATAGTGACTAATTACCTTGATGCGGTCCAAATTCAAAGATTAGATTGGCCACCATATAGCCCCGACTTAAATCCAATAGAACATACATGGGACTATCTTAAACGCAGCATACGACGAAGAAATCCCGTTCCAAGTACAATAGACCAGCTTCGGATTGCTGCACAAGAAGAGTGGAATGCAATTCCTCAAGAATATATCCAGAACCTTCTTAGCAGCATGCCGAGAAGAATGGAAGCAGTAATTAGAGCTCGAGGGGGAAATACTCGTTACTAACTGTGCTCTAATTTTAATCAAAAGACTTGTAATTGTCCTCCAATTAGTATTTAAATATGATGTAAATATCCTTAATTTTCATAACATTTAGCATTAATTTTTTTTTCACGATTTCCTTCTAATAAAAACTTAAGATTGTTCACTAAAATATTTTAAAGTAAACAGTTTCTCGTAAATGATAGTATTTAAATGACTTGATTCATCGGAATTTATTTTTTCAAAAAGAAATTATGAAAAATTAAAAATATTCGATAATTTTGTCCATGAGTGTATATTAAAAAACTATTGTAATTTTTTTTTTAGCTTTATTTTCATGTTCTGATTTCTTTATTATACATATACATTTAAGTTTTGTTTTATTTTAGTGTTTTGACTTATGTTACAATATTGAAACTTACTACATCAGTGGCGTATTTACGAGGGGGCTCGGGCCCCCCCCCCCCCCCTCAGATATGTATAGTACAATTGTATAAACAAAGTTCATCTGTCACGGATAATGCCTTTAAAGCTTTTAAAACTTGTTTATTTTGTCGCCCTTTCAAATTTCTTTTAAATTAAAAGAGTGTTTTAAAGTCTTTCATATCGCCGCAGATTAAGCTTTACGGTTATTTTACCCAAAAAAGAGCGTGGCACCCAAAAAATTTTCGCCTGCGGCGCAATTCCTTAAAAGTACCCCCCCCCCCCAGAAAGACGTTCTAGGACCGCCGTTGACTCCTCTTAAATATTAAAAAGACGTTTCCAATAAAACACTAAAAAATATCAGAACAATACAAATGAAATAATAATAATAATTATTATTATAATAAATCGTCTTTTATTCAAAAATATGATCAATATTACAAATTTGCAATAATTGGTACAATTTAGGAATAGCTGGTCAATAGCAAGATTTAGCTGGATCAGCAATTCTTGCATCGAACTATTGTCGGCGATGTAAATATACAGTGTCCGCAAGAAAGTCCGCATCAAATGGGATTTTTTTTTATTATTAGGTTTAGGTAAAAATTGAAAAAGCAGTTAGTTTTTGCTTACCTAAAAACCAAAAATGACGTATACTGAAGCAGCTGCAGGACTTGCGTTACCCGTCAAATTTGACATTTTTAATAAAATACTATTGAAAAATGCCCTTATTTATTAAAATATCAAAAAACTTTATTCGAGAAAGTTGTTTATTTAGGCATTTTTAGCTTATGTACGAAATTTTGACAGTTTAATACAATTTTTATTTTTTGCCAGGTTCTTGAAAATTTTGATCAACCCTCGTAGATTAACTTTTATACATCGATGTAAAACCATTTGCCTTTACTTCATTTATAATCTTAATGCAATTTTGTGTAAAATTATTGTTTCCAATTATTTATTTTGCTTCAAAAACTGAAATTGTTATTGATCAGTATGTAATGTTTGATGCAAAGTTTATCTAATTACATCAGTTTTGCCAAAACCGACTCATTTTTCTTAAGTTAGTAGTAGGAAGCTTTCGTTGAAATTTTACTTAATTAATATTGGATCAAAAAGAATAAATATTGCATCGCCTACTTGTAAACTATATTTTTGTTGAATAAAATGTTTCGAGCGATTAATATTTATTCTTTTTGATCTAATATTAATTAAGTAAAATTTCAACGAAAGCTTTCTATTACTAACTTTAAAACAATAAGAAACGTCGGTTTTAGCAAAACTGATGTAATTAGATAAACTTTGCATCAAACATTACATACTGATCAATAACAATTTCAGTTTTTGAAGCAAAATAAATAATTGGAAACAAAAATTTTACACAAAATTGCATTAAGATTATAAATGAAGTAAAGGCAAATAGTTTTACATCGATGTATAAAAGTTAATCTACGAGGGTTGATCAAAATTTTCAAGAACCTGGCAAAAAATAAAAATTGTATTACACTGTCAAAATTTCGTACAGAGGCTAAAAATGCCTAAATAAACAACTTTCTTGAATAAAGTTTTTCGATATTTTAATAAATAAGGGCATTTTTCAAAGTATTTTATTAAAAATGTCAAATTTGACAGGTAACGCAAGTCGTGCAGCTGCTTCAGTATACATCATTTTTGGTTTTTAGGTAAGCAAAAACTAACTGCTTTTTCAATTTTTACCTATACCTAACAATTAAAAAAAATCCCATTTGATGCGAACTTTCTTGCGTACACTGTATATGAAAGAAACAAATAATAATAATAATAATAATAAAATAAAAATAGATAAACAATGAACTTAAATAACAAAATTATATAAAACACAGTTAAGCGCTTTCTCTACAATTAGAAAAGCAGAACAGCGTCCCCGAAAACGAATTGTATCCGTTAGAACCTATAATCCACAAGTCGTTTGGTGGGGGTTCGTAGCAATCGCCGCTCGCAGTAGTATTAGCTTTAATGTATTTGTTGTGCAGGTCACATTGTTATTCGAAGTCTTCTAACTGTCCTGTCTGAATTTGAATTCTATTGATCGTACCACTATACCTGTTTCAATTAATTTATTTTTACTTTGTATTTAAGTTGTTTTAAACTTTGCATGTCAGATAAAGCAATAGAAGATTCTTATTTCGCAGAACCCAACTTTCGCGTAAAAATTTAGCAAGTAATTTAAACTAGCCCACGGACTTTTAGACATTTTAAATCACGAAAAACAATTAAAGAAAAAAAATCAAAAAAAGCCGGCCACTCACGTTCCGGTAGACCTGTGCAGGTACACCTGTGCAGTTGATACTGTGCAGGTATACCGGAGACCTGAAAAATCCACACACGCTACGGTCAAATTGTAGATTTTATTTAGTTTCATGATGTTGGCATCGAAAGATGACGACGCATTGGCAGTTCTGGGCCTCTTGTTAGTTATAAATAAACGTGCGAAACCCAAAAAAAAAACGGGAAAAATGGTGCAAAGTTTGGTTATTAAAGCGAAAAAGTCATATTGATTTATTGAACGAGTTGAAATTTGAAGCCAAAGATTTCCAAAACTATTTACGAATGGACAAGGAAACAGTAATGAGAAATTGCATTTCACCTCATCAGAGATTAAGTGTAACTTTAAGATTCCTAGCCACAGGAAGAAGTTATGAAACCATGAAATACTCTGCAGTTATGCTCAAGCTCTTGGTACAATAATTCCTGAAAATTGCTATTTTTCAACAACTCGTAACTAAACAACTACACCTTTCCCATTTGTAGGTCATTACGCGTCAAAAGGATTTCAGAAAGCGTTAAATGTATTTCAGAATAGTCGAATGTAGTTCAGAAAGCATCAAATGTACTTCGTAATTGTCAAATGTAGTTCAAAAACAGTCAAATGTACTTCAGAATAGTCAAAAGTACTTCAGAAAGCATCAAATGTATTTCAGTATAGTCAAATGTAGATTAGAAAGCATTAAATGTATTTCAGGAGAGTCAAATGTAGTTCAGAAAGCATCAAATGTATTTCAGAGAGCATCAAATATATTTCGGAAATTATCAAATGTATTTCGGAAAGTATCAAATTTAATGTATTTCGGAAAGCGTCTAATATAATATATTTCGGAACAGTAAAACGTATTTCAGAAATGTTTTAAAAGTTAAAAATAAATACATTTATTTTGTTTTACGCAGGTATTTAATTGCGTATAATTCACGCTGGAACACCCTGAATATTTACAAATACCGCTTTATGAAATACTTTTGAATATTCTAAAATACATTTGACACTTTCTGAAATACATTTGATGCTTTCTAAAATACATTTGACTATTCTAAAATACATTTGATGCTTTCTGAAATACATTTATTGCTTTCTGAACTACATTTAATGCTTTCTGAAATACATTTGGCTATTCTAAAGTACATTTGACTGTTTCTAATCTACATTTGACTATACTGAAATACATTTGACGGTTTCTAATCTACATTTTACTATACTGAAATACATTTGACGGTTTCCAATCTACATTTGACTATATTGAAATACATTTGACTATATTGAAATACATTTGACGCTCTCGGAACTGCATTTGACTATACTGAAATACATTCGACGCTTTCTGAAATACATTTGGAAAAGGTGTAGTTAACTAATCCTAGCTTACTATTTAAATATATATTACACAAACAAGTGGTTCCAGTACAAAATTATGATAGAGAACTGAGACCTGTGCAGGCTAGTCGGCACACACATTCCGGTCCAACGTACGACAGCAGTCTGTCGTAGGTCGACCGAATCGATTTTCGATACTGCTCCGGTCAGAGAACTACTTGGTAGGTAGTTTTCTGGCTCCGGTCGCCTGCACAGGTCCTTTGAACTGCACAGGTTTTCTCACACACACGTTCCGGTAGACCTGCACAGGTCTACCTCACAGGTCTACCAGAACGTGAGTGGCCGAAGAGACTAAAACAATAGCTTCGTCGGACTTTCCGCTTTTTATTGATAAAATAATAATAGTAAATAATAATAAATGTACTGGTAGTACCGTCATGAAAGTCCTCATTCCGTTAAACGTTTAATGCAACCCGTATGTGTGTGTGAGGGGAGGGGGGGAGGTGTCCTGTCCTCCCCCCTCTAGGGTGCGCCAATGGAAAAGGTTGTAATACTAGTTGCAGAATCTCATGAGCAGAAAATATTTATAGATTTTACCTTATTAGGTGTTGAATAATAAATTAATATTCTCACGGATGCATTTAATGTGGGTAAATCTAATTTCATTTTCACCAATTTATTTTACGTTTCTAATAAATAAAAGCAGAAGAAAATAAGCCCTGAGAAACCGCAATAACTAAATTATACATGTCAAAAGTTAGTTTATTATTCAAACAATAAAGTTTTTATGGGGTCGTTATAAATCCTTTAATTTCAGCTTGTTGGACTTTGTGTCCTATTTACATTTGATTAGATAACAGTATTTTATTAAATTTAAGATCCGGATTGGTCCTTGATCCAAAGTTAAGACCCTTTATTGCAGTAGAAATTAACAATGTTAAGAGTCTACCATTGCTAATGCGGAATATTTAAAATTATTTTTTTCTCAATTTATTAAGCCGTATTTCTCAAATTATTAAGCGTATCTCTTACTCGAGATTTCCATGTACCGGGTGGTCAAATAAGCGAGGACGTCGGCTTTACCTCGGAAACCATTAATCGTACAACTTTCGGAAATATTTTTTTATGAGTAAAGTGGTCAAGAAAAATTGCTGGAAATTACTTTTAAGTTCCTCATTTCGCCGCAAGGGGGCACAATTAAAAATTTTTTTTTTAAATTCTAAATTTCTCCGAAAATTCCCATATTAAGGTATAACTCTGATTACATCATTGGAAAGCTTAGACAATTCTGCATCATTTTGGTTTAAGGCTCCTTGGCGTACCGACCTTGATAAGAGTGGGAGAAGCTATTGAAAGTGTAAACATTAAAATCGCTGTAACTTCTAAACGACTTATCCGATTTTACTAAATTTAAGCTTGTTTGGAAGGGGAAAATAAGCATCTTCAATCGTCGTATCCAGCAGTACACGATAGTGTTTAATAAAATTGCTAGAGGGCGCAATTTGTAATAATAACAGTTTTTTTGATTTTATTCCGAAAATTCAAACCATACGGTATAACTATGACATCATAATCGAAAAGTAGATGAAATTTGCAAGAAAAGATGTGAAGACCGCAGTTCGATATCTTTGTTCGTTTCAGAGTTATTGCCAAAACAATCATTTTTAGTACAAATTGCGCCCTCTAGCCATTTTATTAGAAACTATCGTGTACCATTAGATACGAAAATTGAAGGTACTTCCAAATAAGCTTAAATTTAGTAAAATCGGATAAGTCGTTTAGAAGTTACAGCGATTTTAATTTTTACACTTTCAATAGCTTCTCCCACTCTTATCAAGGTCGGTACGCCAAAGAGCCTTAAACCAAAAAGATGCAGAATTGTCTAAGCTTTCCAATGATGTAATCAGAGTTATACCTTAATATGGGAATTTTCGGAGAAATTTAGAATTTAAAAATAACAATTTTTAATTGTGCCCCCTTGCGGCGAAATGAGGAACTTAAAAGTAATTTCCAGCAATTTCTCTTGACCACTTTACTCATAAAAAAATCTTTCCGAAAGTTGTACGATTAATGGTTTCCGAGATAAAGCCGACGTCCTCGCTTATTTGACCACCCGGTACGCACAAGACTTTGTAGCATCCTGTATAGGTGGGGAATGGGTGAAAATAAAACATATAATTATCCTTTTTTGTTTATTTATAGGAACCAGTTATGTAAGTCAAAAATGTACGTTTTGTTTAAATTTGTTATTCATACGAATATTTTTAATTTCAGCCCTGCAGGTACCCAAATCAAAAATACACGAAGTAAAGGTCTCTCGAAAATTCTACAAAACTATTGCGGCAGTATACCTTTAAAATAATACCTATATTAAAATTATTAATATAATAATATATTATACTCTATTTTTGTGGCATAGTTCTAAAAGGGCGGACGTCAAAAATGGTATCCAAGTGAAAGGTTTTTACCCCTCTAACCTATAACCATATTTTTTTTGAGATTTTTGCAACAATTCCATTTCGAAGCTTATAAACTATATTGACGTGGAACATTTGACAAGCTCTTGTATTTGACACTCCGCGCACTAAAAATTATATAAAAAATAGTGACCTCTATCATTTCACACCCCACTTATTGACGGGATACGAATAAAACACATAGACATATACAGTGTGACCAGTAAAGTCCGCATCATATGGGATTTTTTTATTAACAGCTTTATTCGAAATTTGACTTTGGCATCAAGTTCTGCTTCGATCGAATTGAAAATTAAGCAAAAAAATAGTAGTCACGTGATTCGCATTATTTGTCAAATTTTAGTTTTTTCCAAAAAATAATTCAAAAGTAGGGTTATTTCTGAAAATATCGAAAAAAGTTATTGAAAAAAGTTTTTTTAAATGCAGTTTCTAGCCCACATGCAAAATTTCAGCTGCATAAGATAATTTTGATTTTTTACCCACCACTAAAATTTATTTTCCACTTAATGAACACTTTACTGATGACACTGTGTTCTTTTTTGTCTTAATATTAAGGTGTATTACTTTCAGACACAAACTACGTTTTCAAAAATACTTATTTTATGAAGTTACCTTATACAGGGTCAAAAACAAATAAACTTTGCATCACATGCGACCAAATTTTAATAGTCCAATTTTGATTTTGTAGAAAAACACACATTTAATATGGCGCTACTTTAAAGAAAATGTATCTGAAATAAAGCATTGTCAAAACTAAGAAGTTTTATGTAGGTTGCGTTGAGTCTTATTTTGCAAAAGTGGTGCAATTTACAAAATATGGGTAAAAAATCAAAATTATCTTATGCAGCTAAAATTTTGCATGTGGGCTAGAAACTGCATTTAAAAAACTTTTTTTAATATTTTCAGAAATAACCCTACTTTTAAATTATTTTTTGGAAAAAATTAAAATTTGACAGATAATTCCAAACACGTTTTTTTGCTTAATTTTCATCTCGATCGAAGCAGAACTTGATGCCAAAGTCAAATTTCGAATACAGTTATTAATTTTTAAAATCCCATATGATGCGGACTTAACTGGTCACACTGTATACCTTTAGTTTCGTACAGCTTATTTCGCGCGCGAACACATGTTTTATGGGTGAAATAGTTATTTATGTATCAAGGGTACTAAGTAGATGATTATGCCCTGAGGGCGACAGTCTTACAAAGCCGAGGGCCTCTGGCCCGAGGGTTCGTAAGTCTCCCGAGCGTATATATCTATTAGTACCCGTGGTGCATACAAAATTTTATGTCATACCAGTTCGTTTTGAATAATAAATATTTTTTTAAAATTTTATTTGATTTACCAATTTTTTATTTTTACCTGCGACATTACCTTGACATTATTAAAATGTTTAATGTGTCAAAGTCAAAAATCAAAAATGGAACAAGATGCGCACTTAATGCAACACTTAATGTCCGCGCGGGCCATAATGTGTACTTTATGCCCGCACAGGCATAAAGTAATCCATTATGTAGATGGTATCTAAGGTATAAAAACACACTAATGTACTGGTATGACATAATAGTATATTAAAGTACACGTTTCATAAGAAGCGGTTTTAGCGCACGCGTCTATTTTAAAAAACGAGCCACAAAGTGGCGCGTTTTTTTATTGACACGTGCGCTAAAACGCCTTATGAAACATGTGCTTTATACATTTTTTTTCTATTTCACCTTTTATAATCAAGAAAAATACATTTTAAAAAGAAAATAAATCCTTCAAATTTTGTAAATTTTTATGTCTAAATTTTATGTTGGTAATACTATTTTTAATCATAGTAGCCTCTGGACAACAAAAATTATTTTGCAAACTGTCATTTTTTGATTTATTGATATTACACACTGCAAGCTTGTAGTAAGCCGTGCATTTTAAATTTTAAAGCTGTCTATTTTCCTATTCGTTAAATAATAATTTTGCAATGCGCATGAGCAAGGCCATAAATTTGTTATTTTCCTGATTATTATTTGCTGATCTGAAGGTGAATCGTACCCAAACTTCTCTAATGATTATGCCCATTCAAAAATGACGTTAGCCCTTCTAAAATCAAGCCACAAATTTAAAGAAACTAATAAAGAATGCTAGAATATCTCCTATTAATATAATTTTTTCCGTGGTGCAATTGAAACTTTCCACTAAACCTAGTTTCTTCAACCAATTTCTTATCCTCCAGGTTAATTTTCCACGTTTCGATTTTGTTTGAGTGTTTGTTGTACGTCCTCAGGGCCCTTTCTGCCCACGTTTGAGCGACTGGGATGTCTCGGGAGACTCCGCGGCTCCTTTTATCCAGATAGTCTATGACGTCATCGTAATAGTTCTTCCTGTAGTCCGTGAGGTACTTGTAGGGCAGGAATTTGGGCCTGAAATAAATAAGGATCATTAACAAAAATCTCAAGTTCTGGAAAAAAGTTAGCCCAATTTAAAATTTTCTTTAAGGATCGAAAAGTACTGGCATAACTGTTTTATGTTCCAGGGACATGTAGGTCATGTTCTCACTTCAAATTCAAGGAATCTTATTACTTGTCTTATAATAGTTAACTATCATTAGATTGTATAATCTTTTATGATAAAATAGTTATGTATATGGAAATGGCTGGGTTTATTTTAAATATGTGTATCTACACTGAAATAAATAGTTTGCTTATTAGTAGAAGTAACCTACTTCTAGGAATAGGGATTTTGCATTCCAGAATAACAGATTTGCTAGATCTTTAGAGAGTATAGACACCTGCGCTTACAGGAACAGCAGTTTTTGTTTTTTGGATTTTTTTTTCAATTCTAATTTCAATTCCTTTTGATGATTGGCGAAATCATCACTTTGGGAACAAATAATGGATGATTGGAAGGTACCTATGGTCCAAATCAGTTGGCACGTAGGAGTCCCGATTTCACAATTATCCGCTTTCATGTATGGTAATATCTGAAGCCACATGTGTATAAAACCAATTTCAATATTAACTTAGATCTCTTAAAAAAAAATAAGAGTAGTTATTGCAAATATCCCAATACAGCAAGTTAGGAACTGCTATCGAGAATTCAGATGTCGAGTTGAGCTATGCGCTAACTCGGTGGTACCACGTTTGAATAAAAGTTTTATAATTAATGAGAGAATGAATTGAAGAAATATGACATGTAATAATAAAAATACTTTAAAAGTAGGCAATTAAAAAATGGCTTTCTTACAATAAAATCGTTACTAGGTCAGATATAAAATCATATTCGAAGTAAGAAAGCCACAACAGTTGTTTGTTTTTACGTAAATTTGTTTTAAAACGAAATCCTAAAAAGTGAAAATGTTGTTTTTGACGAACCCTGTATAGTAATCGCCAATCTGATATTATAAATTGTAGTTTTAGCAAAAGCATACGTTTTTATAAAGAATGACTTTTTCTTCTATATCTACTAATAAAAAAGTGTTTCCTCTTCCAAACTCTATCCGTGGACACACTGTATACTATTATATTAAATTGTAAAGTGACTGACTGATTGACTGATTTGTTATTGATGTTATAACGTAGGCGTTCACGAAGAAGAGTACAGGGTGTTATTTAAATATGTGGCCAAACTCCAAGGGGTGCTTCATTAAGGCCCAAATTATTAATATCCTGTTAACACTAACTGTAAGATAACTTCTAAGGATACCATTGTTGGAACAATTGTTCCATAGAAGTTATGTGGCTGTTAGCACTAACAGGACATTAATAATTTGGGCCTAAGTGATTCTAAGAAGAAAAGTTCATATAAACGTGGGTCCGAAAATGCATAGTTTTTACGATACAGGGTGTCAAACGTTTTAAAAAAAATCGGATGTTCGTAAATATCTCAATACTCTTTTATTCGATTTTGTTGAAATTTGGCAATTCTGTTTGTAATAACAAGAGGATAATTTAACCTCAATTAGATTAAAATTATTAAGTCCAGTGGCGTCCCGGAAGACAGTACAACTAATATTTTTGACAAAAAATTGCGCGCCACTGACTTTTTAAAATTATGTATAAGCAACTACAAATACAACTATTTTATTTCTTGAGTTTTTTTCATATCTTGCTTTGTTTTCGAGAAAAAAAAATAAAAACCACTTTATTGCATGTCCCCGGGACAATAGGAGTAAAAAAAGTAAACTACTTACCAAACTATTAAACAATTAAAATCACACGAAAGTCCACTTTTGAATTTTTTCGCACAAATAAAAACTGTTTTCGATAAAAGAAATTAACATAAAATAATTTCTAATAATAATTTTTTTTTAAGTTATATCGTAAAAAAAACTATGCATTTTTGGACCCATGTTTATATGAACTTTTCTTTTTAAAATCACTTAAAGAAGCACCCCTTGGAGTTTGGCCACTTACTTAAATAACACACTGTATTTCTTGAGTAATGCTGTCGGACAGTCGCGTTTATTACTTTTTTTTGGTCTGCTTTTGTATTTGATATAGCGAAATGACCCAAATAAATATATATGCATAAAAAATCGGTATTTATCCCGGTATTTTCGAGACTGGTTTTCCTTCCGGGAACCCAGGATACCGGTATTGACATCCCTAGTATGGAGTTGGTTAAATAGTATGTATAGTACCTATCTTTTAAATTCATTGTAAGACGATAAAACGTAGGATTTAGGTAAAAGCGTACAAGTTAGGGCGGGACTTATCACACTACTGTTTAAATACAAATTAAAAAATTTGTACTTACCTTTTAATATGATAACATCTAACTTATATCTAACTTACCTAAATCCTACTATTTTCAATTTTGTGAAATCTTAAAATAATTAATGCACACACGTATCGCGGTTAGCTGTAAAAACATCGACATTATTAATGTTTTAATTTAGAAAGCAATTGGATGGAAATTCCGCTATTTTTCATTTTCGTTTACTAAAAAAAGCTGCAGGCCAATGCCAAATTGTAATCGCCGAACAACATTTAAAAACCGTAAAACCCATAGACTTTTTATAAAATAGAGTAAGCCATTCATTCGTAAATAGAGTCAACTTTTTCTAAAAACGAAGCGTTTCGACATTTGACAGCTACAATACATGTGACATTAACAGCTGATACGGAAAGTTTTTCCATTTTTATCTAAATGAACGACAACAAATAGTGGAGTGCGGTGGCCAATCATTTGTGCCATTAGATGCTATATCGGGTGTACCACAAGGGTCCGTTTTGGGTCCTTTAATGTTTATAATATTTATTAATTATATAGTTAATAATCTTGACAGTGATGGTCTTCTTTATGCCGATGACAAGAAAATCTATGCTCGTATTGGTAACCTGGGCAGACTGTGAAAAACTTCAATTGTCCATTGACATGATATATAGATGGTGTATTCAAAATAAATTGCGACATGCCCCCTTGTGTATGATTACAAAATTAATAACATTACAGTGGACAGAGCTGAGACTTTTCGCGACGTGTGACATGCATCACAAGTGTCTGCTCTTAAATTATAACGACAGAAGTAATTCGAGTTGTTATTTGGAGGCAAATCTGTGACATAATTTTTTACTGTACGTGTTTTAGAGAGAGTTAGAAATTAAAGCGTGATCGTATACACGTGTTGAACCCCGTTCAAGACGTCAAAAATCCGCCATTACCTCAGAAATTATTGAGCCTAATAATGAATAAAAATTAAGCAATTACTTGACGCAATTACTTTTTAGTAAAAGCAATTGCTTGACTACCAAATGCTACAAGTAAAGGCAATTGCTAGATCTGGATATGAATAAAATTTTGAAGCAATTGCTGTTTCTTACACCTCTGTAGCAAATGCTTATGCAACACAAGTTTAGACGTGGCTTATCCACTTGTTCAGATTATAGATTTCATGTTCAGTTTGGTGCCTAATTTGCAAAAGAGTTGACGTACACAACAACGTTGGTCTATTTATTTAGTACAATAGTAATCTGTTACGTTTTTGTGGAAAATAGGAAACTTATATTTGTGATATGGCGGATTTCAGTGAAAATGAGGAAAGTGATAGTAGTGATGAAGAAATTAAAGACAAGCAATTGATATTCGTTCACAAATTGAAGGAACATAAAAAAAATCTCTCTGACCACAACCGTTTAGCTTCCACAACACCTTCAGCACTTGTAGGAAATTTAATAAAAATATTGGCCTTTTCCAAAACTGCATTCATTACAGAAGTGTATCTCTTACAGACAGTAGTTTGGTGAACACCGAGTTCTCCACATACATAGTTTTGAAAGCCCGGATCCGACAATTTCCGCAGAAAGACTTTAATCTTATTTAAAGGCGACAGTGCACCCCCTCGCCTTTTACCAGTATCAGTCAAAAAATAATTTGTCAACCACTCAACATTTTCGCAGTCAAATCGATATAGCTTTCTGAAATCATCATATCTGCAATTTTTACTTACACTGTAGATTTTTCTTTTACGGACGTTCATATAATGGAAGACACAAATTAAGAGCGACGCACGTGAATGCCGCGGGAACTAAAGTTGACTGCTACCTTAAAAAGTTGAAAGCAATTGCTACACTAGAAAAAGCAATTCCTTAATTTATTCATCACATTTTAAGCAAACGATAGCAATCGCTTCTATTTTTTAAGAAAAAGCATTGACTAGAAGCAATTCCTGCACTTTTAAGCAATAAAATTGCTGGACGCAAAAGCAATTACTTTAGTTTTTATTCATTGGCTTTCAGGAAAATACTTCGATTTTATAAGAAAATGCAATTGCTTCATTTTTATTCATTAGGCTCAATGTCTTCATCCACGATATTAGCCGAATGCCGATTCAAAGTTGGTGAGATCGTTGGGTATCTTACATAAATTTAAAAAAATAAATAGCTGATAAGAAAGTTAGGGCCAAAGAAGGAGCTATACCGTAAGCTAGATTTTCGTTGTTTAAATTTTTATTTTGGAAACATTTAAATCTGCCGTCGCATTTTTTTCGTCGAGGTAGTATATTAATAACGAAATGACACATTCTCTCTCTCACCAGTATTTTATGGCAATGATAAAATGACACCAATTAATTGGTTGTTCCACCTTTTATTTTATGTTAAAAAGTCGGACCTCCATCTAAAAATACAACGAAAGGTTTACAAATATACTTTGGCCAGGAGAAAAATCGCTCGTAGCAAATGACTTTTACGTAATTATGCAGTGTAGATAAATTTAGTTTTTTTTATATACTGGGTCATCAATTCTTTTTATTTGCATATTTTAAAAGTTGAGGAATTTAAAAATTCGATGTCCCGACGAACACCCTTTCCATGTGCTGATTATCCATTATTTTTTAACAAAACCTAACAAACATGTGAAATAACTTTTCCCAGTAAAAATAGTTAAATACTAAGAAAAATTTCGGCAAGAAAACTACCATTCTAGATCCTGGCGACTTGCAGACAATTCTTCTAGCTACGTTCAGTTAACATCACGATTAACTAGGAAAGGTGACTACCCATTGACGCCTGTCAACTTAACTTTTGCATAATCTCCAAATAACCAAAAAATATAATCGTTTTTACTTCAGTAACGATGTAAAATCCAAATTTTTTTATTTAAAATGTTACTTTGTACCTCTCAAAAGATAGTAAATTTCGTACCTATCGTTAGTGTATGTCCTGCTTATCACTTAAATATGCCTTCTATGTCTCTTAAAGAATGTTCTTCTAAACATTAACTATATTATGTATATTGTACATTACAAGATCTATAAAATCCCATATTATTGAAATAGAACCACCCTGTATAATGTGTCTGTCACCGATTATGTATTATTAAGCCAGTAACAGCATTGTCTTCTAAAAATAAACCGATTTGGAATGTCATGTACCTGGATTGTTAATTATTCCTACACCGAAATTTTTGTCACTGATTTGATTTAAGCAGCTGACGCCAAACAACTTGATTTGGCATCTGATATAAGTAAGTACAGTTTTTTTTTAAATTACATTTGTGTTTGTTTTTGGATGCATTGGGAAAACAGTATAGTAAAATCTATAATTTTATTATACTTATTTGGCCAAAGAAAACTTTTACATTTTTTTTTATTATTGCTTGTTAAAAAAAGTTTAAAATATTGTTTGGTCTATTTATAATTAAAATTAAGGTTTGCAAATATATTTTCAACAGAACTAAAGAAGATAAAAAAAAAACAAAAATGCCATTTTACAAAAGCGCGGGGGAATAAAAGTGAGGTATTTTGGACCACCCTCCCCTACAGCACTACCTTCATCCACTTTTAAAATCTCAAATGGCACTACCCCATTTGTGACACATTTTTCTCCCCCCGCATTTTTGTAGAAAAGTTTTGTAGAAAATAGAGCCACTGAAAGTTTTCCAAAGTCCTTAAAAAAAATTTAAATCGAAGGAATTTTGAAGTTTTCCCGTCTTTCTTGTGAACTTGTCTCTTTCCATACACGCAAAGCATCGTCGTCGAGTCGTATATTATATTGGTGGAGCACAGCACCTGGTCAGAAATATAATAATGATCCATTGTGCTAGGCTTACTTCTTGGACCTTATCAAAAGGATCAATATTTTTCACAACACTAAAGGGTTCCTAATTAATAAGGCAGTAGATTAAGAAGAACACCTCAAACCTGCAAAACCTTAATCTCTACCAGGAAATCTATGTTCCAATTGGTATCGAATCATTAAAAATGAATTGATATCGTGGCGATTGTAATGGTTAAACCTATTTATAAAATCCTTATTCTATAACGCAGCTTTAGGAAAACAACCTTTTAGTGGACATGTGCACGTTTAGAAGTAAATTAGCTTAATGAGCCTAATGAATAAAAATTAAGCAATTACTTTTTAGTAAAAGCAATTGCTAGATCTGGATATAAATAAAATTTTGAAGCAATTGCTGTTTTTCTTACACCTCTGTAGCAAATGCTTATTCAACACAAGTTCAGACGTGGCTTATCCACTTTTTCAGATTCTAGATTCCATGTTCAGTTTGGTGCCTAATTTGCAAAAGAGTTGACGTAAATACAACAACGTTGGTCTATTTATTTAGTACAATAGTAATCTGTTACGTTTTTGTGGAAAATAGGAAACTTATATTTGTGATATGGCAGATTTCAGTGAAAATACTGATAGTAGTCATGAAGAAATTAAAGACAAGCAATTGATACTCGTTCACAAATTAAAGGAACATAAATAAATCTCCCTGACCACAACCGTTTAGCTTCCATAATAGCTTCAGCACTTGTAGGAAATTTAATAAAAATCTTGGCCTTCTCCAAAACTGCATTCATTACAGAAGTGTATGTATTACAGACAGTAGTTTGGTGAACACCGAGTTCTTCACCTACACAATTTTGAAAGCCCGGATCCGACAATTTCCGCAAAAAGACTTTAATCTTATTTAAAGGCGACAGTGCACCCCCTCGCCTTTTACCAGTATCAGTCAAAAAATAATTTGCCAAACACTAAACATTTTCGCAGTCAAATCGATATAACACTCTAAAATCATCATACAGTGTGACCAGTGAATTCCGCATCATATGGGATTTTTTTTATTAATAGCTTTATTCGAAATTTGACTTTGGCCTCAAGTTCTACTTCGATCGAGATGAAAATTAAGCAAAAAAAATAGTAGTCACGTGATTCGCATTATCTGTCAAATTTTAATTTTTTCCAAAAAAGAATTCAAAAGTAGGATTTTTCTGAAAGTATCGAAAAAAGTTATTAGAAAAAGTTTTTAAATGCATTTTCTAGCCCACATGCAAAATTTTAGCTGCATAAGAGAATTTCGATTTTTTAACCCATATTTTGTAAATTGCACCAGTTTTGCAAAATAAGACTCAACGCAACCAACAGAAACCTTCTTAGTTTTGACAATGCTTTATTTTAGATACATTTTCTTTAAAGTAGCGCCATATTAAATGTGTGTTTTTCTACAAAATCAAAATTGGGCTATTAAAACTTGGTCGCATGTGATGCAAAGTGTATTTGTTTTTGACCCTGTATAAGGTAACTTCATAAAATAAGTATTTTTGAAAACGTAGTTTGTGTCTGAAAGTAATACACCTTCATATTAAGATAAAAAAGAACACAGTGTCATCAGTAAAGTGTTCATTAAATGGAAAATAAATTTTAGTAGTGGGTAAAAAATCAAAATCATTTTATGCAGCTAAAATTTGGGATGTGGTTAGGAAACTGCATTTAAAAAAACTTTTTTAATAACTTTTTCGATATTTTCAGAAATAACCCCAGTTTTGAATTATTTTTTGGAAAAAATTTAAATTTGACAGATAATGCAAATCACGTGACTACCATTTTTTCTGCTTCATTTTCATCTCGATCGAAGCAGAACTTGATGCCAAAATCAGATTTCGAATAAAGCTATTAATTAAAAAAATCCCATATGATGCGGACTTTACTGGTCACACTGTATATGCAATTTTTACGTACACTGTAGATCTTTCTTCTACGGGCGTTCATATTATATTCAGTCATAATTGGAGACACAAATTAAGAGCAACGCACGTGTATCCCGCAGAGAACTAGAGTTGACTGCTACCAAGCAAATTATGCAGGGGTCGACCTACCTTAAAAAGTTGAAAGCAACTGCTACACTCAAAAAAGCAATTCCTTAATTTATTCATCACATTTTAAGCAAACGATAGCGGTCGCTTCTATTTTTTAAGAAAAAGCATTGACCAGAAGCAATTCCTGCACGTTTAAGAAATTGCTGGACTCAAAAGCAATTAATTTAGTTTTTATTCATGGGCTTTCAAGAAATTACTTCGATTTTATAAGAAAAAGCAATCGCTACATTTTTATTCATTAGACTCATTATCTATCATATACCTACTCTACAAAAAATTGAGAGAATAAATGTTGCCGTTTACACATACTTGCAAGAACTGCACGGATTAAACTTACTGGCCAACAAACGCGATCCGATAACACTACATTTTAGACTATGTCACTTCTACTTGAAAAAAACATTGCTTACTAACTTCTAAACGTGGAAATGCGCACCCATGCCTTATCAGATTTGTACACACACATATTTGGTTTTACCTGATCCAATGTTTAAACAACAACAATTTATCAGGGTCTAAATATTCTCCCTCAGGTTCAGCCTCAACAGGTGCTTCCTCAGTGGCTCCATCAGCAGGAGCCTCCTCAGCTGCGGGTGCTGCATCTGCTGCTGTTGCTGCTATCGATCCCTTCTTCTTAGTCTTTTTAGTTGCAGCTGCTGGAACTGGCTCTGGTTCGGGTTCAGCGGCGCCAGATAGCCAGTCGTCATTGTCGTCATCCATATTTAGTTAAGTACTGTAAAAAGAAATACAGAAACTACTAAATAATTTTTCACAACACAACCCTATTTATCTAAACCAACATCAAGCAAACTTACCATTGTTGCTGGTAGTAGAATATATATACGATAAAAATCGAATTAAAAAAAAATATCACTTATAATCTCCCTAGCAGCAGAATTATCGGGAATTAATTCTGCTGCTTGGGAAATTCGGTAAGAAAATTTCATAAATTGGAGTTTTTTTCTTATTGTAATTTGTTTTTGCTTAAATGCTACAAAAACATATTTCCGGCGGCTTTAGTTAATTGTAACTAATTAGAGTTTTAGAAATGAAGTTCATTTTAGCTGTTAGTAGCTAATTTTTATTACTAAAATGTGAGAAACATTAAATAACAAATTTGTTATATGAAATCCAATGTCTTTATAGTTTTAAATTCAAATACAACTTTAAAAACATATTTTCGATGAGTTTAGTTTAATATGACGCACTGTATTAATAGTAGTACAATAGAAGTTGATTTTACTTGTTTCTAACCTATGGTTTATTACTAAAATTTCAATTTCAAAACATATTTCCGATGAGTTTAGTTAAATTTTTGATGTGTCTCTTTTAGCCCCGGTGTTCGATATGTAAAGCAAATTGGTTAGTATCAATAAAAATTATAAGTTGGCGACAAAATGTATTTTCGTTTTATTCTGAGTGGCTTTTGCCAATAGATATAAAACACTTAATTTTTGACAGAAAAATTATCGCTTATTAATTTCATTCAGTTCAATTTCAATTTTATTCGTTTGGTAATTTGTACATTGTACTTTTACATGTCAATAACAACAAGTTAATAGGAACTAACAAAATTAGCGCGGTAAATCCCCCGTTGCTTTTTTTACCGAATTAAAAATTTCCATATTTTTCCTTTCTTAAAGCTTCATTGAAGTAAAACTGACATCTGGTGACCACAACTAGAAATATTCTTTTGTTTTTCTGGCAATTTGGAGCAATAATTCAAAAAATTCGTTTACACTTGGATACCAGCTGTTGCAATAATCTATTTCAAATAATCTTATCGATATTTTTTATATCGAAATATTCTATTATGTTAAGAAATCCTTAAATTCATTAATCCAAAGTAAATTATAACCGTAAAAAATAATTTTCAATTTCGCAGAAATCTTTAAAAAAATCTAAAAATTAATAAAAATTTAAATTATTTTACATTTCTGCGAAATTCAAAATTATTTTTTACGGTTATAAATATAATTTGCCTTGGATTAATGAATTTAAGGATTTCTTAACATAATAGAATATTTCGATATAAAAAATATCGATAAGGTTATTAGAAATAGACTATTGCAACAGCTGGTATCCAAGTGTAAACGAATTTTTTGAATTATTGCTCCAAATTGTCAGAAAAACAAAAGAATATTTCTAGTTGTGGTCACCAGATGTCAGTTTTACTTTAATGAAGCTTTAAGGAAGGAAAAATATGGAAATTTTTAATTCGGTAAAAAAATATTTATAAAAATTATCGATTTTATGTTTTTTCAAGTAGATATCCCAAACATTGTATTTAAGATTCTAATGGAATTCTAAACACTTTGTATTCTTGGAGTTTTTTTGATTGCTCATCATTTATCTGATTTATGATAATTTCATATTGGGTTTTTCAACTTTCCCGCCATACCATTGGTCACGTACGTTGATTTTAAGGTTATGGGACATGCACATCCAATCCCCCAAAAAAGATTTTTCAATATTCCGCTAATAAAAATTTTCCCCATATGTTGCGAACTCTTTGCCGGTCACTGTATAAACTTTGAATAAAAGTCTGGTATGGAATACGCACGCACTTTCTTTACAAATTGATAAAATTATCATTTTAAACACTTATAATAATTACAGTTTGCTTTTATTGGTGAGATAGGTGTCAAAAATTAAAATATACTTTTATAAGAATATTGGTATTAAAAAAAAGTATATTTGCGCACAGCTCCGACTAAGACATGTCAGTTCTACAAGTCATGCAGAACCTAATGCCAAAAACAGATTTGAAAAAAAAAAGCATACGACTTTTTCGCGGACATTGTATATAGTTTTAATAGAAAATATCACCTCCAATATATTCCTAGTTTTTTAAAAACATTAAGAAATAAGAAGTGACAACAGAAATTTCAGTAATAACCTTGTCATTAATTCTTCTATAGATGAACTGAGTTTTATGTCGTGTTGCTGTAAATTTAAAATTGCTTAATTACATTTCCTGTCCACACCTGCTGAGAGCATTAATAAAATACTTCCGGTCAAAAGAAAAATATAAGTATGTTTTAATGTGCAATAACTTTTTAGATCTTTGACCGATTTGGATGAATCTTTTTACAAATGAAGGCACATTAATGTTCCATTTTTTTTTTTTTTTTGATCAGGAGTAAATATTGCCCCGAATAACCGTTTTATTTAGCAAATTATCCGCATGTAACTTGTTATGCAATGACACTTAAAAAAATTAAATAGGTAACGCGCCGTTAAATATATCACACTGTGTTCTAAAATTACTCCGACTCACCTTGCTAATTATTGCACCACTAAGACAACTGCTGAACAATTGAATTTCGGACAGCCGAAAAACGTTCAGAGAACAACGGTTTCCCCACCACCCTGTATAATTTGCCAAATCGAAAAACTATTTTCAATTTGGATTTAGTACCTCTTAATTAGTTGAGTGGTTTTTACTCAGCTAAAGTTGAAATGACAAATGTAATTCTCACTGATTTATACATGTTATGAAAAAAGCTAAAAATAAAATATATGGAGACATGAAACAAATGCACTGCTTTTGCTGATAAAAAACAAAAAAAATCCCAAAATTTTAGAAATATTTAAACGTACACCTTCCAAAAAATATGTTTGGTTTAATTTAAAAAATAAATACAGTCCAGAACAAATTTAAAATGTCAACTGTTACTCCTATTTATAAATCGGGTGATAAAAACAATGTAGGTAACTATCGACCAATTAGTATCATAAATAATTTTGCATGCATTTTTGAAAAGTGCGTTAGAGATAGACTAATCAATTTTCTCGAAATTAATAATATTCTTTCAAAAAATCAATACGGATTTATGAACGGATCCAGCACTGAAACCGCTATAATATATGAATTAACTAGTCAAATAACACACAAATTAAACAATAACAAGAAATGCCTTGCCGTATTCCTTGACCTAGCAAAAGCGTTCGATACAGTGCCGCATCATTTACTACTTGATACGTTGCGTAATTATGGAGTAAGAGGCGTTGTATTTAATGTCTTAGAGAGCTACCTAAAAGATCGACAACAAGTAGTAAAAATAGCTGATACCCAGGGTGATCCTCTGGGCATTAAAATTAGAATACCGCAAGGAACCGTACTAGGACCAATTATTTTCATAACATACATAAATTCCTTAACAAAAATACATATCAATAATGGTAACGTCATATCTTACGCAGATGACACAGCGGTCATTTTTGAAGGTGAAACATGGGAGGAGGTTAGAAATAATGCTATATAAGGAATTAGTACAATAAAACAATGGCTAGATCATTTTAAATTAACACTGAATACATGAAAAACCAACTATATAGCTTTTTCTCTTACCTTATATTATAATCGTCCAAATTTTAATAAAATAAAAGTTATTAGCCTAGAATCAGCTATACTCTAAGTGTGTTCCGCGGAACCCTAGGGTTCCGCGATACCTCTGTAGGGTTTCCTCAAGAATTTAGAAAAAAAATCAAAACACCTCTCTCTGGTCGAACGTTTTGACTCCGCGGCCGCGCGTAGGTATATTTATTTATTTATTTGTATTTGTATAAACATGTGTTACAATAGCTGGTACAATATCTCATAAGTTTGGTATCAACATGTATACTTGTATACTTGTGAGCGCGCAGTCCCTTTGATAAAAGCCGCCTCTGAATTGTTTACAACGCAATTTTTTATATTTCTCTTTTTATTTTTGCTTTTTGTTTATCAAAGGCGCCGACTCGAGTATTTTCGAGAATATTCGAGATCGAGTCTAGGACTAAGTATAAAAGCGGCGATCGCGCGTCGCGCCTCGTCAGTCAGTTGACGATTAGCGTTCGGAGCGATAAGTTCCTATCTACCTACTTACAAGCTCGCTAGCGAGAAACTAGTGTTCATTGTTCTACTGCCTGCTGTATTCTGTTTAGCGATGGGCGGATCGGATCTGAGCCGGATCGGTGAGTCGGATCTTAAGAAAGATTCATACTAATCCGACTCTCAAAATAAAATAGACGGATCACGGATCTGACGGATCTATTGTTACATTGTACTTTTATTATGCTTATTAATAAAGAATACACTTTTAAAAACTATTGTTTTATTGTAGGGTTCCATCAAGTATTTTGCTTCCCAAAAGGGTTCCGTCACCAAAAAAGTTTGAGAACCGCTGGCCTAGATGATGCTATTCACAAAATATTTAGGCATCACTATTGATAAACACCTTAAGTGGAACCAACATGTCTTAAACCTAACGAAAAATATAAGGAAATTAATCTACAAATTTTACATCCTAAGGGAAATTCTTGGAAAACAATTGTTACTATCCATATAATATAAAGCGCTTGTAGAATCTTTAATAAATTATGGCATAATTGCATGGGGTGGCCTGTACAAAAATTCGCTAAAACCATTAAATGTTGTTCAAAATTATATATTACCTTAAAATAATTAATAAAGGAAACAAACGCTACTCGACCCAATTACTTTACAATGAAGATACTTTAAATGTACGATCCCTATACATATTAGCAGTCTCAATATTCACTCACAAAAACCCCGAACTAAAAACTATTATTCATAGATATACAACACGAAGCAAAACTGAAAAACACCTCAGAATACCTCACAGTAATACAAACTGTTTAATACTATATGTGACAGCAACGCGCGTTCCTACTGTAAGACAACAAAAATTGCTGGACCGTTGTGTAGTGATAATATCACGGACGGTAATTTAAACAATGGGAAATAGGAGTTATTGCTACCATAGAATGCTTTATAGACATTATCGCTTTAAATACTCACGGTAATTATCAAGTTCGTGTAATCTGGTTTTATATACTGTATTAGTTCCGACTGGCAGTTGTAATGAAACTTGACATTAGTCATAATAATATTTGCTTGCTACGGTTATTAAAGCATATACTTACCAGTAAAAATCAGTACTGTAGTTCTCAAAAATTTAAATAGCTTCTAGTGTCATATTGTTAATTGTCGTTTAACATTGCATGATATGATTAGCTATTATGCAACATGGTTTACTAAGATGATAAAATTCATCCATAGATTATAAAGTCTAATACTAATGTTTGATTGTGCGAAATAAGAATCTTCTATTGCTTTATCTGAAATGCAAAGGTAAAGAAAACTTAAATACAAAGTAAAAATAAATTAATTAAAACAGTAATACTCCAAACAACGATGTGACCAGCGCAACAAATACGTTAAAACTAATACTACTACGGCGCGCGGCGATTACCGATCGCTACGAACCCCCCACCAACGTATTGTGGATTATTGGTTCTAAAGGATACAATTCATTTTTAGGGACGCTGTTCTGCTTTCTTAGATGTAGAGGTAGCGCTTTACTGGGATCAAAATTCGTCGCATTAAGAAGATGCGATTTATTTCTTAACAAAATTGCTGTATTAAAAGTTGCTTATTATTCAACAAGACTGTGCTGCTAATGGAACTGATTACTACCAAAAAAAAAACACTGTTCATGCAAATTTGGAATTGATAATTGATATAACACTAAAGTGGGTTTGATACACTAGCAATTTATTTAATATGGGTTAATAAAAAATAAGCTATCAATACAAACTATATCTTAGCAAATCTGTTGTATGATATCATTTTCCTCGGTGTAACCGCTAGAAATGCTGAACTATGTATGTTCTGCAATGCGAATTCTCAACTATTAGATTCATGCAACTCTTGTTTAAAATTCCAAGTTCACAACATTAAACTTATCTACCTACATCATCAATCAAGCAATAATCCAGTAATTAAATGCCTAATTATTTTTTTTATTAAGTAGAATAGTAATTATTTCTAGAAGTGTGAAGTATGGTTATTGATCTCCTCGTCTAAAGTCAATTAATTATAAATAAATTACCTTTGGGAAAATTATATCTGGGTTTTTGGACCTTGTGTAAATATTATTACCTAAGGAAGACTGTAAAATTTAATGATCAGGAGCATGCTTTCAGATAAAGCCGTTATTTGGGTATTAAACAATAAATTACCATTATAGTGGTAAATATCTTTATAACTAGGTATCATAATAAAATTGTTAAATGCATTTTCCATACACCTCTTTAATTGTTCTGATTCGAATAAATACAGGGTGTTTCATTAAGGTCGAAGAGCGGCCATATCTCGGAAACTACTGGGCATAGAAACTCAGGAAAAGAAAAATGATAATAAAAGTGGCCAAGAGAAAATTCTGGAAATAATTTTCAAGTTCCGCATTTTGCCGCAAGAGGGCGTAATTGAAAAGTAAATTTTTAAATTTTACATAACTCCGAAAATTCCACATTAAAGTATATGTTTGATAACACCATTTTAAAGCTTGGACAATTATGCATCATTTTGGTCTTATGCTCATTGGCGTACCGACTTTAATAAGAGTGGGGGAAGCTGTTGAAAGTGTAATCATTTAAATCGCTGTAACTTATAAACGACTTATCCGATTTTAGCAAACTAAAGACTGTTTGGAAGAGAAATGTATGCACTTTGACCAGTCGTATTTAGTTGTCCATAATAGTTCTCAAAAAAAATGGTAGAGGGCGCAATTTGCAATAACAAAACATTTTTTGATTTTCCTCCGAAAAAATTAATCATACGGTATAATTATGATACCATAATCGAAAAGTGGATGAAATTTGCTAGAAAAAATATTAAAACCGCAGCTCGATATCTCCGTTCGTTTCTGAGTTATTGCCAAAACAATAATTTTTAACACAAATTGCGCCCTCTAGCAATTTTATTAGAAACTATCTTGTACCATTAGATACGACAATTGAAAGTTCTTCCAAACAAGCTTAAATTTAGTAAAATCGGATAAGTCGTTTAGAAGTTACAGCGATTTTAATGTTTAAACTTTCAATAGCTTCTCCCACTCTTATCAAGTGAAACTGTAAACATTAAAATCGCTGTAACTTCTAATAAACGACTTAACCAATTTTACTAAATTTAAGCTTGTTTGGAAGAGAAAGGTAAGTACCTTTAATTGTCGTATCCAATGTACAAAATAGTTTCTAATAAAATTGCTAGAGGGCGCAATTTGTGTTAAAAATTATTGTTTTGGCAATAACTCAGAAACGAACGGAGATATCGAGCTGCGGTTTTAATATTTTTTCTAGCAAATTTCATCCACTTTTCGATTATAGTATCATAATTATACCGTATGATTTATTTTTTCGGAGGAAAATCAAAAAATGTATTGTTATTGCAAATTGCGCCCTCTAGCATTTTTTTTTAGAACTATTATGGACAACTAAATGCGATTGGTCAAAGTGCATACATTCCTCTTCCAAACAGTCTTTAGTTTGCTAAAATCGGATAAGTCGTTTATAAGTTACAGCGATTTAAATGATTACACTTTCAACAGCTTCCCCCACTCTTATTAAAGTCGGTACGCCAATGAGCATAAGACCAAAATGATGCATAATTGTCCAAGCTTTAAAATGGTGTTATCAAACATATTATACCTTAATGTGGAATTTTCGGAGTTATGTAAAATTTAAAAATTTACTTTTCAATTACGCCCTCTTGCGGCAAAATGCGGAACTTGAAAACTATTTCCAGAATTTTCTCATGGCCACTTTTATTATCATTTTTCTTTTCCTGAGTTTCTATGTCCAGTAGTTTCCGAGATATGGCCGCTCTTCGACCTTAATGAAACACCCTGTATGAGACTTTACAAGAAGAAGGCAGGTAGTGGTAGAACTGGTCTCCCTCCAATTTAATGACAGTTTAGGTGTACAACTAAAACATCTAAGAACGGGGCAACTAAAGAAAACTATTGTTGTATTGAACCTATTACCCATTTACTTAAAGACACATTCTACTTTGTATTATTCGAAACAAAAATAATTATAATAATTATTTAATCACCCTCTTATTATTGGTTACAAAAATAAAGGTGTTCTCTTAGTTTAAGACATATACCGGGTGTCAACGAGATTATTGTACATAGCACCACAGTGTTATGTTAAGAGATATTTTAATCAAATTTGGGTTACTGTAATGTTTGAAAGGGATCTTTATTTTTACCTAGAAACTAACTGAATTTCACTTCCGGTTTAACCTAAACTACGCCATTTATGTTTTTTTTTAAATGACAACCTGTATATTGTATTGCACAGTCAAATTCTCCTCAAAATTCTCTTTTCAACGACATACAACAAGTTGACATTTACTTTCAAAATGGCGGCGTAGGACTCATTTTACTTAAAACAAAATGGTGTCCATAAAACAACGTATGCAATTGATACGGGAATAATAGTTATAAAATCTTTTAAATTGATCCCTTTTGTAATTCTTTAAGCACTGACATTTAGATTTTCTTCGTTTGTTTTTTAAGGAAGGTATTTTTTTATTGTTTAAAAAAATCTTAACTTTAACCCTATTTTACAGAGTTTTTTTAAATGTTATCATATACTTTTTATTAATTAGTATGAAAGTCTAAAGTATCCTTAAGCACCTAGGGATATTTTCGAAATCAGAATGCGTTTTGCTTCAATAATAAAAATTTTATTGTTAAATAATTAACATGATAATTAATTAATTTGTTCTTCTCTTGTAAACTTAACCATTTTATTCTTATTTAACGAAATATGAATCAGACCCACGACCAAAAGCACAATACACTACAAAATTTTCATTACAAACTAATAGTCTGATAATGGCGTTGACAAATACCAATTTTGTTATCCAAAGCTAACTTAGGTGGAACTAAGTTATTCAGTTTTTATTGAAAAATGCACGGTTTTTTTTTTCTTGTTTAAATGTGAAGCAAAACGCATTCTGATATCGAAAATATCCCTAGGTGCTTAAGGATACTTTAGACTTTCATACTAAATAATAAAAAGTATATGATAACATTTAAAAAAACTCTGTAAAATAGGGTTAAAGTTAAGATTTTTTTAAACAATAAAAAAATACCTTCCTTTAAAAACAAAAGAAGAAAATCTAAATGTCAGTGCTTAAAAAATTACAAAAAGGACCAATTTAAAAGATGTTATCACTATTTTTCCGGTATCAATTGCATACGTTGTTTTATAGACACCATTTTGTTTTTGGTAAAATGAGTCCTACGCCGCCATTTTGAAAGTAAATATCAACTTGTTGTATGTCGTTGAAAAGAGAATTTTGAGGAGAATTTGACTGTGCAATATAATATACAGGTTGTCATTTAAAAAAAACATAAATGGCGTAGTTCCGGTTAAATCGGAAGTGAAATTCAGTTGGTTTCTAGGTAAAAATAAAGATTCCTTTCAAACATTACAGTAACCCAAATTTGATTAAAATATCTCTTAACATAACACTGTGGTGCTATGTACAATAATCTCGTTGACACCCGGTATATTTACCTTTAGATAAGAAAACAATAATCACGAAAGGGGCAAATTTATGGCCTCGCGCATTTAAACAAAAGCACACAGGAATAGGCATGCGCACTGCAAAATTATCGTTTAACGAATGGGAAACTAGACAGGTCCGGGCTTTAACATCTTATTTGTGTGGCCTAGGCCTAGATAGATGGGTTTAAATTGATCATAATAAAAAAAAGTTACATATCAAGAACTATCACTACTTCATACTTACTGAAAATAGGAACTTCCCGATATTTTACCCTAATTTTGGCATAAAATCATACATTGGTGTTTACTAGTCATTGTATCCGAGTCACTAAAGGCACAAACAAAATTCACTAAACCACACAAAAACAAGAAATCCATAAATATTTAACACCCACAATAGCAAAGAAAACAACAAGAAATCATATGTGTGACTACACTAACTAGTTCATATTGTGTGTGAAGTTAGCATCATTCATTAGCACGGTTTTTCTTAGCAACGACATTTTTTAGGGTACGTGTCGATTCCGCCTGTAGCGTTTGTAAATGAATTGTATAAAATATTACGTATCATTTTGTTTTTCAATTAAATGTAATTTTAAAATTTTAAACAGTTTTAATGACTTTTGTGATTTAATAGAATTTTCCAAATTATTATATTCTATCAAACCTTTATAAAAAATAGATTTATACGCTAATGTTTTAGACATTCTATCCACATAAAAATTTTGATTAGTTCTTGTTTTATAATTATGATGGTCATATTTAAAAGAACAAAAGAAATTTAAACTATCAGGCAATAAATTATTTTTAATTTTATGTATAAAGATACATACTTAATAAAAAATTACATTTCTGACATTCAACCAATCTAAATTTTTCAACATAAAATTAATTTTTGTATATTTGTCACAATTTAAAATAATCCGCATTGCCTTATTTTGTAAAATTTGTAATTTATCAAATATTTCCTCACAGCACCATATAAAATGGAAGAACAACAAAGAAAATGTGGTAATATAATAGTATTAAATACATTTTTTTTAGAAAACAAACTTAAATTAGAACTGATTCTTTCAAAATAACCTACTTTTCCGGCAATCTTCGATATAATACTTTCAAAATAATGAAAAAATTTTAATTTTGAATCATTGATTATCCCTAAATATTTAAAACTGTTTACTAATTCCAATTTTTCACCATCAATTACAACATTTATATTTTGACAATTTAAACTATTACCCAAAACCATACATTTAGTTTCTGAAATATTTAATTTTAATTTATTTACTTTTAGCGAATTTAATAATATATTTATCTCAGAATTTAGAGTAGTTAGACCATCAAAAATATTTGAAACATTAATGTAAATTAAGTTGTCATCAGCAAACATTTGTAACTTACTCATTTTTAAAACTAAAGGCATATCGTTGATGTATAAAATAAATAATATTGGACCTAGTATACTTCCTTGAGGAACTCCTATATTATTTATTTTTCTTTATATATGTTTTTGAAATTTTTGTTTTTTGTGATCTGTTTTTTAAATAATTTTATAAACGTTTCCACGAATACCATACTGACAATTTACTCAATAATCTAGCCCTGTCAATTGTTTCGAATGCCCGCTTAAAATCCAAAAATACAGCTATAACATTTTCCCCTTTATCAATGGTTCTCTTCCACGTCTCAATAACACATTGAATGGCTGTCTCTGTCGAGTACCCTTTTCGAAAACCAGCTTGAACGGAAACTAAAATTTTGTTGGCATCAATGAATTCTAATAACTGTTTATATACGACTTCTTCAATAATTTCTCAATATCCCATAAAACATTAACTGGCCTCATCTCATCCCATCTTTTCGTGTTTTTTACTTTTGGCACTGGTGTAATGTAAGAACATTTTAATTCATCAGGCATATTTCCATATTTTAAACAAGAATTTATTAAATTTAATAATGGGTAACCAATGCTTTTGGCTGCTACAAGTGCGTTTATTATTATGCGAATGCAGTCGCTGAGCAATTCAATTCTCTAACCGTTGTCCCTGTGTGATTTAATAATTGTCGACAACTAAATAAAAGTGTAAAATACACTTCACTCCAATCTTATCAATTATTAGTCCTACAAAATAATCTCTTCTAGGTAGAAAAAACGTAATTTTTGATTATGTATCAAATAATATAATCATGATGTAATATTTTTTTTTGTAAATTCGATAATAGGTATTAACATTTAATATCTATTGTTTTAATAAATTAATAATGTTGTTGGGTTTAGGCATAAACTAAATAAACCTAAACATCCCACCTGGACGGGGCGAAAGCGAGGCGCAAGGTGGCTAATTGCAACAAAAATATGTCACGTTGCTGTTTATACAATGTTAAGAAAACGACAACAAATAATATATAGGTAGTTAGCTGCAAGATATGATCCCCTTGCATGGATTGCTTGTTCGGGCTAATCTAAAAACTAGATTTTCTTAATTTCTTCTACTTTAACATTCCTTTTCTTCAGTTGTGTGTCCTCGGCCACACGCTACTTTTCCTCACAAACCAAAAGAAAACAAATCTGTAATCGTTGGTTAGAATTTAGACACACGACAGTTCGCGCTTGCGCTAACAAATAATTTGCACGAATATTCGCTACAAATTAAAATGATTTTGATTTTCCCGCCCCCAGATTTTTAATTTTGCTATTTCGTAAAAAATTGCGTATTGATGCGTCACTTTTTTGCGCCACCAAATTTAATTTGAAATCGCCCAATGAGAATAAAGTTCGCGATTCGCAATTTACTATTTTCCAGTTAATAGAATATATGGGTCAAAAATTCTAATATTTATTGTTTTTCATTAAAAGCACATCTGTACTTAATACTAATTAGTAATTATTATCTGAAACAATTTAATACATCAAATAAAAGGACACTGGCATGGCATCGTCCCAAAACTAATTTGTTACAATTAGACATTTATAGTAAAGTTTCTAGAGTATAAAATAATAGTTTATTTATATAATGCAGCATATACATTGCTGTTGATTTATAACAACATAAGGTCCTTCATTAAGAGGCCCATAACGGAACCTTCAAATTAAAAATAACGCTATATTTTTTAGGTTATTAACGAAATACCACATCAAAGGACATTTTTTGCCATACAAGTACTAATAAATATCAGCTGCAATCTGAACTGCGGTACTAAATTAATACTTAAAGTAATGGAAATTGATCCTTAAGTACTTTACTTTATGTACCAAGAAATAAATACGATACCTATTTGTATTGGAATTTTTAAATACATGCCCAAGTAACTAAATATTTTCATTTTTTTAAAGGTATTTACGTTATTACATATAAATGCCGAAGAAGCGTTAGTACTTCTAATTTACTAATTAATATCAGCTATAATCTGAACTGCGGTACTAAATTAATACTTAAAGTTTTGGAAATTGATCCTTAAGTACTTTACTTTGTGTACCAAGAAATAAATACGATACCTATTTGTATTGGAATTTTTAAATACATGCCCAAGTAACTAAATATTTTAATTTTTTTTAAGGTATTGAAGTTATTACATATAAATACCGAAGAAGCGTTAGTACTTCTAATTCACTAATTAATATCAGCTATAATCTGAACTGCGGTACTAAATTAATACTTAAAATAATGGAAATTGATCCTAAAGTACTTTACTTTAGGTACCAAGAAATAAATACGGTAAATACCTATTTGTATTGGAATTTTTAAAAACAGGCTCAAGTAACTAAATATTTTAATTTTGCTTACAAGGTATTAAAGTTATTACATAAAAATGCCGAAAAGGCGTTAGTACTTCTAATTCACTAATTAATATCAGCTATAATCTTAACTGCTTTACTAAATTAATACTTAAAGTAATTGAGAATGTACTTTACTTTATGTACCAAGAAATAAATATGGTACCTATTTGTACTGGAATTTTTAAATATGGGCCCAAGTAACTAAATATTTTAATTTAGCTTATAAGGTATTAAAATTATTACAAATATATGCTGAAGAAGAGTTAGTACTTCTAAATCACTATTTAATATCAGCTATAATCTGAACTGCGGTACTGAATTAATACTTAATTGAAAATGTACTGTAGTTTCTGTACCACGATACGGTACCTATTTGTATTGTTTTTTTTAAATACTGGCTAAAGTAACTAAATACTTTAGTTTTGCTTATAAGGTAATTAAGTTATTACATATAAAAGCCGAAGAAGCGTTATTACTTCTAATTCACTAAATTTAAAAAAGGGCGTGGCACCCAAATAATTTTCGCCCGGTTTTATACGACCCACCCCGAGGAGGCATCCTGTTCTCCTGCACCCATTGAGATTTTTAAAAGTCGGCGCCGCTGGTTTCAGATATTCTTTAACTCGTACGGGAAGAGGTATTTTTGTTTCTCGAATGTGATGAAGCCTCTTCTTGTCCAAAACCAACAGCTCAAACTTCACACTCCAATAAGCACGTAGGCGGAGTCATCAAGCTTCATTCCACATGGATAATATTTAAGACAGTAGCCTTAGAATTATAATTTAGTTTACACTTGAAAACGGTTAGAGATACTAACTAACCAAAACGTTGTGTTAAGTAACAAAATAAAGACAATGGAAGTCCGACAAGGTAATAATTTTTTTGATTTCTGCATTATATTTCGGAAACTAGTATATTTTTTTGATTAGTCCATTAAAACTTCTGGCCGTGATTGCGACCTTTTCTATTCCAAAAATTACGAAACTTAGACATATTATGTCCTATGTAACCAGGGTGTCGCTAGGCGCAAGGGGGAGGGGGGCATGTAAAACCGCCAAAACCAATCGGGCACCATAGGCGCTAATTTTTTTTTGATCACATCCAATTTGTGCTAAATTTGGTTAATATTTTATAGAACCTAAATACTAGTCAGTCATAGGTTCCACAATAGGTTCTCATTCTGTTAAAACCTAAATTCCTGTTTGTAAAATTACCTAATTACCTGGAAAGCCCACGTCATTTCGAGAGCGAGTGTCTTTTTTTATTTTTAAATAGTTTAAATTTTCGGAAATTTAAAAAAATAATATGAAACTTTGGTTTTTTTTTAAATTTAAATATATCCAACTCTTTATGTGTAATAGCCTGTTCCTCTCCTTATGCCCCTGTACATACCTAACAGTGTATACCTATATAATTACCGTAACTATGCATGCACTTACGCATATTTAGTACCAGTTTTAAAAAAAGGTCAATTTTGTTTACAGTTCTAAATAAAAGTACTAGTACCTATTAAGAAGAGCTGAAGAGTAATCGCCTCAAAAGTGTTTGAAAAACTGCTTCAAGCAGTGCTCGGTAATTGGTAATTAAAACCCTTTATAAAAAGTGTTTGGTAATTGAATTTCGCATTTCAAGCGCTTTCATGCACCTAAAAGGCTTGCAAGCCCTTTAAGGGGCTTGCAAGCACTAATGGACGCCGCACTGGGTACTTACTACTTCGTGCGTAATGCCATTAGTGCCTTTTCAGAAGGGTTGGGATTTTGACCGTCAAAATCTTTTGTGGCCAATTGACCAGTCAATTGACCGGTCAATTGACTAAGCCTCGGTCAAATTCCTCAGTTTTGTCAAAAGAAATGAAGCCATGAGTAATTACATCAAAACGTGTCTTTATTAAAAAACAGCTAACAAAAAATAAAGAAACCATTCTGAGGTACAAAAAACACAAAAATGACACATAAATATTATGTATAATATTAATCTAACAATACTAAATTACTAATGAAGTAATGAGTGAGTGACTGATTGATGATGAAATGAGAGACTGCTGGCAGTACTGGCCTTGGTTGATAGCCTGGATAAAGGTACATCACCTTCGTCACTGAACTCACCTCCGGCATTACCTACCTTTATGTTCTTCAGAATCTGAATCACTCGTTTCATCCTCTACTGAAATTTAGCGCTGGTTTCTCGGAATTTCCATTTTTTTTTTATTTCCACTGCCCTTAACAGCTTTAAGTTGTACTTTATAAACAAGCTTTCCTGAGCGAGTGGTTTTCAATCGGTTGCGAAGCTTTTTATGGACAATGCCCCATGAGGACCAATTTCTCTCATAAAAGGCTGCAAAAGTTTTTGACCGAATTTGACCCGGTCAAAATCTCTCCGGTCAAAATCGGTCAAAATCTCGGTCAATTGACCAGGCACAACCCTACTTTTCAGCACCTTCCTTCGTCTTGCAGATAATTTGGTTTGGTTTGGTTATTATTTATTACTATCATCGAAAAACGTTGGTTTTTATTTTTGTTCATTTTTAAAATAAACATGTTGCTTAATTGGGAGGAAGCAATTAGAAAAATAATAAGTACTTGATAATTGATTTTCTCAAAAAGTGCTTGCAAGCACCTGCAAATAATCAACAATGATTTCAAGCACTTTTTGAGTAATTGGTCCTTGGTCATTAAATTGTTTACTTTCCTCGGTAATTGGTAATTGCAAGCACTTAGAATTTCCCAAGTGGTTAATGCTGGCAATTACCTTTTCAGCTTGGTGCTCGAAGCACTTTTTTTGAGTGCTTTGCCCAGCTCTGGTATTAAGTACATCGACTACATTTTTACATGGTTTAGATAATATATCCCTTTTAAGCTATTAATACAATTTTTTACAAAAATTGGATGAAAAATATGCAGTTTAGGAAAACTGCACATTTTTCAAACAAGGTAATTTTTTTAACATAAAATATGTTTCATACTACATGCATTATATTTAATTCGAAAAAGTTATTGAAAAATCCGAAAATGACAATAAAGTTTTACAGTTAAAAAAATACCAACATTTTTATAAAATTAAAAGTTAAAAACAAATGCCGTTATCAAAAGTAAAATTGAATTGTAAAGATTATTAATTTAAGAGATTTTTTCTAAATTGCAATTTATTTTCCGAAAATTTGAGTATCTTTTTTAAATCAATTTTATTGTAATTTTTTTTTCGCTTTTCTTTTTAAAAATCCTGAATTTGTCTATTGTGTAATGTGAAACATATTTTGTGTATAATGAACCATTAACCCTATATCCTATTTTTGAAAAATACATCTGATACATACAGGGCCGTAGCCATGGGGTTAGGGGGGTTGTAACCCCCCCGAAATGTTAACAAATAATCTTATTTACGGGCTACAATGGCTGCAGATCGCCTTAATGGTCTGGCTTTCCTATATGTCCACCGTGATATAAACGTAGATGTAAACAAAATCATAAATATTTTCTCTTCTAAGAACAGGAAACTTGATTTTGTAATTTAGTACAAAGTAAGTAGGTACTTCAGATATTTTTTAGTTCTTATTGTTTATTTTTCGTTTTTATTCTTATTTTGTTTTTGATCTTATTATTACATAATATAATTTATTATAATAATTATTATACTTAGATATAATTATGACTTAATATAAGAGACATGTTAATTAGTAAAATAAATAGTTTATTGTTTATTTTGTCGACCGACCTTTTAAATTTCGAATTTCTTTTAAATTAAAAGAGTGTTTTAAAGTCTGGCATATTTCCGCAGATTAAGCTGTACGGTTATTTTACCCTTACCCAAAAAAGGGCGTGGCACCCAAAAATTTTTTGCCTGCGGCGCAAATGATCCGAAATCCGCCGCTGGAACAAACTTCCCCCCCCCCCCCCCCCAAATTATTTTCTGGCTACGGCCTTGGATACATACAATCGATCCCCTTAACTATTTACATTTTAAATATTTATTATAATACAATCGATGTTGGTACTTAAAAATTTAATTTTTCTCGGACTTGATACTCAAATACATATAATGTATCCTTTTAGTACCAATTGCAAGTATCCACTTTAAATACTTGCATATTTGCATAATAATATATTACAATTTTATGGACAAAGTACGGTAAAAATTTTTTTTCTTAAATGTAAAACTTAAAACTAAATTTAGAAAACATATTTCAGTCGTCTCATCACAATATTTTTCTTTCATTGAGTGACGTTGTTGGTGTTATTTATTATTAGTTAATACAATACTAATGCTACCTTTATGTTTTTAATGTCAACCTACAAGGATATTGGCAAACATACAATACCGAATATACAATCCTATTTATACCTAGGGTACAACTAGAGGTGTGACTGACATTCAATAAAATAACATTTTCACTTTCAGGCGATATATTCTGTATAGCACAAGCTTCCGCCGCATCCGCGCTGACATTGAAAATTTAATAATTAATATAGTTGCTACAATAACAAATACGGTTGCCTAGTAACCAAGAATAACAAATGAACCTATTGAAAAAGTCGTATTCCATTTTGAAGTAAATCAACATACAAATTTCGCCCCTCCACTTTCTTTGCCCAACTTATGCTGTTAAAAGTATTAACATTTATTATTTATAAATTCATATATCATATATTGATTATTTATATTATTTTTTTTTTATTTTTATTTTTTTTATTATTAGCGCACTTAGAACCAACAACAAATTTATATAAACCGAATAAATACCTAGAAAAATTTTTAACATAACGTTTACAAAAGTTCATGATATTCATAGACATGATACTAGACAAACTATTTTTTTACAAACTATTAAAATAAACAGTAACTTTGTAAAACGGTCATTGTTATATAATGAATTAATATTATATTATATTTTACCCGAAAATATTAAAACATTAAAAAAACTAGGTACCATTATTTAAATTTCATTTAAAAAAATATTTCCTAGTACCTATAATTTTCTTTCTTAACGAGTTAATCAAACGTAACTGTCTCTTTTTTATATATATTATATATTGTATACCTATTAGGTTAGAGTAAAAATTGTTAGTTATTTTTATACCGGGTGTAACAGGATCATGGTACACCCCCCGTATCTCCGTCAGTTTTAAAGGTAATTGATTGAAATTTGGGACATCCCATAAACATAATAAGCGGCACTTTTTGACCTACAAATAATTTTTTTTTTCATTTCCGGTTTCGCCGAAAGTGACACCAACTTTCGATTTTTAAATTGAGCACCCTGTATATTATTACATTTTTGAATTGTGCGTAATTTTCTGATTCCAATGATACCACAAAAGTGACATTTCAAGCGTAAGAAATATTTATTATTTAATTTTTAATTTTCCATTTAAGTGTGCCATAACGGTTCCGATTTATTCCAATTGATCCGTCTAATGCTAGAAAAATCGTCCCGTCAAAAATACTAAATTGCGATTTTTATAAGCAAATAAAATTCATCGTAATAGTTTTTGGGATAAAACTCAATTTTTCCAAATGGAACCATATTGGTACCATTTCTTAGTACTATTAATAAGTCTTTACATTTGTTGCTATTTTTGTTCACCTTAGTAACTTCTTAGCATTAAATTAGAACAAAATAATTGTATTTTCTTTTGATTGTATTTATCGCACATGTTATTACCAGGTATGAATAAATTCCTTATTAATAGTACTAAGAAATGGTACCACGGTACCAATATGGTTCTACTTGGAAAAATTGAGTTTTATTCCTAAAACGATTACGATGAATTTTATTTGCTTATAAAAAACGCAATTTAGTATTTTTGACGGGACTTCGATTTTTCTAGCATTAGACGGATCAATTGGAATAAATCGGAACCGTCATGGCACACTTAAATGGAAAATTAAAAATTAAATAATAAATATTTCTTACACTTGAAATGTCACTTTTGTGGTATCATTGGATTTAGAAAATTATGCAGAATTCAAAAATGTAATAATATACAGGGTGTTCCATTTAAAAATCGAAAGTTGGTGTCACTAGTGAAAAAAAAATCATTTGTAGGTCAAAAAGTGCCGCTTATTATGTATATGGGATATCCCCAATTTCAATCAATTATACCTTTAAAACTAACGGAGATACGGGGGGTGTACCATGATCCTGTTACACCCGGTATACTTATCCCTGTAATAAACTTGTAAAGTTGGTTGGGAGTAAAGTAAAATAACATGATAATGGAAAATTTAAATCTCTGTCTAAAACCTTACAATAAGTCTGCTATATATGGCAACCCAGCAGTAAGATATCCGCCCCTAAAGACGTGTCCGCCACGACGTTGGTCTGAGGCCATGATAACGATTTCTTATTCATTTCGGTTTAGGGTATAGGCAAAAGTATGATCAAGATCGAGAAGCAACGCAAAATAATTATTTTACGATAATTAAGGAATAACACATCAATGCATTGAAAAATTTCAAATGGGCCCGATATTATAAATATCGATGTTTATCAAACATCCTTATTTCTGTTTGGTGTTTCTTTGACAGCGATTTGAAATTTTCTTCGGTTTATCGGTTTTGTGGAACAATTGCTGTATTTTTAGTGTTTTGTGATATTTTTTGGAGACTAATTAAGATAAGTCACAAGTGTCAAGTATTCGAGAATTCGAAAAAAAAATGTATGCAGTTACTTTTCATAGGTGAGTAAATAGATTAGTTCCCCGAAGCTTTTGTATTTCCTGGAATGGGAATTACGGCTTGGAATTTTACAATAATTTTATTTTAACTCAATTAGAGCATTTGCATTAATCTAAAATTGGACATAAATAGGTAAGTAAACGTTGGCGTTGTATACATTTTTTTGATAAATTCAGATAATATAAAAAAATCCATATATCTATTTTGCAACATTTACTGAAATATATAATTAGCATCTCCACTGCAAGTTAAAAAACATAACCTTAATAAATATTAATCCGGTATTAGAATTGTCGAGTTTTTTAAATAAATATATAGCACTAAACAGCTCAATTTCGAGAAAATACTAAAAAATAATTTAAAACCACAATATTATTATGTCACAAGCACGATTCACCAACACTGTACTGTTAGAAAATGAATGAATATGAAAAATTCCTAAAATTGGACGTCACGCGTAGTAAAATGTAGTAAAAATGCCCGATTTCCCTCAAACATAATTTGAGGTTATTTGGAAATAAATTATTTTACCAAGAAAGTTTAAAAAAATAATAGGGACATAATGTGACAAATGCATCTAATTTAATAAATAAAACATTATACAATGTGTCCTCGGGTGAACCCAGTATGAAGCACGTGTAAACTTTTTTATTTTTCATTTTAGGAGAAAATATATTCATTATAAAAAGTTTTACTTATTTTGAGTAGTGTTGGGAAAAATCGACTTATTTTAATAATCGACTACCGAGCATTCGAGTGATTTAAAAAATCGAATTATAATCGATTTTTTTTCACTCAAATTCTAATATTAATTATTAATATTGGCGGTTCATCGTTCATGTTGATATACAGCATTTGTATTGGGAATAACTGACTCGGTGTTGTTAATCGATTGATTTTTTGCGGATTATTAAATGTGGCGGAGATATTTGTGGATTTTTTGGCATGGTTCCCAGATCTTACAACTTACAATTTAATTTAACTAACCACTTGACTACTTGACCTTGAGATGTCATGATATTGCAAAACTCATGATATTTATGAATACTGAATACTCACCACTATAATAAATCCTATTATCCTACGCAGGCAACCCGTAATGCAGTATTTATTATGAATAATATCGCCAATAATAACCGAAAACCACTCGGTGTAGCCGCTCGCTACGAGATGGCTCTGGCCGCAGTGAGTGATTGACAGGCGGGCAGCAACTTTGGAGACGCGTTGAAAAATAAAAACCATATGTTCGTCACTCGAGTTATTTCCGAAGATAATCGAATAATTCAAGTGATTGAAAAAATCGAGTGATCGGTTATTTTTCACTCGAGTGATCCCATCACTAATTTTGAGAAATATATAGGTGTATTAGGTTTTCATTATGGAGGACTTGAGGTAGGAGGCCGATCGCAATGCATTGGATTCGGTCCCAAATTAGCATCGGTAATTCAGCTTTACGAGTCGCTGTAAGATGGCGCGCGTGTTCGAAGTGGGCTATCAAATAATGGTTTCTTATGGACGCAATAACTATTTTTATTTAAATTAGTTCTTTAAGGAACAAATAAGGACTTTTATATGAATTTACACTTACTTTGTTATACTTATTAGTAAACTCGGCCTGTATAAAGTTCCAACGATGCTTGGTTTTTAAAATACAGGGTATTAAACATTCTAGCTATACCTTTGGAGCTAGAAAGAGACTTATTTGGCTGCGTTTTCTCTCTGAAAAAGATCCTGTCTTACACCCCGACACAAAGCAAACTCTACTTTTATAAATTGTACCATTATTTATTATAAATATGGAAATTAATTACAATACAACGTTATTTGTCTTGTCTTGCCTTCAAACATTATTTGTTATTTCGAAAAATAAAATGTCAATTGTCAAAAGTAAAAGCACAGAAAAATAAAGGGTTTAAGTAAAAGTTAAAAACTATGGAGGATCTAGTTTTCCATACTAAAAACGAAGAAGAAGAAGACAACATCAGCCCACTTCGGACGCGAGAGCCATCTATCGGCCAATAGCGAACTAACCAAAAAACCGGGACAGAATTTGAAAATGCTGCCATTGTCGATCGGCCTCCTACCCTCTAGTTCTCCATAGTTTTCATATCAAGTTTTTTTCTTTTATTTTCCATGGCTTAGGCAGATGTGCATTTGGCATTGAATAATCCTATTCTTTATTCAATGGCATTTAGCCAGTCTCTATTTACTGAGAAATTGCTAGACCGTTGTTTAGTGGTAATATCACGGTAATTTAGCCAATAGGAAATAGCAGTTATTGCTACCATAAATGGGTTATAGCTATTATTGCTTTGAATACTTACAGTAGGTAGTTATAAAGTTCGATTGGGGGTGTAATCTGGTTTTATATACTGTATTAGTTCCGTCTGGCAGTTGTAATGAAACTTGACATTAATCATAATAATATTTGCTTGCTACCGTTAATAAAGCATGTATATACTTACCACTAAAAATCAGTACTGTAGTTCTCAAAAATTTAGATAGCTTCCAGTTTGCTATTCTTTTTGTCGTTTAACATTGCATATGATTACACAGTCCTGCATGAAATTTGTGATTACGTGATTTTTGTTTGTTGAGCTCGGTTTTTATATAGAAATAACTAATTAAAATACAATTGGTCTCTATCACCCACAGATTTTTTTTCCAAAAAAAAAGAAAAAATATAAAAAAAACTTATAATAGGCGTTTTAATACATTTTAAAATTAATGTAGTACTTCAAATTCTAAATGATTGATGAATAAAAAATTATTTTCTGTGGTGCTACAACCCTTCCAACTAGAGACTTTTTATCGACTTCAAAAAGGAGCTTTAAAGCTGTTCTTTTACTTAATAACAATGTTTTTGCTTTTGTTTCGGTCGGCCATACAGTTAAGTTAAAGAAAAACTATGAAAATTTAGAGAAATTACTTTTAAGAATACAATATGAAAATCACAACTGGAAAGTGTGTGAAGATCTAAAAATGTTAGGTCTTCTCTTAGGTCAGCAGTTTGGATTTACTAAATTTCCATGTTTCCTGTGCGAGTGGGCTAGCAGGAATCGAGAACAGCATTGGATAAAAAGAGACCGGTCACAAAGAGAGACTTGGACCTGGAAACAAAAATGTAATTCGCGAAAGTCTTATTGACCCTCAAAAAGTTTTACTTCCACCACTTCACATAAAACTTGAACGTATGAAACAATTTGTTAAGGCATTAAACAAAGAAGGAAATTGTTTTAAATATTTGTGTAAAACATTTCCGGCTCTGTCAGAGGCAAAATTAAAGGAGGGAATCTTTGTAGGGCCGCAGATTAGCAGCTTGATGAAAGATACAGAATTTGAAAAGGTAATGGAAGATAAGGAAAAACATGCATGGAATGCTTTTAAAGAAGTTGAACATAAATTACTAGATACTATGTTGAGACCGTTGAAAATATGCTGGAACATTTCAGAAATTTCAGAATATGAGCATAAAAATTCACTTTTTCTCATTTGGAGTAATTCCCGGAAAATTTTGGGGACGTGGGTGAAGAGCAAGGTGAAAGATTTCATCAATATATTAATGAGATGGAAAAAAGATACCAGGGGCGCTGGGACACAAAAATGATGGCCGATTTCTGTTGGACATTGAGAGGAGATCTTCCTTTAGCTGAAACAGAAAAACAACCAAAAGAAGCTTTTCTGAAAAAATAAAACGTTTTTTGAAGAAGCTTAACGAATAAATAACCATTTATAATAGTTTATATGTGTATATTTTGTATATTTTTGTACTTTTTTCCTTAATATATTCAAAAACTAGCTTATAAATTAAATAAATCGTGTGTTTTCTATATTTTTGAATTTTACCGGTTTGAAAAATAACCTTACGTGATATAAAAAAACTGAAAGCAGATTTGAAATCTGCGCTACCAAATTACTAGAAAACAGAGAAAATTTTTAAATCAACTTTCAAAGTGTTAAAAAACGCAGGCCTGTGTTATCTATTATGCCACATGGTTTACTGAGATGGTGAAATTCGTCCATAAATTATAACGTTCAATACTAATGATGGGTTGTGCGAAATAATAATTTTCTATTGCTTTATCTGACATGCAAAGTTTAAAAAAACTTAAATACAAAGTAAAAATAAATTAATTGAACAGATATTGGTACGATCAATAAAATTCAAATTGAGACAGGACAGCTAAGAGACTCTAAACAACGATGAGATCCTACGGTGCGCGGCGATTGCTGATCGCTACAAACACCCACCAACGTTTTGTGGATGATAGGTTCTAACTAATACAATTCGTTTTTGGGGACGCTGGTCTTTCCTAATTGTAGAGGAAGCGCTTTACTAGAAACAAAATGCGTCTCATTGAAAAGATACAATTCATTTCTTAACAAAATTTCTTTATTAGAAATAGTTCATTATTCAACAAGACTGTGCTGCTAATGGAACTGATTACTGCTAATAAAAACACTGTTCTAGCAAATCTGGAATTGATATAACACTAAAGCGGGTTTGATGCACTAGCAATTTCTTTAATATGGGTTAATAAAAAATAAACTATCAATATGTCTATGTCTTAGCAAACCTGTTGTTTTAGATTATTTTCCTCAGTATAATTTTAATAAAAGCTTAAATATTAAATGTAAAAGTTAAACGACAATCAAATCTCAAAAAAAAACGCAAAGATTAAAATAATAAACAAAAAGGTGACGTAAGGTAGGTAAATTTATAAAATTACCCAAGGGTTATTCCAAAATAAGTAAATACAAGGCGCAAACAATAACGTATTAAGAAGGTTCGATTAATGAAAAAACCCCAAACAATAAGCACTTTTTTAATTTTAATCGTTCCTCCAATTGTAGACCTCTCTCAATGTGACTGATTATGAAAAAAACCTAAGTGCATATACACGATAAGCATTTTAGTAAGAAGGTATAAAAACTAGTTTGCAGTGCCTAAAATATTTAATAGATAGTTTACCTTATTTGATATTTTTAACATTTAATTTATTTAGAAATTAGTTTAACAGTGTAAATACAGTATAATACAATTAAAGCAGGAAGCATATAAAATGGCCAGTTTTAAATATTGTGTGTTTTATCTGTTCTTTTTAATGGCTGTAGAAGCCAAACATTGTAGTAAGTGATTTAACATTTTAATTAAGTTTGTTCGGGTTTGTTTTAAAATGTCCTGGGATTCTTTAGAAGTATCCAACAACGACACTAGATGGCGCTTAACGCTACATTCTTCTGGTGGTGCCTTTGTGTACTGGTGCAAGTTAAACTTTCCTTTCTCTCGTAGGATCCTAGCCTTACTGATGAGCCATGATATGGCGAAACGTGTGTAAGGATGAATCTGACGAAATTAAAGGAAAAACATTTGTGTTGATAACATTTTAGGCTGCATTAAAGTTTAAGAATAACAATCTATTATAATATAGTGTCTCTATCAGAATGTGTTATATATACACTGTACCAAGATATCAAATGCAACCAATTTATTGAAAAAACAAAAATTGACAATAAAGTTGAGAAAGTAATTTAAATTTCCAGACAACAACTATGCAAATTAAAAAAATACTTTCAAATAATTAAATAATTTTATTTAATTAATTTTACCTAAAAGTATACAATCGCCGGTATTTAGAAAAAGCTTATTGTGGAAAATATTCTAACATAATAAATCTTACAACCTCAAATTTTTAGAAAAGCAAAATTTTAATTTGGAATTAATTCGGTAAACCCAAAAACCCAGTACAGTTCTTTTTTTTTTAATGATGGGACACGGGTATTACCATTCTGTTAAGTTGTGGTTTTTTGAATAAAAAAAATATTGATGCCGTTTGTCCCAAATAGATATTACGATATTAAACTGAAAAAAAAGCCTTCTATTCCTTATAAGTATTCATATATTCTTTATACAACTGTTTAATACTATATGTGACAGCGACGCGCTTTCCGACTGTACGACAACGGAAATTGCTAGACCGTTGTGTAGTGATAATATCACGGAATTTAGCCAATTGGAAATAGAAGTTAATGCTACCATAGAATGGTTTATAGCCATTATTGCACTGAATACTCACATTAATTATTATTAGGTTCTATTGGGGGTGTAATCTGGTTTTATATACTGTATTAGTTCCGACAGGCAGTTGTAATTAAGCGTGACATTATTCATAATAATATTTGCTTGCTACGGCTAATAAAGCATATACTTACCACTAAGAATCAGTACTGTAGTTTTCAAAAATTTAAATAGCTCTAGTGTGATGTTGTTCTTGTCGTTTAACATTGGACATGGTTTACTCAGATCGTAAAATTCGTCCATAGATTATAAAGTCCAATACTAATAATAGGTTGTGCGAAATAAGAATCTTCTATTGCTTTATCTGACATGTAAAGTTTTAAAAATCGATACCCCCCATCAACGTCTTGGTAGATTATAGGTTCTAATGGATTCAATTCGTTTTTGGGGACGCTATTCCGCTTTCCTAATTGTAGAGAAAGCGCTTTACTCTTAACAAAATGCGTCGCATTGAGAAGATACAATTTAGTTCTTAACAAAATTGCTGTGTTAAAAGTGGTTCATTATTCAACAAGACGTGCTGCTAATGGAACTGATTACTACCAATAAAAATACTGTTCCGGCAAATCTGCAATTGATATAACACTAAAGTGGTTTTGATACACTAGCAATTTATTTAATATGGGTTAATAACAAATAAGCTATCAATACAAACTATGTGTTAGTGTATTGTATTAGATTATTTTAAATATTGCCAAATAGTGAATGTACAACATTTTGAGCATTTATTAAGAAAAAAGTATTAAAGTTGAATAGGTAGAAGTTTTTTTTTTCAATTAAATTAATTTTTGTTTGTTTAATATCTTTATAAATGACAATAAGAAAAATAGTGAATAAAAAACTAGGGTTGCCATTTAAAAAAATTATCGATATCGTCAAATCTCTAATTTGGGATACACTGTAGGTATCAATATTTTTTTTTATAAAAAAGACCACAACTTAAAATATTAATATACCCACGTCCAAGCATTTTTCCAAAAAAAAAACTGAACCGACTTTATTCCATACTGTCTACTTGTTTTACGACCACGTTATAAAGGGTGTCCAAGTAACTGAAATGTACTACTATCTCCGAAACCGTCAAAGCTACTTAGGTCGGTCAAATTAGCGAAAATGTTCCAATTTTAGGAATTCTTATTATTTCGTTTTCACAGTTGCCCAATTATATTTAGTTCTTGATTTTGCAACAAATGCCTTAAAATTTGTTCCTTTAATAAAAAAAAATCTATCCTTTATTTTGTTAGTAATTACTCGAAGACACCGCCACTTAGGTTACGTGACATTCCATTTCCAAGCGGCCAGTACTGACTCAATTTTTTTAAATAGGGACCTTGATTTTTCAGAAGCATTTGATCTTCTAAAATCAATAAAGCATAAAACCCATTAATACATTAACAAATCTAGAACTTTCCCATAAGAAATTCTAACTATTTACTTTTGCCACTAGAGACGAAAGGTAAAGTTATGGGATTTTTGTCACTAGAGACGAATTAGACGTTTTCGTACAAGATCATAGACAAAGGTTAAAATCATTTGTTATCATATAAAAACCGTGCTTACGGAGGCGTTACCTTAAGATAAGTATTAATTGTTTAATTAGATGACTCAGGAACCACTTATTTGTTGATAGAGACATCCTGAGGTAACTTTTTGTCTATTTAACTGAACTGCTATTAACGAGCGTCGCCACCGCGATAGATATTTTACAAGTATATCAACAAGTTCAAATTTGATATCACTTGATAGCAAAGTTCAAACGTTTCCATGTACCCAATATATTTAAGCAAAAACACAGTTTAAACTTTTTAGTTCCTGGAATTGTCCCCGATATGACCGTAACACCAAATAACACAATCCAATGGTCGGAAGCTCTTAACCCTGACAACTGCACCATCATCGCTTACGTTATCAACATTTTTGATCTGGAAGAAGGTTCGCAACTTGAACATCAAACAGATGATGCTAGTGTATTATTTTATAGTCTCGAAAATCTCGATATGTGCAATACTTACGCATTGGAAGTGCACGCCAAAACTGATCAGGAAGTGATCGGGCCCTCTGATCGAATAAACGCAATAATCCCAGCCGCAGCAGGTAAGTGTCTATACGGGGTGTCTCATGGTAATGCGATTTGAGTCCTGCAAATTTGGATAATAAGGTTTTTTGGAGACGCACTTTTTAAAGAAAAAAATTCCGGTTGTGGAATTAGATAATGCGGTGCTCGATAATGAAGTGTGGGAAAATGGAATTTTAGATACAGGGGAGTGGAAAAGTAACAATTTTGATTCAACCCCCATTATCGAAATTTGAAGTATTCAAATCGCAAGTTTTGGTATTTTTTAATTAACAAAACATTTAGGAACAATAATTTTTTAACCACCGTAGACACGTCGTTTTGCAATAGATAACAATAATTTAAAGAGGATGTTAAAAAATAATGTTTGGGTGATGGAAAAAGTATATATTATTTGATTATTAGGAAGAAATCTTGTCCAGCGATCCTCGCAAATCTCCTTTATGTGGAATGGAACATTATATTTTAATTTTCTCTTAAAAAAAATTGATTAAGAAGCGTATAAAATGTTCCCAATATTGCTTGAATAAACTGAAGTCCTGGCATTTATAATAATTCTATTCAAAAACACGTGTACTAAACTTAAATCTTAATACCTACAAGGTATTTTATATATCACCTAATTTTCAGACTTGGATCTTACCTTAAGCCTTAACAACGTTGTACTAAGTAATGGTCAACTCGTCCTTACATGGAATACGCCAAATACCGCAGTTGAGAGATGCATTTCTTACTACCGGGTTATCTACTGGGATGAAAACAACGTCCCTGTTGACGTCTACGTATCTACGAACAGCTTTACTTTAGGGCAATCTGTAGCTTGTATGGAATACAAATTTGAAGTCAGTGCTGTTGTAAATAATCCTGATACGGAAGGACCATTGGCTAAGATTAGTTATGATGGCTACACTGCAGGTATGTCTGGCCGGGAAAACCGGTTTAACGGGTTTGTACTGTAAAGGGCGTTAGTCTATTGGTATAGTAATTACCATTTGTCAATATGTCAATATCTTAGCAACGGTAGATTTTAGATACGTGGGAAGCAGTATGGCAATTTACTTAATTTGATCTCTAAAATTAAAAAAAAGGTAGAAATATTTCAAGGGACCCTGTAAAGTCAACAGTAATTTTGTCTTATAGCCTACCTGCAGTTCTTGTACCTTGTCATACTAAACATTTTCCCTGTGTATGCTTTTTAGTTCCTGAACCACCCAAACTAGTCAGCATCATTACTACTAGCACAATGGTCAATATGACTTGGAAAGTGCCCACCTACTCAGAAAACCGTTGTGAACTAACCGCTCTCGTTGCCAATACCTTGGGTAAGTTAAAATACTCCTAACCAGAATAATAATTCTTAAGAGAACAGTGTTAGGCCTATGAAATAAATTATATTAGTGGAAAAGTAACTCTACTCTAACAACATATTTAACTTAAAGACTAATATAGAACAAGTTTGAGTTTGTCATAGCATGAGGTTAAGGCAAGTCTTGCTGTGTTGATAACGCACCTAAGTAAGTGGCTTATCAGTAGAGACCGGATTATATGCAACGAAAAGTCTGTGAGATATGCACATACCGGGTGTCCACGGAAGGTGGCTCGCCCCTCTAACTTTTTTGTTTTTCAAGATTATGAAATAAAATTCGGGGGATTTGTATACGACATAAAACTACATTTTGTTACAGGTGACTCAACATTTTGGAACTTCCGGTTTAACCGGAAGTGACATAAACTTTCGATTTTTAAATGGGACACCTGGTATATTTTTCCTTTTTTTGACTCTATATGACATTCTAAATACAACGATGTATCACTTGTCACTTTTTGTCACCAAGAAAATATTTTTTTTCCAAATTTTTTGTTTTATCTAGAGGGCTATGAATACCTTAAAATCACTTATTTCAGTTCTTTATTCTTGTGAAAAATACGATTTTTCTATTTTTGGTCCAATGCAATGTGCTATGTAAAATTTAATCTTTAAAGTTGCTCATTTTTTTTAAATGGCAACATGGTGGCTCGTCGGGTTAAGAAAAAAGAGGATTTTATTACGATTGTTTTGATACCATACACTATTAGGTTTTAGAAAAGCTGCCATTAAAAAACTTTAAAAAGTTTACTTAGAACTTTCCTAAAATGAAGCATCTTTTGAGAATAAATTTAGATTTAAATGCATCAAGTCGCCTGTGACCAGCAAAACTGAAAAAACAAAATCATGCCTTGAAGAAAATTGAAATGCCAACAGCTTCTGCCAAAGTAAATTAGTTTGTTGTGTAAAAAACATGGAAAATAATAGTTTTACAAGGAGTGAAAAAGTTGATATGTTATTATTGTCAGGCTCATTTCGCATTTTCGGAACCAGTTTCGGGTACCTAATAGTGCCGGGTTGGATGACGCCGATTAAAATATCTTTGTGCGTAAAGTCGTGCAGCATCGGTTGAATTATTTCTACATTCTCCAAACACTAATAACATATCAACATCAACTTTTTCACTCCTTGTAAAACTATTATTTTCCATGCTTTTTGGACAACAAACTAATTTACTTTGGCACAAGCTGTTGGCATTTCAATTTTCTTCAAGGCATGATTTTGTTTTATCAGTTTTGCTGGTCACAGGCTACTTGATGCATTTAAATCTAAATTTATTCTCAAAAGATGCTTCATTTTAGGAAAGTTTTAAGTTAACTTTTTAAAGTTTTCTAATGACAGCTTTTCTAAAACCTAATAGTGTATGGTATCAAAATAATCGTAATAAAATCCTCTTTTTTCTTAACCCGACGAGCCACCATGTTGCCATTTAAAAAAAATGAATTATACAACTTTAAAGATTAAATTTTACATAGCACATAGCATTGGACCAAAAATAGTAAAATCGTATTTTTCCCAAGATTAAAGAACTGAAATAAGTGATTTTAAGGTATTCATAGCCCTCTAGATAAAACAAAAAATTTGAGAAAAAAATATTTTCTTGGTAACAAAAAGTGACAAGTGACGCATCGTTGTATTTAGAATGTCATATAGAGTCAAAAAAAGGAAAATATACCAGGTGTCCCATTTAAAAATCGAAAGTTTATGTCACTTCAGGTTAAACCGGAAGTTCCATAATGTTGAGTCACCTGTCAAAAAATGCAGTTTTATGTCGTATACAAATCCTCAAAATTTAATTCCATTATCTTGAAAAACAAAAAAGTTAGAGGGGCGAGCCACCTTCCGTGGACACCCGGTATATATGCATATATTTTTTAAAATTTATGCAAGATATATGCAAAAAAACAAAGAAATATGCAGTAATACGAAAAATATACCTAATATGACTTATTGTTGGGTTAAATTAGGGTTTTACTAAACTAAGGCATTGGGTTTTAATAAAAACCACCAAAAAATAGGTAAACGTGTAAAAAATTTATTAAATATGCATTATAGCACAAATACAAATAATAGAAACAACGCAGAACTATAATATGCACTGGTTACAATATGTAATTTAAGGTTTTTTAATAAAAAATTCTGTCTTCTATCACTAAGAATATGTTTATATAATGAAAAAGATCTTTCTACATCTACTGATGTTGTGGTACAAATACAAATAGAAACATTAATATTAGTCCGCAGAACTATAATATGTACTGGTTACTGTGGTTACAATATGTAATTCAAGGGTTTTTACTAAAATATTCTGTCTTCTATCACTAAGAATATGTTTATATAATGAAAAAGATCTTTCTACATCTACTGATGTTATAGGACAAAATTTTAACGTTGGAACTAGGCTCAGTTTAAAATCCAAATTATCTACATTTTCCCCTGACAGAACTTTTGAAACATTTATTAAAAATTTAAAACCTTTATTCTTTTCTATTATTCCTTGTACCTCGTACCTCGTACTTGCTTACAATTATTAATGCATTTTTCTACAATATCCATTGACTCTAATAGACTATTAGTTGTTTTTTCTAGTTTTAAAATACTTTCAGCTACAAAACTATAGTTACATTTTATATAAATCAATTGTTGTTCCACTTTTAAAATATTTGTTTGCATTTTTTAATACACTGAGAATCATCTTCAATTTGAGAAACAATCTCTTTTAATTTTTGAAAATGCTCCGTATAAAACACTGCCGCACGGATCCAGGTGCCCCACCTGGTCACAACAGGTTCAGGTGGTAGTGATGTTCCGGGCAATTTCTCCTTGTAAAACTGCACTCTTAATAGAGCTTTTATGTATTTTTTTTCACATTGGCTATTAAGTCATTGACCAAAGGGGAGGAAGCTCTAATAGTTTCTGCAACTCTATTTAATCCATGGGCCAGACAAGTTACATGAATCAAATTTTCATAAAATATTTTTAAATTCTGTCCTACCTTCAACATACGAGTATATGACGCAGCATCGGATAAAAGGATAAGAATTTTAAGAAACCGCCCTTAAATAATTATAATCCTTTCACAGGTAAATAGGTATCTAAGATAATCAGTAAATAAATAAAAATAAAATATTTCGTTTTGATCAACTTAGTACCTGAATTGGGTTGTACCTTTTAAATTAGAAAAATATGCAAATTATGCCCTAAGTACCCTAAATATGCTATCCATGGCCAACTTTCAAGATATATGCAAAATATGCATTAAATATGCATTTGCATAAAATCCGGTCTCTACTTATGAGACAGGGAACACCCATATTTTCAGTTTATAGATTTCATGTTAAAAAAGCTGCTTTCACAAAGATACGTGCTTTCCAGCATTGAGCCAATTATAAGACCTAAGTTTCACAAGTTAGGGTAACGTTCTCCTGGGAGTAACTTAAATAAGTCCAATCCTGTTTCGGTTCTTCCTTGGTAAGGATCTGACTACAAATCATACAATTCCAGTTGAAGGTCTGCTCTGCTTCCGTTTTCAACAGAAATAGTAACTGGCTGGTGTTGAGATGTCGGGTCTGTTAAAAATGCCAGTTCTGAAATTTTGCACCTACAATTTGATTTTCCAGTTCCACAGTGTCGGACTTCATTTTTAAGAAAAATGGAAATCTTCTTGCGTAGAGTAAAAAAATGTTGCAAATCGTTTCCGGCGCTTAACCAACGAATATCGGTGTGAAGTAACAAGTCTCCCATATTATGTAGAATCTACTTCGGCCAAAAATCACGAAACTCTTTGTGCGTCAAAGCACGATTGTGTATATTTTCGTTTTTTAGGCATATTTCTTTAATTTTTTTTTGCCATCATGTTATACGGCATGAGTCACGATACGCAACAACATGTGGTAGGTATGAGAGCTTAGGTATTAGGCCCTTTATTTTGGGAATTTTAGGTAGCTAGTAATGCATAACTCATATGTTGACATAATACAATAACTCCTACAAACAAGGGGTTATTGCATAATATCATGTTAAAATATGAGTTTCTTATGATATCTCATGGTTAAAATGTTGTACATTATAAATGCGCTCTGACATATCACAACACTCGTAGGATTACCGTGACTGACTCTACCACCCAGTCGTATTTACTATGTGTGTGGTATCTTAGATATGAGGTCATGGAAGTATAAATATTTAATTTAAAAATATTTTGTTTTTAGGTTTGCCAGCCGACAATAGTTCCACTTTTATCTTTATTCAAGACAGTCCTCTAAGGCCCAATGTTGACGTCACCCTTCAAGATCTAACTCCGAATTATGTTTATACCAGTTACGTGCATTTAGAAAATGTCGCCGGCTCCTCTAAAAATGTTACTGTCACATTCCAAACGTCGGACGGTTTTGTTTTTGATTATGAAACCGATTTAATTTATTAGTTTATTTTTTTCTAAACAAGTATGTACTTATTTGTATTTGTTATTTATTTATTTATTTATTTCTCTTTGTATACATTTATAATTTGATAAGTAATAAACTTATTCTTTGAATTTTGTGCCTTTTTCTGCAAAAATTGTAAAGTTATACAAAAAATATTCGAAAATTTTACGTTGCCAAATTTTGAATGGTTAAAAACACCGCAATAAATAATAAAACCGCTGTGAAAATATGTTTTTTTTTTATATATATTTTTTTTACTACCGTGCGTAAAATACTAACTTTACGCACTATAGAAAGTGTATAAAATTTAACATTTTACGCCGATGAGTAAAGTAAATTAAATAATTACTTTAATATACATTTATCACACCTGCATTTTTAATTAAAATTTTTCTGTTCGGCGATAGGCAAATTGCGATTTATTTTTGACGATGATGACATTTAATATTGACATTTTGTGATTTATGTAAGGTGCATGTGTCATTGTAAGAACTTATGTTGGATTATTGAAAATTTTAATACGGTAAGTTTGAATAAAATTTGACTTTATTTTATTTTATATTTTTAAATCTTAATCCGGTATTAGAAAAAATAGTGTATGCAATTCCTGTGTTGCCTACTTTACAAATATAATGTCTTTGAACGAACAGAAATATTAAAACTTTTTAAAAATTGTTCATAATTCTAAAACGTCTAAAAATATGGATAGTGACATTAATTATTTAGATAAAAAAATTTGATTCTCTACGCGTTAGCAAAATAAAACACGGGGTGTTCGGTTAACAAAAATAAATGTGCATACGTCAATTATGCACATTTATCTAAATGGCTAGCCAAACAATAACACATTAAGAAGGTTCGATTAATAAAAAAACCTCAAACAATAAGCACTTTTTTGATTTTAATCATTCCCCCAGTTGTAGACCATCTCAATGGGACTGATTATGAAAAATACCTAAGTGCATACACACGATAAACATTTTAGTAAGAAGGTATAAAACCAGTTTGCAGTGCCTAAAATATTTAACAGATAGTTTGCCTTATTTGAGATTTTTTAACGTTTAGTTTATTTAGAAATTAGTTAAACAGTGTAAATACAGTACAATACAGTTAAAGCAGGAAGCATATAAAATGACCAGTTTCAAATATTTTGTGTTTTATCTGTTCTTCTTATTGGCTGTAGAAGCCAAACATTGTAGTAAGTGATCTAACATTTTAATTAAGTTTGTTTTAGAATGTCCAGGTATTTTTTGGAAGCATCCAACAACGACACTAGATGACGCTTAGCGCTACATGTGTCTTACGGTGCCCTTATGTACTGGTTCAATTTAAACTTTCCTTTCTCTCGTAGGCGTAGGATCCTAGCCTTACTGATGAGCCTTGATATGGCGAAACGCGTGTAAGGATGGATCTGATGATCTTAAAGGAAAAACATCTGCGTTGAAAATATGTTAGGTTGCATTAAAGTTTAAGAATAACAATATATTATAATATAGTGTCTATAAAAGTTCTCTATCAAAATGTGTTTTATACACTGTATCTACCTCGATTTCAAATGCAACCAAATTATTAAAAAAAGTTAGTGCTACCATAGAATGGTTTATAGCCATTATTGATTGCTCTGAATACTCACAGTAATTATCAAGTTCTATTGGGGGTGTAATCTGGCTTTATATACTGTATTAGTTCCGTCTGGCAGTTGTTATGAACCTTGACTATAATCATAATAATATTTGCTTGCTACGGTTAATAAAGCATATACTTACCACTAAAAATCAGTACTGTAGTTCTCAAAAATTTAAATAGCTGCTAGTGTGATATTGTTTTTGTCGTTTAACATCGCATATGATTATCTACTATCTACTATGCAACATGGTTTACTGAGATCGTAAAATTCGTCCATAAATTATAAAATCGAATACTAATGATGGGTTGTGCGAAATAAGAATCTTCTGGTGCTTTATCTGACATGCAAACTTTAAAAAAACTTATATACAAAGTAAAGATAAATTAATTGAAACAGGCATTGGTTACGATCAATAGAATTCAGATTCAGACAAGACATCTAGAAAACTTCGAATAATGAAGTGACCTGCGCAACAAATACGTTATTACAGCGCGCGGAGATTGCCGATCGCTACGTATTGGTAGATTATAGGTTCTAACGGATACAATTCGTTTTTGGGGACGCTGTCCTGCTTTCCTGTAGAGAAAGCGCTTTACTGCGAACAAAATGCGTCGCATTGAGAAGATACAATTTATTTCTCAACAAAATTGCTGTGTTAAAAGTGGTTTATTATTCAACAAGACTGTGCTGCTAATGGAACTGATTACTACGAATAAAAATACTGTTCTAGCAAAATTGCAATTGATATAATACTAAAGCGGGTTTGATACACTAGCAATTTATTTAATATGGGTTAATAAGAAATAAGCTATCAATATAAATTATGTCTTAGCATACCTGTTGTATTAGATCATTTTCCTCAGTGCAATAATTTTATTAAATGGCAACTCTAGTTTTGTAGGTTAATTTCTAGTAATAAGAAATGTTCAAAACAATTTTTCCTAGCGTCTAGGATATTGTCAAATAGTGAATGTACAACATTTTGAGCATTTATTGAGTAAAAGTATTAAATTTGAATAAAAGTTTTTTTTTAATTTTTCAATTAAATTGATTTTTGTTTGTTTAATATCTTATAAACGACAATGAGAAAAAAAGTGAATGAAAAACTAGGGTTGCCATTTAAAATAATTATCGATATCTTCAAATCTCTAATTTGGGACACACTGTATCAATATTAAAAAAAAAAAATACCACAACTTGAAATATTAATATACCCACGTCCAAGCATTTTTCCAAAAAAAACTGTACCGACTTTGTTCCATACTGTCACTTGTTTTACGACCACGTTATACCAAGTTACTGAAATGTACTACTATCAGTGGCGGCTCGTGGGGTAGAGCCACAGTGCCATGGCACTACCTGCCCTCCTGTCTAGCGTCCTGCTCTTTACAAATTACCAAAACCTATTAAAATTAATATTCTCGTTTTTAAAGCAATTAGCAAAATAATTTAAAAATGGAACACAGTCGGGTGCAAATTTCCATCTAAAAGGAAGCGATTATGCGTAAAACGGTAACGTAGCTTCCGCGCCAAGCGCGACGAGGCACACGGGAGGTGACGAAACGCCATCACCTCAATAAAAAAACGTTGGAAAATGACCTTGAATGCAAGCAGGCAAAAATCTCGACGACGTAGCCAGGCTCTCTTCGTTTGACCGTTTGATGTTAGACGTTTCAAACAGCTGATGTTCGCGTCGCGTCCCGATTTGTTTTCGTTCGGCCGGCGGCTGATTTAATGTAGGGTTAACGAACTTTTTATTTTAGAAATACATAAGTAATGAATACTATTAGATTTTTAAAGGAAACTTTATGGAAAAAATACCTGGGTGTGCGGTTGTGATGAATCTAATAGACTATTTTGTTTTATGTGTGTTTTATTTGGTGGGAAGCAAACTTGGTCCCAAAAAGGTACAGATGATTTGGTCCATTTCTGGGACAAAATGAAGACACATGAAAAATCGAAGGTACATTTAAACAATATATTTAATTTCAGTATGCTTGGTAAAATTAACATAAAAACTCAATTAAATTCTGCATATCACAATGAAATAATGAAGAAAAACGAACAAATTGATAAAAACAGATACATATTAAACCAAATTATAAACTGCGTTCGGTTTTGTGGTGCATTTGAGTTGGCTTTGAGAGGTCATGACGAAAAAGAGACGTCGGAAAATGGGGGCATATTTCGTGAATTAATAAATTTCAGCTCAGAATTAGACAAAACTCTTAAAGATCATATTGAAAAATCGAAAGTATTTAAAGGAACATCAAAACCCCTACAAAATTAACTTCTGGACTGTATGTTAGATGTGTCTCATGATGAAGTCATAAAAGAAATAAAGGACTCTCCGTTTATCGCTGTTATCGCAGATGAAACCACTGACATTGCTTGTGTGTTTCAACTTGTTATCGTGTTTAGGTATATTCAAGATATGATTGTAAATTCATTAATTAAATTAGGTGCCTTTTTGCTTATTTTTCCTACTTTAAAAGCAAGAACTATTAACAAAAAAGGGCGTGGCATCCAAAATTTTTTTTGCCTGCGGCGCTAAGGGTTTACCTGGCCCTACTTCACTAAAATGGCACGAGCCGCCACTAACTACTATATCCGAAACCGTCAAAGCTACTTAGGTCGGTCAAATTAGCGAAAATGTTCCAATTTTAGGAATTCTTATTATTTCGTTTTCACAGTTGCCCAATTATATTTAGTTCTTGATTTTGCAACAAATGCCTTAAAATTTGTTCCTTTAATAAAAAAAATCTATCCTTTATTTTGTTAGTAATTACTCGAAGGCACCGCCACTTAGGTTACGTGGGGTACATTCCATTTCCAAGCAGCCAGTAGTACTGACTCAATTTTTTTAAATAGGGACCTTGATTTTTCAGAAGCATTTGATCTTCTAAAATCAATAAAGCGTAAAACCCATTTATACATTAATAAATCTAGAACTTTCCCATAAGAAATTCTAACTATTTACTTTTGCCACTAGAGACGAAAGGTAAAGTTATAGGATTTTTGTCACTAGAGACGAATTAGACGTTTTCGTTGGGGCTATCCGGTCAATGAAAGATATATTTTCGTACAAGGTCGTAGAAAAAGGTTAAAATCATTTGTTACCATATAAGAACCGTGCTTACGGAGGCGTTACCTTAAGATAAGTATTAATTGTTTAATTAGACGACTCAGGAACCACTTATTTGTTGATAGAGACATCCTGAGGTAACTTTTTGTCTATTTAACTGAATTGCTATTAACGAACGGCGCCACCGCGATAGATATTTTACAAGTATATCAACAAGTTCAAAATTGATATCACTGGATAGCAAAGTTCAAACGTTTCCATGTACCTAAAATATTTAAGCAAAAACACAGTTTAAACTTTTTAGTTCCTGGAATTGTCCCCGATATGACCGTAACATCAAATAACACAATCGAATGGTCGGAAGCTCTTAACCCTGGCAACTGCACTATCATCGCTTACGTTATCAACATTTTTGATTTGGAAGAAGGATCGCAACTTGAACATGAAACAGATGATGCTAGTGTACTATTTTACAGTCTCGAAAATCTCGATATGTGCAATACTTACGCATTGGAAGTGCACGCCATAACTGATCAGGAAGTGATCGGGCCCTCTGATCGAATAAACGCAATAATCCCAGCCGCAGCAGGTAAGTGTCTATACAGGGTGTCTCATGGTAATGCGATTTGAGTCCTGCAAATTTGGATAATAAGGTTTTTTGGAGACGCACTTTTTAAAGAAAAAAATCCTGTTGTGGAATTAGATAATATATGGTGCTCGATAAAAATTTAAATTCAACAATTTTGATTCAAGCCCCATTATCGAAATTTGAAGTATTCAAATCGCAAGTTTTGGTATTTTTTAATTAACAAAACATTTAGGAACAATAACTTTTTAACCACCGTAGACACGTCGTTTTGCAATAGATAACAATAATTTAGAGGATGTTAAAGAATAATGTTTGTGTGATGGAAAAAGTATATATTATTTGATCATTAGGAAGAAATATTGTCCAGCGATCCTCGCAAATCTCCTTTATGTGGAATGGAACATTATATTCTAATTTTCTTTTATAGAAAAATTGATTAAGAAGCGTATAATATAAGCATATTGCTTGAATAAACTTATAATTTAATTCCTAACAAATATCACAAAGTCCTGATATTTATAATAATTCTATTCAAAGACACGTGTACTAAATTCAAATCTTAATACAAGGTATTTTATATATCACCTTATTTTCAGACTTGAATCTTACCTTAAGCCTTAATAACGTTGTACTAAGTAAGGGTCAACTCGTCCTTACATGGAATATGACAAATACTGAAGTTGAAAGATGCATTTCTTACTACCGGGTTATCTACTGGGATGAAAACAACGTCCCTGTTGATGTCTACCTATCTACGAACAGCTTTACTTTAACGAAATCCCCTAAGGCTTGTATGAAATACAATTTTGCAGTCAGTGCTGTTGTAAATAATCCTGATACGGAAGGACCTTTGGCTAAGATTAGTTATGGTGGCTACACTGCAGGTATGTCTGGCCGGGAAAACCGGTTTAACGGGTTTGTACTGTAAAGGAGCGTTAGTCTATTGGTGTAGCAATTGCCTTTTGTCAAATGTCAATATCTTAGCGATGGCAGATTTTAGATATATGGGAAACAATATGACAATTTACTTGATGTGATCTCTAAAATTTAAAAATTGTATAAAGATTTTGAGCGGCCCCTTAAAGTCAACAGTCGTTTGGCCTTATAGCCCACTTGCAATCCTTTGTGCATTTTAAATAACATTGCAACCTTGCACCTTGTCATACTTAACGTTTTCCCTGTGTATGCTTTTTAGTTCCCAAACCACCCAAACTAGTCAGCATGATTACTACCAGCACAATGGTCAACATGACTTGGAAAGTGCCTACTTACTCAGAAAACCGTTGTGAACTAACCGCTCTCGTAACCAATACCTTGGGTAAGTTAAAATACTCCTAGTAATTCGTAAAACAACAGTGCTATGCCTATGAAATAAATTATATTAGTGGAAAAGTAACTCTACTCTAACAACATATTTAACTTAAAGACTAATATAGAACAAGTTTGAGTTTGTCATAGTAAAGTAAAGTTCGTGTAACTTGTGGTGCTCAAGTCTGGTGCTAGAGTTTTCAGGTCGCGCAAGCGCCTCTAGCGTGACTTAACGACCAGAGATGGCCGGGACCGACTGCGTTACGTCTCCTCCGAAAGACGATCTTACACCAACCAACTAAAATTCGGTCATACTTTTTTTATTATGCGTATGCCCACTCCGGGAATCGAACCCGGATCGCCACGGCCGTAAGCGGTAGTAGTAGTAGTAGTAAAAATATCTTTATTTGTTTATAATAATAATAGTACATATCAGGTTATTGATTTCTTACATAATACAATATAAAAACATTGTAATATAAACACTGTACCATGTATTGTAAGTAGTCTGTTGGTTAGGTCAGTTTGTGCAACTGTCACTACCTAGGACACGGCACTGGTGGATGCCAGTGGGCTTGATGTTGGTCCTTGATCAATTTCCTTGATTTGCTATGATGCACTCAGTTCGGACGGTTCCGTGGTTCTTTACCGCCATAAGGGAATTTATTTCTGTTCATTGAACTTAAAGAAATGATTGTATTGATGCTGAATGAGAAAGTTTTTAATTTATTGTTTGCTGGAAAAGCACTTTGAAAAAACCAGCTAAAGCCGTAAGCGGTATCTCTACCACTGAGCTACGACCGGGCTTAGTTTGTCATAGCATGAGGTTAAGGCAAGTCTTGCTGTGTTGATAACGCACCCGAGTAAGTGACTTATCAGACAAGGAACACTCATATTTTCAGTTTATAGATTTCATGTTTAAAAGCTGCTTCCACAAAGATACGTGCTTTCCAGCATTGAGCCAATTATAAGACCTAAGTTTCGCAAGTTAGGGTAACGTTCTCCTGGGAGTAACTTAAATAAGTCCAATCCTGTTTCGGTTCTTCCTTGGTAAGGATCTGACTGCAAATCACACAATTCCAGTTGAAGGTCTGCTCTGCTTTCGTTCTCAACAGAAATAATAACTGGCTGGTGGTGAGATGTCGGGTCTGTTAAAATGCAGGGTCTGAAATTTTGCACCTACAATTTGATTTTCCAGTTCCGCAGTGTCGGACTTCATTTTTAAGAAAAATGGAAATCTTCTTGCGTAGAGTGAAAAAATATTGCAAATCATTTCCGGCGCTTAACCACGTGTGTGACGTAACAACAACAAGTCCCCCATAATATGTAGACTTTTCTTCGGCCGAAAATCACGAAACTCTCTGTGCGTCAAAGCACGATTGTGTATATTTTCGTTTTTTAGGCATATTTCTTTAATTTTTTTTTGTCATCGTGCTATACGTCATGAGACACGATACTCAACAACATATAGTAGGCACGAGAGCTTATTAGGCCCTTTATTTTGGGGGTTTTAGGTATTTAATAATGGATAACTCATTTGTTGACATAATATCATGTCTATGATTTTTTTTTATGATCTCGCATGATTAAAATGTTTTACATTATGTGCGCTATGCGCTATGAGTTTACCACCTAGACGTATGTATTCATTATGTTTGTGGTCTCTTAGATAAGAGGTCATGGAAGTATAAATATTTAATTTAAAAATATCTTGTTTTTAGGATTGCCAGCCGACATTAGTTCCACTCTGATCTCTATTCAAGACAGTCCTCTAAGGCCCAATGTTGACGTCACCATTCAAGATCTTACTCCGAACTCTGTTTATACCACTTATGTGCATTTAGAAAATGTCGCGGGCTCGTCTAAAAATGTTACTTTTACATTCCAAACATGGGACAGTTTTATTTTGGATGATCCACCGCTTTAATTTATTATAGTCTATTTTAGAAAGGTGTAGAGTAATAAAAGCTCATTAGGTATGCAAAGGGACTACAGAGTGACCCAACGAATATTTAAGCCACTTTCATAATTTGGCATTGATTTCATTGCAAAATTCTTTCTTTTCATCAAGTGCAGGTAGTGCCACCCGGGTTTGGGTCAATTTATGGGTTTTGCCTATTGTTGTCCATTCACAAACACTAAAAATGGTGAGACAAAGGCGTGCCGGTAGGATATTCGTAAAAAGGAAATAATTTTATTTTAACAGAATAAAAATGAGGCATTATGTACCGTGCGTTCAATTTATCTTGATAACATTTTGAGTCACTGTAACTTTTTTTGTTTTTAAAGATATGAAGGTAAACAAAAAAAGAAAATGTAGGGTTGGTTGTCAAGTTTTTTCCCAAGTTACATATAAAACAAAACACTATCAATTTTTTGACATATAAGTCTACTTTATGTTTTTTTAAATGGAACACCCTGTATATTATATATGTGTTTAATAGAATACCTTATTCCGTTTACAATAATATAACACACTTTATATTTTAACCTACACGTTTTTGACATATTGGCAAAAATATGAAATTTTTATATTTTTATCTCAAAGAGTGCCGTGACAAAGATATTTTTATATTTGACATATTGTAATATAATATAACGTTGGTTGTGGGGTTATTGTGACAGTTATAAATATTAAAATGGTTTTTCGCGAATTTAGCATCCGTGAAAGGAGTGATATGCTTCAAATATACTTCCTGAATAATAAAAGTGCAACCGCTGCGCGTCGTCAGTATATTAGAGTTTATCCAGAGCGTCAAGCTCCTTCGAAACAGATATTTGCAAGGCTGGCAAAGAAATTTGAAGAAAACGGTAACGTGTCAAAGGTTAAAAAGGTATGTCAGAATTATAGTGTTTTGAATGCACAAAATAAGACAAACATATTAGGATTCTATGAAGCACATCCAGTTTCTTCTATTACCACAGTATATCAAGAGACAGGTATTTCTCGCGGTTCAATCCACTCAGTTTTAAAGGAACATAAATACAGTGCATTTAAATTTCGTAAAACCCAAAAACTAAGTGAAGAACAATGCCAAAAGAGGATGCAGTTTTGTTTGGCATTTTTAAATAGATATAATGAGAATAATAATTTTTTAAAAAATATTTCATGGACCGATGAAAGTTCGTTTACTACAAGAAAGGGCTCTAATAGGCAAAATACGCAATATTGGAGTATAAATAATCCTAGACAGATACAAGAAATAAAAACCCAAGGGTACCAGTCAGTTAATGTTTGGTGTGGTGTTATAGGCATACATATTTTGGGACCGATATTTATAGATCAAATGTTAACAGGAGATCATTATTTGCATATGTTAGAGCACCATCTAGCACAATATATAGAAGATCTACCCCTAAACATATCAGCGCAAATAATATGGCAGCAAGCCTCCTCACAATGTTGTGAGAGTCAAAAAAAAATTTAAACATGGAATATGCCAGGGGTTGGATAGGGAATGGTGGAACTATTGGTTGGCCACCCAACAGCCCCGGACTTAACATTAATGGATTTTTTCTTTTGGGGACACATAAAAAATAACGTGTACAGAACTCCTTGTTATAAATGTCGTGGAACTTCGGCAAAGAATTTCAGCGGCAATCAATGAGTTAAGAGACAATCCAGAAATGTTATTAAATGCCTAAATCATACAATTAGAGTAATTGAAAAATGTGTTCAGCAAAATGGTGGTCACATACAGCAGTTTTTAGAATAGTTAAATAATTTTAGACCTTTTTATTGTTGCAAATATGTTAGTGTTCTTGTTATAAGTTAATTTGTAAAAATATAAAAATTGCATGTTTTGTTTTATATGTAACTTAGGAAAAAACTTGGCAACCAACCCTTCATTTTGTTTTTTTGTTTACTTTCATATCTTTAAAAACAAAAAAGTTACAGTGAATCAAAATGTTATCAAGATAAATTGAACGCACGGTACATAGTATTAGCTACACTTATTTTTTTATTAAACATTATAAAACAAAATACAAAAAATACATTAAACAGAAATTAAATTATAAAAAATCATAATATTCTTCGTCATCTGAGGAACTGTCATCTCCTCTTGACGTTATAATTAACGGGTCGACGGTCCGATCGATCAGGTGGTCAAGATCCCACATTTTCTCCTCTTCTTTAATGACATGATGGACTGCTTTTCGCCAGTTCTCTGGTGTCACTTCCTTAATGGCTTGCTCAAATAGTAGCTTAACGTCTTTAATTTTAAATGTCATGTTGTGTATAAGTTCTATAGGATTTAGTTCGCAATGATATGACGGTATGCGCAGCACAGTTACATCATGTTTTTCTGCTATATCTTCCACGGCAAATTTCATAAAACGATGTTTGTGTAAATTTGCTATAGCTAATAGTTCTTTCTTTATCAAATTATCTTCAAACTCAATACTTTTGATGGTTAACCACTCGATAATTTGTTGTTTTCTCCAAGATGAAGTTGGAGTCTTCTCTGTGCGTCGTGAATGATAGGTTGCGTTATCCATAACTACTACTGAATCAGCTGGAAGATATGTTATCATTTCTTTTACTGGTCTGCCTGGACCTTTCTTGGGAGGTTCTACTTGACCTGCTGTCTTTCTTTCCCGCAATAATTTAAAAATGGTGGACTTTCCAACTCCAGTCATTCGGAAACATCGGTCGACAGTTTATTGTACAGTAAAAGTCGGGTAATCGTATTTTATGCAACCATGTACATTTAAAATAATAACGTTTTCACTTACTGATAGTGGAGAATTATTGGAACATCTTTTTCTTGGTGTGAATGTCGTCATTTGATTACTAATCTTATAATACTGTGAACACTATATATACGGCTTAACAGCAAATACTGATGCGTTATTAAAACTAAACAAATATACTTATTAAAGTCATACACAAACACGATAAATGAAGTTTATTCCAAATTACCACCTATTTATATGATCAGCCAATGAGGCCAAGCCAAACTGGGTACCTGTTAAATGGTACCTGTTAAACGCAAAACGTAACTTTATAATCTACTAATTAACTAATCCCTACACAATATTTCGATTTTGACACTTCAGGCCAGAAAATATACCTTTTCTAATCCTCTTACGCAATTACTTGAAATTTTAATTTTACAAACAATACTATTTTTTCTCTGACATTTTTGGTTAGTTATCATAAATAATTTAATGCACAAAGTTTACCTGCGCCTATGGCCGATACCGAAATTGGACGGAATTTCCCATTTTATTACTCTATACCTTTCTGAAATAGACTATAGTTTATTATTTTCTATACAAGTATGTGCTTATTTGTGTTTGTTATTTATTTATTTTCTCTGTATACATTTATAATATGATAAGTAATAAACTTATTCTTTGAATTTTGTACCTTTTTCTGCAAAAATTGTACACTTATACAAAAAATATTCGAAAATTGTTCGTTTTGGTTTGAATGAAAAACACCACAATAAATAATAAAACTGATGTGAAAATTTTTTTTTTATATATATATTTTTTTTACTGGACGTGTGTAAAATACTAACTTTACGCACTATAGAAAGTGTATAAAATTTAAATTTTTACGCCGATGAGTAAAGTAAATAGAATAATTACTTTAATACACATACTTACCTGCATTTTTAAATAAAATTTTTCTGTTTGGCCATGGACAAATTGCGATTTATTTTTGACGATGATGTAAATATTGACATTTTGTGATTTATGTAGTGTTGGGAAAAATCGACTTATTTTAATAATCGACTACCGAGAATTCGAGGGATTTAAAAAACCGAATGATAATCGATTTTTTTTTCACTCAATTCCTAATATTAATTATTAATATTGGCGGTTCGTCGTTCATGTTAATATACAGCATTTGTATTGGGAATAACTGACTCGGTGTTGTTAATCGATTGATTTTTTGCGGATTATTAAATGTGGCGGAGATATTTGTGGATTTTTTGGCATGGTTCCCAGATCTTACAATTTAATTTAACACCTTGACTACTTGACCTTGATATGTCATGATATTGCATAACTCATGATATTTATGAATACTGAATACTCACCACTAAACATACGTTTTCAGTAGACGCCGACGAGTTCTAAATAAAATAATAAATCCTATTATCCTACGCAGGCAACCCGTAATGCAGTATATAAATCTAAATAATAAATCATATCTTACACTACATAGGTAACCCGTAATGCAGTATTTAATTTGAAATATATCGCCAATAATAACCGAAACCACTCGGTGTAGCGGCTCGCTAGGATATGGCTCTGGCCGCAGTGAGTGATTGACAGGCGGGCAGCAACTTTGGAGACGCGTTGGAAAATAAAAACCATATGTTCGTCACTCGATTATTTCCGAAGATAATCGAATAATTCAAGTGATTGAAAAAACCGAATTATAGGTTATTTTTCACTCGAGTGATCCCATCACTAGATTTATGTAAGATGCATGTGTCATTTTAAGAACTTATGTTGGATTATTGAAATTTTTAATACGGTAAGTTTGAATTGTAATATCAAATGTAATATTTACATATACTTTGATTTTATTTTATTTTATTATATATTTTTAAATTTTAATCCGGTAGTAGAAAAAGTAGTGTATGCAATTCGTGTGTTGCCTACTTTACAAACATAATGTCTAAAGCGGCCCGCACACGATCAATATATTGATCAATCAATACAGGATAATATTGATCAGTATGTTGTCCATGTGCGGGGTGGGGTGTATTGAACTAAAAAAAAACTATTAGTATATTGGGTAAGCTTAATTTTAATGTGCCACGATTGAATTCACGACAAAATATGACTTTCTACCTGCCTAATCCAAAGACAAATATTTTAAAGTTTTCTCCTGTCTTTCAAATGTGTGAGAGATATAATAAGCGGTTTGATTTAGATTTTTTCAGTTCTTCGGTCAGTACAGTAAAAAGGTTAGTGCTGCATTAATACTTTAAACTGAGATTGTGCGGCTGGTATTATTTTTTGTCCAGTGACATGATTTTCTATGTTCAGTCTCTCTTTTTCTTTTTTTACTGTTACTTTTCTTATATTCGAATAATTAGTTTAGGTTTACGTATAGACTAGCTTACTTTTGTTAGTATTTTTAGCTTCACTTTTAGTATATTTATTTTTTGTGTAAACTTTTTCATGGTCCTGCCTTGTAGTTGGGTTATTTAACCTGTAGGGTAGGTAATGTAAATAAATAAATAAATAAATAAATAAATAAATAAATAAATATTGAAGTCGATATCAAATATTGACGAAATTTAAATATTTTAAAATCCGGACTTCAATACTGGTACGTGGTGGGGATATTGATCAGTTTATTGAAAGTGTGCGGCCTAATCTCAATATTTTCATCAGTATTTTCTTGTATTGCCTAGTGAACGTTGTTGATTGTTGTGAAAAACAGGTTTTTTAAGGTTATCGCCATGAGTTGATAAAGTTCCTTTTTTGTTATCCACTCTTTAAGGTTGTATTCTCAACGTCATTCAATCTATTGCCAACCTATAACCTATTTCGGGTTGATATTTTGAGTTTATTATTTTAATAACTAACATTTTAAAAAAATCAATATCGTCGGTACATTATTTAGGCAGTATCTGATATATTACAAAAATATCAATTTATTTCATTGCTAATTTTGGGAGAATTGTATAGTAAAAGAACAATGAGTGACAATGACATAATAATGTTAAAAAAAATCTTACCCGATATTTTTCGCTATACAATTCTCCTAAAATAAGTTATGAAATTCCTTGATATTTATTAAATATGTCAATTATTACCTATAGAATATCAAGTCGATACTGATTTTCTTTAAATTTTGTATAAAAGCTAGAAAACATAAATAAATCTACGCGAAATAGGTTATAGGTTGGCAAGCATGTTGATACTCCCACCTTAACACATCGCTTAGGTCCGTTGCACACTTACACGGCCACCGTCCTAACGGCACCGTTTATACGGTGAAGGGATTAGGCAGCATACCTATGTGACCTTTCAAACGCACCGGCACCGTGTACACTAGGGTGGAACCGAAAAATTAATTTTAAAAATTTTGATATTGGCTAGGAGCCAAAATGTTCTATCTATAAACACTATTTTCTGCGCAAAATTTTAACTTCCTACTTATTTGTTTTGAGGGGTCACACAATCCTCAAAGTTATAGCAATTTAGGTATATTATTTTTTTTGATATCGGTTAAATTATGTCGGACTTTCGCTAGTTTATGTTATATTTTAAAAGAAAAAAATGCAATGAACTACCCAGAACTCACCACGTAGAGGTATCCGACCTCCGAGAGAATTTAACTGATTTGCGAATATAAGGGTGTGAGGGGGGAGGGACTCTAGGTCGGATACCTCCACGTGGTGAGTTCTGGGTAGTTCATTGCATATTTCTTTTAAAATATACCATGAACTAGCGAAAGTCCGACATAATTTAACCGATATCAAAAAGAAAATAATATACCTAAATTGCTATAACTTTGAGGATTGTGTGACCCCTCAAAACAAATGAGTAGGAAGTTAAAATTTTGCGCAGGAAATAGTGTTTATAGATAGAACATTTTGGCTCCTAGCCAATATCAAAATTTTGAAAAAACAAAAAAAATCAATTTTTCGCTCCACCATAGTGTACACGGTTCCGTTCCACCGCAATGTCACCGTGAGCCCCCACTACAATTTACGACGATCGTTGCCGTGTTGACGGAGAGGCATGCTCAGTAGAGTTTAAGATTTAATTGATGCTTGCACATGTAACGCGCTAATGACATTTTCTTGGTTCATTGGCGGGAACATTGTTTTATTTAGTATATTTTATCATAATCATATTTTTCGCAATGGCAATAGATATAGATATGGATATGCTTATATCTTTGGTGGGTGGAAGCAAGACCGGGTATTTGGAACAAAACAAGTTTTATAAATAAGGACAGAAATTACACAAGAAGTGGCTGGAATGAAATATGTTTGGAGGTCAATTCTGATTTTGATTGTAACAGCCAACATTTCCATAGGCTGTATGCACTCTCTCATATAATAATATTATGTATCTTGACGTTGAAGCGAATTTTTTAATCGTTCGTGTGGGCATCAAAGCTGGATCATCCTAAAATAGTTGAAAAAGTTTTTTTTCGTCTTCCCTCAACTGACCAAATAATACAAAGAATGCACCGAATTGTTTCCTTCCCATATTGATGGGATGAACCCACACAATCCTGTTTCGTGCCTTTCTTCGTTTTTTGATATGCCTGTAAAACTTTAAAATCGCCACAGAACGTCTATGATCCATACTCAAAACTGACGAAAACCGTGCATGTCAGTGGCGGCTCGTGGGGTAGAGCCACAGTGCCATGGCACTACCTGCCCTCCTGTCTAGCGTCCTGCCCTTTACAAATTACCAAAACCTATTAAAATGCATATTCTCGTTTTTAAAGCAATTAGCAAAATAATTTAAAAATGGAACACAGTCGGGTGCAAATTTCCATCTAAAAGGAAGCGATTATGCGTAAAACGGTAACGTAGCTTCCGCGCCAAGTGCGACGAGGCACACGGGAGGTGACGAAACGCCATCACCTCAATAAAAAAACATTGGAAAATGACCTTGAATGTAAGCAGGCAAAAATCTCGGCGACGTAGCTAGGCTCTCTTCGTTTGACCGTTTGATGTTAGACATTTCAACATAAGTAATGAATACTATTAGATTTTTAAAGGAAACCCCATTTTCTACCATTTCCTTAGAACAGAAATTGGAAATTAAGGAATTAGGACGACCGTTACCAGATTTAAATATAGAAAAAAGTCAGGGCGGACAGAAAGTGCGTTTGCGTTAATTTAATAGAAATATTTATGGAAAAAATACTTGGGTGTGCGGTTGTGATGAATCTAATAGACTATTTTGTTTTATGTGTGTTTTATTTGGTGGGGAGCAAACTTGGTCCCAAAAAGGTACAGATGATTTGGTCCATATCTGGGACAAAATGAAGACACATGAAAAATCGAAGGTACATTTAAACAATATATTTAATTTCAGTATGCTTGGTAAAATTAACATTAAAACTCAATTAAATTCTGCATATCACAATGAAGTAATGAAGAAAAACGAACAAATTGATAAAAACAGATACATATTAAACCAAATTATAAACTGCGTTCGGTTTTGTGGTGCATTTGAGTTGGCTTTGAGAGGTCATGACGAAAAAGAGACGTCGGAAAATGGGGGCATATTTCGTGAATTAATAAATTTCAGCTCAGAATTAGACAAAACTCTTAAAGATCATATTGAAAAATCGAAAGTATTTAAAGGAACATCAAAACCCCTACAAAATTAACTTCTGGACTGTATGTTAGATGTGTCTCATGATGAAGTCATAAAAGAAATAAAGGACTCTCCGTTTATCGCTGTTATCGCAGATGAAACCACTGACATTGCTTGTGTGTTTCAACTTGTTATCGTGTTTAGGTATACCTATTCAAGATATGATTGTAAATTCATAAATTAAATTAGGTGCCTTTTTGCTTATTTTTCCTACTTCAAAAGCAAGAACTATTAACAAAAAAGGGCGTGGCACCCAAAAATTTTTTGCCTGCGGCGCTAAGGGTTTGCCTGGCCCTACTTCACTAAAATGGCACGAGCCGCCACTGGTGCATGTGTGCCAGGATAACAGGAACGCGGTAAATCGCGTAAACGGTGCCGTTAGGACGGTCGCCGTGTAAGTTTGCAATAAGCCTTACGGTTAACAATACGTTTTATTCCTAAGAGTAGTAAAATAGTTGAACATGCTATTTTCCTCTTATTTCTCATTATTTCAACCCCTCCGCAATATAAACATCAAACAAACGTAGGAGCAGGCACGGTAAGAAAACTAAATGATACTGAACTCTAAACATAAATATTGACTAAAATATTGTCAATAATATAGTTACGGTGTGGGGTGGTAATAATATTGATACGCGGTTTGACAATACTATGACGATCCTATACTGATCAATATATTGACCGGGTGCGAGCCGCTTAAAAGGTCGGGACACACCTATCATGCACCCTTCCGATCCGACTCCGATCATACAGTCGGACGAGTGCCTGGACCTCTATTCTCCAATTTAAGAGAAGTGAATGCTCTCTCGCGAGAAGGGACAATTCACATCATATGCTCAATCGTTTGGTATCGTTCTCTCACTGTAAAAAATCCGTATTATCCAGCATTCCGAGGTACCTACTAGCGCTGTTATCAATAAATAAATAATATTTATTTATTTATTTATAAAATGTAGTGTACACTGAGAAAAATTTCTTTCTGGTGGCAATTAAGCGATTTTTAACATTTCTAGTATTGGTTTTTTAATTGCATAAATAAGATTATAGTTCACTACACTAAATTACTCTTGACATAATTTTGTAAAATATTTTTGATTAATTCGGGCAACTAAAAAATCGAATTGGAGTATATATGGTTAAATTAACAAAAGTTTAATGCAATCAATTACAGTTTACTAATATTATTTACTTTAAATTTTGTTAATAAATATTTTATTCAAGGAATTTAGATATTTGTTAGCATAGTATGCTATAAGAAATCTAGAGATTATAATTTAATACTGCAAATAAAACAACAATAAATTTATTTTGCCAGAGTTCCGCGAACTAAATATTACTGTAGGCAAGTTAGTTGGTGATTACCAGAATTACGGCTTAACGTGAAGACGCCGCGACGGGAAGCATTTAATTCGAAGCGCCCGGGTTGGTTTCGGGTGTCGGTATTTTCTTGTCTTCAAGTGATCCAATTATAATAATATAGTTATGGATGAAATGGAGGAAATATTAAAAACCTGGGGGTTACCCATGATAGTACCTGTGTTTGTCGGTAAGTCATCAATTATTATCCTATTTTATTATCTAATATTTTAGTTGTTATCTACTAGGTAGGTATATGGTTCTAGAATTGCCGCGCCGCGCCGGGAAGATGGCGTACATTATTATATGTATGTGTTGCGAATTGCCCTACGAAAATCCAACAATTTGACTAAATTTTCCAATGCGCACGCTGTATAACCGTACCAATTGTTCTACAAATAACATTTATTAATGCATTTATAAATATTTAATGGAATTTATTTAAACCAAATTATTTTCAATAAGTAGGTACCTAAGTAGTTTGAGAAATCCTGTCTTAAATAATTGTATATAAAATATGGCTGCCAAAATAAATATGATAATAATTGTTTTAAACTTGACGATTATTTAAAATTTAATTTTTTAACCAATTAATCAGAAAATGGTAAAAATAAAATAAATATGCACATAGTAATTTAAGTAAGTGCATTATACAGGGTGTTTCACGGTAAATGGAACGTTAGAAGATTATAGAAAACGGGTCAATATCTCGGAAACTATTAAGTAAATATAATAATATGCATTTTTATTAAAAAATAAATATAATTTTCCGTATAGAATATACAGGGTGGCTCATTAATAAGGGACGCCGGCTATAGGTATCTCAGGATCCGTTAATCGGACGACCCTGAGAAAAAAAAATTATTGGTAAATCAGCAAAGTCCACCGCTAGAGGGCGTAAATCCAACCTCTGAGCAGAAAATATTGTTTTATTCAAAGTTGTTTCAAGTGAACCTATATTGAAATTTTTCTTTTGTAACCTACTGAAAATATCACAACTTTTTTGTATTTACGTTTTTTCCCTACCTTGTCAAATGGGTGGGGAAGGGGTAAACGTTGGTTTGAAAAAAAGTCAATAACTTTTTTTTGGAATAACCGATTTCAAATAACTTTTTTTTATTTTAAAGCACTTTTATAGGCGCTCTACTAGAATAATAACATTTTGAGTTTAGTTATTTTTCGTGTTAGTAGGTGGCGCTTTATGACAAGGTCGCAGATTTTTATGATTTTCTCGAAAATTTGAAATGGTATTTTTATTTTTTTCCAGGAAGAAGAGCATCAAAATATTACAGTTACTGGTGAAAACCGCTGTCCGAAATGTTTATTCCTTATACAGTGTCCGGCAAAAAGTTGGACCCATATGGGAAACTTTTTTATTATTAATTTTGCGAAAAACAGTTACTTATTCTTCATAAAAAGTTCCGCTTGGTCTAAAACCTAAAATGCAACTATCAAATATTAAATTTTTCCAGGCGTATACGCGATTTGTCAAAAATAAAGATTATTTCTAAAACATATTGTTTTATTTCGCCAATAAAATAATATTATTCTCAAATGCATGCAATAGTTGACTAAATAAAATCAACATATTGTTACAATTATAAATTAGTTTTAATAAATATCTTGAGGGTTTAGAATGAATCTATAAATAATTGTTACAATTAAATTAACTTATTTTAGCACAATAATACATTATTTCTAAAACATATTTTTCTATTTCTTACAATCTGATATAATTGCGCCAATAAAATGATATTATTTTTGGAATAACGCATTACTTTTGAGCAAAATTGAGTTCGTTTTTGCAAACTATAGTATAGTTGTCACAAGAATATTAAAATCTGTTCAAAATAAAATATAATTACCACAAAGAATTATAATTCATTACATGAATTAAATCGTCATTGTGACAACAAAATTTTAATTTTGCCAAATATGCCTTATCCAAAAATCAAATAAATTATAATTTACGCAATTTAATTTCTATTAAACATTTTTGGTATAGTTGTGGATCAATTAAACCTTTATTGAAATTCCAATTAAATTATGTAATTCTTTGAATTCGGTGATTTAGTTGCTCGTTACCAACTCGATTATTTAGTTGGATGAAATATATCTGGGTATTGGGAATTAATCCTTTTTCTCAGTGTATGTAGGTTACGTATTGTTTCATGTAACTTTATCATTTAAACTCGGAACTATTGAGAACACCGCTAGTAGGTACCTCGCACTGAGAGAACACTCTATTAGCCGTAGCTAGAAATCCATTCGCAGTAAAGAAATCTGCATTAAATAGGCGCCGAAAAAACAACTCTGTTGTCGCTACAAGGTTCTTTTTTTTTTAAATGACTTTTTAACCTCAACATGGTCGTTTTTTAAATATTATTCTTTTGCTGTTAAAAGACAACTCTATTGCTATAAATAATATATAATGCAGTGGTAAACAAAAATGATTTTGTGATTAATTAAGGTCGTGTAGTTAGAAAAGTATCGGTTTTTACTCCTAAAAATAATAATCAGCCAGCTAGAAAATAATTTTATTTTTATTGTAGCTAGTCCACCTAGCTACTACTAAATTCCTTTTTTTAGCTCCTTCGCCAAAATGGCTGTGATTGGTGGATTAGTTTATAGTGGATGTTTTTGGCTATTGATTTGATAAAATTTTTATATTTTAATAATTCTATATAGAGGGGTGTACTTTTAGTGCAACGTTATACAATAAGTGTTGTGGCGGTGTGTCACCAAATTCAGGTAAGTACAATTATTTTACCAATAATTATATTTATTACCTATATTTTTTAATTCATTCCGATCATGGCCGCCATTAAGTTTCCGTTCTGCACTTATTAGGGCAGTATTTTTGATAAAAATTGTATGTTAAACTTTGTTTATATAATAACCTTATAGGAATTAAAAAAATACTTTTTAAAAACACTTTATTGGATACATATTGTTATGGTTATATGATATTCTGTTACCATAAAAAAGCATTGAGCACACGTAACAATATTGTTGTCAAAAAAACGTCCTTGATTGCGACTAAACGAAATATTTTAGGGATAAATGAATTTTTTCTTTTGGTAATACACATATATTCAAAAAAATACTTGTATTGAGTGATTTTCCTCCAGCATTCCGCGGAATGCTGAAGAATACGGAATTTTTACAGTGAGAGAACAATACCAAACCATATATGATGTAAATTGTCCCTTCTCGCGAGAGACCATTTACTTCTCTTAAATTGGAGAATGGAGATCCAGGCACTCGTCCGACTGTATGATCTGAGGCGGATCGGAAGGGTGCATGATCGGTGTGCCCCGACCTTTATTTGAACGAACAGAAATATTAAAACTTTTAAAAATTCAACTTAAAGAAATAGTCCATACTTTAAGTGGAGTGTAGGTTTAAAGGAAAAGAAATAAGACACTTTAAGTATTCCTCCACTGGTATTTAAAAAAAAAACTTAAACCTTGAAACTTATGTTTTTTAATATACCAGTGGAGGAAGACTTAAAGTGTCTTATTCTTTTGCTTTTTAAAAATTGTTCAAAACTCCAAAACGTCTAAAAATATGAATAGTGACATATTAATTATTTAGACAAAAAATTTGATTATCTACGCGTTAGGAAGATTCCATTCCATTAACAAAAATAAATGTGCATACGTAAATTATGCACATTTATCTAAATGGCTAGCCAAACAATAACATATTAAGAAGGTTCGATTAATAAAAAAACCTCAAACAATAAGCACTTTTTTAATTTTAATCATTCCTCCAATAATTGTAGATCCAATGGGACTGATTATAAAAAAAAACCTAAGTGCATACACACAATAAGCATTTTAGTAAGAAGGTATAAAAACTAGTTTGCAGTGCCTAATATATTTAAAAGATAGTTTACCTTATTTGAGATTTTTAACATTTAATTTATTTAGAAATTAGTTTAAGAGTGTAAATACAGTATAATACAATTAAAGCCGGAAGCATATAAAATGGCCAGTTTTAAATATTTTGTGTTTTATCTCTTCTTTTTATTGGCTGTAGAAGCCAAACATTGTAGTAAGTGATTTAACATTTTAATTAAGTTTGTTCGGGTTTGTTCTGGCGCTTAACGCTACATTCTATGGAAAAACGCGTCTAAGGATGGCTCTGACGAAATTAAAGGAAAAACAATTGCGTTGAAAACATTTTATGTTGCATTAAAGTTTAAGAATACCAATATATTATAATATAGTGTCTGTAAAAGTTCTCTATCAAAATGTGTATCTACCTCGATTTCAAATGCAACCAATTTATTAAAAAAAGTTAGTGCTACCATAGAATGGTTTATAGCCATTATTGATTGCTCTGAATACTCACAGTAATTATCAAGCTCTATATTGGGGGTGTAATTTGTTTTTATATACTGTACTAGCGTGTATCCGGCATGCGTTGAAACCCGCTGGTATAAATACAAACCCGATATATTAGTACCCGGCATGCCACTTTCTGAAATTGCACCCGTGCGAAGCCGGGGCGGGTCGCTAGTTATACATAAAAACCTTTCTCTTGAATCACTCTATCTATTAAAAAAAACCGCTTCAAAATCCGTTGCGTAGTTTTAAAGATTTAAGCATATATAGGTAGGGACAGACAGACAGCGACAGCGACTTTGTTTTATACTATGTTAAGATTAGTTCCGACTAGCAGTAGTAAAACTTGACATTAATCATAATAATATTTGCTTGCTACGGTTAATAAAGCATATACTAACCACTAAAAATCAGTACTGTGGTTCTCAAAAAGTTAAAAGCTTCTAGTGTGATATTGTTTTTGTCGTTTAACATTGCATATGATTATCTATTATGCAACATGGTTTACTGAGGTCGTAAAATTCGTCCATAGATTATAAAATCGGATACTAATGATGGGTTGTGCGAAATAAGAATCTTCTATTGCTTTATCTGACATGTAAAGTTTTAAAAATCTTATATACAAAGTAAAAATAAATTAATTGAAACATGCATTGGTACGATCAATAGAATTCAGATTCAGACAGAACAGCTAAAAAACTTCGAATAATGAAGTGACCTGCGCAACAAATACGTTATTACAGCGCGCGGAGATTGCCGATCGCTACGAACCCCCCCATCAACGTCTTGGTAGATTATAGGTTCTAACGGAAACAATTCGCTTTTGGGGACGCTGTCCTGCTTTCCTAATTGTATAGAAAGCGCTTTACTGCGAACAAAATGCGTCGCATTGAGAAGATACAATTTATTTCTCAACAAAATTGCTATGTTAAAAGTGGTTCATTATTCAACAAGACTGTGCTGCCAATGGAACTGATTACTACCAATAAAAACACTGTTCTAGCAAATCTGGAATTGATATAACACTAAAGCGGGTTTGATACACTAGCAATTTATTTAATATGGGTTAATATAGTATATAAGTGGATATTAAGGTCTTTAAAACACGCGCGATTTTGCAAGCACGACGGCGCAGCCGGAGTGCTTGAAATAGAGCAAGTGTTTTAAAGACCAGTTATCCACGAATACTTTACATTATTTTTTTTTATTGGTACACTTATTGGTATTTATATTACAAAAAATGGAAATAATAACTTAGTAAGTAAGTGAAATGGTCGAATTCGTGATGTGATATACTTGTCGTTGTCATGAAAATGAGGAGAACAAAAAATAACTTCCAATCTGTCACATAAGATTCATTGTTGTCACCGTTGACATTGGTTGGGTATTGCTTAAAAAAATATTTTATTTGACATTAAAAGGTAATTCTGTCAAATCAATAATTAAAAAGTTGACATATTTAGACTTCAGTTTCACGGGTTGTTGATGTTGCCACGGTAACTTTAAAACACGCGCGTTTTTGAAAGTGGGATTTAAACACGCTGAGGCGTACTTTAAATAAGCGAAATAGGGTATCAATAAAAAAAAGAAATAAGCTATCAATATAAACTATGTCTTAGCATACCTGTTGTATTAGATCATTTTCCTCAGTGCAATAATTTTATTAAATGGCAACTAGTTTTGTATTTTTTCTTTTTAAAGTGGTAAATGTTGAGGAGTTAAAAGTACGAATAAGACATAAGTGTAGGTTAATTTCTAGTAATAAGAAATGTTGAAAACGAGGTTTACTTGCGTCTAGGATATTGCCAAATAGTGAATGTACAACATTTTGAGCATTTATTCAGAAAAAAGTATTAAAGTTGAATAAAAGTTTTTTTTTTTATTTTTCAATTAAATTGATTTTTGTTTGTTTAATATTTTATAAACGACAATGAGAAAAAAAGTGAATGAAAAAGTAGGGTTGCTATTTAAAAAAATTATCGATATCCTCAAATCTCTAATTTGGAACACACTGTATCAATATTTTTTTAAAAAAGAAAAGACCACAACTTAAAATATTAATATACCCACGTCCAAGCATTTTTCCAAAAAAAAACTGTACCGACTTTATTCCATACTGTCTACTTGTTTTACGACCACGTTATAAAAGGTGTCCAAGTTACTGAAATGTACTACTATTTCCGAAACCGTCAAAGCTACACTGAGAAAAATTTCTTTCTGGTGGCAATTAAGCGATTTTTAACATTTCTAGTATTGGTTTTTTAATTGGATAAATAAGATTATAGTTCACTACACTAAATTACTCTTGACATAATTTTGTAAAATATTTTTGATTAATTCGGGCAACTAAAAAATCGAATTGGAATATATATGGTTAAATTAACAAAAGTTTAATGCAATCAATTACAGTTTACTAATATTATTTACTTCCAATTTTCTTAATAAATATTTTATTCAAGGAATTCAGATATTTGTTAGCATAGTATGCTATAAGAAATCTAGAGATTATAATTTAATACTGCAAATAAAACAGATATTCCAAAATAAATTTATTTTGCCAGAGTTCCGCGAACTAAATTTTACTGTAGGCAAGTTAGTTAGTGATTCCCAGAATTACAGCTAGAGTCCCAACGTGAAGACGACTGCCACGCGAAGCATTTAATTCGAAGCGCGCGGGTTGGTGTCGGCTGTCGGTATTTTCTTTTGTTTGTCTTCAAGTGGTCCAATTATAATAATATAGTTATGGATGAAATGGAGGAAATATTTAAAACCTGGGGGTTACCCATGTTAGTACCTGTGTTTGTCGGTAAGTCATCAATTTATTATACCTATTTTATTATCTAATATTTTAGTTGTTATCTACTAGGTAGGTAAGTAACGTTCTAGAATTGCCGCGCCGCGCCGGGAAGATGGCGTACATTATTATAATATGTATGTGTTGCGAATTGCGCAATTTGACTAAATTTTCCAATGCGCACGCTGTATAACCGTACCAATTTTTCTACAAATAACATTTATTAATGCATTTATAAATATTCAATGGAATTTAAACCAAATTTTTTTCAATAAGTACCTAAGTAGTTTGAGAAATCCTGTCTTAAATAATTGTATATAAAATATGGCTGCCAAAATAAATATGTATGATAATAATTGTTTTAAACTTGACGTTTATTTATACTTTAATTTTTTAACCAATTAATCAGAAAATGGTAAAAATAAAATAAATATGCACATAGTAATTAAAGTAAGTACAGGGTGTTTCACGGTAAATGGAACGTTAGAAGATTATAGAAAACGGGTCAATCTCTCGGAAACTATTAAGTAAATATACTATAATAATATGCATTTTTATTAAAAAATAAATATAATTTTCCGTATAGAATATACAGGGTGGCTCATTAATAAGGGACGCCGGCTATAGGTATCTCAGGATCCGTTAATCGGACGACCCTTAAAAAAAAAAATTATTGGTAAATCAGCAAACTCCACCGCTAGAGGGCGTAAATCCAACCTCGGAGCAGAAAATATTGTTTTAATCAAAATTGTTTCAAGTGAACCTATATTGAAATTTTTCTTTTGTAACCTACTGAAAATATCACAACTTTTTTGTATTTACATTTTTTCTCTACCTTGTCAAATAAAGGGTGCGGAAGGGGTAAACGTTGGTTTGAAAACAAGTCAATAACTTTTTTTTGGAATAACCGATTTCAAATAACTTTTTTTAATTTTAAAGCACTTTTATGGATGCTCTACTTGAATAATAACATTTTGAGTTCAGTTATTTTCGTGTGGTGGCGCTTTATGACAAGGTCGCAGATTTTTATGATTTTCTCGAAAATTTGAAATGGTATTTTTATTTTTTTCTAGGAAGAAGAGCATCAAAATATTACAGTTACTGGTGAAAACCGCTGTCCGAAATGTTTATTCCTTATACAATATCCGGCAAAAAGTTGGACCCATATGGGAAACTTTTTTATTATTAATTTTACGCAAAACAGTTGCTTATTCTTCATAAAAAGTTCCGCTTGGTCTAAAACCTAAAATGCAACTATCAAATATTAAATTTTTCCAGGCGTATACGAGGTTTATCAAAAATAAAGGTTATTTCTAAAGCATATTGTTTTATTTCTTACAATCTGATATAATTGCGCCAATAAAATAATATTATTCTCAAATGCATGCAATAGTTGACTAAATAAAATCAACATATTGTTACAATTATAAATTAGTTATAAAAAATATCTTGAGGGTTTAAAATGAATCTATAAATAATTGTTACAATTAAATTAACTTATTTTAGCACAATAATACATTATTTCTAAAACAGATTGTTCAATTTCTTACAATCTGATATAATTGCGCCAATAAAATGATATTATTTTTGGAATAACGCATTACTTTTGAACAAAATTGATTTCGTTATTGCAAACTATAGTATAGTTGTCACAAGAATATTAAAATCTGTTCAAAATAAAATATAATTACCACAAAGGATTATTATTCCTTACATGAATTAAATCGTCATTGTGACAACAAAATTTTAATTTTGCTAAATATGCACTATCCAAAAATCAAATAAACTATAATTTACGCAATTTAATTCCTATTAAACATTTTTGGTATAGTGGTGGATCAATTAAACCTTTATTGAAATTTCAATTAAATTATGTAATTCTTTGAATTCGGTGATTTAGTTGCTCGTTACCAACTCGATTATTTAGTTGGATGGAATATATCTGGGTATTGGGAATTAATCCTTTTTCTCAGTGTACTTAGGTCGGCCAAATTAGCGAAAATGTTCCAATTTTAGGAATTCTTCCTATTTCGTTTTCACAGTTGCTCAATTATATTTAGTTTTTGATTTTGCAACAAATGCCTTAAAATTTGCTGCTTCAATAAAAAAAATATATCATTTATTTTGTTAGTAATTACTCGAAGACACCACCACTTAGGTTACGTGACATTCCATTTCTAAGCGGCCAGTACTGACTTAATTTTTTTAAATAGGGACCTTGATTTTTCTGAAGCATTTGATCTTTTAAAATCAATAAAGCGTAAAACCCATTAATACATTAACAAATCTAGAACTTTCCCATAAGAGATTCTAACTATTTACTTTTGCCACTAGAGACGAAAGGTAAAGTTATGGGATTTTTGTCACTAGAGACGAATTAGACGTTTTCGTACAAGGTCGTAGAAAAAGGTTAAAATAATTTGTTACCATATAAGAACCATGCTTACGGAGGCGTTACCTTAAAATAAGTATAATTGTTTAATTAGATGACTCAGGAACCACTTATTTGATGATAGAGACATCCTGAGGTAACTTTTTGTCTATTTAACTGAATTGCTATTAACGAACGGCGCCACCGCGATAGATATTTTACAAGTATATCAACAAGTTCAAATTTGATATCACTGGATAGCAAAGTTCAAACGTTTCCATGTACCTAAAATATTTAAGCAAAAACACAGTTTAAAATTTTTAGTTCCTGGAATTGTCCCCGATATGACCGTAACATCAAATAACACAATCGAATGGTCGGAAGCTCTTAACCCTGACAACTGCACCATCATCGCTTACGTTATCAAAATTTTTGATCTGGAAGAAGGGTCGCAACTTGAAGATGAAACCGATGATGCTACTGTACTATTTTACAGTCTCGAAAATCTCGATATGTGCAGTATTTACGAATTGGAAGTGCACGCCAAAACTGATCAGGAAGTGATCGGGCCCTCTGATCGAATAAACGCAATAATCCCAGCCGCAGCAGGTAAGTGTCTATACGGGGTGTCTCATGGTAATGCGATTTAAGTCCTGCAAATTTGGATAATAAGGTTTTTTGAAGACGCACTTTTTAAAGAAAAAAATCCTGTTGTGGAATTAGATAATATATGATGCTCGATAATGAAGTGTGGGAAAATGGAATTTTAGATACAGGGGAGTGGAAAAGTAACAATTTTGATTCAACCCCCATTATCGAAATTTGAAGTATTCAAATCGCAAGTTTTTGGTATTTTTTAATTAACAAAACATTTAGGAACAATAATTTTTTAACCACCGTAGACACGTCGTTTTGCAATAGATAACAATAATTTAAAGAGGATGTTAAAGAATAATGTTTGTGTGATGGAAAAAGTATATATTTGATTATTAGGAAGAAATCTTGTCCACCGATTCTCGCAAATCTCCTTTAAGTGGAATGGAACATTATATTATAATTTTCTTATTTATTATTATTTTATTATTTTCTATTTTTTGCGATCCGCGCAAATTTTCTTTTTAAGATGTTCCCAATATTGCTTGAATAAACTAGTCGTTTTATAATTTTATTCTTAACCAATATCATAAAGTCCTGATATTTATAATAATTCTATTCAAAGACACGTGTACTAAATTCAAATCTTAATACAAGGTATTTTATATATCACCTTATTTTCAGACTTGAATCTTACCTTAAGCCTTAACAACGTTGTTCTAAGTAATGGTCAACTCGTCCTTACATGGAATATGTCAAATACCGAGGTTGAAAGATGCATTTCTTACTACCGGGTTATCTACTGGGATAAAAACAACGTCCCTGTTGACGTCTACGTATCTACGAACAGCTTTACTTTAACGAAATCCCCTAAGGCTTGTATGAAATACCATTTTGAAGTCAGTGCTGTTGTAAATAATCCTGATACGGAAGGACCTTTGGCTAAGATTAGTTATGATGGCTACCCTGCAGGTATGTCTGGCCGGGAAAACCGGTTTAACGGGTTTGTACTGTAAAGGAGCGTTAGTCTATGGGTGTAGCAATTACCTTTTACTTTTACTTTTAAACGTCTTTATTATTCTGCTATATTTTCACATTGCATTATCTTATACTATATATTACAATTTATATATTGCATTAAGTTCTTCCTAGTTTTAACTTAGTTTAGTAGTTAACTACCAGGGATACGCCCTGCAACGCAGGGGGGCTGTTGTTGGCCATGGTATAGGATAGTGAATTGAAATATATCTAGGCAGCCAGTTTCAGTGACCTTTTACGACTATGCGCGAATTCAATTTTTACAATATTGAGAAGATTTTGTTGTTTTATGATATTTTAAATACAAGGTTTTGCGTTTGGGTTCACTGGAAACAGATGAAAAAGCAGCTTCTTATAGTGTCAGATAGCTGGTAGCTTTGCTTGTCACAGCTTTAAGATATTTTGTTGGTGGGCAGATTTAATTTTTGGGGGCGTGGTTAGTGGGACATGGTCTTGGGATTTTCATGGTTTTTGGTGGAAAATTGGAGCTTTTAATTATCTTGGAAATAAATTGGAAGTTTGGAGTGTATTGGTTCATGTATTCGGCATTCGTCATATCTTAGATTCGTTATTTCTTGCGTCAGTCTTGAGTTTTGCGGTTGAGTGTTATAAAAATTTATTGCATTTTGTCTTACGTAGTCTATTATGTATGGTGTATTTGTTGCCTGGTGTAGCTGTCGTATTGGCGTTTCTCTCGGTGCTAATAGTATTTGGCTTAGTACTTTATTTTGTAGCACTAGTAGTTTTTAAAAGTGATAGTTCGCCATTCTACACCAGACTGGTCCAGCGTATGTCAGTATTGGTCTTATGCATTGGTTGTATATTATTTGTTTGTTTGTCGGTGATGAGGGTGATTTGTAGTTTAGTAGTTTGTATAATTTCTGAGTAGTTGCGTAATATTTTTGCACTAGTTTTGTTGTGTTTTGTTGAAATCTTACAGTTTTTTCTAATATTACTTCAAGGTATTTTAAATTATTTTTTGGTACTATTTGTCTGTCGTTTATTGTTATGTATTGGTTAATATGGTTATTTGTACGTTTTCTTGTCAGTATTGCACATTCGCATTTCTCCTCATTTAGCTCCAACTTCCACTTTTTATACCATGTGATAAGGTCTCTGAGGTGATTTGTTATGTGTTGCCTGGCCACATTTGCGTAGTACGAGCTAGCGTGTAATAGCACGTCATCCACAAATATGGCCAGTTGGGAATTTCTCTGTCTGAGATGGGATATCGGCTGTGTACATGTTAAATAGGGGCCCTGCCAATGTGGTGCCTTGTTGTTAACCAGCATGCAATTTTACTGGGTCCGAGACGTCGCTTTCCACCCTGACCGTAAGTGTTCTGTTTGTTATGTATGAATGTATATGTGTAATTAAGCGTAATGAAAAGTCGTGCTGTGTGATGAGTTTATAGAGCAATCCGTTGAGCTATACGCTGTCGAATGCTTTTCGGATGTCCAGGGAAAGGAGTACCGTGTTTTGTTTAATCTCCATTTTCTCAATGGCTTGTTGAACTACATGGGCCACAAGTAACACGGCCCCTCTCCCTGTCCTGAATCCGAATTGCTCTTCCGGCAGTTTCTGATCCAACTTTATGCTCTTTAGTCTGTGATGTATGATTTTTTCTGCAACCCTTCCCAGTGTGCTTAGAAGTAATATAGGCCTATATGAGTCAGGCCTATTTGCTGCTTTTCCTGGTTTCAAAATAGGTACAATTATTGCGCTTTTACAAGCGCTCGGGAAGTGTTGCAGAAGAAATGTGGCGTTTATTAATTATGTGTACTTGTTGTATAATCGTTTTGCGTGGTATGTTTTTGGTCAGGATGTTGGCGATCTCGTCCCCTCCCGGTGCTTTGTTGTTTGGCAGTTTCCCTATTATTGTAGACAGCTCGCGGGGATTTGTGAATAGGGTAGGAAGGATTGAGGGTGGGATGGGATATTTTTGTTTTGTAAATAGGTTTGCTATCCTCGTTACCTCATTATGTTTGTCAGTTGTATTAGGTTGTCCTGCGCATGTCAGTGCATAATGGTTTGCTATTGTTTGTGCTTTTTGTCTGTTGGTTTGTGGGTCACTTGTAAAAGAAGGCATTGTTGTGTGTTGGGTTTTTGTTCTTTTAATAATTTTCCATAAAGAGTTATCTCTTATATTTAAGTTTGTTATTATGTCAGTCCAGGTCTGGTTTTTATATTGTTTTATTCTTTGTTTTATTTCAGCTTGTAATTGATTTATTTCATGTCTGTCTTGTGGTGTTCTGTTTCTTTGCCACCTTTTCCTAAGTGCATTTTTAAATTGGATTAGATGTAAAATGTCATTTGGTAGTTTCTTTTTTTTATTTTCAATTGTTATTTTTATGGCTGTTTTGTTCCTTGCATATTGTATGTTGTTTGTTATTTTATTTACTTCATTTTCTAGGTCTTGTATTATTGTTATGTCACTGTTAATTATTGTTTTTTGGTTAAGTATTTGTCTATATTTGTTCCAATTTACATTTTTGTATAACCAAGAAGTTTGTTTAGTGTCTTTTGTTGCATCTGTTTGCCAGTTTATTAGGATTGGTAGGTGGTCTGAGGATAAATCGTTTATTACTATAGGGTCTGGTAAGTTTTGTATGTTTTTATTTAGTATTATGTCTTGTCTGGATGGTGGATGTCCTGCGCTTGAGTAGAATGTTGGTTGGTCTGTCATAAGTAGTTGTATATCATTATTATCAATATAATTTTTTAATATTATACCTTTTCTATTTGAATATGTGTGTTGCCAAAATATATGTTTAGTGTTTAGGTCTCCTAGTATTATTACTCTATTTCCCGTATTAAATAGGGTCTCTAGGTCTATGTCTGTGTATTGTCTGTGTGGCGGTGAGTAACATGAGTATATTAGTACATTGTTTGTTAGTTTTAGTCTAATATGTTCTATTTGTATGTTAGTTTGTTGTAGAACAGAATGAGGTATGCAATTTTTTATAATTAAGGCCACGCCCCCTCCAATATTATTATCCCTATCTTTACGGTGCACCTGATAGTTACGGATTTTAAATGTGAAATTTGGCTGAGTTTTGGTTTCATTGATAGATAAAATGTCAATTTTGTATTTTGTTAAGAAATATTTTAATTCATCCATTTTTCCGCGAATCTCATTTGCATTCCAGTGTGCGATTCTCAGTGAACTACGGAATGCTAATATTATATTTACACGCAGGACACGCAATTCCACTGACTTCGTCTATTAATTTGCTGGGTGTCAACCTGGGAGGAAATATGTCTTGGCATAATCACGTAGTGGCAATCGCCAGGGCAGCTTCTCAGAAGCTCGGTATACTTTTCCGTACCAAAAAGTTGTATACACCTCAACAACTTTTGACACTCTATAAAGCCCAGATTCGACCATCACTGGAATACTGCTCTCATATCTGGAGTTCTGCACCGAAGCATACCCTTCGGTTGTTGGATTCCATCCAAAGGAGAGCCGTTCGTCTAATCGGCGACCACGAGCTGACTAAGAACCTCGACAGCTTAGAACATCGAAGACAGGTTGGTGATTTGACTCTCTTCTACAGATATTTTCATGGCAAGTGTTCGACAGATATTGCCCGCTCGATTCCACCTAGAGTAATGCATAGCAGAAACACACGACGAACCACTGCCGCCCATCCCTATGTGGTTCAACTTAGTACACCCCGAACATCATTGTTTCAGAACTCTTTTATTTGGAGGACGTCATCTTTGTGGAACGGCCTTTCTGAGACCGTGCTTCCAACCGAATATAACCTCCAACCGAATATAACCTCCAACGATTCAAGAAAAACGTGAATCGCTTTCTTCGCACACGCACCGCTCCCAGAGCGCCTTAAAGGATTTTTCCTATAGTGCTTGTGCTCGATCATAAAAAAAAAAAAAAAAACTTAAGTCTCCCATGAGAGACATCATAGTTGATACGCGTTGTTCTTGAGTATAAGCTTTCCGCAGTTCACTATAACAATCGTTTAAAAATCGGGAAACTCGTCTTGATTCCTGTTTGGGGGAGCTTTACTCGTAGGTTGTTCTTGTCGTCTGTTGTGGGTCTGGTCGATCTCGTCATTGTCACTTGCCCTGACAGTCGTCGAGTTACTTGCCCTGGCTGTCCATGCATTTGTCCTTGATACTGGTGCTGGTATGTATCTTTGTTGTTGTTTTTTGCTATTAATTTGCTGGATGATGTCCGCTTTATATTTGTATACAGGGCAATTTGGTGAGTTTGCCCGATGGTTATTTTTGCAGTTTGCACAGTTTGGGGTCTTGTCAGGTTGGCATTCTGAAGTAAAGTGGATTTCTGAGCAGTGTAGGCATTTTGGTTGCCTATAACAATTCGAAGTCGCATGGCCCCATTGTGCACACCTTTTGCACTGTATGATCATCAGGTTCTGCTTGCGCCTCTCCCATGTTACTCTAACAAAATTTAAGTATTTTATTTTTTCCATCGATGTAAGTTTGTAAGTCGCGTCAGTTATGAGCATATATAACGGTCTATAGTTGGTTTTCATGATATATATGTCTTTTGCTGTTATTCCATGTTCATTGTGCAGTTCGTCTTTTAATTCTTGTGGTTCCGGCATGTGATCCAGTCCTTTTATAATGAATGCGTGGGTCTTCTGTTCTTGAGTTGCATATGTGTGAAATTCAATCTGTTCTTTTTCTATTTGTTGTTTGTAGGTATTGTAATCGTTGTGGTCGTTGATGTAAATAATTGTATTGTTTTTAGTGTATTTCATGTTGTATCCATGTTTTACAGCGGATTTTAGGTCATCGGTTAATTTCTGGAAGCCGTTTCTGGTTTGTACCACTCCTTTTTGGCGTTTCATTTTGTTGCTGGGGTGCTTTTGTTGGAGGTTTTGTTCTGTTTATTGTTTGTCTTGTTTTATTGTGTATTGTTTTCGATGCCGATTCGTTGTCCGTTGATTCTATACCCATGTCCATGTCTGTTTCAGAGTCGTCTGTCAGCGGTTGAAATCTATTTCTTACTGGCATCTTGGGCCGTTCTTGTAGGATATTCCTATATTTGGATATTGGGGTTGGGTTTTTTGGTTTAATGAAAATTTCCCTTCCATTTATTATATCGCTTCTTTCTTGCTCTATTCTCTCGGTCAAAGTTAGGTCTTGTTTTTGTATTGTTTTTTCGGTTGATTTGGTTATTTCTTCGAATATTGTTTGGTTGTTTATGTTTGTTGATGTTTTTTGAATTTTTAGTGGTGGTGGTGATGTCGGAATGGTTTCTTTTATTGCGTGCTTGGACCTTAGGTGTGTTATTACATCTTTTCGATGCTTGTCCCTCTCTGTTTTTGGTCTGCATAACTTGTAGTATAGCCCGCAGGTATTGCAATATGCTTTATGGTTCATTAAATGTGTTATTAAAGTTTTCTTGGGCTTTTTGTTGTTGCTTGAACTGCTGTTTTTACTGCTTGTTGTGCTTCTTGTGTCTTCATTGTCTGTTTCTGTTATGTTTTGGTGTAGGTTTTGTTCTTCATCTTCTTGGATCTTGTTTATTTCTTCGTTTTGGGTGTCAGAGGCACCCTCTGGGTTACTCATTTTTTGTTAGGGGGCGTGGCCACTTTTTGTTTTGGTTTATGTGGGCGTTTTTATTGTAATAATATTTTTCAAACGATATAATTTACTTCAATTTACGATCGTTTTATGTTTTCTCGTACAAACACGATTTTTTGTTTGGGTACTTTAATTCTTATCTATAGGATTAACTTTTATCGAGATAAATAACTTAACAATAGGACCCATCCGTTCTCCGCGAAGATCGGACGGCTAACATTTTTGATCTGGAAGAAGGTTCGCAACTTGAACATCAAACAGATGATGCTAGTGTATTATTTTACAGTCTCGAAAATCTCGATATGTGCAATATTTACGAATTGGAAGTGCACGCCAAAACTTATCAGGAAGTGATCGGGCCCTCTGATCGAATAAACGCAATAATCCCAGCGGCAGCAGGTAAGTGTCTATACAGGGTGTCTCATGGTAATGCGATTTGAGTCCTGCAAATTTGGATAATAAGGTTTTTTGGAGACGCACTTTTTAAAGAAAAAAATTCCTGTTCTGGAATTAGATAATGCGGTGCTCGATAATGAAGTGTCGGAAAATGGAATTTTAGATACAGGGGAGTGGAAAAGTAACAATTTTGATTCAACCCCCATTATCGAAATTTGAAGTAGGTATTCAAATCGCAAGTTTTGGTATTTATTAATTAACAAAACATTTAGGAACAATAATTTTTTAACCGCCGTAAACACGTCGTTTTGCAATAGATAACAATAATTTAAAGAGGATGTTAAAGAATAATGCTTGTGTGATGAAAAAAGTACATATTATTTGATTATTAGGAAGAAATATTGTCCAGCGATCCTCGCAAATCTTCTTTATGTGAAATGGAACATTATATTCTAATTTTCTCTTAAAGAAAAATTGATTAAGAAGCGTATAAAATGTTCCCAATATTGCTTGAATAAACTTGTAATTTTATTCCTAACAAATATCATAAAGTCCTGATATTTATAATAATTCTATTTAAAGACACGTGTACTAAATTCAAATCTTAATACAAGGTATTTTATATATCACCTTATTTTCAGACTTGAATCTTACCATAAGCCTTAACAACGTTGTACTAAGTAATGGTCAACTCGTCCTTACATGGAATATGCCAAATACCGAAGTTGAGAGATGCATTTCTTACTACCGGGTTATCTACTGGGATGAAAACAACGTCCCTGTTGATGTCTACCTATCTACGAACAGCTTTACTTTAACGAAATCCCCTATGGCTTGTATGAAATACAATTTTGAAGTCAGTGCTTTTGTAAATAATCCTGATACGGAAGGACCTTTGGCTAAGATTAGTTATGATGGCTACCCTGCAGGTATGTCTGGCCGGGAAAACCGGTTTAACGGGTTTGTACTGTAAAGGAGCGTTAGTCTATTGGTGTAGCAATTACCTTTTGTCAAATGTCAATATCTTAGCGATGGCAGATTTTAGATATATGGGAAACAATATGGCAATTTACTTGATGTGATCTCTAAAATTTAAAAATTGTATAAAGATTTCGAGCGGCCCGTTAAAGTCAACAGTCATTTTGCCTTATAGCCCACCTGCAGTCCTTTGTGCATTTTAAATAACATTGCAACCTTGCACCTTGTCATACTAAACGTTTTCCCTTTGTATGCTTTTTAGTTTCCAAACCACCCAAACTAGTCAGCATGATTACTACCAGCACAATGGTCAACATGACTTGGAAAGTGCCTACTTACTCAGAAAACCGTTGTGAACTAACCGCTCTCGTAACCAATACCTTGGGTAAGTTAAAATACTCCTAGTAATTCGTAAAAGAACAGTGCTATGCCTATGAAATAAATTATATTAGTGGAAAAGTAACTCTACTCTAACAACATATTTAACTTAAGGACTAATACAGAACAAGTTTGAGTTTGTCATAGCATGAGGTTAAGGCAAGTCTTGCTGTGTTGATAACGCACCCGAGTAAGTGACTTATCAGACAAGGAACACCCATATTTTCAGTTTATAGATTTCATGTTTAAAAGCTGCTTCCACAAAGATACGTGCTTTCCAGCATTGAGCCCATTATAAGACCTAAGTTTCGCAAGTTAGGGTAACGTTCTCCTGGGAGTAACTTAAATAAGTCCAATCCTGTTTCGGTTTTTCCTTGGTAAGGATCTGACTGCAAATTACACAATTCCAGTTGAAGGTCTGCTCTGCTTTCGTTCTCAACAGAAATAATAACTGGCTGGTGGTAAGATGTCGGGTCTGTTAAAATGAAGGGTCTGAAATTTTGCACCTACAATTTGATTTTCGCAGTGTCGGACTTCATTTTTAAGGAAAATGAAATCTTCTTGCGTAGAGTGAAAAAATGTTGCAAAGCATTTCCGGCGCTTAACCAACGAATATCGGTGTGACCAGGCACGTAGCTAGAGGGGGGGCCCCCCCTGAAACTCGAGACCATACTTATAAAACTTACAAAAACAAAATTAATTTTATGCGAAATATCCATATATTATTAGAGCTCTGATTTCGCCAATATAGGACACATTAAACATTTCCTACACTTTTAATTTTTCTTCGTGACAGTTTGTCATATATACCTAGTAGATATATAGTACCTACCTATATAATAATAAAAATACAATTTTTTTTTAAATTTTAATACAATATAAACCCAATACGAAAATTTTTTTTTTTTTAATGCTGGCGCGGGTATAGTGGGGGATGGGGGGGGGGCAATTGCCCTCCCACCCCTGAGGCACGAGGCCCAAGCACCTCAATTATTACCGGGTTTGCTTTTGTGTTTTTCTTGAGGATTTTGTGTTTTTTATTTTTCCCACTTGAAAACCAAGCACCATGATTCAAAAAAGGGCGTGGCACCCAAAAATTTTTCGCCCTATCTTTTTTGCGCCTGCGGCGCGGTCTCGGTGGGCCCCTCCCCCCCCCCGAGAATCCTGGCTACGTGCCTGGGTGTGACGTAACAAGTCCCCCATAATATGTAGACTTTACTTCGGCCAAAAATCACGAAACTCTCTGTGCGGCAAAGCACGATTGTGTATATTTTCGTTTTTTAGGCATATTTCTTTAATTTTTTTGCCATCATGCTATACGTCATGAGACACGATACACAACAACATGTAGTAGGCATGAGAGCTTATTAGGCCCTTTATTTTGAGGATTTTAGGTATCTAGTAATGGATAACTCATTTGTTGACATAATATCATGTCAAAATATGATTTTTTTTTATGATCTTTTTTTTTTATGATCTCGCATGAATAAAATGTTTTACATTATGTGCGCTAGGCGCTATGAGTTTACCACCTAGACGTATGTATTCATTATGTTTGTGGTCTCTTAGATAAGAGGTCATGGAAGTATAAATATTTAATTTAAAAATATCTTGTTTTTAGGATTGCCAGCCGACATTAGTTCCACTCTGATCTCTATTCAAGACAGTCCTCTAAGGCCCAATGTTGACGTCACCATTCAAGATCTTACTCCGAACTCTGTTTATACCACTTATGTGCATTTAGAAAATGTCGCCGGCTCTTCTAAAAATGTTACTTTTACATTCAAAACATGGGACAGTTTTATTTTGGATGATCCACCGCTTTAATTTATTAGTTTATTCTTTTCTATACAAGTATGTGCTTATTTGTGTTTGTTATTTATTTATTTTTCTCTGTATACATTTATAATATGATAAGTAATAAACTTAAATTTTACGTTGCCAAATTTTGAATGTTTAAAAACACCGCAATAAATAATAAAACTGGTGTGAAGATATGGTTTTTTTTATATATATTTTTTTACTACCTTGCGTTAAATACTAACCTTACGCACTATAGAAAGTGTACAAAATTTAACTTTTTACGCCGATGAGTAACGTAAATTGAATAATTACTTTATTATACATACCTACTTGCATTTTTATTTAAAAATTTTCTGGTTGGCCATGGACAAATGGCGATTTATTTTTGACGATTTGTGATTGCATGTGTCATTTTAAGAATTTATGTTGGATTATTGAAAATTTTAATACAGTAAGTTTGAATTGTGATATTAAAAATGTAATATTTACATAATTTTATTTTATTTAATATTTTTTAATCTTAATCCGGTAGTAGAAAAAATAGTGTATGCAATTCGTGTGTTGCCTTCTTTACAAAAATATTGTCTTTAAACGAACAGAAATATTAAAACTTTTTAAAAATTGTTCATAATTCCAAAACGACTAAAAATATGAATAGTGACATATTAATTATTTGGATAAAAAAAATTGGGACTCTACGCGTTAGCAAGATAAAACACTAACGAACTTAACGAAAACCTAGTTAATTATGCACATTTATCTAAATGGCTAGATTGGCACAATTTAAAAAAACCCCTATACAAAAAACGAAAAGCCTAAGTTATGGAATGTAAAGATCTATGTTTAAGTTAAAAGCTGTGAAAATTTTAAATATTTAGCTTTATTAGTTCCAAAGTTACTGAACTTTCTTTTCGGTATGTTTTTACATCAAAAATTAATTTTATAATTCATATCTCAAAAACGGTAGGGAAGAGATACGTATAGATTCCTATTAACAAAAGTTACTAAGGTTATACCAAGTTATTCAAACATGCTAAAATATACAGAAATAACAAAGTTGGTCATAACTTGATATAACATTAAAGTCTATTATGCCTGGTACCAAATTAAAAAAAAAACATTACTTGTTTACCAGAACTTCTGATAGGCCACTCAACGTGAATCACCCTGTATAAAGCAAGCAAGCAATAAAGTCTTTAACTCTTTAGAAATTAAAAAAAATATCTCATGAATATGAAGTGAAAAAAAAACACAAAAAACACTTTGAATTTGACTGGTGAGGGGGGGGGGAGGGGGTATTGCGAGACTTGATAAGAGATGAGTCTTCTTTCTGGGACACGACGTGCTTTTTATATTACACGCCCTTAGAAAGATTGAAAAGAAAAAAACTATTTCATTCAAAATAATTAAAAACTTAGGTTAATTTGACTTAAACTATTGGTCCGATTAATATTTTAAATATGAGGAGCAAAAATTAGGAAGGTTCGTCGTTTTATTTTTGGTAATTGACCATGTATTGCTAAAATTGCATCTTCTACATATCAGCCCAATAGGGCTGATTATCAAAACACTTACGTAAGTAGATTTCTACACGTAAAGTAGGTACTTCATTTAAAAAGTATAAAAATTAGTTTGTACTGCTTAAAATAATCAGTGAAGAATTTGTATTGATTAGGATAAAATCATAAAAAATTTAATTAGCTTAAAAGTATTACATAAAAAAGCAAAGTGTGCAAAATGGTTAATATTAAAAATTTAGTTTTTTGTCTGTCTGTTTTTGTAGCTGCAGAAGCTGCAACTTGTAGTAAGTAAATATATATAATAATATTCTTATACACACTACAGTAAAAAAAATAGTTACGTAACTGAAACCAATCCAGTATGGACAAGATTTACTTTAAGTTATTCTCAACTCAGAGTCTGGCATCCGGCCTCCCACCAAATATGGCCTTAAATAAAACCATCATGATGCTATATTACCAATGTGCCTTGAAGTAAAAAGTTTGCTGTATGCAAAATGTGGCAAAACGTTCCACACCTACCTACCTACAATTTTTTTAAATTACTATAAAAGTTTAAAAAACATTTCAAATTTTGTTATATGCCCTAAACGCCAACATAGAACCTTGCAGCAAGACTCTGATAGATAGAATTTTTAATTTCGATTCGCTTGAAAGCGTTTCGAAAAAGTTCGTTAGAAATCGCATTTCGCTACTGCCATATTTCGATTCTAATAATAGAATTAGAGGTCGGAAGTCCTCGGCTTTTTTCTAATAAAACTAGGGATTTTTGGTTTTTATTGGTGCCAATGTCAACTTTTATAGTTATTAACCTATAAATCGCAAAAATCTAACGTCAACAAGTTTGAAACATTGTTGTATTTTTTAAGGTTAAGGTACAATACTGTCAATCACACTGTCAATACGCGACGGGGCGACTGACGAAGGGCATCTTTGTCTAGTCGGTTGTCTTTTTTCTTTACATTATGCGGAATGTGATTCTGCTGCAATTTATTTTCGTTTCGATTCGATTCTATCGGGGCTGGAGGGGAAGGACGAAAACAATAGAAAAGAAAGAAAAAAAGCGATCGGAGTACCACATTTCTAAAATAACGTTACTTTGCGATTGGATAATGACTTTTCTGTTCATCAGAGTCCGTGTGCAAACATGGACAGTTTCTAGAGGCAGGCTAGTTTTTTTGCAAAAATTAATATAGAATATAAACTGCCCATATTCTTGGTCGCCCAGCGCAAAGGAGAGGCCACCTCACTGACACTCAAGTGGGCACTTAGGTTTTATTATTTTTTATAAAATGACAAATGCAACAATATAATTGGCTATGCTTATCATTTGGGGATTGCTTAAAGCTTATCTAATACGGAAACTTGATCCTGAATTAAAGTTCCATAACAATACAATTAAATGCTTTGTTCAAATTTAAAATTAGTAAGTCTGATAAGAACATAAGCTTGAAAAGGACACAGATTTGAAACATATATTTATAAACACTTTTTAGAGGAACCAAGCACAAACCCTCCATGATATACCCAGCCCTGTCTCTTTGGAACTCATGTCCCAATATCCTTGATACCTCTGATAAACTGAAATTGAATTAAAATTAATTTGGCACATATACACACCATCACACCCAGTTCTAAAACATTATGTAGGGGAGAACCACACGGGTTACAGTGGCCACCCTGGCCACTTCTACATAATTCGCGAACGCATTCATTACATACGTTGTTAGCTAACAGGTACAAGCCAAACTATGCAAAGAAATATGCCTACTATACTTTAGTTCTATAATATGCCGTAGACAAGTTTTGTCGTTATTTACTGTGAAAAACATAATCAGGAATCTACGTATGTCGTAGTCTTATAGTGAAATCCGTCTTTTCATGAAGAATCTAGTCATATCATGAAGCGTCGGCATATTATGTAAAAACATAAAGTTACACAATCTGCCTAGGCTTTTCAAGAAGAGCCCGTAGCACTTCGGCATATAACGTCGTAACATAACCTGCCTAAATTTAAAGAGCGGCACTTTGTGAAGTACGAGATGTCAATAGGAGGCGATAACTAGAGGAACAAATTCCGTCTAAAAGGTATATTGGCAACTGGTTTGTTCGTTGTTACCCAGAGCATTTTTTTATTTAATTTAAATTTTATTTTTATAAAATAATATTAGTTGAAAAAATTGAATTAAAAAAAATGCTCTGGGTAACAACGAACAAACCGGTTGCCAATATACCTTTTAGACGGAATTTGTTCCTCTAGTTATCGCCTTCTATGTCAATGCTTTAAAGCAAAATTGCAGTGTAATTCTCGATGTCACAAAAGTGGTCCCTGTGTTAATAAATAGAAACAAATGTTTGATGTTATTCTTCTTATTGAAGTCATTTTTTTTGTTAGAATATCAGATACTCATATCTACCCCTATATTGAAACTGGTACACTCTATATAAAGCAATGTCTCAATTACAAGCTCGCAAAGTTCACTTAAACACAATATTCCTTGCCTTTGTGGAAATTTCACGAAACCGCCAATATTTACAGTTAGGCAGGTTGTAGTATACACAATTCGCCGAAATGTGATGGGCTCTTCTTGAAAAGCCTAGGCATATTGTGTAGCTTCATGTTTTTACACAATATGCCACGCTTCTTCATGAAAAGACGGATTTCACTATAAGACTACGACATATACAAGGTAAATAAATAATAACCAACTTACCATTTTCAGTTCCTGGACTTGTGCCTAATCTGACCATTACATCAAGCAACCAGGTTAAATGGGAGACAGCTCTCAATCCTAACAAATGCATCATTAATGCTTACGTCATTAACTTGCTCGACCTGGAAGAGGGTATACAGTTTCAGCACCAAGCAGGTACCGATGTACGTGTTTACAGTCTTGCGAATCTCGATATGTGCAAAATTTATACGGTGGAGGTCCACGCCCTAACGGATCAGGATGTGCTCGGGCCCTCCTCTGGTCGGGTAAATGCAACAATTCCACCAGCAGCAAGTAAGTGTCCTCGGACAGACGAATCAGCAAAGAAAGACAAAGCTATTGACATACTGCGGTCTCAAGACAGGCATTTACTGTACAGGGTGTCCCAAATTCGATGCAGCAAAGGTTAAATTAAGGCAAAGTTGGATAATTTGGAGCCTAAGTTAATGCCAGTGAGAAATTTAAAAAAAATCCTACTACTTCCGGAGATATCAGGAGAAAACTTCATTTTCGGTTTTTGTCTTGTGGCGTTATAAATAAACATATTGAAAAACATAATGCACTTTCTACAGGCCCTATATAATAATAATAATAATAATAATAATAATAATAATAATAATAATAATAATAATAATAATAATAATAATAATAATAATAATAATAATAATAATAATAATAATAATAATAATAATAATAATAATAATAATAATAATAATAATAATAATAATAATAATAAATGTCTTTATTTCAGAATAAAAAAAAATTTCTAGTACAAGTTCAAAATAAAGAAAATTAAGGGTACATTACTCTGAAATAGGCGAAGTCCAGATGGGGCATCCTAAGATACCCCCCTGATCAACTTAACCTATAGCTAGTTCCTAACTTATTTAACCTAACCTAGCGGTGTATGGGTATCGAACTGTATATATAACGGAATAACAGGATGTATGGGGAACATGTTAATCATAGACGTTTATTCAAAATGTATTTAGTACATTACCACACAATTAAAGATAGTTTCTAATTTAAAAAACGACGTTTCGGTTTTCAGATTTCACCGTCAGATCAAAATTTTTAAATACGGACCTGAAATTTAAATATTATGAAGTATGTTGTTTCATTGTTTCTAAGCGAAAATCCATCATCCGTACTTAAAGTCTTTTTGCAATACGGTCCTGAATTGTGTGCTAGCAAAAAGAAAACTCACTCGGATAACAGGAAATTATTATTTTTACCTAATATTTCGGAATGATTTTGCAGTTCGTTTAATAGACCAGGGTCGATAATTTTTGAAACAAAAAAAAATAATAGTAGGATGAAACCCATTGGAAAAGGAAGGGAATATAACAAAAATGGAAGAAAAAATAATTTACGGACGATACGAATTCGGGAAGTGGAAAGAGGTGAGTTGTTAAGGGTAGAAAACGATTTATCTCGATTTCCGGCAAAACTACAAATCCTATGGAAAAACGTTAAATAGCAAAGTTGTAGGTAATAAAAAGATTTACAACTTTTGTATTTGCACTTTTTTCACATAACCTCAAAATTTATGTGAAAAATTCAAATAACCAAGTTTTGGGTTTTTTATTTTTATCTTTTACAAAAAAAAAATTTATACACGAAATTTGGTGAAAACTTTCCTTTTTATGTCCCAAACACACTTTAATTTATTTGATTTAAAATATTTATTTTTTAACCTTATTTTGACTTAATATCGAAAAAGCAACCTAATTTTCAATCGAAAATTCTCAAGTCAAAATATCTGCTTTTTTAAAAAAGTCGGTGGGCTTTTTGTTCATTGAAATCTCTACTTTTAGATGGTGTAAAAAAATATACATTACTATGGTAAATGTTCTCAAAAAATGCAAAAAAAAACTCGAATCCGAAATTATTTTTTTTAATCATTATGTACAATTTTGAGCTATTTATTAAAATTTATACTTTAATTACTCGAAAAACGTAAGATTCCATGTTACATTGATAAGCAAAAAAATTACAAATCCATAAAACATAAAGATGGCAAAAAACATGCGTAAATAGTTGATCTAAATATAATTAAAGGTAGGATTTAAAGGGGAATTGAATTGAATTGAATTGAGAACATTTACCATAGTAATATATATATTTTTTTACACCATCAGAAAGTAGAGATTTCAACGAACAAAAAGCCCGACTTTTTTAAAAAAGCAGATATTTTGACGTGAGAATTTTCGATTAAAAATTAGGTTGTTTTTTCGATATTAAGTCAAAATAAGGTTAAAAAATAAATATTTTAAATAAAAAAAATTAAAGTGTGTTTGGGACATAAAAAGGAAAGTTTTCACCAAATTTCGTGTATAAAAAAACGGTGAAATTTTGCCAACATCTTATTGATTAATGTTTTCCAATATGTTCATAAATAAAGTCACAAAAAACAAAAGTACTCGGAATTTTATTGATTTTTCACCGGTATTAAGTTAGGCTCTAAATTATTCAACTTTGCTAAAATTTAACATTTGCTGTATCTTTTATAGTTTCCGAGATGCCAATGGTTAGCATCGAATTTGGGACACCCTGTACATAGTATAAAGTGGGTCGGCCGAATATTGCTCCTTTTTATTAGGTTATGATAGATACGCTTAACGAATAACATACATTTGACGTTAGGCAACGTATATGTAGTACATGCTTGAAAGAACCACCTTGTTCGTTATTTTTTGCGCGAAGTGACATGAAACGAGGAAATTAGGGAAATTACTCTAAATTTTATACTTTCCTTTCTAAAGGTGGGAGTATGAACATGGTTGCCACCCTATAAGCTATTTCACGTAGATTTATTTACTTTTTCTAGCTTTTACACAAAACTTAAATAAAATCAATATCGACTGGGTAATAATTGACATATTAAATAAATATCAAGGAATTTCATAAATTATTTCAGAATAAATGTATAGCGAAAGATATGGAGTACGATTTTTTAAACATTTTTGTCATTAATTTGAAGAAATAGTCCACGCTTAAAGTGAAGTTGAAAGTATGGGAAAGAAAGAAAAAACTAAAAGTCTTCCTTTACAAAGTTTAATAGAATAAAAATTCTCTAGGGGTCTCTACATGTTTCGAACGTAGAAACGTTCATCATCAGGACACAGAAAATTTATTTAGTGCTGATGGTTTTAGCAAAAAAAAAATGGTGTAGAACCTTAATGGAGCTTTTATGGAATTAAAAATTGATGTGTAGAACAGACATAATATGGAGAAAATTGTAAAGGTTAAACCATACTGAGCAGTGGCGTAGCCAGGTGGAGGCCAGGGGGGCGCCTGCCCCCCCCCCCCCTCATCCCCCTTGCATGGCGCCGCTTTGTGCCCGTATGCAAAATAAAGATATACTTTAATTACACCCTGTAACATTTATTGAAATTGAAAATAATATTTATCCTATTATATGTATTTTGAAAAACAAACACCATATTTTTAATAATAATAATAATAATAGTGTTTCTAAAAAATCATAAAGCGCCCCCCTATATGTTCGCCCCTCCCGCCCTGCAAGGCTGGCTACGCCACTGATACTGAGTATGTGAAAGATTTATTAAAGGGGGTCTAAACCAACCAAATAAACTGGGGAAGAAGAAAACCCTTTCTAAGAAGAAGGTGTCGATGATTATTTAAAAAATTTTATAAAACTTTTGGAGTTCTGTACTTAAGACATTATAAAGGTAAAATTGTCATAATTATGAAGATATCACATGAAGTTACATTCCAAAAATATGACAATTTGACCTTTATAATATCTTACAGACAGACATATTCTCGAAAAGTTTTATAAAAAATTTTAAATAATCTTCGACACCTTCTTCTTAGAAAGGGTTTTCTTCTTCCCCAGTTTATTTGGTTGGTTTAGACCCCCTTCAATAACTTTTTCACATACTCAGTATGGTTTAACCTGTATCAATTTTCTTCATATTATGTCTCTTCTACACATCAATTTTTAATTCCATAAAAGCTCCATTAAGGTTCTACACCATTTTCTCTTTTGTTAAAACCATCAGCACTAAATGAATTTTCTGTCTCCTGATGATGAACGTTTATACGTTCGAAACATGTAGAGACCCCTAGAGAATTTTTATTCTACTAAACTTTGTGGAGGAAGACTTTTAGGTTTTTCTTTCTTTCCCATTTTTGTCATTGTTCTTTCATTATACAATTCTTCCAAAATTAGCAATGAAATAAATTGATATTTTTGTAATATGTCAAATATTACCTAAATAATGTGCGGACGATATTTATTTTATTTTAACGTTGGTTAATAAAATAATAAACTAAGAAAAACAAGGCCAAATAGGTTATAAGTTGGCAGTAGATTGAATGACGTTGAGAATTCTACCTTACACTCGGACCAACCTACTCCAATGGTAATTTATATAGGTATTCAGGCCCAGGCGGTTCCCGGTACCACTCTTAATGTGATTGAAATTTTTCTGTATCGTTCAACAACTGCTTTATAACATGCTATGAACCCAGTAGCGACGTTTTTTCCCTACTTTGCTTTAATAATTGCCACACCATAAAATTATCTTCGTCGTCTTGTGAATGAATTGAATAAAATTGACATTGTACTAATTGTTTGCTGCCTTTGCTGTTGGCGCAAATGATGATCTTTGATTTCTATTAATATTAATCCTCTATCTTTTTTTTGGATACTTTATTTTTCCTCCCCTTCTTGCAGATTATGATTTTTTGCTGTATTTTACATGGCGTCGCCTCTTATGTTATAATTTAAAACGATTTATTTTATATTTTTTTCGAACTTTAATGGCGAAATCCGTTATTATTATATAAATAAAAATTCAGACACTTTAAACTTTTGAGTTTATTGTTTAATAACTTTCATAACCTTCGGATGATAAGATTTGTTAAGATTGCTACGTGATTTTGTTTTAAAAATTTAAAAAAAAAAAAGGTAAAAAATGCACATCAAGTGGTTCCCGTAAATCAAGGGAACGAAAAACCCAGTTCTTAGTAGGTACCGATAAAATGTGCTTAAACATCAAGTACCAACATTTTACGAAACAATGTAAGTATCAGTAAAAATCTATGTTGAAGTACCAACCCAAGTACTAAGTACAAGTAATAATCAATAAATAATAATTATGATATTTCGTAATTTTTTTTCTCAAAAATAGGCTCCAAAATTATCAATTCTAAAAATATATTAATTTATAAAGTAATAAAGGTAAAAAAAAGATGGTTAAAGTTGATTAAATGTCGTTTTTTGCTCTTATTAATTTATAAATAATTTTAAGGCAATTGCCATAAAAGGAACGAACTATTAATAACTAATGTGTCACTACTCCTAGTTCTAAAATCCCTAATATTAGAGGAATACAAATTTGCCCAACGTTTTTTCGCATTTTGTATAGGGCGCTACATAGAAGCCTATACTTTAATTTGAATGGTCCCAACACTTTTCTCCTACACTGTATGCGCATTTTGACTGAATGTTTTTATTCTCCTAACCTTTTGACATAAAAAAGGTATACTACTTTTGTTTCGATAAATCCAACCGTTTTCGAGAAAAACGCTTAAATAACATCGCTTGCATGTGATGAATACGAAATCATTTTAATTTATTTTCAACCTTAAACATAGCCTAGCAAAGGAAGGAAGGAATATTCCATGGAGTTCGTGGGAATTTTTTAAGAAAAATTAATTTATGAATTGAAACCATTGATTGAAACATTTGAACCTTTGATTTGAATGTTTAATTTATTGTTCTAGTAACTTATCTTAACATAGTATAAAACAAAGTCGCTATCGCCCGTCCTGTCCCTATATGTGCTTAAATCTTTAAAACTACGCAACGGATTTTGAAGCGGATTTTTTTAATAGATAGAGTGATTCAAGAGGAAGGTTTTTATGTATAATACATGCATAATATTATAGAGAAACACTGATAAACACTGATAAATTAGAGTAGGGAGAACGAACGACCCAACCTAACCGGTCCCCGGCCCGTTCAACGATCGATCCGAAGCACCGAAGCCGGAATAGACGAAGACATATTATGTTTTATGCATGGATGTGAATTGTGGACGGGCCGGCAAACGGTTGAGTTTGAGGTTTGTTCGGGTTTGTTCGCCTTATTATCTCACGTCGTATAATGCCGGGATGCAACGCATGCCGGGTACACGCTAGTGTATTATAAAACTGCAAATAAAATTTAACTTTAACACCCTGTAACTCCGTTAATAATCAATTATCGAAAATATGTTATAGGAAGAAATAGCATTTATTTTCGGTTTAGAATTATTCCCTAAATTTTTTGCTCATCATTTCCGAACACCCTGTATATCGGAAAATATGGTAAATATTGTAAGCTGATATACTTTATCTTAACGTTTTGCATTTTTCACCATCACCACCAACTAGAAGTGCTTGCCAAAACACTCCGATTTTCTTACTTGAATTTACATTATAAATGTATATTTTGTGTCCCAAACATAACCTTAATTCTGAATTGAAATTTTACCTATTTTAATATTTTCTTAAGGGCTCGTTTTGGAAGTTTTTTGAACCAACTCTCACCAATATGCTGATGATTTTCAATTATATAAGAGTTTTAATTTTGAAGATATTGAAATAGCTGAAACCCATATTAATCAAGATCTAGATACACTTTACAACTTATCTCTGGCTCATAACTTACTTTTACATGACAGTAAAACTCAATTAATTCTATTTGGTAAAAACTCTCATCTACTTTCTGATCGCCTCAATATAAGAATTAATAATGATAAATCACTACCTCTGTATCATGTAAAAATTTAGGTGTCCATTTTGATCCTCAGCTTAGGTTTAATCCGCACATTTCTTACTTATCTTAAAAAAGTTATTGTAAATTAAGAACTCTGTATTTGTTTAAAGATTTTCTTTCAATGCAGATAAAATTGAGGTTGTGTGACTCGACTGTTTTATCGTTGCCGTCGTATTGTAATATAGTGTACTGGCCGGCCTTGCTTTAGGAAGACAGAGAGAGCCTTCAGCGCCTTCAGAATGGTTGTTTAAGATACTCCTACGGGTTGAGGAAGTATGATCATGTTTCTCAGAGCTTCATAGATTCCGGTTGGTTGAAATTAGATCAAAGATTTCACTTGCATTTATGTACTTTGGTTTTTAAAATAATTAAATGTCAGCAACCTAGTTATCTCTTTGACAAACTTACGAGGGGTTCTGATGTACATGATCGATTAACTCGGCATAGTGGGCTTTACTCTATTCCCAGACACAGAACGGCATTGTTTCGGAGGTCTTTTAGTTTTAATGCGGTTAAATATTTTAATCCCTTACCAACAAATATCAAAAGTTACACTTCTGTTGAAACGTTCAAAAAGAGATTAAAGGATTATCTCAGATTGCGTATTTGATAATTCTAATTGTTTTTTTTACTCATTTTATCATACTCTTTGAGTTATTCGTTGCTAGAGGATTAATGGTCGCACATTTGCTACTAATTTGTTTTTTAGGTTTCAGTTATGTTATTTATTTACCTAACTCATTTTTATTTAATTTTTGGTACAATTTGCTTTTTGTTATTTTTTTTATTTTGATGCTTTGTTGTTATAATATTATACTAGATTTGTTGTTTATTTTTTTAAATTAATTTGTTCATAAGGTGGTTAGATGAGTAGCCATGCTAGATCTCGCCACCTCTGTGAAATTTGACATTGTTGTTTATTTGCTGCATTATACAAATAAAGGCTATTTATTACTATTATTATTATTATTATCATCTAAATAATTTTTTAACGGGGTTATCCATATCCAGGGAATCCGCATTCTAGACAAGTACCAGTTATATTATTATTATTCTTATGTTTTTTTTTTTCAGCGCCTTTCCCTTGGGATCTGATCCCTTTTAAATAATTTCTTTATTAATATTTGTAGACTTGAATCTTACCTTAAGCATTAGCAACATTACACTTAACGACAGCCAGCTTTTTCTCACATGGAATCCACCCAATACAGCAGTGGACAGATGCATTTCTTACTACAGAGTTGTATATTGGGACGAAAACGACAGTCCTGTAGACGTCTACGTATCTGCGACCAACTTTACTTTAAAGCAAATTCCTATAGCTTGCATGGAATACAAATTTCAAGTCAGTGCTATTGTGAATAATCCTGATGTAGAAGGACCTGTGGCTGAAGTCCAATTTGATGGGTACACTGCAGGTATGTTTCTTGGGTTTAGGTTTTTGAGGTCAAATACAAAAATTTTAAAAAGTTGTCGCTTCGCCTTTTATCTGAGGCTTTTTAAACTCTTAGGATCAAAGGTCATACCATTGTTTTTTAGTTCCCGATCCACCCAAGCTGGTCAACATCGTCACCACTAACACAACGGTCAATATGACTTGGAAAGTACCTACTTACTCAGAAAATCGCTGTGAACTAATATCCCTTATTACCTCTACCCTTGGTAAGTTCAAGTACCTACGGGGCTTTATATATTTCGTAAAAGAAAATGGTTAAAAATTATTGGTGTAGTGAGGAAATGATCGTAATTTGGTGGAGAAGATAACTACTGTTATTAGTAAAGGGCGGATTATATGCACTTAAATTCGGCCAAAATATGCGCAAAGATATTCCTTGTTTGCCTTTAAAATATGCAGTTTATTTGCATTTTTTTACCATATATGCATACTGGTATGCAATATTTCTCATTTTATTATAGTAAAATGAGGGAAAGAAACACATTGGGTTCTAAAAAAATATGTTTATTTAAAAAAATGCAAAAAAAAAACATAATATAGGCATTTATTACTAAATATTTTTCAAAATTTTCAACTAAAAAGGATTGTCTTCTATTAGTAAAAATATGTTTATACAAAGAGAAGCTTCTTTTAACATCTACTGATGTAATCAAACAATACTGCAACTTAGGTAACAAAATATAAGGTCAATATACAAGTTCGTTGGATGGTTTACCCTCATAAATGTTTTTTACTGCAGTTAAGTATTTAAATCCTTTATTCTTTTTTACAGTTACATCCAATTTGTTCCTTACTTGACCTCCTACTTTACCGGGAATGTTGTTACATTTAGTGGAAAAGTTTCAACAATACTGAGTCTCTTAAACTTCTACTCTCCAACGAGGATATTATGTCCGGTATAAAACTGAAATTAATCTGAATAAAAACAATATTATCTTTAGATACACTTGCACTTTTTAACAACTCTTTACTTTGCACAACACACTGCGAATCGTCATCTAAATCCAAAATTAGTTCTTTAATCGCTTCAAAATGCTCTGCGTAGAATATTGCGGCCTCAATCCATGTTCCCCACCGGTTAATTACAGGTTCTGGAAGTAAATTAACTCCTGGTAATCTCTCCTTATACAACTGCACTCTCAGCAAAGTGTTACTAATGCCAAAATAACTTCAAATTGACACCCGATGGTTATCGAGATACGATGTATTAGAAGCTCTTCGTTTTAGATAATATTATGTGGATATTTTAAAAACGCTGGCAAAAATAATTTTAACCTCTACAAATAAAGCGGAAGTTAATGAAGCAAAGTCTTTAAGAAAACACTTGGAAAAATTTTAAACCGTTTTTCTTATTGTTTTTCAAAATAAAATTTTAAAGAATATTGATGCTTTGACAAAGCTTTTACAAAAAAAAAGACCAAAATATTGAAGCTGCGTCTAAAATGTTTACCACCGCCACTAAAATCATAAATCAAATAAGAAATAATTTTGATGTAATCAAAACGGACGCTGTTATTTCTTTTTGGCTAGGCAATGGGGCACTTTCTTCTGAATTCGAAAACAAAAGGATATCACCAATATTTTTGGTGATTAATAACCATTATCAAGTTCAAACAATGTGATGATTGGTTTAGAATAAATTTGTTTTTTAAAGCTATAAATATAATTACAGCTCAAGTTCTGGCCTTTATAAAATTTGTTCTTATTTTCGCGTTTTGTTCCCCAACGTGTTACGAGATCCTTCTTTTTCTGATAAGGATATTTACGATATGAGTCAAGCCCTGCATCTTCAATATCTAGAAGATATTGCTGATACAATTTCATCACAAGTGCTTTCATTTAGAGAATGTTTTAAGAATGATTTAGATAATTTAACGACTATTTTTGATTTATTAGATTTTATATTGGTAAAAAAGTATTATTCATCTTCCAGTTTTAGTGAAATTGTAACTGCCTACGTTATTTTTTTGACCATCCCTATTTTGGCTGCATCAGCTGAACGGTCTTTTTCCAAGTTAAAGTTAATTAAAACTTATTTGAGAACTTGCATTACCGATAAAAAATTATCAGCTTTAGCAATTATTTCTATCGAAAATGAGGAAGTTCAAAAAATAGACATTTCTAATCTGATTTCATACTTTGCACATGCAAAAGCAAGACAAAATGATTTTTTCTACTGACGTTTAATAATAACCTCTTTTCGATTGTCATTATGGTTTTTTAATAACCTTCTTTTAAGCGCAGCGTGCTTAAAAAACTTTTAAGCACGTTACCAGGAGCAACGTGCTTAAAAGTAACGCAGGTAATTATTTACAATTAAAACGTAACCACAGACTAGGTATAATTTAATATTTTTTGGCAAGTGTCAATGAAACATAGGTAATAAAATATTAGTAAAATTAAGTTTGTTATTATAAAACCTCAGTACAAAAAAATATTGATTGATACTCCGTATCATAATGGGGGCCCGGCAAAGTTTTCGCACATGGGCCCGTGGCTACGTTGTTCCGCCACTGAGTATGATTTACAAATCGATATAAATACAGCTTATTAGGCAATCAATAATAACGCATTATTAAGTGACAATTCAATAAACAACCCCTAACAATATACCTGCAAACCCCAGAAACCCCCAATAAATACCTTATGTATAACCAAAATGTAAATATAATTATAATCTTTAGATTGGAAAATCCTTGAAATAAGTGCCTAACTGGACATTAAACATTTAACATTTTAAATTTTTTGATAAAGCCGAAAACATAAAAATATGCTCTTAAAATAACAATTTATGAAAATATGCGTTTTATTATAAGATTGACAATATATGCACTTTGCCACTTTGCATAATATATTATTCTGTCATTTAGTAGTATTTAAAATCGGTTCTGTTTTTATTGTTCACAATTTATTTATCTTAACTTTTCTATCTATAAATTATTGTCCGTTCCAAGTCAGAGCCAAGGAATTATGTTAAATATTGTCCATGTTTATATTGCTCTCAGAATAGAAGCTTTTAAAAAATAGTATTATTTTTAAATTCTTGGTAGGTACTCGAACAATTGGAAAACAATATGTAACAACAAATTTGAATAATTGTGTCGTTATATTAACCAGTCTTTTTTTTGGTAATTGTTGGCCATTTTTTGTTGTTTGCTCTCTCTACAAATGCTCCTTGGATATGCTACTGTACACTACTTCTACTATGTATTGTTTGCAGAAACCAATTTAAGTGTCCTTAAATAATTACGGCATAATATCAAGTTTTTTGCGGAAAAGAACAAAAATAATAATCGATATTCCTATCTCTCTCTTTTAGGTCTACCAGTCGCTACTCTCGTCGCAATTGAGGACAGTCCTCTACGGCCAAATGTTGAGGTCTTCATTGCGGGTCTAACTCCGAACGTTGCTTACACCAGTCGAGTGACCTTACACAACGTAGTTGGATCTTCTAACAATGTTACTGCTACATTCCAAACATCCGGCAATTTTGTTTTCAATTATGAAACCGATTTAATTTATGAGTAATTTTTTGTCGATTCAAGTACATAATATTTGTATTTTTTTTTTATTTATTCCTTTTATAAAGTAATAATAAACGTATTCTTTGCATTTTGTGCCTTTTTTTGCAAAAATTTCAAGCTAAAACTTACTATTATACGAAACATACTATTCGAAAATTTTACGTTTTCAAATTTTAAATGTTTAATTTTATAATTTTTTATTTTTATTTAATTCACAACAGCATTTACAAGACTTGTGGTTCCAGATATGGTTAAAGAGAGCTTTTTTATCGAGTGATACAACTTGATTATTTTTAAAGTTTATCGCAAATTCTAATCAAAATCTTAAGATTTTACGAGATTTCTCGTTCTCGCATATTTTTTGTCTCATCTCAGGAGATTATCACAGAAAATACTCTCGTTTCGTTCTCGTCCCGTCTCGTCTCGTTCTTCGTTTAATCAGTTTCCTGACACGTGTTTCGGCCCTTGCGGGCCATTGTCAAAGGGGTGCAAGAAGATACTAAGAAGAGAATAATTTAGTATCTTCTTGTACTCCTTTGCCAATGACCCGCAAGGGCCGAAACACGTGTCAGGAAACTGATTAAATTTGTGAAACATAACAAGTAGTTATTATTTTTTCTTCCTGTTCTGTCCTCGCTGTATATATTTTTTGGTATGATAAGATTTACATTTAAAAGTACATTTTTTTTATATATAAGTTTTTCTTTCTATGGTATTTACTTGCATTCAAAATTACGTTTTGCATTTTTTATTAAAATAATTACTTTCTTACAATGCATACAAATGCATTATATTCTCGACTTCCTGTTCCTATTTTTTTACCGTCCCTCGTACCCACACTACGAAAGTACGCGGTATTGCCGGTACCGAAGTGATGGATTGGAAGACGAGTACAGAGACAAGAGATACTGACAATCGAGCGGAACCTGAACCTTTGAACATGCCATCTGGTGTGCCTCAGGGCAGTTACCTTGGTCCCTTGTTTTTATCATTTACATTAAACATACAACAATGCCTTAAATTATCTTAATTTTCACATTTAAAAAATATACTTATGGAGACCTTTTCAAGTAACCAACTTAACTGTATTTTTAATTAAATATTTCAGAGTTAAAAAATATCACCATTTTTTTAAGTTAACGTTTTCTGTCAAAACAATTGGAATTTAATTATTATTTTAGAAACAGTAATAGATAGGTATAGGATAATGTTAAAGAAAGTTGTTACACTGATGGAAATAATCTAATACAACAGGTTTGCTAAGACATGGTTTGTATTGATAGCTTATTTTTTATTAACCCATATTACATAAATTGCTGGTGTATCAAACCCGCTTTAGTGTTATATCAATTCCAGATTTGCTAGAACATTGCTTTTATTGGTAGTAATCAGTTCCATTAGTAGCACAGTCTTGTTGAATAATTAATTACTTTTAATACAGCAATTTGGTTAATAAATTGTACCGTCTCAATGCGACGCATTTTGTTCCCAGTAAAGTGCTTTCTTTACAATTAGGAAAGCAGAATAGCGTTCGAATAAACAAATTGTATCCAAAGGAAAGAAAAACACGAAGTCTTTCTCCACAAAATTTAATAGAATAAAAATTCTTAGTTAAAAAGGTCTCTACATGTTTCGAACGTAGAAACGTTCATCATCAGGAGACAGAATGTATGTTGCTGATGGTTGTAGCAAAAGAGAAAACAATAGTGGTAGGTGTCAAACCTTTTATTTGGTGGGGTCACTGAATCTTAGAATTCAGTGCCCCAAACTGTTTTTTCCGTTTGACACTCAGTGTAAGTACTCTCTCTTTTTTATAAAAAATCATATTTCAATCTCATTTTATTTTTACAGAATTCATTACTTGATGCCTACAATGTTTATTGAACATAATATAACAACACTTTTCATATTTTATATTGTCTACAAGACATGTTTTCAATTAAATATGTTTGACAACTTCTTTTTAGAAGTGAGTAATTTACTAAACCCACTTTCCTCTTTTTGGTCTTTCTAGACTCTATACTATATACTACTATACTAGACTTTATAAGTCCTTTCCACATACCACGTATGTTTTTGTCTTTCATCATTTTAACACTTTCAAAAATGCTATTTTATCATTACAACTTTTAATGCCATAAAAGCTCCATTAAGGTTTGACACCTACCACTATTGTTTTCTCTTTTGCTGCAACCATCAGCAACATAATTCTGTCTCCTGATAGATGATGAACGTTTCTACGTTCGAAACATGTAGAGACGTTTTTAACTAAGAATTTTTATTCTATTAAATTTTGTGGAGGAAGACTTCGTGTTTTTCTTTCCTTTTCATACTTTCAACTCCACTTTGAGTATGGACTATTTCTTCAAATCAAATTGTATCCGTTAGAACCTATAAGACGTTGGTGGGGGTTCGTAGCGATCGGCAATCGCCGCGCGCCGTATTATTAGTTTTAAGGTATTTATTGCGCAGGTCACATCGTTGTTCGGGGTCTTCTAGCTGTCCTGTCTAAATTTGAACTTTATTGATCGTGCCAATACCTGTAAAAATTAATTTAGTTTTACTTTGGATGTAAGTTTTTTTTAAGATAAAGCTATAGAAGAGCCTTATTTTGCACAACCCGTCATTAGTATTGGACTTTATAATCTATAGACGAATCTAACTGGCTCAGTAAACGATGTTACATAATATATAATCATATACCATGTTAAACAACAAGAACAATATCACACTAAAAGCTATTTAGGATTTTGAGAACTACAGTACTGATTTTTAGTGGTAAGTACTTACTTTATTAACCATAGCACGCAAATATTATGATTTATGTCAAGTTTCATTACAACTGCCAGTCGGAACTAATACAGTATATAAAACCAGATTACAGCCCCAATAGAACTTGATAATTACGTGAGTATTTAGAGCAATAATGTCTCTAAACCATTCTATGGTAGCATTAACTCCTATTTCCTATTGGCTAAATTACCGTGATAGTATCACTACCCAACGGTCTATCAATTTTTGTTGTTTTAAACAGTTATATAAAGAGTATTGGAACTTTTATAAGGAATAGAAGGCTTTTTCTTAGTGTAGGAAATTAATAGCGAATTTAAAAATAATATAAAAACAGGGTCTTTTATTGAAAATATGAAGTTGCTACTGATTTTTGGTATAAGTGTCTTCACTTTATCGTCGAAAATATTTTAGATAAATAGAGCATGTATATATAATAATTATGTTATGTAGTATTTGCGGCCTCCCATATTTCCTTCTCAGATTTACTTATTACCTATATGGACCTAGACACTAAAAATCATATAATAATTGGTAAGTTCTTAAGTGTTAATTTATAAATCAACTTTAAAGCTATGGATAAAAATATGAGGAGCAAATATTAGGAAGGTACGTACAATCGGATTATTTTTAATAATCAACTATGTATTACTAAAGTTGTACCTCTATATCGGCCCAATAGGACTAATTATTATCAAAACACTTAAGTAAGTAGATTTCTACATATAAAGTAGGTACATACTTCATTTAAAAAGTATAAAGATTAGTTTGTACATCTTAAAATAATCAGTAAAAATTTTTTATTGACTACGATAAAATCATAAAAAATTTAATTAGTTTAAAATTATTGCATAAAAAAGCTGAAGCCACAAGTGTTCAAAATGGTTAATATTAAAAACTTAGTTTTTTGTCTATCTGTTTTTGTAGCTGCAGAAGCTGCAAATTGTAGTAAGTAAATGGTTTACTATTATATACCTATACACATCAGTAAAAAAATAGTTACGTAACTGAAACCAATCCAGTATGGAGAAGATTTACTCTTTAAGTAATTGGGCGTTTTCAGATCTGCCGGCACGGCAACGACACCAATTGCCGGTGGACGCGTAATTTCATGTGAATTAAATTAATGCTATGCTGTCACACATCCCGACTTATCGGTATAGCGTCGTGACGTTACAGGCGCAGACTTGCATGAGCATCCATCCCACTCGTGTTGTCGCCGATTTTTCATAATTTGTGTCAAGTTTTAGTTCTTGCGAATAAACCATTTTAAAATACCAGCAGAATTTCACCGTACCTACGCTTACCTGGAAAATTCAGCCACGATAGAAAACGAAAACATTAAATATTGCTGTGGGTGCTTCGCTATCGGAACGTATATGCTGCTATGGAGGGGAAATGCGGCGAGAGCGGAATAGGAACAAATCGCGCTCGAACAGAAGTTGGCAACGTTAAAACTTGATCGATCTTCATTTAACTCGCACTAAGTCCATTTTGTATTCATTTCTTTGCATTAAAAGCCGGCCCTGTAACGTTGCAAAAATACAGAATAATCTCTACTATAGTCTGTTTCCTATTGACAGCAAAGAACCCTTAAGGCTTCGGTTTCCTAGCGGCACCGCAAAAGAGCGGCCGTAATTTTGCGGCCGATTTTACCAACAGTAGTACGGTCGCTTTGGACGGTGAATATTATTGGAAAGTAACATTACATACGGCTCGATAAAATACTAGCGCACCGTCAAAAATCGTGCTTGCACCCAACGTACAGAGCGGCCACTTTAGAAAATACGGTGCCTTATTTTTTCCGCTGAACGCTCTGAAGGAACATACTTTGATTTGCAAGGTACATAGGGGAAGTCCGGGCATAGCGAACAGCCCGGGCAAAGCGAAAAATCGCTGCCGTTTAAAAAGTATGAATAATAAAATTCCGTCGCTGGATAGGCAGACACTCCTATACTACTCGCCTAATATGCCAGTTGACACTTGTCTGTAAAATAGACCGTGCAGCTATTACACGATAAATATTAAAAGTGGCAAGATTCTTAAAAAATCATAGAGATAAGTAGGGCTTGTTTTTTACAGTAATATTTTATATTTTTTAAAAACAATTATATGTCAATATTGACCACGAAGTAGCCTAATAATCTTAACTTTGAGGTTATGAAAATTCGAAGGTAATAAAAGTGCATGTAATATTTTATATTTTTAGCACATTCGAGCAAAGAGAACAGGGTAAAGTGAACAGACTCTCTTTACCCGATCCTTAAAATATAAAGCATGATCTGTACTAAATCAAGTCTAATCTGTTATAAAGCTTCAAGCAATATTATACGTTAAGGTTCTTTTCAGAAATTGAAACTAAAAAACGAAAGTGGTTAAATAAAAAAAAGGAAAATTGAGAAGCAGTAAAACTGTCAGATTTGTTGTCAGTTAGGTATATGAAGAGATTAACGGAAAGCCTATCGAAAACTGGATATGGTGTGAAATATGCAAGAACTGGTTTCACGAGGCTTGCAGTGCTTATGAAGGTATCGGAATAATATAAGTGCGATTTTTGTGAGTAATGTTCACTTTGCCCGAACCCATCTTTCACTTTGCCCGGGGTGCCCGGGCAAAGTGAAAAATTACAGTTTTTTGTTAATTATTTTTTTATAGGTTTTTGATAATACCAATTAAGATTTGCATACCTTGTATATGAAGTTAAATGTTCAATTTGTACTTTTGTTATCTAAACGATGCGTTCCTGTTAAAGAGTTTTGTAATAAATGGTTATAAAATTAAGGTGTTCTTGTTGCCCGGACTTCCCCTACACGTTTTTTCGCGGCGAGGCTCGCTGTCAAATTACGGCCGCTTTTTTGCGGTGCCGCTTTATAGGCAACCAAAGCTTCATTAAAAATGCAAAACACAAATTTCACCTTACCGGGTAAACATATTATTTTTCGCCTGAAAGTATATCTTTTTAGTAACAATACAGGTAGTTTGAACACTAAATAGATTGGCACACCCCTCTTGATGTTTTTATCTCTTAGATACTGTCGTCTCCAAAAAATGATATCTTCTCTATCCAATAACATTGATACATATGAATGAATTTCCTACAAGTGCTGACGCTGTTGTGGAAGCTAAACGGTTGTGGTCAGAGAGATTTATTTATGTTCCTTCAATTTGTGAATAAATATCAATTGCTTGTCTTTAATTTCTTTATCACTACTATCACTTTCCTCATTTTCACTGAAATCTGCCCTATCACAAATATATGTTTCCTATTTTCCACAAAAAGTAACAGAGTACTATTATAGTCAGGGTGACCACCTCTCCGGTTTTCACCCGGAGTCTCCGGTTTTTTATACTTGACCTCCGGGCTCCGTTTTTTTTAGTAGCATCTCCGGTTTTTAACAGCATGCTGCCGCAGCAATAAAAAGTACTCTTTTAAATTTTAGCAAGTTTAATGCTTTCATTTACCTTACCTACCGTTGGTTAGAAATTTGTTTTCTTTTTATATTCTCTTGTATTTAAGTAGGTAACTTACTTAACGTGATTTTAGAATTTATTTTATGTTTGTGTTAACTTTTGACTAAGAGTTTGTTTGTTGTTATTTTTTTAATTTGGACCTAAAAACTTATTTTGGAATTTATCTAGATGTGGCAATTATTATTAATCAAAATGTTTAAAAACAATTATCCTTACCTGGTTAAAGAACTACCGCAATAATGGGCCTTTTCACTAAATTTTGATTTTGGTAGTAGTGTATAAAGGAACAAAAAATAAAATTTTCTGTGTTTTTACTTTTCTATACTTTTAAGCTAAACTGAGAAAATAAATAAATAAAAAAACTCCTTGAATAAAAACACGGACTTAAACATACCTACGTCATCGCGCCGGAAGATTGATGCACAGAGGAATGATAGGAATACCCGAGTCGCTGGCTTAAAATATCAAGAATTCACAAAATCAGCAGCTTGACAGTGTTGCCGATACTCTCAAAAATCATTTATTATAGTTTATAGTACCAGTGTAATGGTAATTGACTAGCAATTATTAGTAATTATAATATAGCAGTTTTCCATTCAATAGCTGCGGAATGAATTATTTTACCAGTATTATGTTTATATTTATTTAAAGTATCCAAATAAAGTTCTAAGAAGAAAGTATATTATTAAGATTGTAAAACTTTCTACATATGGCAACAGTGGCTTAATTTGCCGATGGCAGTTCGACAGATCAGCATTTACGCGTGTGCGAAGTTAAACGCATGCGCTCTAGCAAGCTTTAAACATATCTACGTCATGAGTCGCGCCTGTTTTGAGGTTTTCAAATTGGTTGAATTTTACCCGGTTTTTACTGTGCTGAAATAAATTAATGTTATGACCTAGCAATAATTTTATTGATGAAAAACACTTATTATAGCACCGACTAAACAATTCAAATGCCAAATGTATCAAATTTAAGAATAGTGAAAAGGCCCATTATTGGTTTTTAAGGCAGTTCCTGAAGTATAAATAAAAATAATTTTTTTATTTCAGCTTTTAGTGTGTACCTTCTTATAATTATTAAAGTTGTTGACCGTTACTCATAGAATCTCTAGGTTTTGATAGCCCAAAAAAGGGCGTGGCACCCAAAAAATTTTGCCTGAAAAAAAAATTTAATATCTCCGGTTTTCAACTGGATACAAGGTGGTCACCCTGACTATAGTACTAAATAAATAGACCAACGTTGTTGTATTTACGTCAACTATTTTGCAAATTAGGCACCAAACTGAACATGAAATTTATAAAAGTTGATAAGACATGTCTGAACTTGTGTTGAATAAGCATTTGCTACAGAGGTGTACGCAAAATAGCGCAGGCACACCTGTAATTTGTTGTGATACCTCTGCTTCGATGTGGACTGTATTCTGGTTTGCCTGGTTCGGCCTCTTCTAACGTTTATAAGAAAACTAATATTTTCTATACTATTTCGTTTTATTTTACTTTCGATTGCACATGATCTTAATGAGAAATATGTCACAATGACAATACAAAAATATTCACACCTTTTTTCCAAAATGTCTCATGACCTGCTAAAATAGACAAACAGGTAATTATACGGAACATTGCCCCCCGCCTTGAAAGGACGTCCTTTTAAGAACCTTTACAGTAAAATGGATCATGAAACAACAAGTGACTAAACGTGATAACTTATTTCCAATGTCTAAAGCACTCAATACTATGGCAACACTAAAAGTTCAAAGGTAACGGACATATTTTAGCAAATGAGCGCTTTATTACTCCCGTTTTAGTTTTGATCAGTGCGACTCTAGCCACTCCATCTTTGCCGGGACATAATTCCGTGACTCGTCCGAGTAACCAATTAAGTGGGAGTTGGTTATCTTCTTTGATAACAACCAAGTCGTTGATATGGATTGAACCCTTTTCTGTTTTCCATTTACAGCGATGCTGTAACTCTGACACATATTCCAGAGACCATCTAGACCAGAAATGTTGCTGAAGCTGCTGTATTCGTTGAAAGTGCCTTAGTCTGTTCTCGGAAATATCTGTGTAGTCTGGATCAACTACTGAGGTCATAGGCCGTCCAATTAGGAAATGAGAAGGTGTAAGAGGTGTTACATCCATGGGATCACTTGACAGTGGAGACAAGGGACGCGAATTTAGCACTGCCTCAATTTGCACTAGCAAAGTATAAAATTGCTCAAAGGTTAGCAATGCGTTACCTGCTACACGCTTTAAATGATACTTTGTGGCCTTGACACCCGCTTCCCACAATCCACCAAAATGTGGAGAGTATGCCGGAATGAATGACCATGAAATGCCCTCATTCTGTATTGATTCCGTCAAAGCTTTACAGTTTTCCTGCAGAAATATTCCAAGTTTTTGTAACTCTAGATTGGCACCAACAAAATTAGTCCCGTTATCTGAATACATTTTGGATGGCTTTCCACGACGAGATATAAAGCGTTTAAAAGCTGCCAAAAATAATTCTTTACTTAAATCCGATACAAGTTCGAGGTGAATGGCCTTGGTTACAAAACAGACGAATAAACTAATATAACCCTTTGTAATTTTGCAGCCACGACCTTGTCTATCTTTTATTGAGAACGGACCTGCATAATCCACGCCTGATGTTTTTGTATTTTCATTTGCGCCTAAGTCGATTAAATCTGTTTCGTCAGATGTTTTTATGCCTTTTAAAACATCAGAGCTGTTAGATACCCATTTTCTAAGATGAAATCCCGCTTTACAAAGAATCTCTGAAACTTCGTTCGCTAACGATATCGCATCTTCAATACTGTTTGCACCTGTTAACATATCATCTACGTAGAAATCCTCTTTGATAACACGAGAAGCTACTGGAAATTCATTTTTACATTCTATACCAAGCTGATATAGACATCTGATCGCTAAGTATGCTGCCGATTTAGTACCATAAGTTACCGTCAATAATTCATATGCTTCAATAGGCTTGTCACTATTAGAACGCCATAAGATTCGCTGCAGAGACGTTTGCTCAGGATTTACTCGACACATTCGATACATTTTTTCGACATCTGCGACGACGACATAATTATGCTTTCGATAGCGTAAAAGTATCGAGAAAAGATCCGATTGAATAGTTGGTCCAACCATTTGCAAATCATTAAATGAATATCCGCTTTTACTAGGACAAGAAGCATCGAAAACAACACGTAACTTAGTAGTTAAACTATTTTCTTTAACTACGCCATGATGGGGCATGTAGTAAGCTTGCTGAGTGTTATAAAGTTCTTTAGCCTTAGACATATGCCCGAGCTCCTGATATTCATCAATGAACTTGCAATATTGAAATTTAAAATCTTTATCACGCTCAAATCTACGCTCTAAACCTAAAAGTCGCTTTTCGGCTATATCGTACGAATCACCTAAGTTTTCCACTTTATTCTTTAATGGAATTGTAACCAGAAAGCGTCCCTTATGATCGCGTTTTGCCGTTTCTAAAAAATGCTCTTCACATAATTTTTCTTCGCGAGAAAATACCTTAGAATTTGAAATTTCTTCTATTTCCCAGAAACGCGTTAGTTGATTATCTATTTCTATATTTTTTAAGAAAGTGCATTGAACGCTTTGATCATGAGACTGATTTGAATATACCTGACCGGATACAATCCAACCAAATTTACTTTTTTGTAAGAATGGGCCATAATTGCCTAATTTGACCTGCCCTATGCACACAATATTCCAAAAACAATCGGCTCCCAGAAGCATATCTATTTTACCGGGCAAATGAAAGTTTTCATCAGCAAGCTTTATGTTTCTTGGAATATTTAAGCTTTGTTTATTAATTTTAAAATTTGGAAGACTGCTAGTAATATTAGGTATAATTAAACATGAAACTTTACATGAAAAATTGTTTATCTGTGATTGAACTTGCAAAACTGTGTTGCCTATGATATTTGATTGTGTCTCGTTAAGTCCGCTAACCTTAAAATTAGTCGGCTTACAAGAAAGTTGCAACTTGTTACTGAACTCATGAGTTATAAAACTACTTTGCGATCCCACATCTAACAAAGCTCTTGCTACGAACGGTTTATTGTTTTTATCAAAAACACGCACTAAAACAGTTGCCAAAAGCACTTGCTGATTAATCGATACATTTCGTGAAGATAAATTTACGCTTTTTTGCTGAACATCCGTATGATGGTCAGCTGATTCGTTATCATTGTGATTAAATTTATCGTTCGCTTCTGTATGCAATAAAGTATGATGTCTTGCTTTACACGTTTTACAAGACCCAGAAAAACATTCTCTAAACATGTGCCCTGTTCTTAAGCAATTTAAACAAAGTCGTTTTTTCTTAGCCTGTTTTAAACGATCGTATAAATTTAGTTTTAAGAATTCAGAACAATTTTGAATATAGTGTTCGTTTTTACAGAAAGAACACACTGGTTTTACAGGATTGCTTAAAGAATTGCTAGTAATAAACGAATTTGTTCTTCTGTTAAACCTGCCTGTATTTTGCTTGTTATCAGTTTTACCTTGCTCTATAGATTCAAGAAGATCTGCTCTATCTTTCAAAAAGCTAATAATGTTATCTAGTGTGGGTGTTTTAAAGGAACCCTTCGATTGTTCCCACTTTCTTAGACTAACATCGTCTAATTTTGTTGAAATTAAATATATCACCAATGTATCCCAATTTTCCGTAGGTTCATTTAAAGTTTTTAAAGCCCTAAGATGTTTGCCAACACTGTCTACCATATTTCTTAATACACCGGACGACTCATTATTAATTTTGCACATGTTAAACAGAGCCTTTACATGATTTTGTATTAAAATTCTGGTATTGTTAAATCGATCGCAAATTAATTTCCACGCACTATCATAATTAGAACCTGAAAATTCTAAACTAGCGATTATTTCAAGTATTCTCGGACCTAGGTAGGCTCTTAAGTAATGTAATTTTTGTATATCAGAAAGTTTATTATTTTCATGAATTAGTGACTCGTAAGTGTCCCTAAATTCCAACCACTTATCATAATCACCGTCAAACTTCTTTATTTCGATGACTGGAAGTTTGACACCGCTATTATTATTATTAACCGGTACGTTCTTGTAAGTATTTTTAAACGAGACTGATCCCTGCGACGATTCGCTACCTCCGCCATTACCTAACGAACTGTTTGCAATAATAAATCTTTTAGATTTTGCTAAAACTCTATGGTAAGCCATTTCAAAAGTTTCGCGTATGATATATTGCCCTTCACAATCGTCGCAAAGCTCTTCAATTTGACCCTGCAGGTCTTCAAACTCATCCAAACTACTCTGAAATCGCTCCACGCGTTGCTCTAGCTCTAAAAAGACGGTTTGATCGCCGATAATAAAATCTGAATACGATTGCTCTAAGTTTCCGACATATTTCTCAAAAATTGTTAACTTTGCTTTGACAGAACCTCTCTTCCTGACGAGTTTTTCTTGTTCATCCGTCATACTTGCTAAGTTATTTAAACAAACTTACTAGTAAAATATTGATAACTAAATTATCCCAAACGCGCCACAAAGTATGTTTAAATCAACCTTATTACGATAAAAACTCGCTAGACAAAATGAGGTTAGCCTAACACGCGTGTTATAAAAGGTAAAAATCAAAGGTAGTTAATGAAGTATGGAACTGACACACCTTTTTGACGTATTCTTTCTAATTTTCACCCATAAAATCCGGTAGGAGGTCCATGTAATTTGTTGTGATACCTCTGCTTCGATGTGGACTGTATTCTGGTTTGCCTGGTTCGGCCTCTTCTAACGTTTATAAGAAAACTAATATTTTCTATACTATTTCGTTTTATTTTACTTTCGATTGCACATGATCTTAATGAGAAATATGTCACAATGACAATACAAAAATATTCACACCTTTTTTCCAAAATGTCTCATGACCTGCTAAAATAGACAAACAGGTAATTATACGGAACAACACCCCTAATTTTACCTTTCACAATAGGGTCGTAAAATTGTAACAATAGGGCAAGCCGATGATTTAGAAAAAATCTTCGGACAGTGGCGGTCGTTTAGGTTTTTATTTATGAAATATAAATTCCTTTTGTTTCCTGCCCGTGTTGTAAATAAATTATGCATAGTAAAAACTTTATCTGATTTAGTTCTAGCCGATACTATACATTAACAAAACAATTTATAATATCTGTTTTTTTTTTCCAAGAAGTCGTGGGAAGTGGGAAGTTTTTCTAAAAGCCTTGAATGGTAGTTGGCGTTATCTAATAATATGACAGAATTTTCGGGAATTAATTCTATCATTTGCTCAAAATACTCTTCGAAGACATCAGCAGTCATTTCCTCATCATAATCTTTTGTTGATTTTGACTCAAATTCAATTAAATCACCATTTACAAATCCACTTTTACTACCTATATGCGTTATTATTATCCTGCGACCTTTACCTGCAGTTATTTTCAAACCAGTAGACAAACCTTCTATAAATGCTTGACGAGAGCTTTGAATATTTTTATCTTGAAATATCTTTTGTACTGAACTTCCTTCGTTAACCCAGGTTTTGTCTAAATAAAAAATGGTCCTTTTTTATCTCTTAGATACTGTCGTCTCCAAAAAGTTATATCTTCTCTATCCAATAACATTGACTTTCGGTTGTGTTTTTCCCAAGAAAAATTTAATTGATGTAAAATTTGCCACAATTTTTTTCTTCCTACATTGGGTAAAGTCTCGTCATCTTTTCCTGCATTTAAAATTTTATCTAATGTTGGGATCTCTCTATTGAAATAAAAATTATGCACTTTTCCTCTTATGATACTTTTCACATCTTCATTAATTTGTGTATAGGTGTCCTTCCTGGCGACTGTTTAGGAGGAGCTCTACAGTTCCAAATTTGCTTTCGCTAAGAAGCCTATAGATTGTTGATTCACTAACTCCCGTCATATTAGCACACACTAGGTTTCTGACCGTACTAGATGGTGTTTGGTGCACAAGTGCATCGTGTATGTTTAAAACTATTGTCTTTGCTTTTAAGTCAAGCACATCTTTACCAAACAATGGGGAATAATTATTCGCCATTTTTGTATTATTTTTATAATATGCACACAAGCTTGCGATAACACGTTAACAATAAAACTAAACTACCTCACTTGAAGTTGGAAATATTCTATGACATAAGCCACCCACCTGTATACCTATGCAATGATAGATAATTTAATTACTTAAGATCAGGTAGGTACCTCTTATTGTAACGCTGTTACGCTTATGGTTTATTGAGGTTTCACGACTCATGACCCTCAGCTGTGCTGTCAGACTTTAAGAAACAGAGTATAGAAATAATCTATTGCTAAAAATAAAAAATAACGAACGAATTTTTAGTTCCTGGAGTTGTCCCCAATATGACTGTAATATCAGACACCACGGTCCAATGGACGGCAGTTCTCAACCCTGACAAATGCACGATCGCTTCTTACTTTATCAATATATTCGACCCTGAAGATGGTACAGAAATTCAGCACCAACTGGGTGCTGCCGTACGTTCTTACAGTCTTGCGAATCTTGATATGTGCAAAACGTATATGGTTGAGGTGCGCGCCCTAACGAATCAGGATGTGCTCGGGCCCTCTGGTCGGATAAATGCAACAATCCCACCAGCAGCAAGTAAGTGTCCTCGGACAGACGAATCAAGTAAAAAAAGACAAAGCTATTTACATCGGCAGGTAATTTTTTTTAAGTGTCTCTCACCCGATTAGCGATTTTCCTACTGACTAAAATGAACAAACGTATTCCCTAATGGTTTTTTGCATGTAGCTCAATCTACTCAAATTTTTTTTTTCTTAACAATAACTCAAACTAAAAAGCGGAAAATAAATATAGTTTAAAATAATTATTAAAATTCTTAATATAGGCAGAAAATAATAATGAACGATAAACATTCGTATTATTGTGAAAAAAAGCTTGGGCTAGTAAATAAATAATTAAAAAAAGTTATTTTATGTCCCGTTCTTTTAAAAAATTAAGCCTAACGAGAAATAAATTATTTAAAATTATTTTAAGATGCTTAAATTAACTAACTGGAGGAAATTTATGTGTTTTTGGTTTTATACCAATACAGCACAATAAGTTAAGTAGTTTCGGCCATATAGTTCATTTTAAGCATCTTAAAATAATTTTTTTCAAAATGATTTATTTGTCGTTAGGCTTAATTTTTTAAAACGAACTTTTTGGACAAAACTACTAAACTTATTGCGCTGTCTTGAGTTTATGCAAAAAAAGCATGCGCTGTCTTGAGTTTATACAAAAAAAGCACAAATTTTATTCATTTAGTTACTTTAAACTCTTTAAAGGGACATAAAATAACTTTTTTTAAATTATTTATTTACTAGCCCACGCTTTTTTTACAATAATACTAATGTTTATCGTTCATTATTATTTTCTGCCCATATTAAGAATTTTAAGAGTTATTTTAAACTATATTTTTTTTCCGCTTTTTAGTTTGATTAATTATTAAAGCGTGTTTTTTGTTTTTTTTAAACTATATTTATTAGTAGGTAATTATTGGAAATATTAAGAAAAGTTTCCAAATCCTCATTAAGTTTTGCGTTAGCAAGAGCAGCGTCTCTGGGGTTAAACGATAGGTATGGATAGAGATGATATAGAATATAGACAATATTTGAGAAATGTTACAAAGTTTGATGTATGCTGTATAGAAGAAATCCTAGAATGCTACCCCGAGGTACTTCTGTATCAATACTAAGAAAATCAGAATGTTTACCTTCCAGAATAATTCGTTGTGCTCTACCCGATAAAAACGAATATACGAGAGAGGATGCTGCTGCACTAAATCCTATATATATATTTTAAAAAGCAAGAAGAACTTCGAGATTAAGCATATCCAATGCTTTACTGTCATCTAAGAGGATTGAAATTGTGGCTTTGTTTACATCCTGCGCCCGCACGATATCGTCCGTTATGTCTGGCAATGCAACAGCGCAATTTGAGACATAAGACGCCATATTGGATTTCTTGAAATGGTCCAATTTCAAAAATATATAGTTGTTAATGTTTATTTTTAACTGTTGCAGAGAGCCAAGGATTTATAAAATGCAATGTTCAATTTCGCGCTTTAAGTGTCTCACCCCTTTAAAAAATAAATGTTTTGAAATTCAAAGCCCTTATGGTGGGAGTATCAATATGCTTGCTAACCTATAACTTATTTCACGGAAGCTTTTACACAAAATTTAAATAAAATCTACGTCGACTGTAAATTCTATAGGTAATAATTGACATATTAAATAAATATCTAGAAATTTCATAAATTATTTTAGGATAATTGTATAGCGAAAAATATCGGGTAAGATGTTTTAAACATTTTTGACTTTGTTTTTTTATTATACAATTCTCCCAAAATTAACAATTAAATAAATTGATACTTTTGTAATATGTCAAATAATTGACATATTAAATAAATATCAAGGAATATCATAAATTATTTTAGGTTAATTGTATAGCAAAAATATTGGGTAAGATTTTTAAAAACATTTTTGTCATTCTTTTTTCATTATACAATTCTCCCAAAATTACCAAATAAATAAATTGATACTTTTGTAATATGTAAAATAATTGACATATTAAATAAATATCAAGGAATATCATAAATTATTTTAGGATAATTGTATAGCGAAAAATATCGGGTAAGCATTTTTTAAACATTTTTGTCGTTGTTCTTTCCTTAGACCATTCTCCCAAAATTAGCTATGAACTAAATTGATACTTTTGTAATATGTCAGATATTACCTAAATAATGTGCAGACGATATTGATTTTATTTAAATGTAAGTTAATTAAATAATAAACTAAGAAAAACAAGGCGAAATATGTTACAGGTTTTCAATAGATTATAGATTGAATGACGTTAAAAATGCCACCTTAAATACAAGAATTTTGATAAAATATTAGTATATTTCAAGTAAAGAAACGTAACGTAACGTCGCTTCTGTAAATTTTTGACATCAAACATATTTGATAATCGCGTAATTAGCTCGACCCTAAAAAATAATGTAACTGTAAAAAAAATTGGGTTGAAAATCTATTGCTTAAAGGGGCGAGACTTACAGAACAAACTTACAACTATATATTATTTTAAGAGTTTGAATAAAACATATAATACAGTGCGCTTATTATAAAGTAGGGTTGTCGTTTAAAAAAATCCAATATGGCGTCATGTATCAAATTTATAAATCTTATCAATTTTTTGACATCAAATTTGGCTTCTTCACAAAAATAACCATTAGGGAACACCAATTGTTTATTTATTGTAGTCAATAGGAAAATCGCCAATGCGATTGTAATTCGGACAGTGTTCACAAAAACAGAGTAAATAGCTTTGCCAATTTTTATTTTTTGTCTTTATTATGTATTTGTTTATTCTGTCTGTCCTTACTGTCAGTTCAATTTGAACATGGATCTGCAAACAAGAATTGGTTTAGTACACTATTATTATAAATACTGTAAATATTACTCTGCTGGAATACGAAGATTTCGTACGAAGAATGGGTTTGAGAGCAGGAAAGTGCCAAATGTTTCAAAAATTCTCTAAATTACAATAATTATGTTGGATACTTGTATCAATAGTTGGGACGACAATTCTTTTGTGCTTCATAGTTACACTAAAACCTCATTATGCAAGCAACTAGATTCCATTTACTTTTTGTTATAATTTGATTTGTTAAAAATATATAATATGTTTAAATATAGCCACAGACATGTAATATATAAGGTTATAAGGAGACCAAATCGATCAGATATCGTTTTTAATAAAAATCAATGGTGACAAATTTCTGCTGATTGTGCCCTAGATCTACCGCCTGTGTTTGAAAATAAAGGTTATATTAATTATTATATTACATGTAGATATTTGTTATGTGTACCTATATAGTATACGTGTGTTTTTAACATTTTCTACTAGTCAATTTATTTATAGTTTCCTAATTATATCTACTAGCCTAGAGGATTTAAAGATACTACTAGACAAAGTAAATAACACGAGCGAAGAATTCGGACTGTCACTAAATGTAAAAAAAACCAAGTTTATGATATTGTACAAAACAACACAAAACAACGCCTAAATCACAGTAAATAACCAAGCCAAATTATAATGTTTTAGGGAAATCACAACGCTGTGCGGATGTTTTTACTACGAGTGACGCAGAATTATTATTTTACTGGTTCGCTAGTGCGTGGTGTATTCCCGACAGAGTAAGAATAGTCGGGAATACGTAGATAGTTCTGTATTTTTAGTAAATGTTGCAAAATATATGGATTGTTTTTGGCCCTAAAAAAAACACATACCAATGCACTGTAAGGAGAGCAGTACGTTTTTATAGCTTACAAAGCTGCCATTTTTTCCAGCCATTTTTGAAAGCCATCTCGTTCTAACTGATCTGAAACTTTGGAAGTATGTGTGACTGTAAACAAATGGTTTGTAATAAATGGAATGTTTGGTCTTCTTATATTACATGTCTGTAAATATACCGGTAATATATAGATACACTTACTTTAAGATAAACCCATAATATATCGGGAAATATGGTAAATATTGCAGGCTTTAAAATCGTCCGGTAAAAAGAAAACGAAATTTGTAGTATTTTATATTGGTGGACAATTTGTTACATAAATTAACAAAATTTTGTAAAAGTACCTCATTACGATTAGGTACTCTATAAATTTACTATTATTATTATTGTGCTTTTTGGCTTAAACTTCTTGTATATTTTTCACAATGTTATTTGCTATAATATTTCGAAGAGAATCACAACAAAAGTTCGTTATTTTTGTAAAAATACGTGTTACAGAGGCGCTGTAACTTTACTCTTAAAGCCTAAAATTACAACAATTATTGCTTCTTGAAACAGTGGAATTTTTCTCATTTGAATATACAGCATATCCATGCAATTGTTTTTTTTTTCTGTCTTAAACATAAGCCTAAAATTTTTGTCCCTATGCAAAAAATCCAAGGTACATTTTCTATGCTTTCAAATAATGCCAATGCCACCCATTTCTCTATGTCATCTACCAAGAGTGATTAAAGATTTATATACACAATTTTATCTATTTTAATATTTTCTCAAGCGATTTCAATAATTTTTATACAGGGTTATCCTTATCCATTGAGTCCGCGTTCTAGACAAATGCCAGTTCTATTATTTAAACTCTTTTTAAGCACCTTTCCTTTTTCTACTTAATTTCCTTGGAATCTGATCCCTTTCAAATAATTTCTATATATTTTTAGACATGAATCTTACCTTAAACATTACAAACGCTATAATTGACAACAACCAGGTTTCCCTCACATGGGATCTACCAAATACAGCAGTACAGAGAGTGGACAGATGTATTTCTTACTACAGAGTTGTATATTGGGACGAAAACAACAGTCCTGTAGACGTATACGTACCTACGACCAACTTTACTCTAAATCTGATTCGTGTAGCTTGTATGGAATACAAATTTCAAGTCAGTGCTGTTGTGAATAATCCTGATATAGAAGGACCTATAGCTGAGATCCAATTTGATGGGTACACCGCAGGTAAATTTTTCTACTTGTTTATTTGTTCACTTGTAAAACCGGTTTAAAAGTTAAACCGATCAATGGTATTTTTATGAAGTGAATGTAAAAGTATGACAGAAATGCAAGCCGTTTTTTTTTTCAAATTGCACCTAAAATATGCTGTATTACTGAGTATGCTTAAATATCATTGAGAAACAGGAAAACTATGAATCCGCCATAACGATAAGATTTTTATCCCACTTTTTTTTAGTTTCCGATCCTCCTGAATTAGCCAGCATCGTCACTACTAACACAACAGTTAATATGACTTGGAAAGTACCCACTTACTCAGAAAATCGTTGTACCCTAACAGGACTTGTTGTCATTACCACTGGTAAGTTGAAGTAATTACACCCAATACCTATGTTGGTTCTATGAACGGATTCAGACATAATTCGTAAAATTAAATGTTGTAATCAGGATGTGGATGTAATCAGGAAATTAACAATATTTGGTACCTATATAAGGTTTCTGTTATTATCAGTATTTAAAATCCGTTCTATATTTTATTGTTCACAATTCATTTAAATACCTTTAATAATGTTTTTTTATCAACCCATTACACAGGCCTGCATGAAATTTGTGATGACGTGATTTTTGTTTGTTGAGCTTAGTTTTTATATAGAAATAACTAATTAAAATACAATTGGTCTCTATCACCCACAGATTTTTTTTGCAAAAAAAAAGAAAAAATATAGAAAAAAACTTATAATAGCCGTTTTAATACATTTTAAAATGAATGTAGTATTTCAAATTCTAAATGATTGATGAATAAAAAATGATTTTTTGTGGTGCTACACACCTTCCGACTGGAGACTTTTATAAACTTCAAAAAGGAGCTTTAAAGCTGTTCTTTTACATAATGACAATGTTTTTGATTCTGTTTCGGTCGGCCATACAGTTAAGTTAAAGGAAAACTATGAAAATTTAGAGGAATTACTTTTAAGAATACAATATGAAAATCACAACTGGGAAGCGTGTGAAGATCTAAACATTTTAAGTCTTCTCTTAGGTCAGCAGTCTGGATTTACTAAATTTCCATGTTTCCTGTGCGAGTGGTCTAGCTAGTGAGAACAGCATTGGATAAAAAGAGACTGGTCACAAAGAGAGACTTTAACACCTGAAAACAAAAACGTAATTCGCGAAAGTCTTATTGAACCTCAAAAAGTTTTACTTCCACCACATCACATAAAACTTGGACGTATGAAACAATTTGTTAAGGCATTAAACAAAGAAGGAAATTGTTTTAAATATTTGTGTAAAACATTTCCGGCTCTGTCAGAGGCAAAATTAAAGGAGGGAATCTTTGTAGGGCCGCAGATTAGCAGCTTGATGAAAGATACAGAATTTGAAAAGGTAATGGAAGATAAGGAAAAACAAGCATGAAATGCTTTTAAAGAAGTTGAACATAAATTACTACTATGTTGAGATCGTTCAAAATATGCTGGAAAATTTCAGGAATTTCAGAATATGAGCATAAAAATTCACTTTTTACATTCCCATTTGGACTAATTCCCGGAAAATCTTGGGGACGTGGGTGAAGAGCAAGGTGAAAGATTTCACCAATATATTAAAGAGATGGAAAAAAGATACCAGGGGCGCTGGGACACAAAAATGATGGCCGATTTCTGTTGGAACAGAAAAACAACCAAAAGAAGCTTTTCTGAAAAAAGAAAACATTTTTTGAAGAACCGTAACGAATAAATAACCATTTATAATAGTTTATAGGTGTATATTTTGTATATTTTTGTATTTTTTTCCTTATTATACAAGATCTCTCGCAAAATCTTAAGATTTTGATCAGGATTTGCGATCATCTTTAAAAAGAGTCCAGTTAGTATCACTCGATAAAAAAGCTATCTTTATTACCCATATTGCAAGGTGGCCAGGAAAAAATCGGGACCAAAAAACAAAAAAGAGAAGATGAACCTTTCTTTATAACATTTATAGTTTTTGTCGAAATGTTTGATACAGAGAACCATTTGATAAACGATAATCGTCTTGGCGAATTAAGTATAATATTATGCCACTTTCAGCAAAATGTAGGGAGTAAAGTAAATACTATTTTGATGGTGTCCAGTTTTCTCTGGGAATTGCTTTTAATAATTTTTTTTAGTAATCATAACTGGCCGAAAGTTTTAGGGTAGATAAAAATTCTTACCTTGTTTTAAGGAGCTATGCTTATTTGATTTGCACCCTGGACACTGCAAGTTTTGTTTTCGGTATGATTATTTTAAAATAATGCCGTTGTCAATAAAAACAATCTAGTTCATTTTCACTATTACATACAGACAATAATATTATCGCAAACTATATTATAACACTGATATTGTTTTTTGCTGTTAGGTTATTAAACACACAAATATGAAACGAATATTGCAACGAGCAATAAAAACTTAAATTTCCAAAAGGTTTATGGAAAAAAAAACGCAAGGAAACGTTCCGGTTTATTAATTATTCAGTTCAAACAACATTAAACTATAATTTACACTATTTATATAAAATTTAATAAAATACAGATAAACAAGCGTGTTTTTAGAAGTCTAACCCCGCGCCGGTAACTTGACCTATTTTTGCACTTGCGTGTACTCTGTTCCGCCACGTGAAGGCAACCAGCTGTTTCGATTTGTGCCATGTTACTTTTACTATTCAAAAATTCTATTTTTGCATACTTATGCAACCCTAAGAACGCGATTCAAATTTAAAGATAATGGCGCGAAACGCGAAGGGGACCGTAGTCGTTCGTTTTCGTTTGAATTCGGTGCCAGTGACGCATGCGTATTTGTTAGGTAACATAAGTAATATTATTTTGGTCATGTGTGAGGTGAGTGTTAGCAACACTGTACCAGAACTGCTAGATTTTAACTTTAGAAACTTTTTTGAAAATATTTTTGGGGATGCATTTAAAATACTCACATGATAATTGTAATAATAAAAACCCGTATGTACTTGGAGCTTTTGCAGAATTTTTATGACGTCATATTGCGAGAACGAGAAATTACGAGACTCTCGCGAGACGGGACGGGACGAGCGAGATCTTAGCGAAGCGAGATTTGGGAAAAAATCTCGTCTCGATTTGCGAGAGAGACGAGGGTCTTTTAAAAGGTGCGAGATTTCTCATCTCGTGAAATACTAACTCGAATTAATATAAAAACACGCAAAAATGCAGATTAATTTAAAAAATATAGTCACTGCTGTCAATCAATCTTAAACTGACAGACGTTAAAATAATTAAATGGCAAAATTATTACTAACTTATACGTTATGAAAAGTTAATAAAAAATGCTAGATACTCTTTGTTTGCGATTTTTAAAATGTTTATGACCCTTCTTTCCATCCAAAATGCTCGCAAATAATTATACAGTGTTTCCGGAAAAAGGAAGTCAATCCGTTAATCATTCCTTAAGCAAAAAAAAAAATATATATATACGACTTTTATAATGCCATTTTTGACCCTCATGATCGATATACAACATCAAAATTTGAAATTTAAAACGGATTTTTTCGAAATAACTCTAAGTATTTAATAAGATGTTTATTTCAAATACATGGTACATTGCTTCAATATTAAGAGTAACATTTTTTGATTAAAACAACAAAAAACATAAAACAATTTTAAAGTACCAGTAGGGTACTGATTGACTCCCCCTATTTTTTACTACATGCGCAAGTGATTTTTGAACTATATTTAATATAGTATATAAATATTCGATATTTTATATAAAATTTCAATAAAATAATGCGTTTTAAAGATAATTTAAAAAGTATGGGTAACTGGTGCCAACGCGGCTTATGGTAATCTCATAATTTTCAAATGCTAAATCAAGCAGCCGCTGTGGCCTTACCATGGATACAAGATATAATTAAGTAAAACTTTATAATCGGTGGCAATACCGAAAGCAAAGGACCATCCAAAAATAATGTAAGGACAGTGGTGTACAGATAAAAAAGTGGAGTACTAAACCAGTTAAATAAAATTAATTCATTGCCCTACTAAGAACTTACTTTTGATTGTTTTGTTTAATTAAAAATGTCACTCTTTATGTTGAAGCAATGTACCAAATTAGAAATTAATATTCTATTAAATGCTCGAATTATTCAAAAATTTCAAACTTTGAACATTCAAAATATCGAACATGAGGGTAAAACACGAAAAATTACATTATAAAAGTTATATTATTTATGCTCAATGAATATATGGTTAACTGATTGACCTCCTTTTTTCGGACACCCTGTATATCCGTTTAGAACAAATTTGGTAAAGATTAATTAGTCTTTTTTGTGTAGGGAATCGTGAGTTATTTTTTTTTCAGTTTCGTCTTTTGTACTAGGAACAACCCCCCCCCCCCCCCCCCCACCTTTTCCTGGTTACGCCACCATTTAATACATCTACTGTTTATTGTTTGCAGAAACTAATTTGATTGCCTATTTATGATTTACATAATAACATGTTTTGGTTGGACAAGAATAAAAATACTAATCAATATAATCTCTTTTTCTAGGTCTACCACATAATGTTAACAAAACTTCTGTCGTCCCAATTCAGGATAGTCCTCTAAGGTCAGATGTAACTTTTTTCCTGGGGGATCTAATTCCGGACACCATTTACTCCAGTCAAGTGTACTTACAAAATGTCGTTGGACAATCCCTCCAGATTGGTGTTAAATTCCAGGCATCAAACAGTTTTGTTTTTGACTATAAAACATATTTTGACTTATGAATACTTTTTGAATACAAATAATTTTATGCGACATTATTTTTGAAGCTTTATTTATTATTAATATTTCTCTCTTCTACAGCTTCTTATTGGTATTGCTGACGTTTTTTGTTATAGCTCCTTCCACCGATATTATTATTAAAATTATTTCTATGAAAGCTTTCATATACTTTGAATCTTTATCGCCAAATTTGAATACTTATATCGTATACAGGGTGATTCAAGTTCAGTGGACTATTAGAACATCTCGGAAACGAAATAAATTATCCTTTACAAATTTTAGTAGCAGGCATAATTGACTTTGAACTATTAAATATTATATTTTTAAATTTAAATCACTTTTTGAATTTGAATACCCTGTATATTTTAGGTTGTTTGGGTCACCTGTGAAAACCTAAGTAAGTTTTGTTAAAATAGGAATCCATAAATATCTCCTCCCTACCGTTTTCGAAATATGAATTATAAATTGAATTTTTGATGTAAAAACATACCGAAAAGAAAGTTCAGTAACTTTGAAACTAATAAAGCTAAGCATTTGAAATTGTGTTGCACACGAGGTTGTCTGTTTTAATGGCTGTCAAACACAAACTAACTAACTATATCCCATATTATGTAATGTCGATATCTTGGTTGTGATTATTAAAATTTTAGGTATGGTCATCAAATTTTTCTCTCAGTGTAAGTTATTTATTGACTTAAGCATTCGGTAATCCGTTTTGCAGAAAATCCTAATTGCTAAAATAGTTTACATTAGGTATATTACTTAAAATTATGCGTAAAGTGTGAATAATAAAGTGGGAATACTTTTTCCGGTAAGTAAACTAGGTGAGATTTAAAGAGTGATACATTGAAAATAATGCGATTTTCAAGATGTTGTGTTAAAAATGTATGTTATTAGCTGTTTCATTTGATTATATAATAGTATATTATTTAACGAGCGTATAATGTAAGCCATAATAAAACGAGGATGAAGTTTACGGCACGAGCCAAAGGCGAGTGTTGTAAATCATCCGAGTGTATTATGGTTTATTAGACGCGAGTCAAATACTATACTTTATCTACAACCATCCATTTATACAGTGTCTGAAAAAAAGTTGAGTTCATAAATGGGAAACTTTTTTCGCTTTTTTATTTTTTGAAAAATGTTGTCACGAAATATCAAGAATACAACTTTTTGAGGAAATAAAAGTGAACATGTTTGTCTTATGAAGTCAGTTTTTAAGCTAGTGTTTGTTTAAGAAAAGGAATGTAAAGTATTAATAAAACAAATTTCTTAGAAATTCAAAATTTAATTAACATTTAACATAACTGGTCGTAGGTCTATTGTAATTTTATGATTTACTTATTTATAAAATTAATTGTAAGATTAGGGCAGTTATTAAAATTTATTGTAGAAGGTGTAGTAACAATACTCATGTCAGTGGCGGCATTAGTAATGGAAAAATTATCATGGGAAGAATTGTCGGCATCAGCAGTGGCAGACACAGATGGACGTAGATGTGATGGAGTAGAAGTAAGAGTATTAATGTTAGAATTGGGAATGATTTGGCTTAAAATTTTGTTAGCAGTATCAGTTTTGTTCTTCTGTGAATCTGCAATATAACCTTCCGCTACGGAAGTTGATTTCCAGCCTCCGTGGCGTTTTAGAGCTGTCATACTTGCCCCTGCATTAACGTACAATGTGGCTGACGAACGACGCAGGCAGTGACCAGTATATTTTTCCGGATTAGCGATTTTTAAAAAACTTGCAATTTCCCTTTCCCTTTTCCCATTTTTGCAAACTTGTTTATACCGATAACTTGTTTTGTACATTTTCCATTTTGAAAATTCATAAAAAAAAAATTCGATACATCTGGCAGTCTTAGATCTTCATATTTCTTAACGATATTGTGAAAATTATCAGTAATAGTGAAATTCCTAGGAATCAGCCTTGGTAACTGAAACTAAAACTCTAGTGCAGCCTTCATAAAATGTTACATGTTCTATTTCCATTGCGTGTAGTTCATTTGAAAGGCAAGCACCCATCACTCCCATAATTGATGCAACCTAAAAAAATAACACAGGCTTAGTTAAATAAATAATCCTTTACTGCGCATAAAAAAATAAGAAAAGCCGAAAAAAGGATACCATGTAATTATTAATATAAGTTTTTGTGGAAATTATTAAAGTTTTCTCTTATTTTACTTTTTAGTATGAATTTCCATGTAGTATCGGTTAGCTCAGTTCATTCAGTATGTGATACATCGTGGGTTTTACATTAACAACTTTTGAAGAACACGTCGAGCTTAATCTTTAACAATAATAATTCTAATAACCCGTAAAAGTGTTGAAATGAGACACACTTTACACATTGTACCTAGAATGTATTACATATTTAATATATTTTTTCTTTACCTTTGTAGTTAGAAATTTAACATCTGGTGCTCCGTTGATAAATTTATTTATTTCTTCTCCAGTGAAAGCTTTCGATTTTTTCGGCTGATAGCCCTCCGATTCTCTTTTCAATAAAGCATGTAGTTTTGCGTAGGATTCTATTTTGATATTATGTTTAATATAAAGGGTGCTTTTTAGCATAGAATAGTAAGTCCACAAAGAGGACGACTTATACTTATTGGCCAATCCTTTAAAATATACCAACAGAGTATCTTCGGAAAACGAGGTAGTTTTATTCGTTAAACGCCAATCCATAAATTGTTTATACCTATGCTATTTCGTAATTATTCCTAGACTTTTTTGGAAGCAAATCCAATGCAGCTGCTTGTGCTGCCGCGCGTATTTCTGGTGGGGTGTTCGGTAGTTCATTTTCACCTCGATTTTCAAAATCCATTATTATCAATTATTACTAAAGTTAAAACACGCACAAAATACAAGCGAAACTTTAACATTTACGTCAACACATACTTATGTTGACACTTCTGGTTTCCATAGTAACGGGACGGAAGAGCAATGCGATGCGTCTCCGTCGGGTCCGACGCCTACGCCGGCAAGTGAAATTATAGTACGGGGGTCTTCGAGAGATTTTGGTCAGATATTTCGCCGTACTGATTTTTAACTATAATGAGATTAATTTCATGTTATAATGAAGCTGAAACACTAGCGGTGAGTTGGAATACGGCTGATGTCTGATACATCTTCGTATGTATTACATAAAACACAACACGCTATGGCGATTTTGGTTTTTAAAATTTATTATTGTGTCTTCATCATTACACTTGTTGTTTTATGATAATTACACTTATTGTATTGTGGATAGCATAATGCTCTTATTATCAGAAGTATTACGCACCTATTATTAAATGGTTGTAGATAAAAATATTAATATTAGCATAATAAATTTTACGGTCTGTTTGAAACCTTCTGATTATAAATCTGTTAAAAATGAATAAAGAGCCATGCAATGCAGGTCCGAAACTTTTGCATATTATCCATAAATAACGTCATTTAAACGACACGTAAGAACTAAGGGACCTTACATAGCGCCGCAGGCGAAAATTTATGTAAAATGAACGCTGCTGGAAACAAAAAAGTGTACAGTTACTTTACCAGATACTATATCGTATTCTACAAATCATAGGCGTAGTCTAAGGCAAAAACTCAGGAAATAATGATTAAAAATAGTTTATTTCGTGTTTGGCTATGGCCTAGGGTATGCGGCAGTCTTTTTTTTCTAACTTTGATGAAATTATAACTTTATTACGAAATGAGAACAAGAGAGGTATACTATTATTATACAGCGTGTTATTAAAATAGCATATTATACTGGGTATCCCATAACTAAGGGCCATACAGCAATAGGAGATATTATACTGAAAAATAGGTCATTAATCCTCCGTAATTCTTCTATGCCAGATTATATGGGCTTCTAAAAATACAAATTTATTAACTTATTTAATATACAGTGTGTATCAGCCAAATGGAATTAATTCGATAATAAATACACGGGGGCGTGTCCGAAAAAACGCTCGGACACGTCGATTGATATTTCTAGTTGCGCATTTTTTTCAATAATTTTTTTAAATTCGGTGTGTGTCATATAACAGTGGCCATCTTATTTTAAATGCAACACCCTGTATATTATTTAATTTTTGGATTCTTTAAAAATTTTTAGACATATTTCATGTACAAGATCCTATTGCAAAAATTAACAACACACTCAAAAACTAATAAGTAATACTGTTTATTTCTTGATAATATAAAAAACAGAAATAAAACAGTAATGTAGGAGATGTTGAAAATGCTCACCACATACGTCTGGGCAACATCCTAATCTTAAATAGAAATTTCTTCTAATGTTTTTTCAGTGTATTGCGTATGTTCTTCTCTAATCCAGTGAGGATTTTCCCTCGACCAATAGTGCATGGCAATTTTGACGATTAGCATGACCGTAAAGTGTAAAGGTGTATTTATCAGAAAACAAAACACGTTCTAATTGGATCACATTGTTATCTAACATTTGTTCACAAAAATACGTTCTTCTATCAAAATCGTCTTCCACGAGCTCATGAGTAGGTATCATTTTATAGGGATACATTTTATTTTCTTGTAATGATCGAATAACTGATGAATGGCTAACATCGAACATGGGGGGGGGGGGGGTGTTAATCGACTAAAAGTATGTTATGTGGGTTTTCCTCAAACTCAAGCATAATATCTAATTTGGTATCATCACTTTTGCATTGGCAGCTACTTTTTATCTGCTGTACATGTCCAAGCTGGCGAAATTGCTTTTTTATTTTACTAATTTTCCCCTGAGTTATAGGCGGCAAATTTGGAATTTTTATATGAAATAAGCGAGCAACTTCCATTTGTGTCCGTGTTTTATCTCCATAACCAATCATCTGTAGAATTATTGTTATTTTGTGCATTTATGTTAAATAAACCATTTTTCTGATATTCAGTTAACGAAATTCAAACGACCAACACTGACAACTACTGTCAGTAAAAAGAAATGCTGAAATGCAATAAATCTAAAAACACTTAATTTTTCCGAAACAGTTGAAGATATTTATAGGATATTGTACATGAAATATGTGTGTAATTTTTTAAAGAATCCAAAATTTGAATAATATAGGGGGTGTTGCATTTAAATTAAAAAAGTTGGTATTGGCAACTGTTACATGACACACCCTGTATAAAAAGTTTTTATTGAAAAAAATGCTCAACTAAAAATACCAATTGACGTATCCGAGCGTTTTTTCGTACACGCCCCCATGTATTTATTATCGAATCTATTCCATTTAGCTGATACTCACTGTATAATCCAATCATCGCTAATTTTCCAAAAAAGTATTTTTAGATCACCCTGTATCTCTTTAACCATGAATATTTTGTTATAAGAAATGAAGCATAAATTACCTATTGTCAAGTCTACTATCTTCTGTTGCTATATACCCCGTATACTTCATCGGTGTTCCAAAGAAACACCATATTTCTTTTTCGTTAATCGCTTGTCTTTAAAGTTGAATGAGACCCAATCGCCGAACGCTATTAAGAGAATGAATCGTATCTGTTCATTTTGAGTTTTTTTTTTGTTTTATCGTGTCATATTAAAACTGCAACTAAAGTCAAATTTATCTAAGAACTCGCCGCATCATGTCATTTCTGGCACCCTGCCGGGGTTTGGTTCATTTTAACTTAAGCGGTTGGCTATAGAGACAGGACCGGACTACGTTTTTTTAACTTCGATATTTTTTAAATATCATCAGATTTTTATTTTTAAAAGATGTACGTAGCGTACTAATTTTATTATCTATAAAATAATATATTGACAAACCATGAAAAAAAATGAAACATTATTTACTTCTTTTAGTGATTATTTATAAAAAGCAAAAATAGTTGCCTAGGTATTTTTTATACATGGGAAAAATTAATAATTTTTTTGCGAGGTGTAACGTAGAGACCAGGCGCTAAAATCTTGCTTTTTCCCTGTATAATAAACAATTTTTCTCTGTGGTGGCTGCAAAATGTTATCTAAACTAGGGTTTAGATAAAATTGGATCTAAGTGATGTTACATTTACCTGTGAAGAGGAAAAATGTGAAATTTTTTCCAATGAGAGATAAGTATCGTCTTTTTTAGAAATCATATATTTTATTTAAAAGAAAAACCATAATATATGTGGTAGAAGTTGTGCGGCTTCAAAATTAATGCATGCTGCAATATTATAAATTTTTCCTAATGACAAATAATATTTTTTGTGTATATACCATATCGCAACTTAAAAATATAATTACAGCTTCTGGCCTAAAACAAGTTATTTATATTTGTTTAGTGATTACCTATGAATGTTGATTAATAAATAATAATAATTAAATTAATTATGATGACCGCCTTTTAATCAAGGAACCCGGTGCCCTCGTGACAATATGACGCAACCTGACGCGTGAACTTGCTACGGCCCACTACTGGGGGGGGGGGGGGGGGGGGGGACTGGGAACTTTTACGACGAAGCCAGATTAGCTGTCAAATGCCGTTGTCTTCTGTCGAAACGCTTTGTTTTAAAAAAAAGTTAACTCTACTTGTTAAATAAAAAAGTCATATCTAACTTTATTGTTGCTGGAATATCTAATTCCAATTTCGTCGTTACTGCAAAATATTCCCTAATATTGGGTATGAGAGCCCTTCACGGGCCGGAATTTTACTGCCCGACCCAACTTAGCCCGGCAACCAAGACTTTGACGCGGCCCGAAGAAATTATTAGCTAAGAGCAAAAAAGCGTGGCCGGCCCGGATAGCCCGATGAGCCCGAAACGCCCGGTCGGCTCGAATAACCCATCCGGCTGGAAAGGTAATTGAACAAATTTACCTTGACATTTATGACATCTAAACAATAGACTAGACGTCACAAGGTTTTCAAGTGACGTTTAATCTATGGTTTAACTGGTAAAGTGACATACATAACATGAAACATGAAGCCTAAACTCAGAATCTATGATGTTTTTTCTTCGTCCTGCATCCTATAAGGACCGTTGTGGTACCACACATGTTCCGCGGAACCTATTTGCATCAGCTTCCTGATGGTTAACGCGATCGTAGAAGAATCTTGACAGCTCATTCAAACCAGCCACTGCTGTTAATAAACTTAGAGCCAACCCAGTTGCAGGCTGCTCACTTCCTCCAGATCATTAAAAAATGGTTCGCCCAGGGCATTGAACCTTCTTCTTGCGAGGCCGGGGCATTCACACAAGAAATGCTGAATACTTTCCTCCTCTTCTTCATCTCTGCAACTTTACAGAAGTCGTTAGTTCGTATGTGCATACATTCGGCGTGTCTACCAAACAGGCAATGTCCGGTGACTACGGCAGTGATGTTTCTACGGTTCTCCTGATATCAAGTTGGGGCCACAATTGCCCAGGCGCGTACGCACGAATGTGTTTGGGGGGGGGGGGGGGGGGGGGCAAAGTCAGGTCAATTAAATAAGATTTTTTTTTACATTTTATTAACATCATAGTCATAGGTAATGTAAAATATCAAAAAAAAAACACAGAACACAGCACAGTCGTGGAACTTAAAACCTAAAATTTTTGGTATATGCATAAAAAAACGAAGTTTATCTAAGTAATATTTGGAATAAGAAACACAGAATCAGATATGAAATAATTATTGTCACCATCCCAAAATTTTCAAACGCTACATATAAACAACAGACCTTATAAATTAATTTACAAAATTATATCAATTCTTTTTTTCTTTTTTTGAAGTCATTCAATACTTCCAGCCCATTCATCCTTTCTTCACCCATAGTATTCCTAAGATAGGTCCTAATGCAATCTCAGTGTGGAAAAACTCCTCTCAGCCGTTGCTGTGCTCACTGGAAGTGTGCAGAATATTCTCAGAAGTTGTGATATATTGGGGTATATTATTTCGTTGCAAATTTTTAAAAATTGAGTCGCATTTGATGGATATTCAACTTCAACAAGTTTTTGGAGATATCCCCACCATAATTCAAGTCCTGCTCTAAAAACTGCCTGATTATTGCATTCCATATCTTGGTGGTAAAATGTCGTCAATTCAAGAAGTTTAGGAATCTGCTGCTGTCCTAATATTTTGTCCGACTTCTTTGGAGTTAATAGTGCGAATGATGCTAACAATTCTTTGTGTTTAATAAATCTATTTTTCAGTTCTGCTAGGACAGTATACAAGAATGGGTTAATAATTGGCATTTCAATAAAACCGCAACGCGCGCCTGGGCCAGGGGGGGGGGCAATTGCCCCCTTTGCCCCCCCCCTGTGTACGCGCCTGCAATTGCCTGGAGATGCTACAAGTTGCCAGCCCTGTCCATCTGCTTTGTGCAAGTTGTTTAGCTATTTGATCTATATCCTCTTTGACTGATCCCAGTGGTCTAGCCACAGTATTCTCTGCTAGTTCGACAGACGTGCTTGCGCCCTCCCTGGCGAGCGTATCAGCAGTCTCGCTGCCATATGAGGAGGTGATCTGCAAATCGCAGTTTTGGAAAAATTCGCAAAATTGAGTTAGGCACGTAATAGGATGTTTATCAATAGTTCTCTACACGATAAACCTAATTTAGAACGTCAAACCGCAGTTTTTCTCTATGTAATAGCAAGGGAATTCTTGTGGTAATCTGCAAAGCGCAGTCTTTTGTTTTAACTAGGAAAAACAAAACGTAGGTTCAAAACGATGAAATCTCAAGAACTGCGGTTTGCAGATCACCTTCTCATATATGTTGCTGTGTCCAGGAATCCAACACAAGGTATAATTTATCCAAACTCAGTGTGATGACATTCCATACGGCGCTAAACAGTCTCAAACAGTTACCGCCGTTTGTATGCGTTGGAATGTCATGTCATCACACTGAGTTTGGATAAATTATAATTCGATATTGAGCACCAAGTGCGCAGAGATTGTTGCGACAGCGCCTTGGTCCTTATTTTGACTGCTGGAGCATATTGCAGTGGCGGCTCGTGCTCTATTTATAGGCTATTGATTATGTCTTAAAAAACAGGGCAATAAGGAACTAAGACTTTCACGGGTTTTTATTACAGGAATCGATCAATTTTTTTTAATTAAGTAAAACAATAATTTTTCCAATAAAATGCGAACAAAAACAATATTCGTACAAAAGGGATGAAATGCAAAAAAAACAGCAATTTTCAACTGGCCATATCTCAGTCAATTTTCATTAAAAAAAATTGTTCCACCCACCATTTTAAAGAAAATTTAATCTGTTTCTTTCCATCTGAAGCAATGCCTATACCTATCTAAGCTCAAAAAAAAGATACAGGCGAAAAAGCAAAAAAAATCAAAAAATCGAAATTTTCGCTTTTTTTTCAAGTTTGTTTCGACTGTTTCGGCATCAAATTTTTCTGTTTAATATTCAAATGCTATTTCGATGGGAAATTTGATTCTCTACAAAAAGTTTCATATGAGAGATATCGAAATTTTGGTTTGTTTACGAGATATATTGAAAAAATCAAAAGGGGTGGTTTTTCACCCCTATCTTCAATTTCCACCCTCTAATTTAATAGCACTCCGCGGTTTTTTCTTCATTTATGACCCGTTGATCGATTCCTGTAATAAAAACCCGTGAAAGTCTTAGTTCCTTTCTATATGACATAATCAAAGCCTATTATGCGGGTAGGCGATGGGCACGATATAGGTGTAAGCCAGGACCACGCCCAAATTTGGTCAATAATTTAATGTTAATAAATTATTACTTTATCACTTATAAAAAAAAAAAAATTACCACAACCATTTATTATTATTATTGAAACAATGAATAATTTTAAAAAACTCAAAAGCCACCTTAAAACGTTTAAAATGTAAGTCCGTATAACTTTTCTATTATCTATAATCGCCTATACGCGACCGCGACTGAAGTAACCTAGAAGTCCTACAACCTACAACCAAACAGAATTACCTGATATAACTAGTACCTAATTTTTCCTATGATTATCATAATACCTTACTTTGTCTTATTAATGTTGTAAAATTAAAATATATATGATTTAACTGCCAACCGTCTCGCATTTTGCGGGACAGTCCCGTATTCTTTAGAATTGTCCCGCCCCTATAATTTTACCTAAAATCGTCCCGCATTTCTTAAATCTGTCCCGCAAGTCCCGAACTGAACATATTATTTTGCAAAGCATCATATAATATGCAGCAGTTATCGGCATTAAAAATATCGGTGGATCGCCCAACTCAAATTTCATGGAGTTATAAAATATGATTTTAAAAATAAATAGAATATTTGTTTAATACCTACCTTGTTTACTGTTTTTTGTATTTAAATTCATTTTCTTTAAATACTATTTTTTCTTGTTCTATTCAATTAAATTAAAGAATAATTTGATGGCCCAAAGGGTGAACAACCCTAACCCTATACAAGTTTACATATAATGGTGAAAAAGCGAATATTGCCCTGCTGTCCCGCATTTATCATTTTAAAAGTTGGCAGCCTTAATTTAAAGAAACAATAGAAATGTCCTTTGTACTTAGCTGTGTTTATCGAAAAATCCTAAACTTTCTTCAAATGTCGAATTTCACTGGCTAGTGGCTACACAATACACACAAACGATCACTGGATCACCGCATTTCCCGATTTTCCCGTGTACCTCGAATAGTTTACTTACGTAGAGGTCACTATAGTACAACAAAAACAACAACAAACCTCGCCTCGCTCGTTAATGCACCTTTTTTTTTTGTTTTAGACACCCGGGAGTTTGCCTGTTTCTCCTTTGTCTTAACTCCGGGTAGTGTCAGCCTCGTTAGACTAAAACCCATCCCTCTCTCGGACCGTTCGTACCGGAAACCGCTTTCGCATTACTTCAGTACGAGGGCTTGTGGTCTTTACACTCTTCTACAGATTAGTTCCTGCTTTCTTTCTCTTTGGACTCAATTATATTTCTTACTGTTCTGTAGATGTTGTCCCATGATTCTGCCGACTCAACCAAACCTATTCTTATATTCGCCATGCTGAAGAGACTTCCTGTTTGCAATGCATATTCTCTCCTAGCTTCCTCCCACCTGGGACATTTAAACAAGGTGTGTTCCACATAATCTTCCTATTGGCAGTAAATACACTCACTAGAGTCTGATCTTCTTCTGACGTATAGGTACTTTCTAAAGCAGCCATGGCCTGACAGTGCTTGTGCCAGGAAATGGTCAATTTCTCCCTTGGGTCGTTCCACCCATCTCCGAATATCTGGTATCAATTGGTGCGTCCATCGTCCATATGTTCCGTTGTCCCATTTTTCCTGCCACTCGCTCATCAGTGGCTCAGGCTACTTCCTTTGTTACACCTCGATACCTCTCATATCTTACTTTAATTTGCAGTTCTATAGGAGGGACCTCGTTAATGCTCCTGGCCGGCTTTCTGCTGGGCGGCCTAAATCGATTTCTATTGATCAACCGAGTCACGTGCTCCGATGGGTTACGGAAGGCGCCGAATCGATAGCCTAGCCGGGACGGTAGCTTGCGTCTCGTTTCTACGTGGTTTCCACCGTTCGTTACTTTCACCAGCGGTAGCGTAGTGGACTTCTCATTGCAACCGAGCTTGATAGCCAATCGCTGGCGGTGCAGAAAAAAAATTGGAATATAAATACTAACTTTAAGGACTAGTACATTGATGAAATCAAACTATTAGAAGCACATATCGACATATTTTAAAAAGTATTACTTTAATATGTTATGAACAGAAAGGTAGCTAAGATTGGAGTGCTTGGGGATGAACTTTAAGGGTAGGCGGCGCCTACCTTGCCTACCCGACGGGCCGCCACTGGCATATTGCCTTTATGGCTGCTTGACTATCTATATAGATAGCTATAGACGCAGGTCCTCTCAAGCCAGGGTGACCCCGCAGGGTATTGACTGCTTTATCCACTGCAAAAATTTCTGCCTGGAAAGTGCTGCGTATTACCTACGTATAAAGCGTAAAAAGCCCAGTCGGCCCGAAAAGCCCGGTCGGCCCGAAAACATTTATTAGGGCCTGGACGGCCCGAACCTTTATTGATTAAGTGGCTCGACCCGACCCGAACCCTAGAGTAGGGGCGGGCCGCGTAGAGGCCCGAGATGAAAACCCGGCCCGTGCAGGGCTATATTAGGTATACAAGCGACTAATTTATAACCATCATATTAATCTTGTGTGTCTAATCTATACGATCTAAGATGGTGCATCATTATTATATATGATTAACAGCATAGTATAAACTTATATTTTGTGGTTTAAAAAAATACTTTGTTAAATTTAACAACATTGTTAATTTTTCTTTCCTATTGTTTTATTAGTTTTAAGCATAATATGGTTTCATTTTGTTGTAAAAACGTTACGCTATATCATTTTTATATATTTTTTATAGTAAAATCGACAAATTAAACCATTTTTACGATTCTTCAATTTTCCTGAGCAGGAACATTAAAGGTCGGTAATATTTTATTTGAATATTATTAAACAAGTGCGTCGTAACTTACTAACTAACTAAAACTCGGGATAAATTAACCTACGCTCTTGTCTTTTTCGTACTTTAACGTTAACCTCCTCAAGATTTGACAAGGAATACAAATTTGAAATTTGGTACTTATGTAAAAGTTTACTTTAAAAATAGTCAATAGATCACCAGGGTTTCATTTAAAAAAATTATCGCTATCGTCATAACTCTAATTTGGGACACACTGTATTAATATTTAAAAAAAAATACCATAACTTAAAATGTTAATAACCCGTGTCCAAGCAAGCAATATTTAACTGATTTGGTACTGGTTGGAACTACAGCTTTTTCCGCCACTGTCCTTACATTATTTTTGGCTAGTCCTTTGCTGTCGTTATTGGTACCTATTGCAAAGTTTTACGTAAGTATATCTTGGATCTGTGGTAATATCACAACGGCTGACTTGGTTTAGCATTGGAAAATTATAAGATTATCGTTGGTAAAGTCAAATTAATCTAAGGACTCGCCGCATCACCTGTCATTAATGGCACCCTGTTGAAGTCTGGTATATTTTACGTTAAGCGGTTGGCTACAGAAACAGAACCGGACTAAGTTCTTTTACCTTCGCCTTCGCCATCTGTTAAATTTTGTAAGGGAGAGTTAATATTTTGTAAAGATATAGCCTACATACTAATTTTATTATCCATAAAATAAAATATTGACAGACCCGTACCTACCAAAATAAGAATGTGTAAACATTATAAAACTAAAGGAAAAAAAAAACACATTTATTTCTTTTAGTATTTATTCATAAGAAGCAAAAATATGTATTTATTATATACAAGGAAAAAAGTAAAACATTTTTTGCGAGGTGTCCCGTACTAAGGGGCTATATACAGCAACAGGAGATAGTGGACTTGAAAATATGTATGTCATTTCATTTCATTTCTAATACGGTTAAAGAAAGAGATATAGGGTGATCCAAGTAAATATTTACTTTATAAAATTGGCGATGATTTGATGTTAAGCGGGTATAAATCAAACTGGGTGTAGTTGTGTTTTTGAGGGCAATGCTACTAATGCTAGCTACACAATATATGTTTGATAAATTCTCGATTATATTTTTTGTCTCTCACAGTTCTGACCGCTTTACCCCAAATTATGAAAGAGGGATCTTTTATACGTAAAAAAGTTATACTTCATTAATCTCGATATTTCAATTTGTTTTTAAAATAATTGCGTTTAATATAAGTATTTGTGGAGACGACTGTTGTTTTTTTCCCTATATCTCTACAGCTCCACTTTGAGATATTGGACTACTTCCGCAAAAAAAAAATAATAATTAATGTCTTTAACTCTTTAGGAATTAAAAAGAAATTATCTCATGAATATGAAGTGAAAAAAAACACAAAAAACACAAAAAACACTTTAAATTTGACTGGTGAGGGGGGTTTGATCGGCCGGGTATTGCGAGACTTGATAAGAGACGACGGTTCTTTTTGGGATACGATCCTACATTTGGTTCGAGGTGCTTTTGTATTACACGCCCTTGGAAAGATTGAAAAAAAAACTATTTTATTCAAAACAATGTAAAATTTAGGTTAATTTGACTTAAACTATTGGTCCGATTAATTATTCAGGGTTTTTGCGGCCTCCCATATTTCCTCTTGAGATTCACTTATTGTCATATCATTTTTTTTAAATACCCACGCAACAATATCGTCGATCCTGGAAAAAATTATTAATATGATAAAGATTTCTAGGCGACTCGACGACGAAGTAAAAATAGTATAGAAATTATTTGCCCTTAAGTGCAAATTTATAAAATTATTTTAAATACGAGGAGAAAAAAGTCGGAAGGTTCGTCGTTTTATTTTTGGTAATCGAACATGTAATTGCTAAAATTGCAACTATACCTATCAGCCCAATAGGGGCTGATTATCAAAACACTTACGTAAGTAGATTTCTACATGTAAAGTAGGTACTTTATTTAAAAAGTATAAAAATTAGTTTGTACTGCTTAAAATAATCAGTGACGAATTTGTATTGATTACGATAAAATCATAAAAAATTTAATTAGCTTAAAATTATTACATAAAAAAGCAAAGTGTGCAAAATGGTTAATATTAAAAATTTTGTTTTTTGTCTGTCTGTTTTTGTAGCTGCAGAAGCTGAAATTTGTTGTAAGTAAATATATTTAATAATATTCTTATACACAGTAAAAGAAAAAGTTACCTAACTGAAACCAATTCAGTATGGAGAAGATGTATGTTTGAAGGTGGTAGACAATGAAGTAATATCAAAAAAATTACCTTGTCGGACTTCCATTGTCTTTATTTTGTTACTTAACTTATAGTTTGCGTAAAATGCTCTGCGAGTCTCTTGTTCTATCTAGCTTTAATTATTGCGATTTTATATATGGACCGTGTTTAGATATTTTGGATAGGAATAGAATACAGAAAGTTCAGAATACATGTTCACGTCTTATTTTTGGTCTGAGAAAATTTGATCATGTTTTACACACCTTTAAAAACCTTGGATGGCTGAAAATACACAATCACAGAACTCTACACTTGGGAAATTTTTTTCATAAAATCTTGTACAACCCTGCTTTACCTCTATCTATAATATATATCTATAGTTCAAATTTCGGGAAAACATACATTCACGTAATATAAGATTTTCAAATAAAATTACTCTTCCTCATCACCAGAGTGCCATGTTTCAGAGATCGTTTACTTACAACTGTATTAAGCTATATAACAATTTACCTGACGAGCTTATTTTGCTTAACTACAATAAATTTAAATTACTCTACAAAAAATATTTACTTAATCTCCAGAATACTTAAATGATTTATCCAAGGATTCTTTTTTATTCAAAATGTTTTTACCATAGCACTGATTTTTTTGTTTGGGTGTAGTGATTTAGTTTTGTCTTTATTAATATATTTTGGTGTATTTGAGTGTGGTAACGCTTAGTGTTGACTATATTATTTGTATTTTTATTTATTTAAAACTTTTGGGCTGATTGTATTTTTATTTATTTAAAACTTTTGGGCTGATCGGGGTTCAGTAGAGTAACCTCTTTGGCTAGACTGCGCCTCGCATCTGCTTTGAAAATTTTCCATGTAGTATTTTGTAAATTAATTGTTTGTTGTAATAAAATGCATTTATTATTATTATTATTATTATTATTAATATTATTATTATTATTATTATTATTATTATTATTATTATTATTATTATTATTATTATTATTATTATTATTATTATTATTATTATTAACACAACGTTTCGGTTAGTAAGTATCTCTAACCGTTTTCAAGTGTAAACTACATTATAATTCTAAGGCTACTGTCTTAAATACTATCCGTGTGCAGCGAAGCTTGATGACTCCGCCTACGTGCTTATTGGAGTGTGAAGTTTGAGCTGTTGGTTTTGGACATGAGGAGGCTTCCAGATATTGGGGATATCTATACTTGGTTTACTGAATATATGTGAATTTTGATTTATAAAAGCTGCTTTTTTGAATTTTCGTTTTCTCCAGTGCTGTTTCATGTCCAAAACCTTAGCTTCTGACCACTGTATATTATGTTGGTTGCGGTCCATACATGTTCCGCTATACCTGATCTCGAAGTTTCACCTCTTTGAGTATGTTTCAGTTGTTCTTTAACTCGTACGGGAAGAGGTCTTTTTGTTTCTCCAATGTACGATTCGCCACACTCGCAAGGGATTTGATAGATACAATTTTTTGTGTTTTCATTACTGGGGGGTTTTACTTTTGTAAGAAAGCTTCTTAGCCTATTTCCGGATTTAAAGGCTGTTTTGATATTATAGTTTTTGGTTATCCCTCTAATCTTTTCAGAAATCCCCTTGACATAAGGTATTGTAAGAAATGCTTGCTCCTCTTTCGTTTCTGTATTAGTTTTTACTTCGCGATTTTTAAGTTTTGAGATGGTATTAGTTACAAAGGTTTCAGGGTAACCATTTTGTTTTAAATATTTTTTTATGTTTGAAATTTCAATATTTAGGTCTTCCGGATTGCTGCAAACGTTAGATGCTCTGTGATAAAGAGTTTGAATTATGCCCTGTTTTATGTAAAACTTCAGTATACAGGAAACCCACTCACACTGGGCAATACCTTAATTACGGATCGAATCATTTAAACTCCATAAAACAGGGCATAATTCAAACTCTTTTTTACAGAGCATCTAACGTTTGCAAGAATCCCAAAGACCTTAATTTTGAAATTTCAAACATCAAAAAAGATTTAAAACAAAATGGTTACCCTGAAACCTTTGTAACTAATACCATCTCAAAACTTAAAAATCGCGAAGTAAAAATTAATACAGAAGCGAGAGAGGAGCAAGCATTTCTTAAAATACCTTATGTCTGGGGTATCTCTGAAAAGATTAAAAGGATAACCAAAAACTATAATATCAAAACAGCCTTTAAATCCGGAAATACGCTTAGAAACCTTCTTACAAAGTAAAACCCCCAGTAATGAAAACACAAAAAATTGTATCTATCAAATCCCTTGCGAGTGTGGCGAATTAAACATTGGAGAAACAAAAATACCTCTTCCCGTACGAGTTAAAGAACATCTGAAACATACTTAAAGAGGTGAAACTTCGAGAGCGAAACATGTAGGTATGGACCAACCAACATAATAATATACAGTGGTCAGAGGCCAAGGTTTTGGACACGGAACAGCACTGGAGAAAACGAAAATTCAAGGAAGCAGCTTTTATAAATCAAAATTCACATATATTCAGTAAACCAAGTATAGATATCCCCAATATCTGGAAGCCTTTTCTGGTCCAAAACCAACAGCTCAAACTTCACACTCCAATAAGCATGTAGGCGGAGTCATCAAGCTTCATTGCACGCGGATAGTATTCAAGACAGACTAAGCCTTAGAATTATAATTTAGTTTACTCTTGAAAACGGTTAGAGATACTAACAAACCTAAACGTTGTGTTAAGTAACAAAATAAAGACAATGGAAGTCCGACAAGGCAATTTTTTTGAAGAAAATTTATTTTAAGTTATTCTCAACTTCAGGTGAAGGAGGGAAGGGCCAGGCATCCGGCGTCCCTCCAAGTATGGCCTTAAATAAAACCATCATGACGCGATATTACCAATGTGCCTTGAAGTAAAAAGTTTACTGTATGTAGAATGTGGCAAAACGTTCACATTTTTTTAAAATTACTATATAAGTTTAAAAAACATTTCAAATTTTGTAATATGCCCTAAACGCCAACATAGAACCAAACATGGACAGTTTCTAGAGGCTGAACGGGCATACATATAATATGTACCGAAGGCGGAATTTTTTGCAAAAATTAATATAGAATATAAACTGTCCATAAATTCGGTGGCCCAGTGCAAAGGATAGGCCACCTCACTGACATTCAAATGGGCACTTAGGTGTAATTAGTTTTTCTAAAATGACAAATGCAACAATATAATTGGCTATGCTTATCATTTGGGGATTCCTTAAAGCTTATATAATACACTTGATCCTGAATTAAAGTTTCATAACCATACAATTAAAAGAGTTGTTTAAATGGAAAATCAGTAAGTCTGATAAGGACATAAGTCAACAAATTTGAAACAAATATTTATAAAAACTTTTTAGAGGGACCAAGCGCACACCCGCCATGATATACCCAGTCCTGTCTCTTTGGAATTCATGCTCCAATATCCTTGATACCACTGATAAACTGAAATAGAAAAATACTAAAATGTACAAAAATACTTTGTCGCTCTAATCCAAGAATTAAAATAAATTGGCGCATACCACACACCAACACACCCCGTTCTAAAACATGTGGCCACCCTGACCACTTCTACATAATTTGCGAACGCATTCAATACATGTATACGTTGCTAGCTAACAGGTACAACCCAAGCAATGCAAAGAAATATGTCTTCTATACGTTAGTTCTATAATATGCCGTAGATAAGTTTTGTCGTTATTTAGGTACTGTGAAATACATAATCAGGAATCTACGTTATGTATACAAGGTAAATAAACAATAACCAACTTACCATTTTCAGTTCCTGGACTTGTCCCTAACCTGACCATTACATCAAACAACCAGGTTCAATGGGAGACAGTTCTCAATCCTAACAAATGCATCATTAATGCTTACGTCATTAACTGGCTTGACTTGGAAGAGGGTATACAGTTTCAGCACCAAGCAGGTAATGGTGTACGTGCTTACAGTCTTACCAATCTTGATATGTGCAAAACCTATGTGGTTGAGGTGCGCGCCCTAACTAAACAGGATGTGCTCGGGCCCTCTGATCCGGTAAATGCAACAATTCCACCAGCAGCAAGTAAGTGTCCTCGGACAGACGAATCAGCAAGGAAAGACAAAGCTATTTACATTCGGCAGGTCTCAAGACAGGCATTTACTGTACCGGGTGTCCCAAATTCGATGCAGCAAAGGTTAAATTGAGGCAAAGTTGAATAATTTGGAGCTTAAGTTAATGCCAGTGAGAAATGCAAAAAATTTTTACTGTTTCCGGAGATATCGGGAGAAAACTCCGTTTCGGTTTTCATATTTCACCGTCAGATCAAAATTTTTAAATGCGGACCTGAAATATTATTTTCTGAAGTATGTTGTTTCATTGTTTCGAAGCGAAAATTCATCATCCGTATTTAAAGTCTTTTTGCAATACGGTCCTGATAGAATTGTGTGCTAGCAAAAAGAAAAGTCACTCGAATAACAGAAAATTTTTATTTTAACACCCTTTTATTAGCTTCACCTGTATGTTTGTCCGTAACCGACTTCTTTGAACTCGATTTTGACCCACTTTAAACGGTCAGATTTAATTTAAATTTTGTAGACTTATCAAGAACCGCTGACAATTCAATAATCTACACGCAAAAAATTTTCCTGTCAAATTTTGACAGCTGTCAGATATAAAACGAAGAAGCGATTTTGACGAAACAAATTATGGGGTCGTATAGTATTCGATGCGGAGACTTCGGGAAAAATAAGCAAAAAATTCTCCTGTCAAATTTGACAGCTGTCAATATGTCAAATCGATTAAAAAAAATTATATTAATGAAAAAACTATACGGTCGTTTGTATATTGACGGTGGAAAGTTCAAAAAAATACGCAAGAACTTCTCTTGTCAAAATTTGACACCTGTCAATATGTCAGAATTATTACAATAACCGAGAGTAATAAAACAAACGTGGGGTCGCATAGATATTGTCACTAAGAATAGAGAAAAATTAAAAAAAAAATTCTACCCGTCAAAATTAAATTTTAACAAATGTTTTTAAAAAATTTTGAAAATGTTTGTCGTTTGTTCTGGTTTGTATGTATGTTTGTTTGTAACCGACTTCTTTGAACTCGATTTTGACCCACTTTAAACGGTCAGATTTAATTTAAATTTTGTAGACTTATCAAGAACCGCTGACAATTCAATAATCTACACGCAAAAAATTTTCCTGTCAAATTTTGACAGCTGTCAGATATAAAACGAAGAAGCGATTTTGACGAAACAAATTATGGGGTCGTATAGTATTCGATGCGGAGACTTCGGGAAAAATAAGCAAAAAATTCTCCTGTCAAATTTGACAGCTGTCAATATGTCAAATCGATTAAAAAAAATTATATTAATGAAAAAACTATACGGTCGTTTGTATATTGACGGTGGAAAGTTCAAAAAAATACGCAAGAACTTCTCTTGTCAAAATTTGACACCTGTCAATATGTCAGAATTATTACAATAACCGAGAGTAATAAAACAAACGTGGGGTCGCATAGATATTGTCACTAAGAATAGAGAAAAATTTAAAAAAAAATTCTACCCGTCAAAATTAAATTTTAACAAATGTTTTTAAAAAATTTTGAAAATGTTTGTCGTTTGTTCTGGTTTGTATGTATGTTTGTTTGTAACCGACTTCTTTGAACCCGATTTTGACCCACTTTAAACGGTCAGATTTAATTTAAATTTTGTAGACTTATCAAGAACCGCTGACAATACAATAATCTACTAATCTAGCTCAATCCACACAAAAAAAAATGTCTTAACAAAACTCAAACTAAAAAATGAAAAATAAATATAGTAAAAAAAAACTAAAAAACACTCTTTGATAATTAATCAAACTAAAAAGCGGAAAATATATAGTTTAAAATAATTCTTGAAATTCTTAATATAGGCAGAAAATAATAATGAACGATAAACATTAGTATTATTGTAAAAAAAGCGTGGGTCTATATTTTTCGTATATCGAGCACCCCACGCTTTTTTCACAATAATGCTAATGTTTATCGTTCATTATTATTTTCTGCCTATATTAAGAATTTCAAGAATTATTTTAAACTATATTTTATTTTCCGCTTTTTAGTTTGATTAATTATTAAAGCGTGTTTTTTAGTTTTTTTTAACTATATTTATTTACTAAATATTTCGGAATGATTATGGAGCTATACTCAAAACCCAATATTATATGCAGTGACGTAGCAGTCGAAACCATGGAAATCAAGGTAAACCGCCAATGATAACACAGTATTTTGGCAGTTTCCATGGTTTCGACTGCTACGTCACTGCATATAATATTGGGTTTTAAGTATAGTTTAAGTGAAGATTGGCATTCTCGTTACATATCGCGCAAAAACGCGATATGTTATACGGCGCTTCGGCACGAACAGCTAGAACCCCTGGTCGACTCTCTCGAAAATTTCGCTCTATATAGGCGCTTCGGTGAAAATGATGTGTGTATGTTGTCGTCGTAGTTGTAGTATCTTTCGACATTTTCACATTTGCGATTTTTTTCTTCGGAAACGGCTAGAGTGGGATGATTGAAACTTTTTCAGTTTAGAGAGGAATAGTGGGGGTACGTTGTGTAAAAATTTTGAATATATCGTGCCGGAAAAAAGTTATTAATTTTTAAAGTCGATAATTATCGGATTCTCGTTGGCACTCGATACAGGTCGTAAAAATGAGTTTTTTCGATTTAAACTTTTTGGACGTGTAGACGACCATGGGCTACAGAAGCCTATTGTTTGTGAGCGCGATCGAAAGTTTGGAAATAATTTTCCTGATTTTTTTCAAAGTCGAAAATTGGCCGAAACAGGTACCTATTGGATCGCTAATAAGTCGAATTGGGTGCATCCGATCGACATTCGGTTTTGATAATCGTTTAGGCCATCTCAAAAACTACCTTTTTCCAATATATCGTTCTATACCTAACTGGATTGGAAATTGCCGAAAATTGTAACAAATTGGAAACTAGGAATAAAGGCATGATTTTTTTCACGGTTTTTATTTTTTTTCGTACGGAAAACGACTTTTGATCGAAACGTTGTATACTTTAGCGGATAGAGCTCGTCAAATTGTATTGAGTGGATATTTTTTCGTTTCTCTATCTTTAATACGGAAAAAACGGCAAGCTTCTGGAAATTCATTTCCTAAATATCACGTCACACTGGATCGCTTAAACACGTTAGCAAGTTTCTGTATATATTTTTGAATTTTTTCTTGGTCCACTATATCGACGGATAAACAAGCTTTAGTTTGAATAGATAGCGTGCTCTGGGAAAACATATTTTGTGGCTCAAAAAAATTATTTTATGATTTATCAAGAGACATTTTCAGCTAACGTTTTACTATATCGACTGTAGCTTATTCAATTTTGAACAAAACCGTTTTATTTTTATCCCAAAACATGCGCTGATTTATTCTTAATCTCAACATTCCTGCATGTCCAAACTTATCAAAATATATTCGCAAATTTGAGTAAAGTCGCTTTTTTGAGTGCGGAAACAAGCAAAATTTACAAATTCTAATATCATTCAATTTTTAATATTGTGCTTTGATTTTCATGAAAATTAATTATAAAAATCCGGCTGTCAAAAATAAGGAAAAATGGGTGTTTTGAGCTTGACTTGCTAGAGTAATAAGAACATTTCGAGATTTTGAATTGGATGGAATAGCTACCTTAAACCTTCTTCTAATTTTATTGACCAAAATATTTGCCCAAAATGTTTCAGAAATAGTTGTAATCTGGATTTTAAACATGGCGTTCCGACATTGAAAATGCGTCGCCTCCTGGTGGGAGGCATACAAATTATCGAAAAGATATTATAGGAAGAAATAGCATTTATTTTCGGTTTAGAATTATCCCCTAAATTTTTTGCTCATCATTTCTGGACACCCTGTATATCGGAAAATATGGTAAATATTGCAAGCTGGGATACTTTATCTTAACGTTTATTGTCACCATCATCACTAACAATAATTGCTTGCCAAAACACTACGACAATTGTAAAATTGTCCTACTTGAATTTACAGTATAATTGTGTGTTTTGTGTCCCAAACATAACCCCAACTCTAAATTGAAATTTTACCTATTTTAATATTTTCTTAAGGAATCTCTATAATTTTTAAACGGGGTTATCCATATCCAGGAAATCCGCATTCTAATAGAGTACCAGTTATATTATTTAGACAAAGTTTTTTTTTCAGCGCCTTTTCTTTTTCTACTTAAATCCCTTGGGATCTAATCCCTTTTAAAATTTCTTTAATAATATTTGTAGACTTGAATCTTACCTTAAGCATTAGCAACATAACACTTAACGACAGCCAGCTTTTTCTCACATGGAATCCACCCAATACAGCAGTGGACAGATGCATTTCTTACTACAGAGTTGTATACTGGGATGAAAACGACAGTCCTGTAGACGTCTACGTATCTACGACCAACTTTACTTTAAAGCAAATTCCTATAGCTTGCATGGAATACAAATTTCAAGTTAGTGCTATTGTGAATAATCCTGATGTAGAAGGACCTGTGGCTGAAGTCCAATTTGATGGGTACACTGCAGGTATGTTTGTTTCTTGGGTTCGGGTTTTTGAAGTCTAATAAAAATATTTAAAAAAATTTTGGCTTCGCCTTTTATCTGAGGCTTTTTAAACCCTTAGGATCTAAGGTCGTACCATTGTTTTTTAGTTCCCGATATGCCCAAGCTAGTCAACATCGTCACTAGTAACACAACGGTCAATATGACTTGGAGAGTACCCACTTACTCAGAAAATCGGTGTAGCCTAACATCCCTTGTTGTCACTACCCTCGGTAAGTTGAAGTACCTACGTTAAAAATTATTGGTGTAATGAGGAACTGATCATAATTCGGTAACTGTTATTAGTCAGCTGTGTTACCGTCATTGTCATTGTGTCATACGATTTGTCATTCAGAATAAAATTAAAATAAATAGCATTTATAACGTAAAGACAAATAAACAAATCGTTAAATGAGCAAGTCTTCAAGAAAAAGAACCGATAAAAATTGTAATTTAAATGATGAAACATCTAATAAAGAAGAAAATTCAATAAAAACGAAAGAAATAAAGGATATGTCAAAAATTGAAACCGAAAATGAAAACCAAAACATGTATATAAAAGTATTGCAGGCTAAAGATGATCTTATTATAGCTAAGGACGTGATAATTCGAGAATTAAATGAGAAGATAGTTTTGCTGAAAGAGAAAATTCAATATATCGAGAACACTCAAAATTCTCAATGTTGTTATAAAGAAGATAAAAATAATGTCAAATTATACAGTGAATGTTTAAATTCTACAAATAATTTTCAACCGATTACACCAAGGCCAAGTTCAATAACAAAATCAAAAGAATCGATGGTTGAAGGAAGTAGTTTAATAATAAAACCTTATACCATCCTAGAAAACAAAGTCACGAGAAAGGAACTTGGGATACACATAAATCCGACAAAACTAAATGTTAACATCAAAAGAGTTGATAATCTTAAAAACGGTGCTGTTAAAATATATTGTAAAAATAAAGAAGAAATAGAAAAATTAAAGTGTAAAGTTGTAAACAAAATTGGTAAAAATTATGAAGTAAATATGGAGGAAAAAAAAGTACCAAGAATAAAAGTAATTGGAAAAGAAGATCAAATGGATGAAGAAGAAAGAACTAAAGAAAAACATAATAGAAAAAAATAATTTTTTAAAAAATCCTCAAATTAAAATTGTTGTCATTAAAAAAATGAAGACAAAGTATATGGCAATTTTAGAAGTTGATCCTATTAATTTTGATGCGATTATGGAACAAGGTATTCTTTTTGTTGACTTTTCAATATGTCCAGTATTTGAGCACGTAGATCTATTAAGATGCTTTAAGTGTACAGGGTACAATCATTCAGCAAAAAATTGTACGAAAAATCAAGTTTGCATGAAATGTGGAAACGAAGGTCACAACGCAACAGTGTGCAATACTACAAGTAATATGGTAATCTGCCCAAATTGCAATGAAGTAAATAAAAAATTCAATTTGGGGTATTTTATAAATCATTGCCCATTTGATTTAAATTGTAAAATATACATCCAACAAATTCAAAAAGCAAAATCAAAAATTCATTATAAACAAAAAGAATAGCAATTAGAGAAACAGATAGTAAAAAACAACGTCAAAAATCAGGATATTTATGGAAACAAAATTTACCATTTGAATATACAAGGTTATTTTAGCTCAACAGATGAGGTTAAAAATTTTATCATAAAAGAGAAACCAATTATTTTATGTTTATCGGAAACACATATTACCCAAGATATAAGCAATAGTGAAATGGAGATAAAGAATTATAATTTGTTCAAATGTACATCAAACTCAAAACACACTGGAGGGCTTTTAGTATGGATTTATGATAAAATACCGGTGTCTTATTTTAATGAAATATCTGTGGATTATGAGTACTGGTATTTACATGTTAAGTTTAAAATGACAAAACAAGTTTACGATATTTGTTTTCATTATAGATCACCAAGTGGAATTTGATTTTTTTGAAAAAAAATGTGAAATGTTATGGGATCAAAATAATATAAGTATACATATGGGTGATTTTAACATAAATTTTATTAATGATGACTGCTATGTAAAGAAATTTAAACAAATTATTGTATTATATGGAATGAAGCAATTAATATCAGAATATACAAGAGTTACGGAGAAATCAAAAACTGTTATAGATATGGTAATAACAAATGAATTTTCTTTAAATGCCGGAGTTGGAAGTAACCCTAAAATTAGTGATCATAATTGGATCTTCGTTGAAATAGAAAATGTATGTGAAGATTACAAAGAAACTAGAAATGTGACCTTTATTGACTATAACAAATTACGTTTGGAACTTATTTCATGTTTTTGGAATTATAACATTATGGATATAAATTTACTTTTTACGCAAATTTACAATAACGTAGATCAATGTATAAATAAAATAAAGGAAACAAAATGTATCAAAATTCAAAACATTCCAACGCCGTGGTTCAACAGAAAAATTTTAAATGCAAAAAATTACCGTGACAATATGTACCAAAAATTTTCAATAACTAAAATCAATGAAGATTGGGAAGAATATAAAAAACTTAGAAATAAATGTGTATCAGTTTTAAGAAGAGAAAAGACATTATATTATGATAAACAAATAGATAATAACAAGGGAGATGGTAAAAAAATGTGGAGAACTTTAAAAAATTTAGTTAAACCTACAATTAGAAATAACATTAAAGAAATAATTTTTGAAGATAAAAAGAAACTGAACCATTTATTATTGCTGAAAAACTAAATTCTTATTATATTCATAGCATTGAAGAAATTGTTCAGTCAATAAATTCAGGAAATAAAGAACTATGCCAAATAGTAAATAGAAGTAATTATTTTTTTGAAGAATTCAATCAAATATCATTAAATAAATTAAAACTAATAATTTCAAAATTAAATTCAAATAACAACTACGGAGAAATATTGAATAAAAAGGTGTTAAAAGAAACATTTGGCAGCATTGGTTACCCATTATTAAATTTAATAAATTCTTGTTTAAAATATGGAAGTATGCCTGATGAGTTAAAATGTTCTTACATTACACCAGTGCCAAAAGTAAAAAACACTAAAAGATGGGATGAGATGAGGCCAGTAAATGTTTTATGGAATATTGAGAAATTTTTGGAAGAAGTTGTATATGAACGGTTATTGGAATTCATTGATGCCAACAAAATTTTAGTTTTCGTTCAAGCTGGTTTTCGACGAGAGTACTCGACAGAGACAGCCATTCAATGTGTGATTGAGACGTGGAAGAGAACCATTGATCAAGGGGAAAATGTTATAGCTGTATTTTTGGATTTTAAGCGGGCATTCGAAACAATTGACTAGATTATTGAGTAAATTGTATCAGTATGGTATTCGCGGAAACGTTTATGAATGGTTTAAAAATTATTTAAGTAACAGGTCACAAAAACAAAAATTTCAAAAACATATTCAAATAAAAAAATAAATAATATAGGAGTTCCTCAAGGAAGTATACTAGGTACAATATTATTTATTTTATACATCAACGATATGCCTTTAGTTTTAAAAATGTATAAGTTACAAATGTTTGCTGATGACACCTTAATTTACATTAATGTTTTAAATATTTTTGATGGTGTAAATACTTTAAATTCTGAGATAAATATATTATTAAATTGGCTAAAAGTAAATAAATTAAAATTAAATATTTCAAAAACTAAATGTATGGTTATGGGTAATAATTTAAATTGTCAAAATATAAATGTTGTAATTGATGGTGAAAAATTGGAATTAGTAAACAGTTTTAAATATTTAGGGATAATCATTGATTAAAAATTAAAATTTTAAAATTATTTTGAAAGTATTATATCGAAGATTGCGGGAAAAGTAGGCTATTTTAAAAGAATTAGTTCTAATTTAAGTTTGTTTTCTAAAAAAACTGTATTTAATACTATTATATTAACACATTTTCTTTATTGTTCTTCCATTTTATATTGTGGTAGTGAGGAAATATTTGATAAATTACAAATTTTACAAAATAAGGCAATGCGGATTATTTGAAATTGTGACAAATATACAAAAATTAATTTTATGTTGAAAAATTTAGATTCGTTAAATGTAAGAAATTTTATTTTTTATTTAGTATGTATCTTTATACATAAAATTAAAAATAATTTATTGCCTGATTGTTTAAAAAATTTTTGTTCTTTTAATTATGACCATCATAATTATAAAACAAGAACTCATCAAAATTTTTATATGAATAGAGTGTCTAAAACATAAGCTTATAAATCTATTTTTTATAAAGGTTTAATAGAATATAATAATTTGGAAAATTCTATTAAATCTCAAAAATCATTAAAACTGTTTAAAAAATTTTTGAAATTATATTTAATTAAAAAACAAAATGATACGTAATATTTGATACAATTTGCAAAATGTTTAACTTTTCTGTCTGTTTTTGTTAAAAGAAGGTTACGTTTTAAAATTTGAAAATACGTCTATAAAAATGTGTTAAAAAAAAATATTTAATTATAGCTTTTTGCTAAATAAATCATGTTACTACTACTACTACTACTACTAAGAGCGGATTATATGCACTTAAATTCAGCCAAAATATGCGCATATATATGCCTTGCTTGCCTTTAAAATATGCAGTTATTTGCATTTTTTTACCAAATATGCATATTGGTATGCAATATTTCTTAATTTATTATAGTAAAATAAGGTAAAATGATACATTCAGTTCTAAAAAATATGTTTATTTTTTAAAAAATGCAAAAAAACATAATATAGGCATTTATTTCTAAATATTTTTCAAAATTTTTAACTAAAAAAGATTGCCTTCTATTAGTAAAAATATATTAATACAAAGAGAAGCTTCTTTTAACATATACTGAAGTAGTCGGACAATACTGCAACTTAGGTAACAAAATATAAGGTCAATATACAAGTTCGTTGGATGGTTTACCCTCATAAATGCTTTTTACCGCAGTTAAGTATTTAAATACCCAATTATTTTTTACAGGTAAGTACATCCAATTTGTTCCTTACTTGACCTCCTACTTTACCGGGAATATATCCGGTATAAAACTGAAATTAACCTTAATAAAAACAAGATATTTAGCTACACTTGCACTTTTTAATAACTCTTTACTTTGCACAACACACTGCGAATCGTCATCTAAATCCAAAATTAGTTCTTTAATCGCTTCGAAATGCTCTGCGTAGAATATTGCGGCCTTAATCCATGTTCCCCACCAGTGAATTACAGGTTCTGGAGGTAAACTAACTCCTGGTAATCTCTCCTCTCCTTACTCTCAGAGGTGCTTCTGAAAACATTTTTTTTACATTTAAAACTAATTTATTTACCATAGTATTTACCAGAAGTATAAATCACAAATCGATATAAATACAGTTTGTTAAGGAATCAATAATAACGCATTATTAAGTGACAATAAACAACCCCTAAACATATACCTGCAAACCCCGGGAACCCCCAATAAATACCTTGTGTATAACCAAACAGTAAATATAATTATTATAATCTTTAGATTAGAATATCCCTGAAATAAGTACCGAACTGGACATTAAACCTTTAACGTTTTAAATTTTTTGATAAAGCCGAAAACATAAAAATAAGCTCTTAAAATAATAATTTATGGAAAATATGCGTTTTATTATAAAATTAACAAAATATGCAGAAAATGCTTATATATTATGCATTTTGCATTTATTCCGCCCTTTAGTAGTCTTTAAAATGGGTTCTGTTTTTATTGTATGTATTTATTTATCTTTACTTTTCTATCTATAAATTATTGTCCGTTGGCATGTATAAGAATATAATATCCAAAGCCAAGGAATTATGTTAAATATTGCCCATGTTTATATTGCTCTCAGAATAAAAGCTTTTAAAACAATTAGTATTGTTTTTAAATTCTTGGTAGGTACTCGAACAATATGAAACCAATATGATACTAGACAAACCAATTTTTTACAAACTATTAAAATAAACAGCAACTTTGGAAAACGGTCATTGTTATACAGTGATGGGCTAAAATATAGAACAAATTCATTTAAAAATCAGGTATTCATTTTTTGAAAAAACGCTCGGACACGTCGATTATAATTCTTTCTTCCGGATTTTTGCCTCAAAAAGAAATTATACCGGGTGTGTCAAAAAGTAGATGTAGCAAAATTTTTTTGTTTTTTAAATATAGAACCCCCCTATTTTTACTTATTACCCTAATTCTACGTCAAATTCTGCGCATAATTCATGTAGCATACTCTATCCTTATCTCTAACGGTTTTAGAGAAAAATCACATCATAAAAAAAAATTCTTTAAAAAAAGGTTAAAAAATTTGTTTATTAAGTGTTGAAAATGCAAACCATTAACTTCTTGACAATATGCTAATCTACTTAAAAACCCTTCTAAAACATTATTTACAGTATTTTCATTAATTTGCCTAATTTCATATCTAATTTTAAATTTTAAGTCTTCCAAATTTTGTGGTTTATCCTTATACACTTTTGATTTCAAATAACCCCAAAGAAAATCCATGGGTGTAAGATCGGGAGATCTTGCAGGCCATTCTATGGGTCCTCTTCTTTCTATCCATCGTTCGGGAAATACAGTATTCAAATACTCTCGTACTTGTCGAGCAAAATGAGGCGGAGCACCATTCTGCTGAAACCAAATAGACGCTTCTGGTAGATGAGGCTGATTCGGATTTGGAAAATCCGCTGCTAGTGTGGGAATTAATTAATTTTGAAGAAATTATAAATACCGGTCTCCTGTAAGATTTCCATCGAAGAAAAAAGGTCCAATAATTCTATCATTTGATATCCCTGCCCAAACATTTACTTTTTGTGGGTATTGCGTGTGCTGTTCTCTCATCCAACGGGGATTATTTGTACTCCAATACCGAAAATTTTGTCTGTTTACCGAACCATTCAAACAAAATGTGGCTTCATCGCTAAAAAGTATGTTGCGATGGAAAAATAGATTTAAGTTGCAAATTTCCATCATAGTTTCACAAAACTGTAGATCTTGTAATCGGCCGTTCTGGATACTTAGCGTTATACAAGTTACAAACTTCTTCTTGACTTCTTGTTTTGTCTCCACATCCAATTAAAATTAAAATTTCGATTCTTTGTGTTTCATTTAAATGCACCATGATCACCGTTTTTCAAAATTATACCTAAACTAATTTTTGATTGACACATGACTTGCTATCGTAGTAACAATTCATTTAAATTTACCTGTTTACCTTTAAGTAGGTACATATACCTTTTTTTAAAGAATTTTTTTTTATGATGTAATTTTTCTCTAAAACCGTTAGAGATAAGGATAGAGTATGCTACATGAATTATGCGCAGAATTTAACGTAGAATTAGGGTAATAAGTAAAAATAGGGGGGTTCTATTTAAAAAACAAAAAAATTTTGCTACATCTACTTTTTGACACACCCGGTATAATTTCTTTTTGAGACAAAAAATCCGGAAGGAAGAATTATAATCGACGTGTCCGAGCATTTTTTCAAAGATGAATACCTGATTTTTAAATGAGTTTGTTCCATATTTTAGCCCATCACTGTATAATGGATTAATATTATATAATATTTTGCCCGAAAATATTAAAACATTAAAAAAACTACCCTTATTTAAATTAAATTTTAAAAAATAGTTCCTACTGTAAATTTATTTTCCCCTTTCTTTTCCCCTTGGATATGCTACTGTACACTACGTCTACTGTCTATTGTTTGCAGAAACCAATTTAAGTGTCCTTAAATATTTACGGCATAATAACAAGTTTTTGGCGGAAAGGAACAAAAATAATAATCGATATTCCTGCCTTTCTCTTTTAGGTCTACCAACCGCTACTCTCGTCCCAATTCAGGACAGTTCTCTACGGCCAAATGTTGATGTCTTCATTTCGGGTCTAACTCCGAACGTTGCTTACACCAGTCAAGTGCACTTACAAAACGTAGTTGGATCTTCTAAAAATGTTACTGCTACATTCCAAACATCCAGCGGTTTTGTTTTCAATTATGAAACCGATTTGATTTATTAGTAATTTTTTGTCTATTCAAGTACATACTATTTGTATTTTTTATTTATTTATTCCTCTTATAAAGTAATAATAAACGTATTCTTTGCAATTTGTGCCTTTTTTTTTGCAAAAATTTCAAGCTACAACTTACTATTATACGAAATAATTCGAAAATTTTATGTTTTCAAGTTTTGAATGTTTAATTTTATAATTTTTTATTTTTGTTTAATTTACAACAGCAGTCACAAGACTTGTGGTTCTAGATATGGATCTTTTTTATCGAGTGATTACTAACTGAATTATTTTTAAAGTTTATCGCAAATGTCCAGGTTCAGATAATATGCCTGGCATATTTGTTAAAAAATGTTGTGCTTATCTTATTAAGCCTCTTTTGCACATTTATAACCTCTCATTAATACAGGGTATTTTTCCTACAATGTGAAAAACATCTCATATAAATCCTTTACTCAAGGGAGGGGGCAAACATAGTTATAAAAAACTATAGACCCATAGGTTAATTATTATGTATTTGTAGATAAAATTTTGAAAAAAATATTCATAACATTTAATTTAAGCAAGTTAAAGATATTAATTTAAAACAATAACACGGATTTTTTCCACGTAGGTCAGGGCCCCCGCAAAGATTGGCGGTGCCTGCGTGCGGGAATCATTTTGGCGCCCTTTAAGTATTATACTTTAAGGATATAAGTACCTAATTTAACACTTTAAAATATAGTATTTTGTACTTAATGAAGTAATGGACATTTTCAAACTAAAACTTTATTATTCATTGAATTAGATAAAAAGACACAACAGAAACCAAACAATAAATCTGAGAGCTGATTCTAAAATTATATAGATATTTTTCTAGATTTGGCTGATGCAAATTCATTAATAATATTACTAACATCAATTTTATCAAGGATATCTTGCTCTATCGCTGAGATTGCTAAACCAGATAACCTTTCTTGCAGCATAGTCGACCTCAAATATAAAAAAAAATTATTATTTTTACATTTGAGAAGGATCTCTCACCAGAAGCAACAGACACAGGTAAAGTGAGGGATTCTTAATGATATGCATATATTTGGTAAAGAAGGTTCAGCCGATTTTTGGCCGAAACCAAAACTGGCACCGAGACTAGATTTTTTGGCCGAAACTAGCCGAAACCGAATCTTCGGTCGGTCTCTAGTTATTTGCTTCCACGTCAACCTCCTTCTTTTCCTGATATGCTAGCTTGTGTTGTATAGTATGACAATTTTTTAAAAGATCGTCGTCATTTATTTTTAAAATATTACTAAAAAAACCAAAAACATTGTCATAATCAGACAACATATCAAACCTACTAGTTAAAGAACTTGAAGCGTTTGATCAATTATTTTTAAAAATAAATTTGTTTTTTAAGCGGTTTTTGAATCTTGAGGTGTCTATGCCTCTGTTCATAATCGAACAATTGTGGTTTATACTTTCGTCTAACAGTATTTAACGCAAAAAAACTTTGCTCTATCTCAAGTGCAGCAGCTAGTTTTCCAGTTTGAGCAAGTATTTCCTCGAAAACTTTATCATCTCTATAATTCCAAAAATGATGAAGTAGATTCTTTAAATAGTTTTGACACACTGTGTGTGAGTGGAGGGTTACGGATATTGGACATTGTGAGTTGATGATCAGTTAAAAAAAGTTGAAAAATTAAATATTTTTTTTTTGTTAATATTTTTTTAACATAGTTATATTTTTTTAAACCTTTGATTGGGCGCCCCTTTGGAGTGGCGCCCACGTGCGGTGCACACATTGCGCTCATGGTTGCGGGGGCCCTGACGTAGGTCCATTGAAAGTAATCTGGTGGAATTTATAAATTTTATTTTAAGAAGCATGGATGATCGGATCGGGAGCTGGTCGAAGTTGCGTACATGGACTTCGGCGAGGCGTTTGACAGGAGTCACTCCAATGATTGAGCGTCTTGCTGATGTCGGTGTGCATAAGAGCTTGCTGAGATGAATTTGGTCCTATCTCAGTGATGACAGATGGTTTTCTTTGACGGTTTTTACTCTGAACCTTTTAACGTGTCATCTGGTGTGTCTCAGGGCAGTTACCTTAGTCCCTTATTTTAATCATATTATACATTAGTAACATACAACAATGCCTTAAATTGTCTTAAGACTTTTTCAAGTAACCAACTTAACTGTATTTTTAAGCCACTCTGAATTTCTTAACCAAAATTTTGGTGTAGGATTAAAAGCTCCCTGGTATTACTTAACTGTCCACCAAATTTCATCATTTCTTAATATATAGTAGAGACCGACCGAAGGTTCGGTTTCGGCTAGTTCCGGTCAAAAAATCTAGTTTCGGTGACAGTTTCGGTTTCGGCCAAATACCGGCCAAAACTCAGTGTTCGTGGATTTTCGCACACCGTTCGGCTAACTTTGGGGATCTCATCCTTAATTTTTTCTCTTTCGACTTTTATTTTTATTCTTTTTAGGTTGGAAGAGTTCAATCCGTTTCCAAGCTATATAAAATAAATTAAATTTCAGTACCTATACTATAAAATTTTTAACATTTATAAATAATTTGAAAAAGTAGTCCATGCTTAAAGTGGAGTTATAGTATAGGAAAGAAAGAAAAACTAAAAGTCTTCCTCCACAAAGTTTAATTGAATGAAACAATCAAATGTCTCTACATGTTTCGAACGTAGAAACGTTCATCATCAGGAGACAGAAAATAACATTAAAAAGTGCTGATGGTTTTAGCAAAAGAGAAAATGGTGAAGGACCTTAATGGAGCTTTCGTGAAAATAAAAATTGATGTGCAAAGCCACATAATATGGAGAAAATATTAAACTTTAAAACATACTAGGTATGTAAGAAGTCGGTAAAAGGGGTCTAGACCAACCCTATAAACTGGGAAAGAAGAAAATAAAACCTTTCTATAAAGAAAGTGTTAAAAATTTTAATTTGTTTAAATAAAACATTTTGGATAAATGTCAGAGACATAGAAAAAGTAAATTGGTAGTAATTAACATACTTAGTGCAATGAAAATTACGTTTTGAAGTGTCCTGTGGGGTACTGAGCCTTAAACCTCAGAGTGTGAGTATTTAGAGCAATAATGGCTATAATCCATTCTATGGTAGCATTAACCCTAATTCCTATTGGCTAAATTACCGTGATAATATTACTACACAACGTTCTAGCAAATTTCGTTGTTTTACAGTAGGAAAGCGCGTTGCTGTCACATATAGTATTAAACAGTTATATAAAGAGTATGTGAATTTTATAAGGAATAGAAGGCTTTTTCTTAGAGTAGGAAATTAATAAGAAGTTTAAAAATAAAATAAATAATGGGTGTTTTATTGAAAATATGAAGTTGCTACCAATTTTTGGTGAAAGTGTCTTCACTGTATCGTCAAAATTATTTTAGATAAATAGAGCATGTATATATAATAATTATGTTATGTAGTATTTGCGGCCTCCCATATTTCAACATAATTCAAGTATTTAATAAGATGTTCATTTCAAATACATGGTACATTGCTTCAACATTAAGAGTAAAATTGTTTGATTAAAACAAAACAAAAAACAATTGTCAAATATTTAAAGTACCAGTAGGTACCCACTGACTCTCCCTATTTTTTAGTACATGCGCAAGTGATTTTTGAATAATATTTAATATAGTATATAAATATTCGATATTGTATATAAAATTTCAATAAAATAATGTGTTTTAAGGATAATTTAAAAAGTATGGGTAACTGGTGCCAACGCGGCTTATGGTAATCTCATAATTTTCAAATGCTAAATCAAGCAGCCGTTGTGGCATTACCATGGATACAAGATATAATTAAGTAAAACCTTATAATCGGTGACAATACCGAAAGCAAAGGACCATCCAAAAATAATGTAAGGACAGTGGCATACAGATAAAACCCTGGAGTACTAAACCAATTAAATAAAATTATTTCATTGCCCTACTAAGAACTTACTTTTGATTGTTTTGTGTAATCAAAAAATGTCACTCTTTATGTTGAAGCAATTAATATCGAACATGAGGGTAAAACATGAAAAATTACATGATAAAAGTTATATTATTTTTGATCAATGCATATATGGTTAACGGATTGACCTCCTTTTTTCGGACACCCTGTATATCTGTTTAATACAAATTTGGTAAAGATTAATTAGTCTTTTTTTTTGTAGGGAATCGTGGGTTATTTTTTTTTCAGTTTCGTCTTTTATACGAGGAACAAATTCCCCCCCCCCCCCCCCCCTTTTTTCCTGGTTACGCCACCATTTAATACATCTACTGTTTGTTGTTTGCAGAACCTAATTTGATTCCCTATTTATGATTTACATAATAACATGTTTTGGTTGGACAAGAATAAAAATACTGATCAATATAATCCCTTTTTCTAGGCCTACCACATAATGTTAACAAAACTTCTGTCGTCCCAATTCAGGATAGTCCTCTAAGGTCAGATGTTACTTTCTTCCGTGGGGATCTAATTCCGGACACCATTTACTCCAGTCAAGTGTACTTACAAAATATCGTTGGACAATCCCTCCAGATTGGTGTTAAATTCCAGGCATCAAACAGTTTTGTTTTTGACTATAAAACATATTTTGACTTATGAATACTTTTTGAATACAAATAATTTTATGCGACATTATTTTTGTAGCTTTATTTATTATTAATATTTCTCTCTTTTACTGCTTTTTATTGGTATTGCTTACTTTTTAACACGCTTTTATTAGCTTCACCTGTATGTTTGCTTGTTTGTTTGTTTGTCCGTAACCGACTTCTTTGATCCCGATTTTGACCCACTTTAAACCGTCAGATTTAATTTAAATTTTGTAGACTTATCAAGAACCGCTGACAATACAATAATCTACTATAATACTAAATCTACTAAATTTTTTTTTTCTTAACAATAACTCAAACTAAAAAATGAAAAATAAATTTAGTTTAAAAAAACTAAAAAACACGCTTTAATAATTAATCAAACTAAAGCGGAAAATAAATATAGTTTAAAATAATTCTTGAAATTCTTAATATAGGCGGAAAATAATAATGAACGATAAACATTAGTATTATTGTAAAAGAAAAAAGCGTGGGATGCTCGATATACAAAAAATATAGCACAAAGCGCCCCACGCTTTTTCACAATAATACTAATGTTTATCGTTGATTATTATTTTCTGCCTATATTAAGAATTTTAAGAATTATTTTAAACTATATTTATTTTCCGCTTTTTAGTTTGATTAATTATTAAAGCGTGTTTTTTAGTTTTTTTAAACTATATTTATTTGTAATAGCTCCTTCCACCGATATGATTGTAAACTCTTTATCGATAACATTTCCCTGTTGGGTCTGCAGCAATATAATTTTGTTAAAAATGCAAATGACAGGGTCCTTGATTTGGTGCTTGCAAGGAATGTCAACAACGTTACTATTAGTGCATCAGATGCAAGTTTTGTCCCTGAGGACACTCATCACAAATCATTAGAATTTTCTTTTGAAATGAAAGATTTAAAATTCATGCAGGCAAGATCTTATTACAAAAAACGATTTAACAATGCGAACTACAATGTTATAAATGATCTTATCTCTCAAATAGATTGGAATACTGTATTGGAGGGGACAGACATTGATAGAATGGTTTCCATTTTTTATGATGTGTTAAATAACATTATTGAAAACAATGTACCAACAAAGAAAATTAAAAATCGTTCCTACCCGGTTTGGTTCTCGAAAGCCACAATTAATACTATTAAGCAAAAAGTAAAATACCATAAGAAATGGAAGCTTCATAAAAGGTTAGATGATTATAATAATTTCTCGCGTCTTAGAAAAGAAGTAAAAAAGTGCACCAAACAAGATTATAACAACTACATCAAAAGAACAGAGGACAGCATTATCACCGATGTTAAGTATTTTTGGACTTTTATTTCTAATAAAAAAAATACGAAATCCATACCCAAAAAAATGGTCTATAACGATCAAACCGCTTGTGATGACCAATCGGTATGCGATTTATTTTCTAACTACTTTATTAGCGTCTTTGAACCTGGCGATACACCTGTGAATGTTAGGCCTAATCCCTCCAATGACTGTTTCACCATATCCAAAATTGATTTGGAAAAAATATCGACTTGCCTTAACAGGCTAGATATTCGCAAGTCCGCAGGACCGGATGGAATACCAACAATTTTTTTAAAAGAGTATTCCCGCTCCCTGAGCATTCCGTTGCAAATTATTTATAACAAGTGTCTTCTTTATGGTTGCTATCCACTAATCTGAAAAGTTGCGCAAGTTGTACCAATATTTAAATCTGGGAATAAGGACGACATAAAAAATTATAGACCTATTTCGCTCTTAAGTCACTTCGGAAAGGTTTTTGAATCCATTATCACTGACGAGTTATTTTTTATGTGCAAAAAAAAAATTAATATAAATCAACATGGCTTCTTTAAAAACCGTTCTGTCTTATCAAACTTAATGCCTTTTGTTCAATATATCTTAAAGCATATGGAGGGAGATGCGTCGGTGGCGGCCGTGTACGCGGATTTTTCCAAGGCCTTTGATAAGGTCCATCATTCGACATTGCTAGCTAAATTGAACGCGTTTGGCGTGCACGGGCGCCTGCTGACCCTGCTTACCTCCTACTTAACAGGCAGATACCAGTATGTTGCGGTAAACGGTTTTACTTCAAATAAGGTCAGCGTATCATCGGGGGTACCTCAGGGTTCTCATCTTGGTCCACTGTTATTCAGTATTTTTATTAATGATGTATTTACGTGTTTTTCTTACATTGAAGCCTTGTTGTATGCCGATGATATAAAGTTGTATAGAGCTATTAGAAATCAGACAGATTATAATAAACTACAGATGGATCTTAACAACTTTGCCACTTATTGCAAAATTATCCGCTTATTTTTGAATGTAGACAAATGTTTTACTATATTATTCACAAGACAGGTAGATCCCCCTACACAACTACTATTCTTAAACAGCTCTTCTTTAGCAACCAGGGAGGAGGTCAGGGATCTGGGTGTTGTTTTGGACAATAAACTAAGTTTTGAAAATCACATTAATAATATCACCAGGAAAGCATTCAGAAACCTCGGTTTCATTCTGAGAGGGACGCGAAACTTTAAAAATTATCATTCCATTATTTTGTTATATAATTCCATTGTCCGATCAGTGCTGGAGTATGCGAGTGTTGTGTGGAACCCCCACTATGATAAATATGTACAACTTATAGAATCTGTGCAAACAAGACTTACCAATATTTTAAACTACCGTTTTCATAGGTACCAGCACCACAGAACTTACGAGTGTAACCTCGCCTATTATAAGATTGATAGTCTTGCGCTAAGAAGGAGGTTTTTTGATATATTATTTGTTTATAAAGTTTACAACAGTCACATTGATTCCCGGTATTGTCTGGAATATCTTTCTTTAAATTGTAATCCTTACGTAATAAGATCTCGCAATCTTTTGCAGGCACCACAGTGTACAACAAACTATTTTCTCTATTCGCCATTGGTCAGATGCATAAACTCCTTCAACGCCGCGGTTAATATAAATTCTAATATTGATATTTTTAACGACTCAATCTACAACTTCAAGAGTAAAATACGTAGAGTATTGACTTCATAAAAATGTATTTTCTTTAATTTCTATTATTAATGATTGTTATAACATTTATTTAATTATGACACTATTATTTGACTTTTGCACTTAGCGGTTTCTGCATCCGGCCTATTTGAGCATTGTTATTATAAAATATGTAAAATGTTTAATGTAATGATTTCCATATAACATATTTATATCTATCTATAATTGGATGCTCAGAGCATCTGTTGGGCTTAGCTGTATAAATAAAAAAATAAATAAATAAAAAAATTATTTCTCTTTTTGAAGCTTCCATATACTTTGAATCTCTATCGCCAAATTTGAGTACTTATATCGTATACAGGGTGATTCACGTTCAGTGGCCTATTAGAAGATCTCGGAAACGAAAGAAGTTATCCTTTACAAAATTTGGTAGCAGGCATAATTGACTTGGAACTATTAAATATTATATTTTTAAATTTAAATCACTTTTTGAATTTAAATACCCTGTATATTATAGCGTATATTTGGTCACCTGTTAAAACCTAAGTAAGTTTTGTTAATAGGAATCCATAAATATCTCCTCCCTACCGTTTTTGAAATATGAATTATAAATTAAATTTTTGATGTAAAAACATACCGAAAAGAAAGTTTAGTAACTTTGAAACTAATAAAGCTAAGCATTTGAAATTTTGTGTTGCTCACGAGGTTGTCTGTTTTAATGGCTGTCAAACATAAACTAACTAACTATATCCCATATTATGTAATGTCGATATCTTGATTGTGATTATTAAAATTTTAGTTATGGTAATCAAGTTTTTCTCTCAGTGTAAGTTATTTATTGACTTAATCATTCGGTAATCCGGTTTGCAGAAAATGCTAATTACATTAAGTATATTATTTAAAATTATGCGTAAAGTGTGAATAATAAAGTGGGAATACTTTTTCCGGTAAGTAAACTAGGTGAGATTTAAAGAGTGATGCATTGAAAATAATGCGATTTTCAAGATGTTGTGTTAAAAATGTATGTTATTAGGTGTTTCATTTGATTATATAAAAATATTAATATTAGCATGAATTTTACGGTCTGTTTGAAACCTTGTCATTATAAATCTGTTAAAAATGAATAAAGAGCCATGCAACGCAGGGCCGAAACTTTTGCATATTATCCATAAATTACGTCATTTAAACGACACGTAAGAACCAAGTGACCTAATATAGCACCGCAGGCGAAAATGTATGTAAAATAAACGCTGCTGGAAACAAAAAAGTATACAGTAACTTTACCAGATGCTACTATATCGTATTCTACAAATCATAGGCGTAGTCTAATGCAAAAACTAAGGAAATAATGATTAAAAATAGTTTATTTCGTGTTTGGCTGGGGCCTAGGGTATGCGCCAGTTCTTTTTTTCTAACTTTGATGAAATTATAACTTTATTACGAAATGAGAACAAGAAAGGGTATATATACTATTATTATACAGCGTGTTATAAGAATAACATATTATACTAAAGGGCCATACAGCCGCAGGAAATGGTAGGTCATTAATCCTCCGTAATTCTTCTATGCCAGATTATATGGGCTTCCAAAAATACAAATATATTAACTAATTTAATATACAGTGTGTATCAGCCAAATGGAATAAATTTGATAATAAATTCATGGGGGCGTGTCCGAAAAAACGCGATTGGTATTTCTAGTTGCGCATTTTTTTCAATAAAAACTTTTTATACAGGGTGTGTCATGTGGCCAATACCAACTTTCTTATTTTAAATGCAACATCCTGTATATTATTCAATTTTTGAATTTTTTAGAAAATTTTAGACATATTTCATGTACAATATCCTATACTTATCCTTTACTGTTTCGGAAATATTAAGTGTGAGAGACCAAGCTCTAAAATCTTACTTTTTTGCTGTATAATAAGCAATTTTTCTCTGTGGTGACTGCAAAATATTATCTAAACTAGGGTTTAGATAAAATTGGATCTAAGTGATGTTACATTTACCTGAGTTATATTCACCTAAGAGTCCCTATTTAGCGATATATTATCTTTTGCAGTATAAGCACATGATATGTTATAAATATACCTAAGAAACAAATCATAGTTAGTTGTATTGTAGCCATTCATCTCGAAACTTGTATCTTACACAAATAAATTGTTTTTTAAAAACAGTTTTTCGTTGGACCGTAACGTAATTGGCGCAGTCGGTAGGATTGACAGGGTAGTTTTTGATTCGAAACGCGTAGTTCGAGGAAAACCAGTTGTTCGCTAGCCTTTACGAAAAATCCGGAAAAACTTGTGCCTAAGCGGAAACCGTGGACATTTAAGTTAGCCTTTGCTTAAACCCGGTAGTGACAATCAAAAAACGTACTTTTTGTTTTAACAATTAACTGTCAATAAAAAATACGTGAACGGACACAGTTTCAAGAGAGGGTGCAATCTACTCCAAGACTTAAGGGAGGAGAACAAAAATCGTCGAATCCTGAGTGCAGAGGGAGGAACAAACATCGTCCAAACTCTATAGGTAGTCCCAGGGAGAAGACAAGCATCGCTTTTCCTATTGGATCTAGACATAAGAAGAGTCAATGAAAATCATCATTTTAGCATTGTAAGTTCCTTTGTACATTTCCTTTTTTTTCTTCCAGCCTTTTTAGTGTTAAAGTGTTTGATTCAACCATTTTTTAATTTTATTACTTTTACAAATTTTGTCTCATAATAATTTTTACCAATTTTCAAAACGGAAGACCTTGCAGAATTATTAGGAAATTTGGCAATCGCGCCAGAACCCGATCAAGTCAATTTAATTGAAAATCTTATAGAAAATCAAGAAGTTATGGCAAACGCGAACCCAAATTATGCCTTAATTCGCTATCAAGCTGATAACATTCCAAATTTTGACGGAAACGCAAAACAACTAAGTAGATTTTTACGTTCATGCGAACATTTCTTACAAAACCACCAAGATCGCAATAATGTCGAAGCTCAAATCAATATCTGTTTGTTTGATACAATTATTGGTAAATTAACGGGTAGAGCCGCTGATTTAATAGCCTCGCGTATGGAACTTAATTCTTGGCAGCTTATAAAAGATGCCCTTATTACAACTTTTTCTGACCAACGATCTGAAGACTGTTTGGTACAGGATATAATATGCATGCGCTTAGAGAAAAATGAGCCTATTCAAAATTTCGGTCTTAGAATCCAAGACGCACGAAGTTTATTATTTACAAAAATTAACAACTCTCAAGGAGATGCTGCATTAAAACTTTTAAAAATCACGCAATATGACGATACGTGTTTAAAAACATTTATTAACAGTTTAAATTATCATATGCAACTCGTTGTTAGATTAAAAAATCCCGGATCACTAGAACAAGCCATGTCCTATGTCCGCGAAGAAGAAAACTTTTTAAATTTCAAAAATAGGTCTAATTTTAACAATAAAAATATGCCTACTACACAACAGCCTCAACAAATGAGACCGCAATTAAATAAAACACCTAACAACCCATTTAATAATTTTAACCAGCAATCTTTTTTCAGACCACAACCCCTATTTAGACAACAACCAAATTTTACACCCAATTTTAATCAAAATTTCAGGCCTAATAATAATAATAACAATTTTCAACATAACAACAGTAATAATATTTTCAGAAATCAAAATTTCCATAACCAACCTCAACATAATTTTAATAGACCCCAACTAGTGCAACAACCTCGTTTCAACCCAAGACCATCTTATCCGTTTAACCCAAATAATAATCAGTTCACAAATTCGCGTAATGTGCAAGAAACAATGGATACTACCTCAGGTAGATTTGCACGTGCCGATTCTGTACAAAGACCCGCACAAAGAATTAATAATATGGTAACTCAAGAACTTTTTGATAACAGTTTAAAAAACCACGAAAAAACAGGTGATGACACACCACCAAAAAATTCTGATACCCCTACAACATCAAATTACCCAAATTTAAATATTGATTATAATAATTACGAAAATTATGATCAAACTGATGAAAATTATTTATCGTTTGAACCTAACGAATACGATCAATATCAAGAAGACAATTTTAACCCCTATGACGACTACAACACCCAAAATTTTCAGATTCCCACGAATATAGACAAAGTGACGTAATATATCTTAATAACAATGTACATTCTAACCTTCCAGTAATTTTTATCCCCGAAATTAATGCACAATTTTTGATAGATACAGGAAGCGGAAAAAGTTTTATAAACCCAAACCTTGCATATCAACTTTACCCCCAATTTATTTTTAACGAATATTTTTCAGTACAAACTGCTCACGCAACTTCAGTACATAATGAAGTTATGGATATACCTTTATTTCCTTCATTTCAGACAAACGGTAATCACAAATTTTATTTATTTGATTTTTCAGATAAATTTGACGGATTACTAGGTATCGAATTTTTAATACAAATAGATGCAAAAATTAACTTAAAAAACTCAATTTTAGAAACCCCAGAAATACATTTGCCTTTGTACTATCAAAATAAAAATTCAATGCATAATATAACACCCACGCAAATAAAACAACAGCCGATTAAAATAATAATACCACCACGGGCGTCACAAAAAATTAAAGTACCAGTAAAAGCAAATAATGGTATAGGAATTTTAAATTATGTAAATTTAGGTAACGCAGAAATGCCAGAATCTCTTGTTAAAATTATTGATTCTCACGCACTAACAATTATCACCAATACAGGCGAGAACCCATTACAAATCGAAATTTTAGAACCTTTCGATATTGAATTATTAGAAGAAACAGAAATTAATTTTGTTGAAAAAATGGAAACCGATATTGAATGCAACGAATATTTTGACAATTTACAAAAACAAAATTTAAAAAATTTAAGGTTAAGTCATTGTAACAGCGAAGAATATAAAGCCATCCGTGATCTTTGTTATGAATATCGAGATATATTCTATGTAGACGGTACACCTTTAACTTTTACAAACCAAGTAAAACATAAAATTAATTTGACCAATGAAACCCCAATTTTTACCAAATCATATAGATATCCGGAAGTACATAAAACCGAAGTCAAAACGCAAATAAATAAAATGTTAAATGACGGTATAATTCAAAATTCAAATTCACCTTGGTCGAGTCCCATTTGGATCGTTCCAAAAAAGTTAGATGCCTCGGGCAAGCGCAAATGGCGTATAGTATGTGATTTTAGGAAACTTAATGACGTCACGGTAGATGATAAATTCCCCCTACCTAATATTAACGACATTTTAGATAAACTAGGTAAAGCACAATACTTTACAACTCTCGATTTAGCAAACGGTTTTCATCAGATCGAAATGAACCCCGAAGATATACCCAAAACAGCTTTTTCGACAGACACAGGGCACTATGAATACAAAAGAATGCCTTTCGGTTTGAAAAATGCGCCTGCGTCGTTTCAACGTGTCATGAACAACGTATTACGCGGCTTTCAAAATGAAATTTGCTTAGTTTACCTCGATGACATCATAATTTTCTCAACATCCCTACAAGAACACATCCAAAGATTAAAATCTATATTTGAACGCCTAAGACAATCAAATTTTAAAATCCAATTAGATAAATCTGAATTTTTACATAAAGAAGTCGATTATCTTGGACATAAAATTACCAATGACGGAGTAAAACCAAACCCACAAAAAATTGACGCAGTCAAAAATTTCCCTATTCCTAGAACACAAAAAGAAATAAAATCATTCTTAGGATTAGCCGGTTACTATAGGCGATTTATAAAAAACTTTGCCAAAATATCGAAACCCCTAACTACTTGTTTAAAGAAAGGAGAAAAAGTCGAACATTCACCAGCATTTATTCAATCATTTAATCACTTAAAAGATCTTTTGATTAATGCACCAATTTTAAAATATCCTGACTTTACACAACCATTTGTTCTTACAACAGATGCTTCAAACGTAGCATTAGGAGCCGTTTTATCACAATCTTCACCACCAAATGATAACCCTATAGCATATGCGTCACGCACTTTAAACGAAACCGAACAAAAATATTCGACAATCGAAAAAGAACTACTTGCCATAGTTTGGGCATGCAAATATTTTCGTCCATATTTATACGGTCAAAAATTTAAAATTTATACAGATCATAGACCTTTAGTTTGGCTATTTAATCTTAAAGAACCAAATTCTAAGTTAGTCAGATGGAGACTGAAATTAGAAGAATACGACTACACTATAATTTATAAAAGCGGTAAACAAAACACAAACGCAGATGCGTTATCGCGAATCCAAATGAATGCTTTAGAAACCCAATCAGTTCAAAATAACGCTGGCGATATTAACTTTGATATTGACAAATTTTTACTAGATAGTTACAGCCAATTTAATCCAGAAAATCTCGATCCCGATGACGTAAGTCGAACCCTTGAAGATATTGAAAATCAACAACCCACAACTTCAAATATACCAAAAGTTAATATTATTCAGGATATCCAAATAAATCCACCCGCTGAAAATAATCAATCGGATACCCAACACAGCACAGCCGGTAATGAAACCCTGAAAGAAATACCTCTATTAGACGAAATAATCAATAATAAATTAAATCAATTTATTGTCAAAAAATCCCCATACGACGCCTATGTAAAAACTAAATACGAACGATTTGACGGTAATAGAATAATCCACGCAATTATTCCAGACAACACCCAAGCAATAATTACTTTTCTTAAAGAGAACTTGCAAGATAAAACCACCTACATACATTTCTTATCACCGGAACTTAGAAATAACTTTCAAGACGCTTTAACAAAGCACTTTTGTAATTTTAATCTTATAGAATGTACCAAGTTAATAAACAACGTAAGCGAAGACGAACGAGAAATGATTATGCGATTTTCTCACGAAGGAAAAACAAATCACCGCGGAATACAAGAAACAATAACGCGACTAAAAATTAATTATTATTGGAAATCAATGAAATCGGATATTACCAAATTTATAAATAATTGTGAAATTTGCCAAAGAACCAAATATAATAGAAGACCCCCAGATCAACCCCTTGTACTAACAGAAACACCATCTAAACCTTTTGAAATTTTACATGTTGACACACTTACAGTAGAAAATAAAAAATTTCTAGTTATCTTAGATAAATTTTCAAAATTTGGTCAAGCATTACCATATTTTGGGACAGCTATCTCAGCCTGTCAAAACTTAGTACATTTCTTTTCATTTTTCGGAGTACCAAAACAAATTGTCGCAGACAATGGCACCGAATTTAAAAATGACGTAATGAATGAGTTATTAAAAGCCCATAATATAAAAATTCATTTTACAACACCTTATCACCACGAATCAAATTCACCGGTAGAAAGATTAAACTCTACTTTAATTGAACACCTACGAATTTTAAAAGAAAAAGATAACAAAACGGACACTATTTCTTTAATGACATATGCCGTTATCGCTTATAATAGTACAATTCATTCAAGTACAAAGTACACCCCATATGAATTAGTATTAGGTCATACAGATTCACGTGACCCAATGAAATTAATACCCGCACAAGTATTCGCAGAATACGTCAACAACCATCAAACCAACACAAAAGCTTTATATGATCAAATCAAAGATAAATCAATAGAATTAAAACAAAAAACTATCGATAAAGCCAACAAAAATAAAAAGCCCCAAAATATAACAGTAGGAGCTCAAGTATATAAAAAACAAGACAAACGTTCAGGCAAATTAAAACGCCGTTTTACAGGTCCATTTGTAATAAAAGAAATTTTAGAAAATAACAAGTTACAAATCGAAAACCCAAAAACTAAACGCACGGAAATAATTCACATAAACGAAACTAAAATAATGCCAATTGTTCCAGATGCATCAGACTCGTCCTCATCGGAGCAAACGAAGTAAAAATCCATGATCTAAACAAATACCCAGGACTACTCCCCTATAAACTAGGAACCGCGAAAATTCGTTCTAACCATTGGTCCTTAATTCAAATTTACGATTTATCCCCAATAATCAAAGAATTTTATACACTTAAAAGCTTCTCAAATAACTTAATAAATAACCTTCAAAATAATTCTAATTATCACGAAGAGTATAAAAATACCTTCATTCCATTAGTAGCAATCGAAAAAAGAATCGAAAACCAAATTTATCAAATAAACCCGAATTTTAATAAAAAACAAAAACGTGGAATATTTGACCCTCTTGGTTCAATAATAAAATGCATAACAGGTAACCTCGATCAAACAGACGCAGAACGTTATGACCAACAGATTAAACAATTACAAGAAAATCAAAATAAACTTAAAAACATTGCTTTTAATCAAATTACTTTACTAGAAAAGTCAATCAATCAATTTCAAAATACCATATTAAATATTTCCCATAATCAACTTGTTTTAAAATCAAGAATTTTGCAAATCGAAAGCACTATTAAAGAAGTAGCTCTACAACAAAATACCGATCATCAATATTTTAGAATACATGTAGTGATTAATCAAATTACAATGATGTATCAAACAATTTTTGATATTTTCGAAAAAATAGAAATTGCCATTTCTTTCGCAAAAATAAATATACTTCATAACTCAATTGTTAATCCTATAGAACTTATTAAAGAAATCCAAACTTTTAAATTAAATTTGGATACAGACGTACTACCCTTGGAGGCAAATATCGAGAATACATTAAACTTCGAAAAAATTATCGAAATCAAAAGTTATTCGAAGAATAATATAATTACGTTCATTTTAGAAATACCGCTAGTTGAATCAGATGTTTATCACTATTATCAATTATTACCAATACCAATTCCTAATAACCAAACATCCGAATTCTATCTCAACCTTCCACACAAACCTTACCTAGCGCTTAGCAATGCTAAATACGCCTACATGGATCAAAAATGCAGCCAACTGATGCCTAACGAGTACCTCTGCACAGAAGCACACATAACCTATATCAATGACGCACCTCCATGTGCCGTTCAACTGATTACGTATCGATCAAATGCCACTACATGTCAGCCATTCCGCATCAAACTTCAAGATGTACAAATTACCAAAGTAATTGATGGAAAATGGATAGTTACGGTACCCAACCGCCTTGTCGTTCCAATATCCTGCCAAAATTCCAAAGACAACACGCCACTGTTTGGATCATACCTAATTGAAACATCCAACCAATGTAGCCTACAAATTAAGTCAATAATTCTACGCACTTATCAATCAAGCCAATTAACTTATAAAGATGTCTCTCTACCAGAATTGGACCTGCCAAAAGAATATTTTAATCAAAACGAAAAAATATTCAACCCGCCGTCCCTGGACCTGAATATTGTCAATTTAAAAGAAACAAAAGAAATTGAAGCCCAACTTCAAGAACAGAAGAAAATAATCAATGAGATGACCACACCGATATCTATGGAAAGAATCAGTTTTTGGACAATCTTATTGTATTTACTAATCATAACCATTTTTATTTTTTCAGCATATAAATTATGTAAAAATAGGTACTTTAGGAAACCTTCAAAAGCCCCTATTAACGACGACATAATTATTTAAAACTTTCTTATGCTTTTAAGACTAAATATATTATTTTATTAATTTCAAAAATAAAATAAATTTTGAAAAATCACACCCATAAGGGTATGCTTTTAGCTAAGGGCGGAGGAGTTATATTCACCTAAGAGTCCCTATTTAGCGATATATTATCTTTTGCAGTATAAGCACATGATATGTTATAAATATACCTAAGAAACAAATCATAGTTAGTTGTATTGTAGCCATTCATCTCGAAACTTGTATCTTACACAAATAAATTGTTTTTTAAAAACAGTTTTTCGTTGGACCGTAACGTAATTCCTGTCAAGAGGAAAAAAATTGAAACTTTTTTCCAATGAGAGATAAGTATATTTTTTTCTTAGAAATCATATATTTTATTAAAAAAAACAAGGAAAAAACGTAATATACAGTGTGGTTGTTTAAGTGTGCAACATAATAATATGGGCATTTTTTTATTACCGAATTTTAAGAAAATTTTATTCTTGATAGAAGTTGGTGAATGTTTGATAATCATATTTGGTGTACTTGGAATGGTTGCAAGTCAAACGGCGTACAGGGTAGGCCAAAAATTATAAAACTTGTACAAGAATAAAGTACCCCCTATTTCAGGAAATTCAGCAAAATGTTATTAGGAAAAGTTGTTTAGAATTAAAAGTTATTTATAGAGTTAACAACATGACCTCCTAAAATAAAAATAAAATATATTTTTTTAACATTAATAATTTCCCAAAAAATTTTTTTTTATATTCACCATAAAGACCTTCATAAATTAATCAAAATCAAATCAATTTCACATATCTTTGTTCAAATTCAAGCATATTTGTAAAACTTACTTGAATTTTTAATTTATTAAGGAATCACAAACTTCATGTTTGTTGCAACGATATTAAACACAACTTTAAAATATCCTAAAAATTCTTTTTAAAAAGATAAATCATTAGTAATGATAATATGCAAATTAAAAAACTCTCATTTAAAGTGCAAAATTTTTATTTTAAATATGTATTCAAAAACTTTATTCTTGTACAAGTTTTATATTTTTTGGCCTACGCTGTACGCCGTTTGACCGGCAACCATTCCAAGTGCACCTAATATGATTACCGAATATGCACCAACTTTTATCAAAAATAAAATTTTCTGAGAAATCGGTAATAAAAAAAATTTTCATATATGTTGCACACTATTATGTCCTAAAATTGCTACATGTTCCATGTTCCAATATCATTGAAGAATTCCGAGAAGTTTCATTAAAAGAATTAAAATTTAAAATTAACAAACTTAAATCAAACAATAATTATAGTGAAATTTTATCAAAAAAAGTAATGAAAGAAACTTTTACAAGCACAGGTGAAATTATATTAAGATTAATCAATACCTGCCTAAAATATGGAGAAATACCTGAAGATCTAAAATGTTCTATTATAACACCAGTTCCAAAAATTAAAAATACAAAAAAAAGCTGTGAAATGAGGCCAATAAATATATTATGGGATATTGAAAAATTATTAGAAATTACAGTTTATGAACAGATACTCGAATTTATTGAAGAAAACAAAATTTTAGTAAATATGCAAGGACGTTTTAGAAAAGGATATTCAACAGAAACGGCAATCCAGTCTGTAATTGAAAATTGGAAGCGAAGCATTGACAAAAATGAAGTTGTATTGGCAGTATTTTTGGATTTTAAACGTGCATTCGAAACAATTGATAGGGATAAATTATTAAAAAAATTATATCAGTATGGATTAAGGGGAGTTGTTTATAAATGGTTTCAAAATTATTTAAGTAAGGCAGCAAAAAACAAAAATTGATAATATTTTTTCTAAAAAGGAATATAATAATATTGGGGTACCACAAGGTAGCATTTTGGGTCCATTATTATTTATTCTTTATATAAATGATATGCCAAATGTTTTAAAACAAAGTTTTATTCAAATGTTTGCTGACGATACCTTATTATATATAAAGGGTAAAAATATTCTTGATTGTATAGACATTTTAAATTTTGAATTAAAAACTTTATCAAACTGGTTAAAGGTAAATAAATTAAAATTAAATGTTTCTAAAACAAAATTTATGGTTATTGGAAATAGCGTGATTAATACAGACATAAATATTTTTGTTGATGATGAAAAATTAGAAATTATAGACTCTTTTAAATATTTGGGAGTAATTTTAGATTCTAAGTTAAAATTTGAAATACATTTTGAAAATCTGGTATCTAAAATTGGAAAAAAATTAATTATTTAAAAAGAATTAGTCAAAATTTGAGTTTATTTTCACGAAAAACAATTTATAACACTATAATTTTACCTCATTTTTTATATTGTTCAACTATTTTATACACAGCAAATGATGGGGTCTTTAATAGACTACAAGTTTTGCAAAATAAAGCTATGCGTATAATTTTAAATGTGGATAAATAATATACGAAAATAAATTTAATGTTAACGAAACTTTAGTGGTTAAATGTTAAAAATTTTATATTTCTTTTGATTTGTACTTTTATTTTTAAAATACAACATAACTTACTGCCTTCTCATTTGAAAGATTTTATAACTCAAAATTTTGAAAATCATAACTATTCAACCAGGTATAATAAAGATTTTTGTCTAGATAGGGTATCAAAGCATTTGACATATAAATCGGTTTTCTATAAAGGATTAAGTGAATATAATAACTTGAATATTTTAATTAAATCACAGACCTCTTTAAAATTTTTTAAAAAATCATTGAAAAATTATTTATTTAAAAAACAAAATAGTGACTGATAAAATTTTTTTAAAGATGATATTGTTAAATTAGTTCAAATATTTTATATAACTTGTTAAATTGTACCACATTGCTAAATAAATCTTGTTACTACTACTACTACTACTACTTAAACAACCACACTGTTTGTGGTGAACGTAGTGCGGTTTCAAAATTAATGCATGCTACAATGTTATACATTTTTTCTTACGACAAATATTATTTTTTGTGTACCATATCGCAACTTAAAAATGTAATTACAGCTTCTGGCCTAAAACAAACATGGCAAAGTCCCATGAACAAATTGTCAACATCTTTATTTACCAAAAACGCCGATTTTAACCGATGGACAGGAAGCCATTAACAACAGTACGCTTAAGGGAGGCAAAGAGGCTGTAGGAACAATAATAATAGCAGATGAACGCAAAGGAAACCTATATTTATTATCTGTTGCTTGTAGCTAGGCTGTCTCTGAAATATTAAAATTCATAAGTAAAAAAAGAACACACACTGCACAAAAAATAGCCAGAGGAACAAATTAAGTAATTTAAAAGAAAAATTTCCTTTTTAAAAACTTTTATTTTTAACAAGCAGAAACGTTTAAACTCGAATGAAAATTAAAGAATGAATTTTACAGTAAGAATCATAGAATTTATAACGTCGCGTCGGTGTTATCTCTAGCTCTAGCTAGCGTTGCTTTCTTGATAATTTCTAGTACTCGTCAGCTAGATGCTTCACACAACTAACACTTAAAAAACACCAAAATCGGAAGAAAATATTATGACGCAACCTGACGCGTGAACTTGCTACGGCTCACTACTGAACTGGGAACTTTTACGACGAACCCAGATTAGCTGTCAAATTTCGTTGTCTTCTGTCGAAACGCTTTGTTTTAAAAAAAAGTTAACTCTACCTGTTAAATAAAAAAGTCATATCTGACTTTATTGTTGCTGGAATATCTAATTCCAATTTTGTCGTTACTGCAAAATATTCCCTGATGTTAGGTATTAGAGCCCTGCACGGACCGGCAATCAAGACATTAACGCGGCCCGTAGAAATTATAAGCCAAGAGAAAAAAAGCCTAGACGGCCCGAAACGCCCGGTCGCGGTCGGCTGAAAACCCCATTCGGCTGGAAAGGTAATTTAACAAATAATTTACGTTGACATTTATGACACCTAAACAATAGACTAAACGTCACAAGTTTTTCAAGTGACATTTAATCTATCGCTTAACTGGTAAAGTGACATACCGTGCGAGCAAAAATTATTTGCATCAAAGAGGGCTTGGATTAAAAAACGTAGAGCTTGGTTTAGATCACAATGATATGGGGGCGATCGGGGGCGGATTTTTGCGGTGCCACGCCCTTTTTTGGGTAAAATAACGGTAAAGCTTAATCTGCGGCAATATGCCAGACTTTAAAACACTCTTTTAATTTAAAAGAAATTCGAAATTTGAAAGGTCGACAAAATAAACAAGTTTGATTCGGAATCGATACTTTGGATACAGCCGCTACTGCTACTTTTTGTAATACTTATTTCAAGTTCAAGTGCATTTTGTGTGGAGGTATTAGCTGTATCTGTACTCTCTGCCTCTGCCCCATCACTTTTAATTCTTTCTTCACAGTCAAAGTTGTTGGATAGTTAATTATTGTTAGAAATCTTTGTGCACCCAACATTTATTAATCGTTCATAAATTTACAAATGTGCTTCACCCTTACTAAATAAAACAACTTAAAAACTATACTTGGTAAACAAGAAAGGGTAGTATAATCCACGTGATGTAATGTAAGTAAAAGTGTTTTTATTTTAAATTATAAAGTATCTGTATAATATTTTGCTCGGGGGGGGGGGGGGGGGCGCCCGCCGCGCCCCCTCTAAATCCGCCCCTGGGGGCGATATATCTAACCAAATCTAGGTTAAAATTTTGTCAAATTCATATTATGATATGATATGCCAAACTAATGAGTAATAAAATAAGTAGACAAATACAAATTTATTTTTGTTGTTTACAAAATTAACAAAGTAAGAATATACCTACAGAAAGAAAAAGAAAAATAATTACATAAATTGCTGAAATTGGCCACCGCCATGCTCCAAGCATACATTCACTCGTCTCTTCATATTTTTGAAAGTGTTGACCAGCATCTCTGGAGAAATGTTACCACTTTCTTGGATAAAAATAGTGTTCTTTAAATAAGGAAAAACGAAGTAATCCATAACCGTTAAACAAGGTGATCTAGGTGGGAATTCAATGTCTGATCGAAAACTGATTAATCTGTCGTCGAAAAAATTGCGTAAGTAGTTAATAGTTTCGGCGGCTGTAGGGGCGGTTGCACCGTCCTGTTGAAAATATCCAAAACGTAGCTAGTCGTCAAGTAATTGCTCCACAAATGGATTCAAAATATTTTCTCTATACCGCTGTGCTCTAACTGTGTCATGAAAAAAAAAATAGGACCAACGATTCTTCTTCGGGAAATAGCTAACCAGACACCAATTTTTTGAGGGTGCAATGTTGACTATACAAAAAAATTAGGGTTTTCACTACTCCACATGCGTGTATTCTGAGAGCGAATTCACATAACCGGAGAGGTGGAACCAGGCTTCATCCGAAAAAAATGTCAGGTCTAATAAATCATTTATTTCCAATAAATTTTGGGTAAACCATTGAGAGTAATTCCTGCGTCTTTTAAAATCTGCGGCTTGTATTTCTTGGAATACTTGCCCTTTATAAGGAAATAAATTTAGCTGCTTTTTAAGAATAGTCCTGCATGTTCCATAAGATCTTCCCACTTCTTGGGACAGGCGTCTTATACAATTTGTTGGCGTATTTTGCATTATTTCATGAACGTTTGCAACAAGTTCTTCTGTTCTTACCGATGGTCTCCCTGCTCCTTTTTTGTGTTGTATAGAACCTGTTTCTCTAAACACAGCCACTGTTCTTTTCAGGCAATGATAAAAATCCCCAGCAATAAAAGCAACGTTAGGAAATTGTTCGTGAAAATCGTCCATGCACAGACCCGGATTGTATTGCCACTCACCATTTACTCAAACCCCGTTTCGAAAATACGCTTCAATCCTGAATGTTTTGTGCTGTTCCGTAAAGCCTATTGTGTGAATTGTTTAAGAAATTGGAAAAATGAGCGATGAATCAAATTACTTGTAACGACTGTCAAAGATGACGGAATAACTGATTGATTGTTAATTCAGGTAGTTACTGACACCCAACAGGTATTAAGCTCTACGGCTAAGCATTACGTCCTTAGATGCAAGGCCCTCTTTCATACAAATAATTTTTGCTCGCACGGTACCATAACATGAAACGTGAAGCCTAAACTATCAGAATCTATGATGTATTGTCTTTGGCCTATCAACTGTTGCCTATTACCTACGTATAAAACGTAAAAAGCCCAGTCGGCCCGAAAACGTTATTAGGGCCCGACGGCCCGAACATTTATTAATTAAGTGGCCCGACCCGACCCGAACTATTAGGTATACAAACGACCAAATTATACTATACCAACCATACCATACGTTGTGTGTCTAATCTATACGACCTAACATAGTGCAGCTATTATATTATTATATGATTAATAGCGTAGTAAATACTTATATTTTGTCGTTTAAAAAATACCTTGTTAAATTTAACAACATTGTTAATTTTTCTTTCCTGTTGTTTTATTAGTTTTAAGCATAATATGGTTTCATTTTGTTGTAAAAACGTTACGCTATATCATTTTTATATAGTTTTTATAGTAAAATCGACAAATTAAACCATTTTTACGATCCTTCAATTTTCCTGAGCTGGAACATTAAAAGTCGGTAATATTTTATTTGATCATTATTAAGCAAGTGCGTCGTAACTTACTAACTATCCAAAACTCGGGATAAATAAACCTACGCTCTTGTCTTATTCGTACTTTCGATTTCTCAAGGAAATTTGAAATTTGATACTTATGTAAAGTAAAAGTTATAAAGTTAATATGCACTTTAAAAATAGTCAATGGATCACCAGGGTTGCCATTTAAAAAAAAATATCGATATCTTCATAACTCTACTTTGGGACACACTGTATTAATATTTTTTTATAAAAAATACCACAACTTAAAATGTTAATAACCCGTGTCCAAGCATTTTTCCAAAAAAAAAATTGTGCTGTATAATCATCCGACTGTATTTTACGTTGTATTTAAGTTGTTTTAAACTTTGCATGTCAGATAAAGCAATAGAATATTCTTATTTTGCATAACCCATCATTAGTATTGGACTTTTTAAGCTATGGACGAATTTTACCATCTCAGTAAGCCATGTTGCACAACCACCTTAAAAAGAAGCCATGAAGTGACATCGGGCAACGCCGCATCAGCTGGGAGTTGCGGATCCACAAGCTATTATTATGACGCGCGGCAACGGGCGAGTTTTTTATTCTTTCAAAGGGTAAAATCCATTTCAAATCATTGTAAGCCAATTCATTACCTTTAAAAAAAAACTTTATCTTCATATTAATGTCCACTGAAACCTGATTAACAATATTAATAATAATTACTAAGATCGTCAAAACATTTTATAAAATCTGATTGCTCGAAAGCTTGATTAAGTTGAGAGGTGCGCTCTTGTTGTTCCTCGTTTCTCTCCGCTGGACTTCTTCTAGGGATGACAACAGTTTTTGACAAGTAAGCAGGCAAATTGGGATAAAAGCACGGAACAGCTGTTAAATTTAGTCTCACTTTAGTTGGAATTTTTTTTGTGGTGCCGTCAGGCAAAAGATAAAATATCCTCACGAATAATGTCACTGGGGACAAAATGCTTAGCACAAACTACAGAATACTGTGTAGGCGACCAATTAGCTCTTGGAATGGCTTTTAGTCATAGAATTGTCAGATTTTCATCTGAAAAACTGATTCACTCTCTTCACACTTCTACAGAAACAGAACCGGACTGAGTTCGTTTACCTTCTGTACCACTATTATAACTAAACACTTTTAGTAATAACTGACGACCATGACAGAAATAACTCCAACAAATTATATTTATGTGTGTTGTCAAAATGCCATAGGTAATTTGATTATTATTAAATTGGTTAAAATCAGTCCCGATTATGAATATTTGCATTTTTCATGAAAACGTGAGCAATTAGCTAAAGGGAAACTTAACTTTTCTATAGACAAATAAATTTTACAATTCTATTGCAGGGTATAGCGTAATTCTAATATTTATAAAATAGAATATTGACAGACCCGTACCTACCTACCAAAATAAGTAGGTAAATAGGCATTATAAAATTAAAGGAAAAGAAGTATACAACATTGATTTCTTTTAGTATTTACTTACAAAAAGCAAAAATAGCTATTTATGAATTTATTATATAAGCCAAGAAAATAATACATTTTTTGCGAGGTGTAAGCTTTGTGGTGCACGTCTAATTAAAACACCATATTGGGAACCCTTTTGGTATTGTTACTTTTGTGGATAGGGTGTCCCGTAACTAAGGGGCTATACAGCAAGAGGAGATAGTGGACTTGAAAATATGTCATTTAATTTAATTTCTTATACGGTTAAAGAGATACAGGGTGATCCAAGTAAAGATTTACTTTATATTGGCGATGATTTGATGTTAAGAGGATATAAATCAAATTTGCTGTAGTTTTGTAATTTAGTATAGTTATGTTTCTGAGGGCAAGAAGGAGGATTCTATAATGAGTTTTAAGACATCTCTTAGAGAACGCTAGCTACACAATATGAGTTTTATACATTCTCGCATATTTTTTTTGTCTCACATTTCTGACCAATTTACTTCGAATTATGGAAAAGGGATCTTTTATACGTAAAAAAGTTGTACTCTCGATATTTCAACTAGTTTTTGAGATAATTGCTATTGAGATATTGCTCCTGTTGCTATATTTGCCCCTTAGTTATGGGTGATAGGTATATTTATAAGTGAATGGTTTAACTAGGCACTTTATGGATTTGATGATAGATGAGTTAACCAAAATGGTATTTGTATTGTATTGTATTAAACTTAAGTAATAAATACCAAGAAAAGCTATCTATCTCTGAAATATATAAAATCCAAAAGTAAAATGTTTAAAATATACACTACACAAAAAACAGTCACAGAAAGACTTAAAAAACACCAAAATCGAAAGAAAATAATATGACGCAACCTGACGCATGAGCTTGCTACGGTCCACTGCTGATCTGGGAACTGTAACGACGAAACCAGATCGGCTGTTAATGTCAAATGTCGTTGTCTTCTGTCGAAACACTTTGTTTTAAGAAAAAGTTAACTCTATAGTGTCACCAGTAGTCCGCATCATATTGGATTTTTTTTATAAATAGCTTTATTCAAAATTTGACTTTGGCATCAAGTTCTGCTTCGATCGAGATGAAAATTAAGCAAAAAAATAGAAGTCACGTGATTCGCATTATCTGTCAAATTTTAATTTTCTAAAAAAAATAATTTAAAAGTGGGGTTATTTCTGAAAATATCGAAAAAAATTATTGGAAAAAGTTTTTTTAAATGCAGTTTTTAGCCCACATGCAAAATTTCAGCTGCATAAGATAATTGTGATTTTTTATTTTTTTTTTGTAAATTGCTCCACTTTTGCAAAATAAGACTCAACGCAACCTACATAAAACTTCTCAGTTTTGACAAAGCTTTATTTCAGATACATTTTATTTAAAGTAGCGCCATATTAAATGTGTGTTTTTCTACAAAAACAAAATTGGGCTATTAAAATTTGGTCGCATGTGATGCAAAGTTTATTTGTTTTTGACCCTGTATAAGGTAACTTCATAAAATAAGTAGTAGTAGTTTGTGTCTGAAAGTAATACACGTTAACGTTATTATGACATAGCTTAATAATAAATTATAATATATGGGTTTTAAATTAAATCGTTGAAAATAGATAAACTTTACTTTGTTAAAATAAAATTTATTTTCCACTTAAAAACACTTTACTAAAAACACTGTGTTCTTTTTTGTCTTAATTTAAGGTGTATTCGAGGGGTGTCTCACTAGTCAAAATTTGTACACCTACTGCCAAATTTGGCAGGACTTGTCAATTTTGCCCTTGTCCTGCCACGGTCCTGCTTGTCTTGCCAGGGTCCTGCTTGTCCTGCCAGGGTACTGCTTGTCCTGCCAAAACCCAAAACTTTAGGGAAAACGCAAAAAAATATCAAAAACGAAAATAATTTAAAAAAAAAATCTTAACATAAAGAAAAATTATTTGTTTTTTGATTAGGAAGTATAATAATAAACCAAAGGTCTGAAAAAATTATTGCTTACTTACCTATGCAATACCACAGGCACTACGCGTCTTAATGGTCTGGCCCTTCTCAACATTCATGCTGAGATATCGGTATCTCCCAATGAGGTATTAAATGAACTTTCTAAAGCTAAGCGCTGCTTAAATATAAAAATGTAATTTGTTTTTAATTTTTGTAAGATATATTAATTAATAAAAATAAACATTTTTTCAAATCCATATGTTTTTATTTTCAAAACTAGTGCTTGCGAAATTGCGATTTGCAGACTTTTTATTATTGGTTGGATTAACAAAAAACCAGAAACTTCTATTTGTTTAAATTTTGACAATATCTAAATACTAAAAAAAATTTGCCATTATTAGCAGGTTAAGGACAAATAAAAACCAATCCCTTAATTTAAAAGCAAGTTTAAAAATTGCCGACCGCATCCCTAACCCGCTAACGCTGGCCATCAAGCTCTAGATAAGACGTTGTTTATTTGCAGTAATTATTCTCATACAGACCAGAACCCTTTAATACATGCACTTCCGTTTCACTTTCAATCAATAAACAAATGCAAACAAAAAAATTTTTTGCTTCCCGCTATTTATCCCTACTCCTAAAGTTATTGGAGAAATCTGATTGGATCTAAAAGGTACTGCCTGTCCTGCTTCGATCCTGCCACAGTACTGCCAAGGTCCTGCCACAGTCCTGCTAGGTCCTGCCACAGTCCTGCTAGGTCCTGCCACAGTCCTGCTAGGTCCCTCTACAGTCCTGCCAGGTCCTTCGAGTCCTGCCAGGTCCTGCCACAGTCCTGTCAGTCCTGCCACGGTCCTGCTAAGTCCTGCCTTAACATTTGTACACCTACTGCCACAGTGAGACACCCCTCGGGTGTATTACTTTTAGACACAGACTACGTTTTCAAAAATACTTATTTTTAACTTAATTTTCATCTCGATCAAAGCAGAACTTGATGCCAAAGTCAAATTTTGAATAAAGCTATGAATTAAAAAAAATCCCATATAATGCGGACTTTACTGGTGACACTGTATACACCGTGTATATTATACATACCGTTCTTGCGCTCGTGCCAACATCAGCCTTCATGACCGTAATGCATTAGTATCGTAGACAAATTATTGTAAATTATCGAACGACATTATTAAATTTATGGTAATCTATGTCAGGATGTTAAAAAAATGAGCAACGACAAGAAGTATTTAGGTCTGTGAAAATCCGTCTATAATTATAATTATTGGTAACCAAATACATAATAATTTGATTTCTCGTAATTAATTTATTAGTTCTAGTTCCAAATGAAAATAGTCCGCCATTTTCCGTTACGTTTCATAGAAAACGAAAACATATTTAACAGCGATACGAAGTAGCTTTTACAGTTTTTTTTTTATATCAGGCTACTAGTAGTAGTAACATGTTTTATTTAGCAAAAAGCTACAATTAACTATTTTTTAATACGTTTTTTAGCACATTTTTATAGATTTATTTTTATATTTCAAAACGCAACCTTCTTTTAACAAAAACAGACAGAAAAGTTAAACATTTTGCAAATTGTATCAAATATTACGTATCATTTTGTTTTTTAATTAAATGTAATTTTAAAGTTTTTTAAACAGTTTTACTGATTTTTGAGATTGAATAGAATTTTCCAGATTATTATATTCTATCAAACCTTTATAAAATATATATTTATGTACCAAGGCAGTAAAGTGATTCTTTATCGGACGAGTCTGAAATTATGAGATGAGCGAGCAAGGCGAATAACAGGCGAGTCGATAAAGACACTTTACTGACGTGGTGCATACAAAATTTTATCGCCAACCGTTCAGAATTTATAATATAAAGAATTGAGGTATAACTCATCGCAATAAATGCGGCAGATAAATACTTTTACCCTCCGCAAATTAGTGACTTTGACATTTATTAATCAAAAATCGTCCGTTACTATCACGCCTTTCCCTATGACAGCTCGATAATAGTTTTCTCGCGATTTATTGCGATGAGTTATAGGTACCTCAATTTTTTATATTATAAATTGTGAACGGTTGGCGATAAATTGAAATTTCCATACAGCTGTGCTCGCGATCAAGCACCTCCAAGAGAAGGGCATCATCCGAATCACTGCATCACTGGATGAGTCCAATAAATGCAACCTTTCGTCTATCATGATGTTTTAGAATTTTGGGTACTAGGAAATTAAAACCAAGCAAAAAAGATACCACAAAACGTATATGAAAATATGAACACAAACCATTAAAGATAGGTTATGTTATATTTGTTATGTTTACTGTCGAATTCGACTTAACGTTAACGTTAAGCGAATTGAACGAAAACTATTTTTAAGATCTGTCAAATAGTGGCTTCGTATTCGTATTCGTTATGGTTAACCGTTTGAATTTGCCAATACAACGAAAACTGTACTATGTACTATACGGCTGTACTGACGGTTGACGATAAAATAGATTTATAAGCTAATGTTTTAGATACTCTATTCACATAAAAATTTTGATTAGTTCTTGTTTTATATTTATGATCGTCATAATTAAAAGAACAAAAAAATTTTAAACAATCAGACAATAAATTATTTTTAATTTTATGTGTAAAGATTCATACTAAATAAAAAATTAAATTTGTGACATTCAACCAATCTAAATTTTTCAACATAAAATTAATTTTTGTATTTTTGTCACAATTTAAAATAATCCGCATTTCCTTATTTTGTAAAATTTGTAATTTATCAAATATTTCCTCACTAGCACAATATAAAATGGAAAAACAATAAAGAAAATGTGGTAATATTTTTTTAGAAAGCCAACTTAAATTAGAACTGATTCTTTTGAAATAACCTACTTTTCCGGCAATCTTCGATATAATACTTTGAAAATAATTAAAAAATTTGAATTATGAATCAATGAATATCCCTAAATATTTAAAACTGTTTACTAATTCCGATTTTTCACCATCATTTCTATTATATATATCATATTAACATTTATATTTTGACAATTTAAATTATTACCCATAACCTTACATTTAGTTTTTGAAATATTTAACTTTAATTTATTTACTTTTAGCCAATTTAATAATATATTTATCTCAGAAATTTATAGTATTTAGACCATCAAAAATATTTAAAACATTAATGTAAATGAAGGTGTCATCAGCAAACATTTGTAACTTACACATTTTTAAAAGTAAAGGCATATCGTTGATGTATAAAATAAATAATATTGGACCTAGTATACTTCCTTGAGGAACTCCTATATTATTTATTTTTTTATTTGAATATGTTTTTACCTTACTTTAAAAATCTAAAAGTTATTTGTGTGAGTTGAGATAACGTGTTCGGTGTTCTTCAAATTACATAAGTAGGTAAGTAAAAAATGGTCAAGGTATTGCGAACTTCATCGCACTTATGGACCATACTGTATAAACATTTTTCTATTATTTTTACCAAGTATCTATAGTCTATAGGCAGAAATGGAACACAAATGTACTGTTAGAACCTGCAATACATTTTATGTATAATAATGATGTATACTTTCTGTTCTTAATGAAGGTATTATGCAAATATCCTGAGAACTCAATAAATCATAAATGGTAAATTATTGATTGTAACGACTTTTCTTTGGGGGGGTAATGTATGATGTCTGTTTGTTAAATGGACAAATAATACTTATGAATGGCCGATCAATTTAAAATGTTATTGTATTTTAATATTAATATATGGAATTGAGCTTATGTTGTGCGTCTTCCGAAAACCAATAATATCAAGGAACTTATTGCCAGCCTTATTCAAAGTTATTGAAAAAGGTAAAAAAAATCAATTGATTGCGCAGTGAGGTAAATATTATTCACGGGTTGTTGATGTTGCCATGGTAACTTTAAAACACGCGCGTTTTTGAAAGTGGGATTTAAACACGCTTTAAATAAGCGAAATAGGGTATCAATAAAAAAAAATCTATTTAGAGCTCATGTACATACTTACTGTAAACTTAGAAACATGTTATGTGAATAAACTCTACCTTCCCAATATTTTACTATGTTAATGTGATTTACGGGCCTTGCTTGGATGCGATTGCCAGGCATCGAATACAAAAAGTAAAAAGGAATTGTAGTGGATTCGTTTTCAATTTTATTTGATTGGAAAATTTGACTCAATATCCGAAAATTTAAAAATCTTGGAATGACTGCCCATGGCCAAAATATGGGAAGTTCATTTGCTCTCATATACCCAATACCCATAGTCTTTTGTTTACAAATAAACCTTCATACTGGCGAAGAAAACTTTGCTTCAGGTCCAATTTGCATGATGTCTCAGATTGCATGATCCCGAGGTATGTTGTCAATCCCTAAATTGGGCACTGCAATTTTTAACAGTTTGAAAGTTGCTTTAAAATTTTTAACTGTTTTCTAGTAATTGGATAGCGCTGATTTTAAACCAGTAAAATCCAAAAATATAGAAAAAGCACGATTTATTTCATTTATAAGCTAGTTTTATAAAATATTAAGGAAAAAAATACAAAAATATTCAAAATATACACATAGAAACTATTATAAATAGTTATTTATTCTTTCCGCTTCTTAAAAAAAACGTTTTCTTTCTCAGAAAAGCTTATTTTGGTTGTTTTTCTGTCATATTCAGCTAAAGGAAGATTTCTTCTCAATGTCCAACCGTAATCGCAATCAAAATCATTTTTGTGTCCCAGCGCCCCTGATATCTTTTTCCCATCTCTTTAATATCTTGATGAAATCTTTTAATTTGTTCTTCACTCACGTCTCCAAAATTTTCCGGGAAATAGTCCAAATGGGAATGTAAAAAGTGAATTTTTATGCTCATATTGCAACCAAGAATCCTGAATTTTTTCCAGCATATTTTCAACGATCTCAACATAGTTTGTGTCTTTATAATTCATTAGAAATATATGTTCAACTTCTATAAAAGCATTCCATGCATGTTTTTCTTATCTTCCATTACATTTGTAAGTTCTATATCTTTCATCAAGCTCCTAATCTGCAGCCCTACAAAGATTCCCTCCTTTAATATTGCCTCCGACAGAGCCGGAAATGTTTGACACAAATATTTAGAACAATTTCTTTCTTTGTTTAATGCCTTAACAAATAGTTTCATAAGTCCAACTTTTATGTGTTAAAAGGTGGAAGTAAAACTTTTAAACTTCAATAAGACTTTCGCGAATTACATTCCTGGTTCCAGGTGCCAGGTGCTAAAGTCTCTCTTTGTGGCCATGGAAATTTAGTAAATCCGCTCCGCTGACCCAAGAGAAGGCCTAAAATTTTTAGATTTCCACACACTTCCCAGTGGTGATTGAAAACTAGTAGTTCATCTGTCCTGAATGTCAATTCATTATAAACTGGGGCTATTCATAGCAAATTTGTATTGTTAAAAGTAATTCCTCTAAATTTTCATAGTTTTCCTTTAACTGAACAGAATGGCCGACCGGAACAGAAGCAAAAACATTGCCATTATGTAAAAGAACAGCTTTAAGGCTCTTTTTGATAAGTCGATAACAAGTCTCCAATCAGAAGGTGTTTAGCACCACAAAAAATTATTTCTTGGTTAATACCTAGAATTTGAAGTACTACATTCTACATTCATTTTCAAATGTATTAAAACGCCTATTATAATACTGACTTTAAGCGCGATTCCCATCCTGCCATTTAAGATCAAAGTAAAAAATGTTATATGTTGGCTGCCTGGCAGTATAATGTAACCAGGAACTACATTATTTTAACTTCCGGTTCAGTTTCGGTTAAACAGGAAGTTAATATTTGTAAACAGAATATGAGAAACTACGATAGGGACACACAAGCCTATTTTTTTCTATGAGGTCAAATGTAAGACAATATAATAAAACCGCCGTCTCCGAGCGTTATTTCAAACAACACACCGCTGAAATTAGACATTACTTCTGGGACTTACTGTATAAATATTAAGTAAATGTGGGTAATAAATGTTTCTTTTTTCAATTTAACTTTCTTTTTCATAATATCAACCCTTTTTTGTATCTAAGGAACTGTATTAAATTTTTTAGTTCATTAGTAATAATAGTAATTTTATGTTACATGTTGCTGTTATTTTTCTGTCTTCAGACCAGTTGCGTAGCAAATAGCCCCGCACCGTGGGGGGGGGGGGGGGCAGCCAGGGGCCCATATCGACGTCCCCTTTAAATCTTGCTGCCAGCTTTGCATTTCATAGGTATTTCATTTCATAATTAATTTTATTTTTTTATAGGTATCCTAAGAATTTAACTTCGTTAAGTGAAGTACTATACGTAAAAGCGCGGAATTTACAAACGATATACCATAAGGACTTATCCATTGACTTTTCCAGTAATATTTTAAGCCTCAGAGAGGGACTTAAAGAGTATTTCAAAAATAAAAACACTGTGTGAACTTGCAGATCATTTATTAATAAAAAATTCACAGATCTTGCACCTTACGCAAGCATCCTATGTATTGAAAATACCTGACACAGCATTAAAATTTTAATGCCCTATGTGATGTAATTAAAGCCCACATTCTAATTTGTATTTTGTAAAAGTTTAAAAAATGTTCTTTAATTTAACAGGGTCCGCCCAAATTTGGTTAACAAATGGGATAATTTTTTATTATTGATTTCTCAGAAAATTTTATTCTACATAAAAGTTTTGCATCTTGAGTAAATCATTTTGACGTATTCAAATCTTCTGTGGCATATACAGGGTGAATATAAAATAGAAAAATATGATGTCAGTGACTCAAAAATTTTTAAAAATAATTAAAGCCCACACTCTAATTTGTATTTTCTAAAAGTTTAAAAAATGTTCTTTAATTCTACAGGGTCCGCCCAAATTTGGTTAACAAATGGGATACATTTTTCTATTTTATATACACCCTGTATATGCCACAGAAGATTTGAATACGTCAAGATGCAAAACTTTTATGTACAATAACATTTTCTGAGAAATCAATAATAAAAAAATTGTCCCATTTGTTAACCAAATTTAGGCGGATCCTGTATATGCAATTATTGTGCTCCCACTTTTTGCCTCCCACTCTTTTTTTTTCGATATAATATTCCGATTTAAATGGTTTTTAAGGGTAGAAAACGATTTATCTCGATTTCCGGCAAAACTACAAGTCCTATGGAAAAACGTTAAATGGCAAAGTTGTAGGTAATAAAAAGATTTACAACTTTTTTATTTATACTTTTTTCACGTAACCTCAAAATTTATGTAAAAAATTCAAATAACCAAGTTTTTTATTTTTATCTTTTACAAAAAAAATTTTTTATACACGAAATTTGGTGAAAACTTTCCTTTTTATGTCCCAAACACACTGTAATTTTTTTGATTTAAAATATTTATTTTTTAACCTTATTTTGACTTAATATCGAAAAGGCAACCTAATTTTCAATCGAAAATTCTCACGTCAAAATATCTGCTTTTTTAAAAAAGTCGGTGGGCTTTTTGTTCGTTGAAATCTCTACTTTCTGATGGTGTAAAAAATATATACATTACTATGGTAAATGTTCTCAATTCAATTCAATTCCCCTTTAAGTACTACCTTTAATTATATTTAGATCAACTATTTACGCATGTTTTATGCGATCTTTATGTTTTAAGGATTTGTAATTTTTTTGCTTATCGATGTAACATGGAATCTTACGTTTTTCGAGTAATTAAAGTATAAATTTTAATAAATAGCTCAAAATTGTACATAATGATTAAAAAAAAATTCTGATTCGAGTTTTTTTGCATTTTTTGAGAACATTTACCACAGTAAGGTATATTTTTTTACACCATCTGAAAGTGGAGATTTCAAAGAACAAAAAGCCCACCGATTTTTTTTAAAAAGCAGATATTTTGACGTGAGAATTTTCGATTGAAAATTAGGTTGCTTTTTGGATATTAAGTCAAAATAAGGGTAAAAAATAAATATTTTAACTCAAAAAAATTACAGTATATTTGGGACATAAAAAGGAAAATTTTCACCAAATATCGTGTACAAAAAAAATTTTTTGTAAAAGATAAAAATAAAAAACCAAAAAATTGGTTATTTGAATTTTTCACATAAATTTTGAGGTTATGTGAAAAAGTGCAAATGCAAAAGTTGTAAATCTTTTTATTACCTACAACTTTGCCATTTAACGTTTTTCCATAGGACTTGTAGTTTTGCCGGAAATCGGGATAAATCGTTTTCTACCCTTAAAACTCCCCCCCCCCCCCCTTCCCGACCTCGGATCGCCCGTAATTTATTTTTCCTTTAATTTTTGTTATATTCTCTTCCTTTTCCAATGGGTTTCATCCTACTATTATTTTTTTTGGTTTCAAAAATTATCGACCCTGGTCTATTAGGTATAAGTTGGTGTTTAAAAATTTTGATTTTGTATGTTTGCTGGAATACTACTTATAATGACTTAATAACTACCTATGTTATGTCTACCAGTCTACCTAGGATTATAAAATAAATTCGAATTTTTTGTTGTTTTAATAGTAGGTATTTAACACATAATGTGGGTTTAACCCTAATTAAATTATTACACGATTAACGAATTCAAAAATTCATAAACCTGAACCTAATAGTAATGAAACTAAGAATTATTATTTTCCATTCGTTATAGAGAGCAGGGGGCCCTGAAAACGTTTTGCGGGGGGGGGGTGCACTCAGTTTTTGTTACGCCACTGCTTCAGACGCTTTAGGGTGGTGGTTTCATTGAGATATGTATCATAGCCGTATTTGGTTTTTAAAAAATTTACGATGAGTTTTTCTAAATAACTTTTAATGGGCTCAGTAGAAAATATTAAAATTTGGTGTACGGATCCATTATACAAGGACCTTCAAAAAAGTTTAATACAATTTTGATGTAACATTAATAGGAAAGCCAATATTTGAGGGTAGCATCAATTACATGTGATTTCTCATGGCCAGGAATCGGGGTTTTATGTGAAAATACTTTTTTAATTTTTTTTACGATTACGAGAAAGTAAGTCGTTAACTCAAATAATGTTTCTTAACCTCGTAATATACTATTGTTTTTAATTTTTTCATGAAAATACCGTTGTTCATCAATTCACTTGAATCGTCAGTAACAGAGCACGAAAGCCGTGTGCCTCATAAGTATTGTTCAATGAGTATAATTACGCTTATAATTGTTCATTATTAATTGAATTAATATTTTCAATCGACTTTTTTACGGAATTGCACGCAATATGGAGATTGCGGTATAATGTGGTATAATCTGGCGTTTAACAGTATTTTTGATGCATCCGTATTTTATGCTGCAGCGTTCGTGAAATAATTTTTTTTATATTTATAATTATAGCTATTGGGTGATATAAGTATAGTGCGAATTAATTTCCTCTATTATATAACTGATCTTTAATCAACTCGTAACAATCAAAGGCGGAATTGTGGATATTATGAGGATTATCTTATCTAAGGAAAGAAAGCCGTAAAAATAACGCAACTATATTTTGCAGGCGTGGCCTAGAAATAAACCATGTAAATTATGGGTATTGTAGATCTGTAAATATCCATTATTAAAATCCTAAAAAACCTTAAGAGTTGATCACCACATGTAAAATATGTAATAGTTCTTGATAAATACTAACTTTATCCTCTTAAGATGTTTATTAAAATGATGTTCTTGTCATATCAAGATTACAACTAACAATCGCTATTTTTCAACAACTGGTAACTAAACAACTAATCTTAGTTTACTAATTAAATATATATTACATCTTTCTTTTCTCTAATAAATAAGTGGAAGTTCTAACACTAGAAACACTTAATTAAAAAAAAAACAAATAAATAAATAAATAATTCATAAATCATAAATCACTTGGTAAAACTTGGAGAACATTTTATGTCTTGTCTATTTCGCCTAAATATTTGTCCAGGCAAATCTTTGATAATGTAAGACCTAGATGCTTCATGGATATTAACAATTTTTGCTGAATCCCAAGATTTAGTTTAGTGGTTATATATGACAACAGTGTCTCCTGGTTTCAATCGAATTAATTCTTAAGGAGTTTTATCAAAATAACTTTTATTTAAACTTTTTTCTTTTACATTTTGGCATAACCTTGGTACAAGTAGTTCTAAAGATGTAGTTATTTTAGTTTTAACCCTACGACTATTCAAAAGCTGAAAAGGAGAATAATCCATATGTTTCAATAGCGTATTTCTATAATTTAGTAAAGCTATACTTCAATGTCTTTCTTCTTCTAGCTTTACTTAAATCAGTCACAAAATTATCAAAACTTTGACCCTGTTTTTGGACAATGCTATTAAACTTAAATCTCTCGAATATAACATTTTTTTTTCCTCTGATTTTTTTATGAGATCGGTCGCACTGTCGCTGTTAAAAACAAGTTAAACTTCTGTTTAAACCTACTCCAATTATCTAATATTCCTCCATCCAAAAGTAGTGGCTCTGGTGGTTTAAACAAATTCTCCGTTTTAGCACGATCTCTTCCAAACCAGCTGAATAGTCTTCTAGCGACTTCTTTGTTCTAGTGCCTACCTGACACCATGTAATAATCCTTGATAAATACTAACTTTATCTTCTTAGGATGTTTAATAAAATTATGTTTTTGTCATATCAAGATGACAACTAACAATCGCTATTTTTCAACAACTGGTAACTAAACAACTAATCCTAGCTTACTATTTAAATATATATTACAAAACATATCCAGTTTTTGCTCATCACTGTCACCGAATTTCTCCGAGACCGCACGTATGATTTACTTTAATTTTAAAATATTGAAAGACCTTTACTCAAACTCTGTTTCTCATGTGGCAGAGTTTTCGATTACCTTTTGGTTATCAAAATATTCTATAATTTGTGTTAGTATAAATAGGCCAACTTTATTGATCATTTTCTCCCAAGGACAGACCTAAATTATAAATCTGTTACTTACAAAATCAACAGCGTTTGAACCTTTAGCTATCCAGTGACACCAAATGTATACCAGTTTAATTACATTTTACTGGTTATATTAAGTGACAGCCGAAAGCCTGCAACTATTTTTGAAATATTTACCTGGTTATCGTTAAGTACAGAAGTTAAATGTACAAAAACTACTTTAATATTTCTAAATAAACAAATGTTTCCTAAAATAAATTCGATAGGTCTAGAGGGTTTCTAGCATAGACATGTACAGTGGCGGATCTACGGGGGGGCCTGGGGGGGCCCAGGCCCCCCCAACTTTTTTTCGATCGATCAATAATTTAATCTGCATTGTTCAACACACACCAAACCATCGCCACATATTTTTTTACATATTATTATATTATAGGTAACATAAACTAAAAGTTCTAATAAACTAAATAACTGATAGTAATAAAAGTAAGTATACAATTTTATTATACAATTATAGAAACAAAAACACTAAACAGCAGAACAGAACGTTTTTATTTTGTTTTAAAGCGCCTTAATTGAAACGCCGCTCCGCCAAAAACCGACCGATACGAAATGCATGTGCAGATTATTCGCTTTTCTCTTTGTATGTTTATTTATAATATAAGTACCGAATTCCATTCCATTGTCATAATACCGCCGCGCCGTCGCGCGGCCGGCACCTTTGTGGAGTGTCGCGAGGCACCGCACAAAGGAGCCGCGGGACGGCGGCTTTGGTTTTACAAGCGATGTCTTTATTTTTATCCTTTTTTGTATGAAACAAAGAGAAGCCGAATTCGATCAGCGACCAATAAGCCGACTTTTTTACATTACGGCTCTCGCTTATTCGCTTGTGGTAGGTACTGTTGCCAGTGATGTTTATTTTATATTTATAGGTTAAGGTAAGCAAGGACAAAAAATATTCTTTTGTTGTAATTTCTGGTATGAATATTATACAGTGTGCATGATGTTATTTAATAAGTGTCCGATATTTTATAGGACGATTCCTCAAGGTGAAAAGTTCGTATAAGCTGTGCTAACAAGCTCTTCATTTTTGAGATACAGGGTAGTAAAAATTATTATTATTTTTGTTTTTTGTAAATAACTTCGAAAAACTATAATAATTTGTTTGTACAAAAATTGGTATTTGGGGAATTTTCAATATGAGAAATTCAAATTTGATCTTAGTTTGCACTCTAATTATAGGTGGCGCCACCTACAGTTTTTTTTTCTCTTTTGGAGAGTCATAAGCCATAACTTTTTCGTGCATGTAGGTATGTATCGCATTTTCATTTTCTAGAAGAAAAACCGATTCCTCTATTACTTTCACGTGAAAATGGTAAGTTTATCAAAAGTCGCTACAAGCAGCAGTTTTCGAAATATCGTGATTTAAATTAATCAATAATCAATGCATGCATTTCTTATATGAACTTTTTGCCTTATAAATAACTGAAACTGAGTAATCGTTCTGTAAAATATCGGACACTTATTGAATAACACACAAATATTATGTATTATGTAACTGGTAATTTGTAATTTGATCGCCCCTTAAAACGGGCGCTCGCTTGCCCTGCGCACCTTGCATGCTCGCTTATTGTTGCCCTAGACTGTGTTTTGAAACAAACTAAGTACGATATCTATGGTTTTTTTTATAGAAAAGATAATGTCGAAAAAACAGTCAAGTCTGCTAAATTTTTTCCGGAAAAATAATCAAGATCCTGATCCTAGTAATGGCTATTGAACATGAATCTGTATCGGATATTTTACAAGAAAATGACTATATGGAACAAATCCTAAATTGTTTCATAAATAGTAGTAACAGAAAAATGATGTTCCATTAAAGTTTATTTCTCATTTATGTTTTTTTTTGTTAAATTATAAGTGTTTTCTTTCTTTTTGTAAATTACCTATTTTGTAGTAGTCTATAAGATCTGGTCTTGTGCTAATATAAATAAATTACTTGGGATTATTGTTTTAAAACATTAAGGACCTATAGGTTCTTTATTGTTACATTCTTAACGACTTTCAAAAAGTTAATTTTATTTGTACCTTATACACCATAAACCTATGGATAGATTAGTTTTTAATACATTAAAAAACTTCTAATTTACTTTTATTTTTTGGGCCCCCCCAATTTTTAGGATGTAGATCCGCCACTGGACATGTACCTTTAGATAAGCAAACGATAATCACGAAAGTGGTAAATGTATGGCCTCGTGCATGTAAGCAAAGCTACACGCTACGCTCTTGTTCCCAAAACTTAAAAAAGTTTTTAAGTTGATAGACATTTTGGACCAGTGAAGAAGTAATCCACAGCCTCTACAAATGCTGACTTTGCAAGTGGTGAAAAAATAATTTTCTTGAAAGGATTGAAAAAAAATATATACCGTATATCTCTTACCTACATATTTTTCAAGGGACCCGTGCCAAAAGCAGTTAATTACATTTTCTGTCATTTTACGTTTTTTATATTGTAGGTACACTGAGGAAAATGATCTAATACAACAGGTTTGCTAAGCCATAGTTTGCATTGACAGCTTATTTTTATTAACCCATAAGTATTAAATAAATTGCTAGTGTATCAAACCCGCTTTAGTGTTGTATCAATTCCAGATTTGCTAGAACAGTGTTTTTATTGGTATAGTGTTTCCTAGGTCAATTTAATGACATAAAACAGTATGAAACTCCTAACCATAGGCGTCCCAAACAAATAATTAAAATGCGTAGGGTATTGTTTCAATTTTTTAATATGATAATAATATTATAAATAAAGTAACTTTAATACGTAACACGTTTTAAACAAACATTATTGATTCAAAATGCAGTGACAATTTAATTGCTTTTTTTTCCTTTCCTTTCCTTACCTTACCTTTCTTCACAAAATTAAATACGTAAATAACAGCAAATTAAACCACCTACTACACTGTCCTATTCCCTTTACAATCTGTCGCACCAGTGCTAATGGCTTAATTATGTGTTAGCCGGTAGAAAAAATTCATTCGCCTTTCTTGTCTAGGACATATAAATTTGCAACTACCTTTGTCTAGACCGACCATTGGCGCCCGTACCGGCGCTTGTCTTCCATGCCAACGCAAACAAATTATATGCTGTTGCCAATTCTTCCAAATTTTCGGATTTGTAAATGCAATATGTGAGTATAGGTGAAACAAGGGTTTGTTAATTAGTTGTTTTTAAACACTAAAAACACTTTTTATCTTGATTTCAGTTATATTGTTTCTTAAGGACTAAAGAATGTATTATTATAACAATGAATGGCTTGTTATTTTTTTCTGTCACACTCAAAACTCCTCGGTTTAAAGTATATTTGCAAACTAGCTTTCAAAGAAAGTTACTGACTAACAAATGAATACTGATATAAATGAAACATTTTTAATAAAAAAACTTAAAGAATTGAAGAAGAAAGATCTGAAACCCTGTTCTTCTTTGCAACCGTTTACCGCCGTTTTAATGTCCTCAAACTGAGTTTGGAAAAAGTTTATAACTCAAAAATTCTATACACAAAACTAAAATCAGAAAAATAAACCTGACGCGGCACGACGACACTGATCAGAAAATGCTTTAATTTTTTTACCAGAACTTTCTTCCGATCTAGTCGCCGGCCCGTCCATAATTCATAACCACGTATATTTTATCTCCGTCTCTTCCACGTCATCCGCGCTCACTGGTCTATCTCTGTCTGACAAGAATCGATCGTTGAACGGGCCGGGGACTGCCTCTGCTATACCAGCCGCAGGTAGCTTCTGCTACCAGTACCGATCAATATATATTTTGATATTTTATTTCAGTTTGCCATGCGGTATTTTGTGGTATTTTGAGCGGACCACATAATGTCACGCCGTTTTAATGTCATCACACTGACTTTGGATAAATTATAGTAATCAGTTCCATTAGCAGCACAGTCTTGTTAAATAATTAACTACTTTCAATACAGCAATTTTGTTAAGAAATAATTTGTACCTTCTTAATGGACCGAATTTTGTTCCAAGTAAAGCGCGTTCTCTACAATAAAGAAAGCAGAACAGCGTCCCCAAAAACGAATTGCATCCGTTAAAACCTATAATCCACAAGACGTTGGTAGGGGTTCGTAGCGATCGGCAATCGCCGCGCGCCGTAGTATTAGTTTTAACCTATTTATTGCGCAGGTCGCATCGTTGTTCAAAATCTTCTAGCTGTCCTGTCAACTTGGACTTTATTGATCGTACCAATACCTGTTTCAATTATTTTATTTTTACTTTGTATTTAAGTTTTTTTAAACTTGCTGCTAAACTGCATGTCAGATAAAGCAATAGAATATTCTTAATTCGCACAACCCATCATTAGTATTGGACTTTATAATCTATAGACGAATTTCACTATCTTAGTTAACCATGTTGCATAATATGGAATGTTAAACGATAAAAACTAGAAGCTATTTAAATTTTTGAGAACTACAGTACCTACTAATTTTAAGTGGTAAGTATATGCATGCTTTATTAACGGTAGCAAGCAAATATTATTATTGAATATGTCAAGTTTGATTACAACTGCCAGTCGGAACTAATAAAGTATATAAAACCAGATTACCCCCCAATAGAACTTGATAATTACCGTGAGTATTCAGAGCGATAGTGGCTATAACTCCTATTTCGTATTGGCTCAATTACCGTGATATCATCACTACACAACGGTCTAGCAATTTTCGTTGTCTTACAGTAGGAAAGCGCGTTGCTGTCACGTATAGTATTAAACAGTTACATAAAGAATATGTAAATTAGTATTAGTATAAGCTCAGACCAAGCACTATAGACAAAGCATGCCACTCATTGCCATTCATGAAAGAGGGGTTGTTGTGTTGACAAATTTCAAGTCACATTGCGACACAAGTAAGTCCCCCACCACTATAAGGGGTGATCAATCGGGGCGCGCGGAGAACCGGACGAAATGGAGGGGATACGTCTTGTAAAGCGCTTCGACAAGGAGTGTCGAACGTCGAACGGCGATCACAGCCGTATTGCTACTAAAGTGCGTAAATTCTTATACTGTGAACATAAAACTGTTTTTATGGCCAAATGTAAATAGCTTTGTCTATAGTGCTTGGTCTGAGAGTATAAGAAATAGAAGGCTTTTCTCAGTGTATAGTTTTTACAGAAACTCATTAAAAAAACATTAATTTTGAAAATTTTATTTGAAATAATATAATACAATAAAAGAGGTATTTACAAATACATTAGGAAGGTAAAATAGAATAGGTATATTATAGGAAAAACAGTAATATTTCTAAGTAGTATACCATCGTGTCGAGAAAATTCTGGGACAAGCATCATTCTAACTTCCACAATACTATGAGGAAAATATTTAGAAACGGTCAACTCGTAACCATAGAAATAGAAAGTTTTAACGCAAAATGTTGGCTTACCTCTTCAATCTTTTTATTTATAAAAATCCTTCTTTACGAGTAATTAGAAATGGTATGTATCTCGTTCTAGCATTGCACAGTATGCATTTTATTATTTTAAATCATTAATAGATTGGAACAAAAATATATTCAAAATGAAATCAAACTGATAACTTCATAATGAGCTTTTTCTTTATAACCGAATTCATCATATTTAGCATTAAGGTGGGAGTATCAACATGCTTGCCAACCTATAACCTATTTTGCGTAGATTTATTTATTTTTCTAGCTTTTACATAAAATTTAAATAAAATCAATATCGACGGCATATTCTATGGGTAATAATTGACATATTAAATAAATATTAAGGAATTTTATAAATTATTTAAGGAGAATTGTAGAGCGAAAAATATCGGGTAAGATTTTTTTTTAACATTATTATGTCATTGTTGTTTCAATATACAATTCTCCCAAAATTAGCAATGAAATAAATTAATATTTTTGTAATATATCAGATACTACCTAAATAATGTACCGACGATATTGATTTTCTTTAAATGTTAGTTATTAAAACAATAAACTCAAAAAATCAACGCGAAATAGGTTATAGGTTGGCAATAGATTGAATGACGTTGAGAAACCTTAAGGTGGAATTATCAACGTCATTCAATCTATTGCCAACCTATAACCTATTTCGCGTTGATTTTTTGAGTTTATTATTTTAATAACTAACATTTAAAGAAAATCAATATCGTCGGTACATTATTTAGGTAGTATCCGATATATCACAAAAATATCAATTTATTTTATTGCTTATTTTGGGAGAATTGTATAGTGAAAGAACAATGAGTGACAATGACATAATAATGTTAAAAAAAATCTTACCCGATATTTTTCGCTATACAATTCTCCTAAAATAAGTTATGAAATTCCTTGATATTTATTAAATATGTCAGTTATTGCCTATAGAATACCAAGTCGATACTGATTTTCTTTAAATTTTGTATAAAAGCCAGAAAACATAAATAAATCTACGCGAAATAGGTTATAGGTTGGCAGGCATGTTGATACTCCCACCTTAACATCATAAATTAGAACCTATTGAAAATACATCCCAATAATAAAAATCTTCCTAGAGGGTCACAAACCTATCCTAGAGACAATTAAAAAGACGAAAGCAGAAAGTTTAAAAACATGAGATCAAAACCTTATTACGTCATGCCATTATCCGCGCTATTCTTTTATTCGTCAGCGTCGACGGATTATATTGCTATCTTGGTTTTGATAAACTAAGTAGACAAGAACAGCTTAAAAATAGAAAACAACCCGCTCGATATTCAGGTAGATGCGGCGATCGACCTTCCGCTGAATAACTCGGTCCCATGGGTCGAGGCAGATGTGACGTCAGTGAGTTTATTCCCGTGATTTTATTAAAGAGTGTATCTTGTTTATTTATTTTCTCAATAAATAATTAACCATTTTAAAAACAGAAAACGTAGAAAATTTTATTATTTATCCCTTTATGCGGTGTGGTAAACCTAGTATTATATACCCGGAAATTAAACTATATTATGTGCCGTCTCAGTTTTTTTTCGGCACGATGGTTTGTACTTGCAACAATAGTAAGCCATCTATGGTTCTTAAAACTGTAACAACTACCTTAAAATTGCAAATAGCGAAATGCTAGCGTCATTATTAGAAACTTTAAATTTATTTAATGTAATTTTATTTTTTTTTCAAAAAGGAAGCACACATTTAAAAATGATCTGTCATCTAGGCAACCTTCCATACATCAGAGAGTAGCGAACCGATAAGTATAAATGGTTTCTAACGTGATATCTTTACAATGAAGTCATAATGATTTATAATAGAATATGATATTAGGAATTCGTATTTACAGTTCAGTTATATATAAAAATGTGATAATTTAGATTTTGTAATAAATTCTGAACAAAACACTAAGCGATCAAAGATTAAAAATGAAAAGTATCTATCAAGAAAAATCAAATAAACAAACATTCTATATAAAAGAAAACATATCTATTTAATAATAAAATCAATTAAATATGGTAATAGGGTACAAATTTTGACATAATTATGGGTAAAACAATAGCTTTTACTACCCAACCTTTCTTTAAAATCTGACACTTCTTTCCTTCTTTTCTGTGATGGCCAATGTAGAAACACCACTGTCATCTACAGTCTCGGCGTCACACTCTGCCACCAATTGCTTCAATCTGGCGACTCTGCGTTCCCTAAAATTCAGATCATTATCAAACTATTTAATAAAAAAAAACTATTGGTATACAATACAAGGAACATTTAAAAAGAATGTGGGTAAATTAGTGTAATTCGACCATCATACAAATTATGTTGGATGGTGGCATTCTGATTCAGCTCGCATTTTATAAAAAAAAACTCTCGTCTCGTCGAGATTTTTCCAAATTTCTCGTCATATAACGTCATAAAAAAATTCTGCACAAGCTCCAAGTACAAACCGATAATGTTTAACATTTACACCAACGACCAACCAACACCAGAAGACACAAAACATTTTGTATACGCAGATGACTTGGGCGTCACGGTCCAAGGAAGAACCTTTAAAGAGGTTGAAGTAGGGCTGGAGAACGCTCTAGGCGTCATGTCTGCCTACTACGAGGAGAACCCCTTAAAGCCAAACCCTTCCAAAACAGGTCAGTGCATTCCACCTTCATACACGACAAGCAAATCGCAAACTTAATATCGCTTGGAACGGAAAGACCCTTGAGCACACAGATAAACCCGTATACCTAGGGATCACACTTGATAGATCCCTAACCTACAAATACCACTGCGAAAAAAAACCGGCAAAAGGTGGCTGCGAGAAACAATATATCAAGAAAACTAACCAAGAGTAAGTGCGGCGCTACACCCGAGGTCCTTAGATCGACGGCACAAGCATTATGTTTCTCCACAGCCGAATACGCATGCCCCGTCTGGTCAAGATCGGCACATGCCGGGAAGGTCGACGTAAGCCTCAACGAAACCTGCAGACTCGTAACAGGATGCATGAAGGCTACACCGCTACCCAAACTCTCAAGCAACGGGCTTCCACAGCCGAAGGTCACGAAGGGAGGCACATGAATACGACGAGAAGTTTAAGAAAACATTTGACAATCGACATCCCCTTTTCGGGCAACATCAAGAATCTCAAAGGCTCAAATCTAGGCGTCGATTCCTCAACAAACCCCTAGATGAACCACCCGCAAACTATCCTCTGTCAGAAAGCCCGCCGAGTGGTGTCTCGTTTAACTTCAAAATCTGGAGAACGCTAAATCGCATTAGAACAGGGGTCGCCCCGGTAAAGACTAACCTGATCAGGTGGGGCGTTCCGCAAGCAACCGACGACAAGTGCGACTGCGGGATGATACAGGATATGGAACACCTCCTACAGTGTGCCAACTATCCCGTACACTGTAACCTCGACGATTTATGGCAAAGCAAACCCGAAGCATTGGACTGGGCCGAGAAATTTTAGCATATTCCGGACACAAAAAAGTAAAGTAAAGTATGGGTTTGTTCGGGTTTGTTCCGCGGTTCTGGCAGTTGCCGTTAAATTTGAATAATGTTTTTAGGGTTGCATATGTATACAAAAATAAAATTTTAGAATATTAAAAGTAAGATATTTTATACCCTTTGGAGTATTCAAGGCACAAAGCGCCAACGCTGGCTGCCTGCACGAAGCACGCAAGTGCAAAAATAGGTCAGTTACCGGCGTCAGACATTTAAAAACACGTGTCTGTTTTGTTTATTTGTTTGTTTTTTTTCGAAAAAATGTGTATTACCTATATGTTTTAAATATAGTGTAAATTATAGTTTATTGTTGTTTTAACTTGATAATTAATATACAGGAACGATTTCTTGTGGTTTTTCCATAAAATATGGTGGGAATTTAAGGTTTTCTTGCTCGTTGTAATATTTTTTTCGTATTTGTGTGTAAGAAAATAACCTAACAGCAGAAAACAATGTCAGTGTTATTTTATAATATTGTAGTTTGCGATAATATTATTATCTGTATCTTAATAGTGAAAATGAAGCTAGATTGCTTTGATTGACAACGGTATTATTTTAAAATAATCATACCGAAAACCAAACTTGCAGTGTTCCAGGGTGTAAACAAAATTTGCATAGCTCCTTAAAACAAGGTAAGAATTTTTATCCATCGTAATATTTCCGGCCAGTTATGATTTATAAATAAAAAATTGATTAAAAGCAATTCCCAGAGAAAACTGGACACCATCAAAATAGTATGTAGTTAACTCCCCACATTTTGCTGAAAGTGGCATAATATTATACTTAATTTGCGAAGACAATAATTATCGTTTATTAAATGGTTCTCTGTGACTGTTTGAAGGTTGGAGACAATGATGTTTCTTGAATGATGAAAGAGTTTTGGACTTCCATTGTCTTTATTTGCTTTAAATCACAACGTTTCAACTGGTAAGTATCTCCTCATGTCTGGCGCCACATACGACAATCATTTTGCAAATAGGTAATAATTGGTTGGTTTGTATAAATTTCAAGCTGGGCTGGGATAATAAAGACATTGCTGTCTTAGCAAATAATAAAAATAAAATTATTATTAAATTAAAGAAATTGCTATTCTTTTGCCTGTTCTTTAATAACAAGTCTAAAATGCATTTTTTGTGTATTATTACCGTATAGCTTGTTTTTCTTGCATGGCGGCCATTTCATCATCAATATCGTCTATCCTGGCACGTGATTTGCGGGCACGGAGTACTGCAGATGTGGCATTACTTGACTCACCATTTTCCTGTGACAATGCAGACCATTTCGTGAGATTATCCGCATCTGCGTCATAAGAGACCTAAATAATAAATTGCAAATGTTAGAAATAGCTTTATTCTAGAATATTGTCGACATGTATACATTTAAGAGTTGATCACCACTTGTAAAATAAACCCAGTTTTTGTTCATCACTGTCACCGAATTTCTCCAAAACCACACATACGCTTAACTTCAATTTAAACATATTGAAAGATCTATATCATTAAACTCGGTTTCTCATAAAAAAAAATTACCCTGTCAGACTTCCATTATTGTCTTTATTTTGTTACTTAACACAACGTTTCGGTTAGTTAGTATCTCTAACCGTTTTCAAGTGTACACTAAATTATACTTATAAGGCTACTGTCTTAAATACTATTCATGTGCAATGAAGCTTGATGACTCCGCCTACGTGCTTATTGGAGTGTGAAGTTTGAACTGTTGGTTTTGGACAAGAAGAGGCTTCCAGATATTGAGGATATCTATACTTGGTTAACTAAATATATGGGTATTTTGATTCATGCAAGCTGCTCCCTTCAATTTTCGTTTTCTCCAGTGCTGTTCTGTGTCCAAAACATTGGCTTCTGACCACTGTATATTATGTTGGTTGGTCCATACATGTTCCGCTATACCTAATCTCGAAGTTTCACCTCTTTGAGTATGTTTCAGATGTTCTTTAACTCGTACGGGAAGAAGTCTTTTTGTTTCTCCAATGTACGATTCGCCACACTCGCAAGGGATTTGATAGATGCAATTTTTTGTGTTTTCATTACGGGGGGTTTTACTTTTGTAAAAAATGTTCTAAGCGTATTTCCGGATTTGAAGGCTGTTTTGATATTATAGTTTTTGGTTATCCTTCTAATCTTTTCAGAAATCCCCTTGACATAAGGTATTGTAAGAAATGCTTGCTCCTCTTTCGTTTCTGTATTAGTTTTTACTTCGCGATTTTTAAGTTTTGAGATGGTATTAGTTACAAAGGTTTCAGGGTAACCATTTTGTTTTAAATCTTTTTTGATGTTTGAAATTTCAATATTAAGGTCTTCCGGATTGTTGCAAACGTTAGATGCTCTGTGATAAAGAGTTTGAATTATGCCCTGTTTTATGGAGTTTGAATGATTCGATCCGTGATTAAGGTATTATTTTAAGGTATTATATTTAGGTAAAGAACATCTGAAACATACTCAAAGAGGAAGAGGTGAAACTTCAAGATCAGGTATAGCGGAACATGTATGGACCAACCAACATAATATACAGTGGTCAGAAAGCAAAGTTTTGGACACAGAACAGCACTGGAGAAAACGAAAATTCAAGGAAGCAGCTTTCATGATACCCATATATTTAGTAAACCAAGTATAGATATACCCAATATCTGAAAGCCTCTTCTTGTCCAAAACCAACAGCTCAAATTTCACACTCCAATAAGCACGTAGGCGGAGCCATTAACCTTCATAGCACATGGATAGTATTTAAGACAGTAGCCTTGGAATTATAATTTAGTTTACACTTAAAAACGGTTAGAGATACTAAGTAACCGAAACGTTGTGTTAAGTAACAAAATAAAGACAATGGAAGTCCGACAGGGTAATTTTTTTGATATTACTTCATTGTCTACCACCTTACAACAAACTCTGTTTCTCCTGTAGCAGATTTTCCGATTGTTCTTTGGTTTTTAAAGATATACTATAGTTTGTGTTTGTATAAATAGGCTAACTTTAAAACCTAATTTCTCTCAAATTAAGGCCTAAATTAAAAATCTGTTACAAGACAAACAACGTTTAAACCTTTGGCTACTCAATGATATCCAATTTATACCTGTTTAATTAAATTTAACTGGTTATATTTGGTGACAGCCGAACACCTCCACTATTTTTGAAATGTTATCTTGACGATCGTTTATAGTATAAAAGTCAAATGTACCAAAATAACTTTTTCTAATTTGGTATCATAACAAGTCTATTACGATACGCATTTGCGTATCGTAATGAAGCTATTTTGATACGCGTTTTTTCTTTATTTGATGTTGGTAATATTTAAATGTTTTATTTCATTGACTTGCGCGGCCTTTGTGATTTACGAGAAAACCCATTTTTGGCAGAGGAAAAATAGCTTGATAACCTACTTTTTTATTCTGTGTTAATAACAGTCATGTATGTTGGTTGAATAAATCTATAAATCAATCTTTTTGTTTTCAAGCTAATATTTTCTGCTAAATCCTATCCAAAATTCAATCTACTAACCTTCCAATGTCGATTTTAACTTCAACTTTATTTGAATTTTCCATCTTTTCTATACTAAATTGCAATGCCGTGACGTAAAATCACGTCTTTTAAAATTCGAAAAAAAGTAGCAAAATCGCCCGAATTTCCGAACGCTCTGTATATGTACCGAATGTACAAGGATCACATAACGTATTCCGTCCAATTTCAAATCTCATATCGCTAAAATAACTTTAGAATCTCGTGGTGAAAATGGGTCAATAAATCAAAAAATGACAGTTCGCAAAATAATTTTTGTTGTCCAGAGGCTACTATGATAAAAAAAATAGTATTACCAACATAAAATTTAGACATAAAAATTTACAAAATTTGAAGGATTTATTTTCTTTTTAAATATGTGTTTTTATTGAAAAAACTACAAATTAGAAAAAATAGTGTAACGTACGTGTTATATAAAGCAGTTTTAAGCACTTGTCCCGTTATAAAACTCGCCGCAAGCATAACATGGACGCGTGCTATAAAATGATGCTTTATAAAACGGGTACGTTAATATCGATTCTAAATGAACCAATATTATATATTGAAATAAATTCGATAAGTTTAGAGTGTTTCGAGTAAATAAGAGTAAAAATCCATGTCGCGAGTAAAAGCGATGATAGCCTCTTAAAGTTAATCAATAAACTGAAATCACATCTACCTTTAATGCTCGTTTTTGATAGGAAAATTCATTGTCTAATGCTCTTTTGCTGCCTGAACTTTCATTGAGTCCAATGCTATCCAATATTTTTTCTGATCTGTCCAATAATCTCTTGGTTCTCAGATTGTTGGAAGTGCTTTCTAAGTCGGCGTCCTCAATAAAGGCTACCTGTTTAGAGGCTCTTATTCTTTTTAACGTTGAGGCAGTCTAAAAAATAGATTAACTAATTATTATAAAAAACGAACAAGAACTTGGATGGCTGGAAATTCCAAAAAAACTACACTGAGGAAAATGATTCTTTTTTAATAATGTTATATATACCGGGTGTTTCTCAAAAGACGTTCACCCCTATAACTTTTTTATATTTATATATATTAAAATGAAATTTTGAGATTATGCATAAGAGCTGAGTTTCATTTATTGGCATAATTTTCAATTTGTTAGCTCTTCCGGTTTGACCGGAAGTGACCTTGACCTTGATATTTTTAATGGGACATCTTGTATATTTTTACTTATTGGTCAAGTCAAGTAGTTTATGAAAATTAAAATGATGTCATAATAATTGACTTTCTAAGTGTCACAAGCGTTTAAAAAATGAAATTTTGTTTTCTTGACGTTTACTCCATTTTTCGAAATGGAACGATGGTGGTTCACTAGAATATATTTAAAACGAGCATTTTTTTCCAACAATTTGAGACCATACACTCCTATGCTATTTTAAAATTTACACTGTAAAATTTGAAAAATCCCAATCGCCAATTTAAAAGCGTTATGCATTATTGCCGCCCTCTCTATTCTAAATAAATGTAAAAGCGGCTGTGAAAAACAATGGAATGGTCTTGAAAAGCAATATGGCTTTAATTTAAAGTTGTAAAGTTATTAGTTTATAAAACATACAATACATACGCGGATTCAGAAGAATTTTTTTGGTCATTCCAAAAATTAGGAGCATATCAATTTGTTAATTTCTAGTAAAACTAACCATTTTATCTGATTTACAATGTAAGTTTAATAAACGAATGACATTACCATTTTAATTTAAAACAATATTGTTTTTCAAAGCCGCCTTTATATTTCTTTAAAAAAGAGAGGGCGGCAATAATGCATAGCGCTTTTAAATTTGCGATTGGGACTTAATGCAAATTTTTTTGTGTCAATTTTAAAATAGCAAAGGAGTGTATGGTATCAAATTGTTAAAAGAAAAATGCTCGTTTTAAATATCTTGAACTACCATCATTCCATTTGGAAAAATGGAGTAAACGTTAAAAAAACAAAAATTATATATATAAACGCTTGTGAAACTTAGAAAGTCAATTATTATGACATAATTTTAATTTTCATATACTACTTGACTATAAATTAACAGATTTAATTAATTTGTTGCACTCTAGATTGAAAATAAAAGAAAAACATAAAAATGTTATAACACGTCAAAAAATGACTAGTGAGGTGTCATTTTACTCAGAATGTTATGCTGTATCCCAATAAGTAAAAATATACAAGATGTCCCATTAAAAATATCAAAGTTAAGGTCACTTCCATTCAAACCGAAAATGCTAACAAATTAAAAAATATGCCAATAAATGCAGACTCATTTCCTATGCATAATCTCAAAATTTCATTTTAATATCTATAAATACAGAAAAGTTATAGAGGTGAACGTCTTTTGAGAAACACCCGGTATACAGGGTATTCCCTACTCGATGGTACATTAGAAGTATCTGGAGAACGAAAAAAAAAATATTTTGAAATTTTCACTACGGCCATAGGAGACTGCGCTCTAGCTTTTAAAAATAATTTCGCGGTTGCAGTGTTGCCAGATCTATTGATTACTGACATCAACTTTGGAATTTTAAACGAGACACCCTGTATATTTTTACATTTTTAAATGCCACATAAAATTATAATTATTTTTTATTACATGCATTATTAGTCTATACTTCATAGTTTCCGAGATATTGACTCTCGAAAAGTGACATTTTTGAACTTTGACAGCTTCTAACTTTCTAACAGTACGTCCTAGAGCAAAACGGCTCACATGCCTCTATCTTCAATTTTTATTATCTTCCCAAAAAACCCAACTTCCGGTTAAACCGGAACAACTATATTTCCTGCTTTCGAGTTACATCCGGTTTAACCGGAAGTTGATTTTTTTGGGAAGATAATAAAAATTGAAGATAGGGACATGTAAGCCGTTTTGCTCTAGGACGTACTGTTAGAAAGTTAGAAGCTGTCAAAGTTCAAAAATGTCACTTTTCAAGCGTCAATATCTCGGAAACTATGAAGTATAGACTAATAATGCATTTAATAAAAAATAATTATAATTTTATGTGGAATTTAAAAATGTAAAAATATACAGGGTGTCTCATTTAAAATTCCAAAGTTGATGTCAGTAATCAATAGATCTGGCAACACTGCAACCGCGAAATTATTTTTAAAAGCTAGAGCGCAGTCTCCTATGGCCGTAGTGAAAATTTCAAAATTATTTTTCTTTTCGTTCTCCAGATACTTCTAATGTACCATCGAGTAGGGAATACCCTGTATATGGTTTACCACAAAAAGAAATCCTTTAATCCCTAAAATATTTCCTTTAGATACACATGCACGAGGTCGTTTTTTTGAAAACATATTTTTGCGCCTATACGAAATTTTTTTCCGGTAACAAAATACCGTTTTACCATTAAAATATTTAGAGAATAAAATATTCCAAATAGATCTATAAGGTTATCTAATTGTCACAAAAATAAACCTCCTTCTTATAACTAAAATATACTTTTTAGGAACTAAAGTGTTCTTTTTAAAATATGGAGAAATCGTTTAGGTGACTTTCAGCTGGCGCTATATAGTCTATCCCTTGCTACAACGGACCAGAGAGGGACAAACTAACTTACAACAATGATCTGTCGTTGCTTTGAGTGGTTTAAGTTGAACGGAGTAATTCAAAACATATCATTTTATTGCCGTTGTTGGTGGGTGATTGATGTCTGATGGTATGGTGTACTTTTAGTGCAAATGCGAGGGGCATGACTGCAAACCTAATTTTGTGTTTCGTTATATAAGTGTTGTGTAGATGTATCTTTATATTTGTGTTTATTTTCCCCTTAACCTTAACTTGGTCCTCTGTTGTTATTAACATATTTTATAATAAATAAAAACTAATCTTATTTGGTTTTATGTGATTGTAAAATAAATGTTTTCATATAAAAACATTGTTGTTAATTTTTGTGTTTTATTAAGCCTTATTTCAACTGATATGTTTCTTTAGGGAAGAACTTCTACGCCATTTTATTTTTTATTATGATTTCCTTACTTTATTTTCTCAAAATAAACATCACTGGTGATAATCTGGGGCAAAATACCTATAGATTAAAAATTATTATATATAAGATAAGGCCATCAACCGGCCATATTAATTTTGTTTCTTTTGTTCTAGGTACCAATACCAAGGTAACTGACTCGAGTCGTCACTGTCACTACAGAGATTTAATTTGGCTGAAGAAAAGGAGCCCAGAAAAAGGTAATTTAGTAGTAGCTAGGTGGACTACCAATGATAAAAAAGCTTTTAGACAATAATAGAGCTTCAGCAGCAAAAAAATAATATTTATTTACAACCATGTATGTAATAATGACATTTCACCTATCTTTGAAAGGTGGAAAGTTGACGTTTCTTGACTTTTACTTTCCACCCGGGTGGAAAGTGAGCACTTTCCACCCGGGTGGAAAGTAAAATTGTTATTTTTTGTAATTTTATTAAAAATCGATATCTCAAAATAGTAAATTTTTTTTTTTTTAAATTTTAATAAAAATCGATATCTCAAAATAATATACAAACACACCAACACACAACTCATTACACAAATTCAACAACAATAATTTTATTTTTTATTTCTTTAAATGAATTATACCTAAATGACATTTATAAAAAACAAAAAATTAACATGGTTTATGTTTTACTTATTTACATTAAATATTACATTGGCATTATTGTAGGCAGTCACAGATATGTTTAAACCTTGCTGAAATTCTTCTTTTGAAAGGTTTATTTCATGATTATTTGAAGTTAAAGTAGTGTTAGTAAAACTTGAACTTGGCTTTGAAATCAATTTTGCCGTATTAACCTGAGTAGAAACCGAACTGTCTATGTATCCCTCAGCTACTGTGCTAGATTTCCAGCCTCCTAACCGCTTTATTTGCATAAGATCGCCACCGTTATTTGCGAGCAAAGTAGCCGCTGTTCTTCTGAAACAGTGACCAGTAAAACCTTCAGTATTCAGCTTCAGAAAAGCTGCAATTTTTTTTGGAAACTGACTTAAAGTGTTGTGCCCAATACATTGTTTACTAATTTTTCCATATCTTATTTGCATAAAAAGCTTTCCATCCTGTATATTTTTCCGTAAAGTTATGTACTCCTTAAGTGGTGCAATCCATTTATTATCAGTTATCATAAATGATCGTGGCTGGTACGTTTTGCTATTTTGTATTTCAATCGCGACCTTTTCTTCTAAAAAGTGAACGTCTGTTGTTTTCATTTTGTATAATTCATCTGATCGGCAGGCGCCTGAGACACCAATAACCAATGCGACCTACAAATGTATAAAATAATAAGTTAATATAGAAATAGTCAACCTTTTAGCCTAAAATACCTTTTGAACAAGAAATTCCATAGGTGCTTGTTCCAAAAATGTTTCAATATTATCCATAGACAGTGTGGTCGATTTTTTCGGCTTGTATCCTTTGTTTTGCTTTTTTAAAAATGCTAATAGCTTTGCGTGTTTAGATATGTCTACTTTTTCCCTAATTGATAGAGTGGTCCTCAACATTGAATATATTGACCAAAGCGTTGATATTTTCTTTGTCTTGGCATTTTCACTAAAATAAGCTAGTAGCGCCGATTCAGAACCAGGATTTTGAACTTTGTTTCCAATACACCATTCTTTAAAACAGTTATATGCCTTGTCATATCTCGGGCGGCTTTTAGTTGGCAGAAGATCTTCTTCTACTATTTTTGCTGCTTCTCGAATTTCTGGGGGAGTAGCAGCCAAATCAAATTCCTCATCTGAGAGCATTTTTTTGGTGTTTTGTAAAAACTTTGACACTAACGTTTTAAAAAAATAATATATTGTTTAGTGACATGGAAACCATATTCCAAAAATGATATTTGCCATCTTGATGTGTATTATTACCTACGTTATTTTATCACCTGCGGTTATTTGAAATTCTAAATGTCTGTCTACTTTTGCAATGGAAAAGTCAAAATGACATTTACCTTTTAATAATTATTTGAACTCAAAATAATAAGAAGTGGATGTTGGATGTGGTTGTAAATAAAATAGTATACAAACCTCGGTGAAAAGTTTCATTACTGTCTCTGAGATATAGTTTACCTCGACGCTTCGCGTCTCGGTAAACTATCTAATCTCTCGACAGTAATGAAACACTTTCCACCTCGGTACGTAATATACTATTAAAAGCGACCATATGGAGGTTAAAAAGTCATTTCAAAAACATGAACCCAGTAGCTACAACAGAGCTATTTTTTCGGCGTTCATATGCAGATTTTTTGCTACTACTAATAAATATCTAACTAGGGCCATTGATTATCAAACTATAACAAGGCCATATAAGCAGATTTCCTAAATTTGCTACGTTAAATTCATAGATGGCACAATGAGTCACCAACAATAAAGCGTGTTGATGCAGCCACTAACGACAAGCCTTTTCACTGCTAAATTAAAACATTGTTGCCGCCTGTCTGACTTGCTGCATGATCCTCTCCCCACTACCATAACCATATCGTCACGCGCATCGCGGTGCCTGGATTGCCTTGCACTGGCATAATATATCGTCGGTTTAGTGCAAAAATTCATTAAGTCAAAACTGACAGTTTCGAGTAAAACCCAGTTTTAAGAAATGGAGGATATTGTGAGTTTAAAGTGATTTATTAAAAAAATGTGCAATAATGGTATGCCTACAAAGTTGTCCTGTGCATATGTGCAAACTGTTTTCAATATATTTTTACAAAATAAATATGCACAATTCATTAAGTAGTGACTTAGTGAGTTTTCGACTCAACTATAAATAGCTAAAATGACTTAATTTGATTTTTATATTGGTATTTTAATATTTTATTAAATGGTTAAAATAATAGTAGGTTTTACTTTTTTACTTATGAAACATCCCGTTGATTTGTATTAGTGTATTACGTATTTTGCTATTTTTCGACGAAATAAAACCTATTTTAGTTATACTTGCTGTCGCTTTTTATTTATATTTAACATCTAATACAACGGTAAAATCATTATGAAAATCGGTCCAATCACCCCGGAGTTATTTAGCGTACATATTATTATCAAAAACATACATTGGGCTGGAATTGAGAACCTCCTATTTTATTGTCTGTTAAAATGCTTAAATCCCTCAAAATTCCAATAAAATACGATATGCGGCAACACCAGGACATCACATCAGTGAATTTGAGACACCTGTTGCCGAGGCGCTGCATTTATAACTATAGATTTACGATCAATTCCACAATGGCGGCCAAACCGTCTCCAATACAGTATAAAACAGGGTTGTCAAGTTTTCTCGAAGATCCGCTATCCTTATAGTTTGATATTCAATGCTAGGGCTAATTGAGTTTTCTCTCAGTGATTACTTATAGGATTTAGATTAATCATTTTAAGAAAAACGGCGTCCACTATGTTAATATTAACTAAGATTGTCCTTGCACTGTTTTAATTGATTTACCTTTGCCTAATTTTTAAAATCTTGTTAAGAAACTACGTTTGTGTCTTTTTAAAGTTTTTGAATTGTAATTTGTGCAATGCCTTTTACAAATTGAAAAACCAGAGGCATTGAAAGTGACCGCAAGGTAGAAAGCGTTCTGCTAATTATTATTAATAAAATTAATTCAAAAAAATTAGTTGGCACTATCCTCGGGAAGTGCACACACCTATAATTTTTTAAAATAATTCGAAGCGTACCTCATCACTTATTCCGTTCTCTTCAAACATGTCGCTTCCTCTATTAAATCTGGAACTTCTTGCGTCAAATATATGATTTTCCCTAATTTTTTGACTGGATCGACGTCTTGACTCGTCTAAATCTTCATCGGCGAAGAGTCTAAAAAATTCTTTACATGTAACATTACTATGTACTTCATAATAACATTTATTTACAGTGTTGATACCGGTATGCGAAATACACCTTTTTGCCCTACCTTCCAGAGAATTTCTCTCAAGTAGTAGATTTAAGGATATATTTCAATCAAAGAACACACCACGCTGTGTTTGTCATGTAATACAATTTTCAAGGGCGGATTTACGGGGGGGGGGGGTAACGGGGTAATTACCCCCCCATGAATTTTAGGGGTTCCGTAATTATAGATTTTCAAACACGACGTCTGCAATCCCCGACCATACGGTCGAAATAGGTCTTCCAACGAGGACTGCACAGGGGCTCATTTTTGAGCTTCCTTGTATTTAAAGAAAAATCCAAAATAGCCAATCGATAAACTTTTTCCTGCAGAATTTAAAAATGAAACCAAAAATTTATTTGAACCAGAAACAATAGAGTTACGCTATGGATAAGGTGCTTTTTAAATGGAACATAGCTTTTTTTATACGATTTTTGGAACGAGTGATTTTTTTTTTGTCCGTTCTGATTAAAATATTTAATATTGTGACAGCTATTTTTATTAAATTTTAATGTTTTTCCAGTATAATTTAACTTTAACCTGTTTAAAACATACACTAGGTAATAAAGGTATAATCACCTTTGAATCCTTCAAAGTCAAAAAATTTGACAAATTTACTATAATATTGCCGAAATGACTTTGAAGGATTCAAAGGTGATTATACCTTTATTACCTAGTGTATGTTTCAAACAGGTTAAAGTTAAATTATACTGGATAAAACATTAAAATTTAATAAAAATAGCTGTCACAATATTAAATATTTTAATTAGAACGGACAAAAAAAAAATCACTCGTTCCAAAAATCGTATAAAAAAAGCTATGTTCCATTTAAAAAACACCTTATCCATAGCGTAACTCTTTTGTTTCTGGTTCAAATAAATGTTTGGTTTCATTTTTGAATTCTGCAGGAAAAAGTACATCGATTGGCTATTTTGGATTTTTCTTTAAATACAAGGAAGCTCAAAAATAAGCCCCTGTTTAGTCCTCGTTGGAAGACCCTGTACATACGTAAACGTCTGTAAAAAGCGTTTTATTATTATTCTTTATTTTAAAAACTGGGAATAAAGCAAAATTAGGGCGTGGCCCCAAAAAATTTTCGCCTGCGGCGCTTTAATACCTATAGATTCTGTTCAAAAAAAGTCTTTAATTACCCCCCCCCCCCATGATTTGGACCTAAATCCGCCCTTGACAATTTTAGTTTTCCAAATATATGATAAATTTATTGACGGGAAAAAAAAATCCATGTTTAGGCATTATTTTATTAAAATCTAATTTAAAAGTATGGTCAACTACTTTTTGTTAGCTACCCAGTTATACCAAATTTATACTGGTTTATTTAATTATTGCTAGTGATATTTAGTGACAGCTGAACTCTTGCAAGTATTTAAGTATTTGCTATTGATAAGTACTTCTTTCTTTTATTTTTATAACATTGCCGGAAAAGCAAGTCTTAATAAAACGACTAATATTATAACCGAGTGTATTTTTTTGTATAAAAACTAATAAAAAAACCAAATAAAAAGACAATTCCTATAACACTAAAACTTTAAATTCAGTCGAAGGGTCAAAGAGGGAGGCGGCGCTAGGAGAACCATATGATGGAATGGGGGAATAGTATATTACGTACCGAGGTGGAAAGTGTTTCATTACTGTCGAGAGATTAGATAGTTTACCGAGACGCGAAGCGTCGAGGTAAACTATATCTCGGAGACAGTAATGAAACTTTTCACCGAGGTTTGTATACTATTTTATTTACAACCACATCCTACATCCACTTCTTATAATTTTTAACTAAAAATATTATTAAAAGAAAAATGTCATTTTGACGTAGTATTATAGAAAATATATATTAAAAAAATCAAATAAATTTACAGGTAGGCATATTTTCAAATTAGGCGACGGTTGTCAAGGAAACGTTTGTTTGAAATTAAAACAATAACCGTCAGTTCAAGTCTGATCTTTTGCGATCAATACAATAAAGTTTTAAAATTAATGGAAGAAGAATCAATGGAGTGTACCCCGCTGGAAATAAGGGGAGCCACTGAGTGAAATGATAAAATTTTAGTTAAAATATCACATTTTAGTGGACTGAAAATGAGGGCGGGGAATCAGGGTGGGAAGTTAGGGCGGGAAGTAGTGGTAGGTAATTTGACACCTCCTAACCTTCAATAAAGTCAGTAATGTCAACATTACATGTCTGGTTGTAAATAAATATAATAATCTACCTATTTCATGGGAAAGAAAGAAAAAACTAAAAGTCTTCCTCTAAAAAATTCTTAGTTCAAAGGTCTCTACATGTTTCGAATGTAGAAACGTTCATCATCAGGAGACAGAAAATTTGTTTAGTGCTGATGGTTTTAGCAGAAGAGAAAATGGTGTAGAACCTTAATGGAGCTTTTAAGAAAATTAAAAAATTGATGTGTAGAAGTATGAATAAAATTGTGAAAAGGTAAACCATACTGAGTATGTGAGAAAGTCAGTAAAAGGTGGTCTAAACCAATCAAATAAGCTGGGGAAGAAACAAAAATGCTTCTAAAAAAAAGGGGTCGAGGATTATCTAAAATTTTAATAAAAAAATGTTTCTTTTATTTTTTTCTTTTTTTAATATTTTTTTTTTAATTTTAATAAAATATTTTTTATGTATGTCTAAAAAAAGGGGTCGAGGATTATCTAAAATTTTAATAAAAAAATTTTTTCTTTTATTTTTTTCTTTTTTTAATATTTTTTTTTTTAATTTTAATAAAATATTTTTTATGTATGTCTGTAAGACATTATGAGGATAAAATTAGACGTAGTATTACGAAGATATCACAAACAAATAAATACTATCCAATATTTGTTTTGCGTGTAAAATTTTAAATAACCCTCGACACCTTTTTTTAGAAGCGTTTTTTCTTCTTCCCCAGTTTATTTAGTTAGTTTAGACCCCCTTTTACTGACTTTCTCACATACTAAGTACGTTTTAACTTTTCAGAATTTTCTTCATAATGTTATGTCACTTCTGCACATTAATTTCCATAAAAGCTCCATTAAGTTTACACCATTTTCTCTTCTGCTAAAACCATCAGCACTAAATAAATTTTCTGTCTCCTGATATGAACGTTTCTGCGTTCGAAACATGTAGACCCATAATAGTATATTAAAGTACACGTTTCATAAGAAGCGGTTTTAGCGCACGCGTCTATTTTAAAAAACGAGCCACAAAGTGGCGAGTTTTTTTATTGACACGTGCGCTAAAACGCCTTATGAAACATGTGCTTTATACATTTTTTTCTATATCACCTTTTATAATCAAGAAAAATGCATTAAAAAAAAAGTAAATCCTTCAAATTTTTAAAATTTTTATGTTTAAATTTTTTGTTGGTAATACTATTTTTTATCATAGTAGCCTCTGGACAACAAAAATTATTTTGCAAACTGTAATTTTTTGATTTATTGACCCATTTTCACTACGAGATTCTAAAGTTATTTTAGCGATATGAGATTTGAAATTGGACGGATTACGTTGTGCGATCCTTGTACATTCGGTACATATACAGAGCGTTCGGAAATTCGGCCGATTTTACTATTTTTTTTTGAATTTCAAAAGACGTGATTTTACATCACGGCAATGCAACTTAGTATAGGGAAGATGGAAAATTCAAATAAAGTTGAAGTTAAAATCGACATTGGAAGGTTAGTAGATTGAATTTTGGATAGGATTTGGCAGAAAATGATAGCTTGAAGCATCTACAAAAGATTGATTTATAGATTTAAGCAACCAACATACATGACTGTTATCCACCCAGAATTAAAAAGTAGGTTATCAAGCTATTTTTCCTCTGCGAAAAATGGGTTTTAAAAAACATTTAAATATTACCAATATCAAATAAAGAAAAAACGCGTATCGTTTACGCAACGCAAATGCGTATCGTACTGAGCTTATTATGAACGTGAAATAGAAAAAGAATTTTTTATTCTATAAAATTTTGTGGAGGAAGACTTTTAGTTTTTTCTTTCTTTCCCAAACTTTCAACTCGACTTTAAGCATGGACTATTTCTTCAAACTACCTATTTCAGTTTGCTTAACGATACTTACCTAATTAAAAAAATATGAAATTTTGTATAAGTACAATAGCTGCGTCACAATGAGCAAAAAATGGTAATATACAGTTAAACGATAGTAAATGGCCTTTAAAAACAAATGATGTAACCAATTGTTTGAAAAGAAGATTTAGGTGCGTTATTGTGAAGACTAACAGAAGTAATAAATATGCAATATATTTCCTGCGAAAATGGTGAACCTCGAATTAATTTGATACCATATTTTTTTGACTGTGCTTATACCGGGTGTCCACGGAAGGTGGCTCGCCCCTCTAACTTTTTTGTTTTTCAAGATAATGAAATAAAATTTGGAGGATTTGTATAAGACATAAAACTGCATTTTTTTTTTATAGATGACTCAATATTATGGAACTTCCGGTTTAACCGGAAGTCACATAAACTTTCGATTTTTAAATGGGACACCTGGTATATTTTTACTTTTTTTGACTCCATATGACATTCTAAATAAAACGATGTGTCACTTGTGACTTTTTGTCACCAAGAAAATATTTTTTTTCCAAATTTATTTTGTTTTATCTAGAGGGCTATGAATACCTTAAAATCACTTATTTCAGTTCTTTAATCTTGGGAAAAATACAATTTTACTATTTTTGGTCCAATGATATGTGCTATGTAAAATTTACTCTTTAAAGTTGTATAGCTAATTTTTTTTAAATGGCAACATGGTGGCTCGTCGGGTTAAGAAAAAAGAGGATTTTATTACGATTATTTTGATACCATACACTATTAGGTTTTAGAAAAGCTGCCATTAAAAAACTTTAAAAAGTTAACTTAGAACTTTCCTAAAATGGATCATCTTTTGAGAATAAATTAAGATTTAAATGCATCAAGTAGCCAGTGCCTGTGATCAGCAAAACTGATAAAACAAAATCATGCCTTAAAGAAAATTGAAATGCCAACAGCATCTGCCAAAGTAAATTAGTTTATTGTTTAAAAAACATGGAAAATAATAGTTTTACAAGGAGTGAAAAAGTTGATATGTTATTGTCAGGCTCATTTCGCATTTTCGGAACCAGTTTTGGGTACCTAATAATAGTGCCGGGTTGAATGACGCCGATTAAAATATCTTTGTGCGTAAAGTCGTGCAGCATCGGTTGAATTATTTCTACATTCTCCAAACACTAATAACATATCAACTTTTTCGCTCCTTGTAAAACTATTATTTTCCATGTTTTTTAAACAACAAACTAATTTACTTTGGCAGAAGCTGTTGGCATTTCAATTTTCTTCAAGGCATGATTTTGTTTTATCAGTTTTGCTGGTCACAGGCTACTTGATGCATTTAAATCTAAATTTATTCTCAAAGGATGCTTTATTTTAGGAAAGTTTCAAGTTAACTTTTTAAAGTTTTTTAATGGCAGCTTTTCTAAAACCTAATATTGTATAGTATCAAAATAATTGTAATAAAATATTCTTTTTTCTTAACCCGACGAGCCACCAAGTTGCCGTTTAAAAAATTACTTATACAACTTTAAATATTAAATTTTACATAGCACATAGCATTGGACCAAAAATAGTAAAATTGTATTTTTCCCAAGATTAAAGAACTGAAATAAGTGATTTTAAGGTATTCATAGCCCTCTAGCTAGATAAAACAATAAATTTGGAAAAAAAATATTGTCTTGGTGATAAAAAGTAACAACTGACACATCGTTGTATTTAGAATGTCATATGGAGTCAAAAAAAGTTAAAATATACCAGGTGTCCCATTTAAAAATCGAAAGTTTATGTCACTTCCGGTTAAACCGGAAGTTCCATAATGTTGAGTCATCTATCAAAAAATGCAGTTTTATGTCGTATACAAATCCTCCAAATTTTATTTCATTATCTTGAAAAACAAAAAAGTTAGAGGGGCGAGCCGAGCCACCTTCCGTGAACACTCGGTATAAAAGTCATCTTGCTCGTGACCAGACAGAGGACGACAATGGAGCCACGACGACAGAGCAAGATGGATATATTATTCTCTTTATCATAACAAGCCGACAAGACGTCAAGTGCAAATAGTTCCACAATGAAACCACGTGAAAATATACACCAATTTTTACTCTAGAATAGTACGCTGTTGCCGAACACGTCAAAAGACTCACCCCTTTTGTGTTTATTTAAGCTTAAATTGACTGAAATCTCGGAACTATTGAGAATTAACCAGTGCTATGGCGGCGCATAATGCCGATTTTAAGAAAAGCTGTTGGCTGGCAGCCAATCAAAAATTTAAATTTATTTTTAGAACTGTAGGTTTTTTTTTTGAAGAAGTAGTCCATGCTTAAAGTGGAGTTGAAAGTATAGGAAAGAAAGAAAAACTAAAAGTCTTCCTCCACAAAATTTAATAGAATATAGAAATTCTTTAGGGGTCTCTACATGTTTCGAACGTAGAAACGTTCATCATCAGGAGACAGAAAAATATATTGCTGATGGTATTAGCAGAAGAAAAAATGGTATAAAATCTTAATGGAGCTTTTATGGCATTGAAAAATTGAAATGTAGAAGTGACATATATAAAAAAGGTTGAGGGTTGAGGAGAGTTAAAACATGCTGAGCATGTGAAGAAAGTTGGTAAAGGAAGTTTCAACAACCAAATAGAATGAGGAAGAAGAAAAACCCTTTTAAAGAGAAGGCGTCGAGGATTTTTAAAATTTTTTGTAAAATTATTGATATGTCTGTAACACAATATAAAGATAAGAATTGTCATTTGTAGAAGTCATAATGTCAAAATTGTACCAGTACCCCAAAAACCATTCTTCAACGATTAATAATTTTACAAAAAATTTAAAAAATCCTCGACACCTTCTCTTTACAAGTTTAGACTTCCTTTACTAACTTTCTTCACATGCTCGACATGTTTTAACTCTCCTCAACCTTTTTTTAGATAATATTATGTCACTTCTACATTTCAATTTTTCCATGCCATAAAAGCTCCATTAAGGTTTTACACCATTTTATCTTCTGCTAATACCATCAGCATTATATAAATTTTCTGTCTCCTGATGATAAACGTTTCTACGTTCGAAACATGTAGGGACCCCTAAAGAATTTCTATATTTCTATTAAATTTTGTGGAGGAAGACCTTTAGTTTTTTCTTTTTCGGAATATTCCTTGGCGCACAAGTACGTTTATGAATGAGATGCCGGAGATGCGTGGTCTATCTTTGCTTTATCGTCGTCAACCGAGCTAGTTTAAACTTTAAACTAACTTAAACTAAAACTATATTGGTATTCATTAAAGGGCTACCTTACATTCCTATGTGACCATCCATGGAAAAAACTGAAATTAAACGAAAACTATTTTTAGTGATATAACTACCTTGCATGGCGTTCGGCTATTTGTTCGGCAGTAGTCGCTTGGTGACGGGGAGGGGAAAGCGGACGTCCGGAGTATTTCCGGTCCAGACGATCCAATGCTCCTTTGTAGTAGCTCTCGCCGATACTGTAATTGGAATCGTAAATGCGTGTGCGTGGACGACTTAGGATAGCCCTTCCGCCGGGTCCGGACATGATCGATACGTCTAAAGTGCTAAAAAAATCGTTTACATTAACTTAACTCTGGATAGCGATGACTTATAAGTATTTCTTTTAGCAATATTTCCATTTTACAATCTACTGATGTTTAACCACTTTTGGTGCGTATGGGATGCAGTGGTGATGATTGTGCGATATTATTAGATCGGCATGCTTTTCAGAACTGTCAAGAACTTAATTTTTTGTAAACACACATTAAGAATTAAGTTCTTAACAATTTTACAAGGACTATTAACCTGGCAACGTGCATCGTTACTAAAGTCAAATTAATGTAAGAACTCGCCGCATCACCTGTCATTAATATCACCCTGTGAAAGTCTAGTACATTTAACGTTAAGCGGTTGGCTGTAGAATTAGAAAAGGACTAAGTTCTTTTACCTTCGCCTTCTCCATCTGTTAAATTTTTAAGGGAGTCTTAATACTTTGTAAAGATATATCGGAAATACTAATTTTATTTTTACAAAATAAAATATTGACAGACCCGTACCTACCAAAATAAGTATGTGAAAATATCTTATCTTAACATAGTATAAAACAAAGTCGCTATCGCCCGTCCTGTCCCTATATGTGCTTAAATCTTTAAAACTACGCAACGGATTTTGAAGCGGTTTTTTTTAAAGATAGAGTGATTCAAGAGGAAGGTTTTTATGTATAATACATGCATAATATTATAGAGAAACACTGATAAATTAGAGTAGGGAGAACGAACGACCCAACCTAACCGCTCCCCGGCCCGTTCAACGATCGATCCGAAGCACCGAAGCCGGAATAGACGAAGACAGACTATGTTTTATGCATGGATGTGAATTGTGGACGGGCCGGCAAACGGTTGAGTTTGAGGTTTGTTCGGGTTTGTTAGCCTTATTATCTCACGTCGTATAATGCCGGGCTGCAACGCAGGCCGGGTACACGCTAGTTAAAAAATAAAGCGAAATTAGGTATTTATTATACAAATACGTTTTTGCGAGGTATAAGCTTTGTGGTGGACGTCTAATTAAAACACCATATTGGGAACAATTTTTGTATTGTTACTTTTGTGGGAATTTTATATATGGATATACATAGGGATTTCCCTAACTTAGGGGCTATACAGTAACAGGTGATAGTGGACTAGAAAATATGTCATTTAATTTCATTTCTTATACGGTTAAAGATATACAGGGTGATCCAAGTAAAAATTTACTTTATAAAATTGGCGATGATTTGATGTTAATCGGATATAAATCCAATTTTGTGTATTATGTTTTTGAGTGCAAAAAGGAGGATTTTATAATGAGTTTAAGATACCTCCTAGAGAACGCTAGCTACACAATATGAGTTTGATAAATTCTCGTATATATTTTTGTCACATTTCTGACTGCTTTATGTCAAATTATGAAAGAGGGATTTTTTATACGTAAAAAAGTTGTACTATTAACCCCGATATTTCAATTAGTTTTTGAAATAATTGCACTTAAATGATAGATGGCAAAAATCGGGAGAAAATATGGCACAAACTGACGCGTGAGCTTGCTACGGCCCACTGCTGATCTGGGAACTTTAACGATAAAACCAGATCAGCTGTTAATGTCAAATGGCGTTATCTTCTGTCGAAACGCTTTGTTTTAAGAAAAAGCTAACTATATCACCACACTGTATGCAGAGCGATCTCTTTATCTACACAGCAAAAATGGATAAATTAGTAGTAATTTATAGTCGGGTCCAGACTTTTGCCCATTCCTGTATATACATATTTACAGGATATCCCAAATTCTATGCTCACCATTGGGATACTATAAAATAGGGCTGAGCGATATTGAAATTACAATATCGAATATCGATATTAAAAAAATATCGATATAGTCGATATATAGATTATGTCGATAAATATCGATAATTATCGATTTTTTAAATATCGTTATTCGATATATCGATAATATATAGTATCGATAAAGCGTAAAAATATTATATTATAAATATTTATACATAATATTAGTGACAGTCAAAAATTACATTAAACACTTAACAAATCAGGTAAAGGCGTAAATAAAGGATGAAAATAATAATGATTATCGCATTATTTCCTCCTTTTATTATCAATGATATTCATTCAAATATTTAGGCGACATTCTTACACCAACATCAAAAAATCGATATTATCGATGTGATCGGATATATCGATAATATCGATTAGTATCGACAAATCAATAAATATCGATAATATCGATATTTTATTTTTTAAATATCGTTATTCGATATATCGATATATCGATAAAAATATATCGAATTTTTGCCCAGCCCTACTATAAAAGATACAGCAAATGTTAAATTGGAGCAACGCTGGATAATGTGTAGAGCTTAACTTAATACCGGTAAGAAATCGAGAAAATTCCGAGTACTTCTGGAAATATCTGACGAAAACCGAAAACTTCATTTTTCGTTTTTTTGATGTTATTTAAAAACATATTGAAAAATAATTTTCCGGATGCACTTTTTTACGACGCGCGCAATCGAAAATAGTTTCTAATTTGTAAATGGACATTTTAGTTTTCAGATATCACCATCAGAGCAAAATTTTAAATTACGGACCTGAAATTTAAATATTACTTTCTTGCGCCCTTAAAACATAAATTAACAACACTTTCGCAAAATTTTACCATTTTGAATCGAAAATCTATCATCAGTAACTTGCAGTCTTTTGCAATACGGTCCTGATAATTATTATGTTTAAAAAATGTGCTACTCTAACCAAAAAGAAAGATAAATTAGTAATCTTTTGGTAACAAAGGAATTTAACGGTAGCACCGTAGAAAGTTCTGTTGAAAAAATAATATGGGTATACCGGGTGTCAACGAGATTATTGTACATAGCACCACAGTGTTATGTTAAAAGATATTTTAATCAAATTTGGGTTACTGTAATGTTTGAAAGGGATCTTTATTTTTTCCTAGAAACTAACTGAATTTCACTTCCGGTTTAACCGGAACTACGCCCTTTATGTTTTTTTTTAAATGACAACCTGTATATTATATTGCACAGTCAAATTCTCCTCAAAATTCTCTTTTCAACGACATACAACAAGTTGACATTTACTTTCAAAATGGCGGCGTAGGACTTATTTTACCAAAAACAAAATGGTGTCTATAAAACAACGTATGCAATTGATACGGGAAAAATAGTGATAAAATCTTTTAAATTGGTCCCTTTTGTAATTCTTTAAGCACTGACATTTACATTTTCTTCTTTTGTTTTTAAAGGAAGGCATTTTTTTATTGTTTAAAAAAATCTTAACTTTAACCCTATTTTACAGAGTTTTTTTAAATGTTATCATATACTTTTTATTATTTAGTATGAAAGTCTAAAGTATCCTTAAGCACCTAGGGATATTTTCAAAATCAGAATGCGTTTTGCTTCAGTTTTAAACAAGAAAAAAAAACCGTGCATTTTTCAATAAAAACTGAATAACTTATTTATTTATTTATTTATTATATAAATGTAAATGTCAGTGCTTAAAGAATTACAAAAGGGACCAATTTAAAAGATTTTATCACTATTTTTCCCGTATCAATTGCATACGTTGTTTTATAGACACCATTTTGTTTTTGGTAAAATGAGTCCTACGCCGCCATTTTGAAAGTAAATGTCAACTTGTTGTATGTCGTTGAAAAGAGAATTTTGAGGAGAATTTGACTGTGCAATATAATATACAGGTTGTCAAATAAAAAAAACATAAATGGCGTAGTTCCGGTTAAACCGGAAGTGAAATTCAGTTGGTTTCTAGGTAAAAATAAAGATCCCTTTCAAAAATTACAGTAACTCAAATTTGATTAAAATATCTCTTAACATAACACTGTGGTGCTATGTACAATAATCTGGTTGACACCCGGTATATTCCTCTCTATTGGGTAGTATGTATGGTACCCGCTGGTTTGTTTATATAGCAAATTTATACCAATTATACATTTATTCCAACTTTTAGTACTTTCATTCAGAAATACCAGATAAAAATAATAATTCCTTATTACATATTAAAGTGAGTTTTCCTTTTGCTAGCACACAATTCTGGACCGTATTACAAAAAAAATTAGCGATGATGACTTTTCGGTTTACAACAATGAACTTTTGGCAAAATGTTATTGGTGTATGTTTTAAGAAAACAACATTCTTCAGAAAGTAATATTTAAACTTCAGATCTGTATTTAGAAATTTTGATCTGATGGTGATGGTGATATCTGAAAACCGAAACGTCGTAAGCATCAAATTTGAGACAACCTGTACGTGTATATGTTGGTCTGGTAAAACCGGTTTTACTCTTTAACAGCTAAAGCCAAAGTATGGACGAAAAAAAAATTTTTTAGAGTTAAACCTTGCAGCCTGATGGAAAGTGTAACTGCACTGTGCACTGTCACTGTGATTTATATCTAATACTTTGTCTAAAGTTAGATATAATATAATAATTAAAGCAAAGAAAATGTTTCTCTTGTAAATATATAGTAGAAAATGAAATTGAAAAAATCAACTGAAAACGTTTTTAACTAACGAAACTATTTTTAAAAATGTTTCCCACTCTGGTTATTCTAAATAAGTATCTTTTATTAAAGAAAAACAATATTTTACCAATTTTATTTTACAATCGATTTAAATAGCTTGTTAGTTCGCTGAAATGCTGCCAAAAGTCGGTGCAAAAGCCCAGGAATAAAAATGGCGATAAATATTCTCAATCTATATTAAAATTAAGTGGTAATCCATTAAAGTTTTCAACTTTTTTAATATGCTTCATCTTAAATTTTGGGCTCGAGCCAATACATTTTTAATTGTAATCAAATATTAGTCGGAAAACTATTACAAAGCCACAATGAACGTCTCGTAATTATTGATGTCTTTATACGTTTTTTTATAGTCTCCCAAGTCTTCAAATACGGTTTTAGTGATTTTAAAATTTTGCTTGGGCAGTAATGGTGAAAAAAGAAATGTAATGGTAAAATAAGGAATTTAGAATACTGATGATGTGTTATTTGATGACAAAACGTTAAAATTTTAAAAACTATTATTTTACATTTTTAAAGCTATAAAACCGTATTTACAAATTTCGGGTTCATATTTAAAAAATTTTCTATTTTTTTTTATAAATTTTATAAAAATATAGGTACGAATGAAATATTGAAACGTAAATGTCCACAATCTAAAGTAGAAGTTAAGTTTTTTTATTGGTATACCGGATCTTCAGTTTAAAATAGTCACTAGGGTTTTTGATGAGCTTTATATTTGGTATTTTTGGTACAATAATTGTGAAATAAACGTATAATTTTAGGTATAATGTGTTAAAAACATCAATTATGTGTATAATGCCAGCCTTGTTAAGCAGTGGGATTGTTTGCTTTCTATTCTACAATTATTATTAGTTTGATTAAAAAAGTATGCCTATTATTCTGCCGTCGGGAATTGAAACGCCGTATCTGCCTAAAAATCAAAAATCGAGTTTTTAAGTATATGAAGTCCATCGATGCTATTTAACTTACCTATATTTCTTCAATAAACTGGTAAAAATGTTTAGAACACTTTGCGGTATCTGCAAAGGCGAGCGAATTTATAAATCGTAACGCGATATATGCATACAATTAAAGCGCGGTATGTACTGACTGCGAAATGCACCCACTGGAGTTTTAGGTAATTGAATAACTGAACTTATTTTCTATTTTTGCAGATACGACATTTAATTACATCATAATGGACCGGTTGTCTAATTAAAAAGCCGTAAATGTTTTTTAAATAAAACAAAAATAAATATTTTTATTTCCGTCAATAAATAGAAAAAAAGTAAAGGTCCATACATTAAATTTTAAAATTAATTTTTCCACATCTACAGGGTGTCCGGGAAAATGTGGGAAATCTCCCGGATATGAAAGAAACACGTGAAAAGAATACTACAAGTTCATATAAACTTCTTTCGTATCGGCCTCCTCTTCCCAAAGAGCTCCCATGGAATTAAGTTTTCGACACATAATTATTAAACCAACAGGTATATTTCAATTTTTTTCATATGATGTATACCAGGTAAGACCCTTCAAATGACTATCCCAGAAAGTGTTGCGAATTACTCACACTTGCAGGGACGGACTAGCTGTGACAGTAATATGCTCATTTTTTTACGCCCTGTATGATAAAAACTTTGGAGAACGTTTTTTACATACCTTTAACTATTGACTAAAAATTAGGTACTCTTCATTCATGTCTCTAATCCTAACCGTTTTCGGAAAAACGTCATTTTATTGCGATCATGTATTAATATTAAGGTGGAATTATCAACGTCATTCAATTTATTGCCAACCTATAACCTATTTTGCCTTGTTTTTTCTTAGTTTATTATTTTATTGACTAAGACTTAAATAAAATCAATATCATCTGCACATTATTTAGGTAATATCTGATATATTACAAAAATATCAATTTATTTCATTGCTTATTTTGGGAGAATCGTATAGTGAAAGAACAATGACATAATAATGTTAAAAAAAATCTTAACCGATATTTTACGATATACAATTCTCCTTAAATAACTTATGAAATTCCTTGATATTTATTTAACATGTTAATTATTACCTATAGAATATGAAGACGATATTGATTTTATTTAAATTTTGTGTAAAAGTTAGAAAAAATAAATAAATCTAGGCGAAATAGGTTATAGGTTGGCAAGCATGTTGATACTCCCACCTTAAGCAGTTAAAAGTGAACATTTATAATTTATAGGAAAAAAGATGTATCTTTTATTGAAATACGCTAAATATACATGATGTAAATATGTTAAAAATGACGTTTTTTCGAAAACGGTTTTGATTAGCGACATGAATGAAGAGTACTTAGTTTATTTTTAGTAAATAGTTAAAGGTATGTAAAAAACGTTGTCCAAAGTTTTTATCGTACAGGACGTAAAAAAAATGGGCACATTAGTGTCACAGCTAGTCCGTCCCTGCAGCTGTGAGTAATTCGCATCACTTTCTGGGATAGTAATTTGAAGGGTCTTACCTGGTATAGATCATATGAAAAAACAATTGAAATATACCTGTTGGTTTAATAATTATGTGTCAAAAACTTAATTCCATGGGAGCTCTTTGGGAGTCCATATCTCCGAAGAGGAGGCCGATACGAAAGAAGTTTATATGAACTTGTAGTATTCCTTTCATGTGGTTTTTTCATATCCAGGAGATTTCCCACATTTTCCCGGACACCCTGTATATTGTCTACAGATACGGCGTTTTTAGTATTGTTATTACTTTTTTGATATAAAATAGTTTTTTTTACATCTTTAGTAACATAGTTGTTTAAACAAAAAAAAAAGATACTAAATTACTAGTGTTAAAATTGAAAATAACTCTGTGTAGGCAAAGTGAATAAACCAAAGTTTAACGCACACCGTTAGATATATTGTTTTATTTATAAATTCTAAATGTAGTTAACGGCCTTCAAAAATTTCCGAATAAATAAACTCGCTGCAAATTAAGTTTTAACCAGCAGCGTCTGTCCGGGGAAGAGGAGACAAGTGGTAGGTAATGGTTCCAGCTCCTATCCTCAGGCTGTCGTTTCTTTTTCTCTATGTTTTGCAACAATAAAATGTATACCATTTAACACTTGTGACAATTATTCTGTGGGTAAAGTACGGTTTTTACCTGCATTAGATTTAGGCCAATTGCGTGCTCTTACTGCTCTTATTATAATTAAATATTTTTAAAAAATTGATAATACGGTAGTTATTTGTGAACAAAATATGTTTCATATCACACTATCGAAAATTCTAGAATTTGTTTAAAAAAAACCAGAAAATGGCAATTAAGTTTAAAAATTATTTATTTCAATTTTCAGAAAAACTATAAACTAGAAGATGAAAATTCCAGGACATTGTCCATAAAGTCAACGATATTTGAACTGAACTAACTAACTTAAACTCACAACCAGAGCTGTCGCAATTACTCTTAAAAAGTAATTCAATTACAATTACCCATTACCCTCCGAGAAAGGCATCAATTATAATTACCAATTACTAACAGTATAATAAAAATATTTAAATTACCAATAACCTACTAAAAGTAATTGATTCCTTGATCAATTACCGCATTCGAATTACTAAGTTTAATTCAATTACTTTTATACTAATTCAATTACTTTATAGTAATGAAACTACCCTAAAAGTAATTGAATTACTCTAAATCTATAAATTATAGGCACTTTTTTGGCAAATAAATTACACAATTTAATTACATTTTGGTAAGTAATTGAATTACATTTTGATAAATGAATTACATTCTGGTAATTGCATTACAGTTTGGTAATTGAATTACACTTTTAAAATTGAATTAGTATAATATGAGCAATGGAATTACTTTTTTTACATTTTACAAAAAAAGAGTTGTGTAGGTAAGGTATTATTTTTTTAATAGTAGTAGGTCCTATTATCACACTATATTATAGAAAGAAATTTAAAAAAATTCGAAATTTATAGTTAAACTTGATCTCCTAATTTTGATAAGTACCTACTTACCTTTAACAAATTGACCAATAATATCAACTGTCTTTTTTATTTAACATGATTTATTTTTGAAATAAAACAAATGTAATATTAGGGAAAATAAAATATATTTTTTTCTTTCTAGAGTAAAGGAAGTATGAAAATTTTTAAAGGAATTGAATTATTTTGGAGTAATTTAATTACTTTTATTCTAATTGAATTATTCGGGAGTAATTAAATTATTTTTATGTAATTGAATTATTTGGGAGTAATTAAATTACTTTTTATGCAATTGAATTATTTGGGAGTAATTCAATTACTTTTTAAAATAATTGATTACTTTTAAGTAATTCAATTACCTCAGATTTCTTAAAACCAATTACCAATTACAATTACTTTATCACAGTAGGGAGGCATTGACGAATAGTGTGCCGGTGTTTTATTTTTAATGCACAGAAACTTAAAAAAAAAGGAGTTTTTTGAAACCACCAAAACTGCTACAATTTACCCCTTGACAGTAAACACGTCGATTTTTAGACCTGAAGTAAAAACAACAATTTTTACTGATAACACGATACTTTCTAGTCTATAGTCTATGTAGCTGTCATTTCTCCTAAGAATTCAAAGGAATATGTGTTTGTTTTAACAGGAGAGGTTCTGTAATTGCACAAAACACGAAAGTAAACAAAACTATGACCGGCTGACTAACATCTGCCTTGCTTTACCAGCTCCAGAATACCTAAGTATGTCTGTCTTTCTTCCTCGTATGCCAAAAGCATAAAAATAACTACTCTGATCAACACAGCACTTCAGTGCGCATGCGAATCGTGAACAGTTCGGCAAATTGAATTGACTATAGAAAATCGTGTCGTTAATCCCACCTCTTTTGGAATTTAAGAAATAACGAAAAACCAGGCTTCTTTTAACTTTTGTTCCTCCTTTTGCCGCAAAAATCACAACACGCCCCTGATTTTCAGTGATTTATATTGTGTAATTGTAATTGTTTATCAGACTTTAAGTACCGTGTAGAAATTTTTAGGAGGCAGATCGAAAATGGATATAGGTTAAACAGAAATAATAAGATATGATCAAACATAGCAGGATGTAGTTAGGCAAGACTGGTAGGAGTAGAGCCTGCGTCCAATTCATACGACTTCCGAAGATATTTCGAAAGTTCCCTGATTGGTATAAATTTTTGGCGCCAACTACGTATATTTCGTTTTTGGTAAATTTTCTGTTATTTTGTTTTTGGTCATTTATTTTGCGGGACTACTCCCAAATTTTGTGAAACATTCACCCAACTACTATAAAAATTTTTAAATTAAATTAGATTAAATTTGGTTTATTGTTCTGTTCGAATATTTTGTTTTTACTTCTCTCTTAAAAGTCCCTAGATTTAATGATTTAAAAGTGATGGTCTGCCCGAAATTAAGTTGACGCAAACGGTCTGCGTCAAGTTTATTAATTTAAAATCGAAATTTTGTCAATTAGGCTCATAATACATATTTAATAACTAGGTACTTGTTATGTTTCACAAATTTAATCAGTTCCCTGACACGTGTTTCGGCCCTTTCGGGTCATTGTCAAAGGGGTACTAGAAGATACTAAATGCTACGTGACATTACAAAGGTATTTATATCATATTATGGTAATTATAAACATATGTCATAAAATTAAAATTAGGATTAGAAGATTGAATGGTCAACTTTGGATTTTCCTAATTTGTAATTGGTATTACATAATTATTCCTAAATTAGTGTGCTATTAAGAATTGGGGAAGCACCTGGAGGTATATCGGTTTGATTATTAACAACATTACATTTGTTTTTTATGGCCTTTTTGATAGCTATTGTTTCCAGTAGATTTAGTTTTCTGCTTTTATTGTGTATGTATCTAACAACATAAAACCTATATACATACACAATAAAAGCAGAACACTAAATCTACTAGAAACAATAGCTATCAAAAAAGCCATAAAAAACAAATGTAATGTTGTTTATAATCAAACCGATATACCTCCAGGTGCTTCCCCAATTCTTAATAGCACACTAATTTAGGAATAATTATGTAATACCAATTACAAATTAGGAAAATCCAAAGTTGACCATTCAATCTTCTAATCCTAATTTTAATTTTATGATATGTTTATAGTTAACATAATAATAATATGATATAAATACCTTTGTAATGTCACGTAGCATTTAGTATCTTCTTGTACTCCTTTGACAATGACACGCAACCCAGATAACATTTTTACATCCTTATCATGTACTATGAATATAATTTAAGGTACACGGCACATAACAGGAATATCATTTTTTTTCATTGCGCACGTGTCAGGAATATTCTAGGAATAGATTACGTTCCACCCTCTTCATGTGCTGAAGAAGTGATATTCACGTCATTAAAGATATTCTAATCACATGCGAAAAACGTGCCTAAAGCAAAGACATGCTTAGCACCTTCTTAGCATGTTTTAGGACAAGCTTAATTTTTAGCATGATATTCCTTTCATATATTATGAACATGCATAATATTCCTAGCATATTCTTTACATGTCAGATGTAAGCGGTTGAAAAATCTAGGGGGGCTCGTTGCCCCCCCCCCGCCCCAGAGCCTCAAAAGTTGGTTAAAAAGCTTATGCTTACTATTTAAATTTGATATGATTTTGTACTTTTTTAGCTATTTTTTATTATCGACCTCCCCCCCCCCTTGCTTCGTTTACATACTTATTCTGGATCCGCCCCCGGCTGTAGTTCGAGTATATCTCTTATTCTTTAGATAATTGAATATGAAAACAGCATCAACAAGTCACTTTTAAAAAAGTCTGTTTACATTAGGTGCAATTGCAAGTAAAATTGCCTGTAAGCATGCGCTTTGATGACTTTTCAATCAGTTTCAATTTATCCATTTAAAAACGACTATTTAATTGCATCGCATGAAGTTACATGTAGTCATTGCACCTAACGTAAACAGGCTATTTTAGAAAGTTGCCTGCAGCTGCAAAATCTATATTTTCCAAAATCTAAAACGTAATAATTTAACACGTAACTTAAAACACTTTTCGATAGTTTCACATTTTTACAGATAGATACAGATCATCAGTCACGCCTAAATTCTGGTTGGTGTCATCTAAACTGAAAGAACTTTTCTTATTTTTTTGTAATATTTTATTAATTGTTATTAAAGCTGTTTGCTTTTCCAGCAAATGCAGCAGTATAGCAAAATATGGTTCTTATTAATTTTCTTTTTTATTTAACAAATTATTTAAAATCATGATATTATTATGGTATTTGTTTATAAAATATCATCTTCTTTTGTATTTTCTGCGGGCATCTGAAACAAATTAATTACTTTAATATAATAGCAACTTCGAATTCTGAATTAGAATTAATTATATCTTTATTATAAAAATATTTAAAAAAGTATTAACTACCGTATGAGCAGAATCACAAAAGTGTTAATATATGTCTACAAAGTTATCTCAAAATCTAACCTCCTTATTATTCTTCATTTTTTCTTTGGCTTTAACAAACCAAATCTTAATAACATTTATGACTTCGGTTTCTGTAGCCTCTCTAAACTGAATCTTCACCGCATCTAAAACAATGAACTTATATTAGAAAATTTAAATGATGATTTTAATTTCAACTTATTAGCTAGGTATGTATATAGGTAGAAAGTAAGTACCTAGAATAGAATTTGACAGTTTCAGCTTTTTAAAACTTCTCTTTTGTTTTGCGCCATCCCAGGAATAATGTTGAGCCACTTCATTAGAAAGCACTTTATATAATTTTTTTCTTATGGACTGTGACATGACTGTGATTCAATTCCAATATCTAAAAATAAAATTTGACAATACACTTGGGGTACTTATATGAGTGTCCCCCAGAATATGTATATAGACTGAAAGGACACACCAAAAGTTATCTTTTCAAATTTAAAAATCGTATTTTGCCATCACGCTTGATTTAAATCTAAAATATACGAAACTTAGTAAAAGTAATATAATTTTATAGTATAGTAAAGTTTACATTAATTTGAGAGCTACAATTTCAGATTAGGTACCTATAGAATAAATTCTAACTGTAAATAAGAAGTTGAGTGAAATTTTGTATATTTTAGTTTTATCCCAAAATACAATAATGTTGTTGCTAAATAGCCTGGAACCGACATAATATTTTTTTTCACAAATCAATACAACTATTATTCAACATAATTTAATCTTAAATATTCATTTTCTTAGTTGGATTTAAAAAACAGAGCAACTTAAAGATTTTATATTTATCACACCAGAATTATTTAATTGGTTTACATACTTCTTAGAATTTGAATATTATTTATTAAAAATTAATTTGGTTGGTTATAAAAAAATATCATTACTTACCATTACTTTGTAATTGTTCTTAGTGTCTAATCAATTTTCCAACAATGAAAGGCCTTCCTCTGTATGTACAGGAATATGTTCATATAAACTTTTAATAGTTTGATCATTAATTGATGAAATACTGGCTGATTGTAAAGATAAAATTTTAGGTATTGCCGATAATTTGTCCATAACGGCATCAATTTTTAAATGCAATAGCGACATTTCTTCCACGAGAGTTTTCAACAAAGCTATAAAAAAGTGTCAGCTATAAAAAATGATCAGCCTCAAAAACATATTTGTAATTTATAGTAACTTTTTCCTGGGTTTTAGGTCAATTGTTAATAGAAATTCTTTTTATTTGTTTACATTTCGGTTTATTTTGACAAAACTCATAATTTCAACTTTAACAACGTTCAGATCGATTCTTGATTACGAAATTAATTATAAAAAACGAAGTATGAAAGAAATGATTTACATTAAAAAAACCAAAAATACCCTTAATTTTAGAGCTGATCCGGACAATCTTATTTATGTTTATAACAACTTAATAAAACAATAAAATGCAAATTTTTACACCCAACCCTAATTATCTTTGAAAATATTGACAAGGGATTTTACAATCAATTATTACTTATTGTCCGTAATTTTGAAGAGAGAAATAAAAATTAAAATAATTTTAGTATTACCTTTTTTAAGTTATTGTTATGCAATTTATTTTTAAAACCTGTCAACTTGGTATTTACCATTAGTGATTGAATTTAAGAGCAAACGCTAGTGACGCCTTCGCCATTTCGTTTTCTGAACAATATTTCGTAACTTCTTCGTTTCATCCAAAAGTCGACCAAATACCCCTCTTTGGAGTACAATTACCGACAGTTTTAAGTTAAAAAAAGTATAATTGAAAAATTAATAAAAGCATAAAACGAAAGTTTGTCAAATTTGCCCATATTTCTTTTTTTGCTTTTATTAATTTTTAAATCCAACCTTTTTTAACGTAAAAAATAGGTAATTGTTCTCCTAAGAGGGGTATTTGGCCGAATTTTGGATAAAACGATAAAAGGACCGAAATATTGATCAAAAGACGAAATGGCGGAGGCGTCACTAGTGTTAGCTCTTAAAGTGTACGTATATGCGTACTGTTGGCATTTCCCAAGTAATAGTTGAATGCTTTCTATATCTAATTAAAATTAACCAAAACCACAAACGGGCCCAGAAACACAAATCAAGAACAAATATTAGGAACATGCAGATTGTATCCGTAACATATTATACCATCTGTAAATAGATATTCATAATACTTAGGTACATAATTATGCCAAAATATTTTTACTTAAGTTTACAAAAAAATCAAGTTTTATAAGGTAAATAGGTAAGTAAAAACACTTGCTGATCACTATGGAATGAATTATTTGTAAATGCTAGAGGTTAAATAAATTAAACTATACTTACTTTATTGTATTTTCTGATCAGCACTACAACAAACCTCACTAAATATATGCAAAAGACTCTACGTTAAAAATTCAACACCCGATCCGCAAAAGTTCAGGAGTTAAATAATTAAACTGAAATATATGGTGAAATAAAAACCTAGAGTCGATACATACGATGTTCGGCACTGTCTTTTCCCAAAAGCTCCTTTGTATAGTTATTGCAGGTCAGGAAGATTTTTACACGTAGGTACTAAAAGTACAGTTGGGTCGCACATGTTTCTTTAGACTTTAGGGTCGCTTTCATAAAATGATTGCCACCCAAAGAAAAAGTTTGAAGTCCTTTAATCTAAATAGTTCCCGTTATTTTTTTACAAAACACAGTAAAGAATCAAGATAACCGACGAGATAACTTTCGTTCTCAGATGCTAACGAATTTTGCACTTTGCGCGACCAAATTTTATAGGTTAAATAACTGATTATATTTTATTATTTTTTTTCTATTTCTCTTCTTACATATCGGACAGGCAGGTACGAGAATATCACTTTCTTTACACGTACTGAAACCGCGCCCACATTTGGAACCAGAATAGAACGTTCAAGGAATGTTCCTCAATAGTCCTAAAAATAAGTAGGATACAGCATATGAATATAATATACATATCACCTTCTGGAATCAAGTTACTTTTTGGAATATGCTAAATACATTCATTTCATTTACCTTTTATGCTTGTATTTACTGGTAGATTCCAGACACATGAAAAGAATATTATTAAACGAATATGCGAGTAAGAATGAAGAGGGAATATTCTTTGCATTAGCAATGTACCAAATGTGTTATCTGGGAAGGGCCAAAACACGTGTCAGGAAACTGATTAAATTTGTGAAACATAACAAGTAGTTATTATTTTTTCTTCCTGTGCAATGGAACAACAGTTTCACCAAGCATGTAGCCCAACACGAATTAATTATATACATATTTATTTTCCTGCCTTAAAAAACACAGTCAGTTCAAGAAATTGGAAGAATTAGCGATGAATCAAATTACTTGTAACGACTGTCAAAGATGACGGAATAACTGATTGATTGTTAATTCAGGTAGTTACTGACACCCGACAGGTATTAATTAAGCTCTACGGCTAAGCATTACGTCCTTAGATGCAAGGCCCTCTTTGATGCAAATAGTTTTTGCTCGCACGTTGTCATCTCAAAACGGTTTTACCTAGGTCAGTTTTTAATTTTGTCATTTAAAACTAATAAAAACTTACAAAATATGTAATATTCGATTTTCAACAACCCTAGATTTAAGAATTGTAATATAAAGTAAAAGGTCTTAATCAAGCATGGTCATCTACGGTTAGTTTACCATCTTTCTAGTTAGCAATTATTAGATCTATCCACAGGCGTATACAAAAAATTAGAATGCTTAATAAGACCAGTGTTATTAAAATAGCATCTCTAGGAATCGCTGTTTAGTCGGGGAACTATTTTTTTTCCCTAGAAAAAGTTGAAATTATATTATGGCCAACCCACGGCGAGCCAATCATCATTGTTATTAAATTGTTCGCGTGTCTATTGCGGTCTGCATTCCTTTTGTTGACCAATTTGTTAAACAATAGGTATTAAAAATGTCACTGTGTTATAGTGAGAAAAGTGCGGCAGAGAATATCAGTATTCTCTTTCAATAGGTAATGAATCTCAATAGATGCATTCTTTTATTAAGATATATTATAAATACCATAAAGGAATTTTAAGTACTATAACGAAATACGAAATCATTGTAGTACTCAGACTGTCAACGGAAACTGAATTCTGAGTCATCAAAAGATGAAATGAAAGTATTTTATTTAATTTATTAACACCGGGACAGCGCGTACGCAGTCCCGACTACCAAAAATTACGCGCCCGAGTTATCCGCATTAGGGATAATCGCAGGGGTCAGCCCGACCGAAGTGCAATGGAAAGGCCTCGCCCTGGGGGAACCGCCTTGTTGATCACGGTAAACCCCTACGCCAGGTAAGTATGCCTTTCAGTCGGCCACCGTACAAATAAGAATCTTTATTGTCAAATACAGTCGGTAGTTCTGTACGTGTAGCGGTCTCTAGCATGAGCCGTACAAACTAACTGCCGTGCGCGAACTACCAATTGTAAAGTTTACCAATAAAATGCTTGCTTCGTAAATTTGTCAGGTAACATCATCGAAAGGAATTAGTGTTCCATTTTACTGAGTAACATAATTTAAATGCTGAAGCTTGCTCCCGAAGCATAGACTAACTTACTATGAAGAGAGCTAGGGCATTTTCGCTGTTTCATTTTTTTATCAATATCAATATAACTTCATCTTTCTTCATTCTCTACTTGTGATACACTAGTGATCTTCCAGTTCAGGAAGATACAACCCTGGCTACATTAATTTGCTGACGATACTGCTCTCCTTGCAACTGATAATGAAATGATGAAGAAAAAGCTACTAGAAAATTGCAACTAGCTATAGCAACTCTGTAGTTGACTGGACCAAACAATGGAAGATTAAACTTAATGAACTTAAATCTATCCATATTAATTTTACTGACAAAAAATAACACAGCCTCTTCCTCTAAACATCAACGGTAAAACTGTTCCTTATGACCTAAATGTAAAGTATCTTGGTATAACTCTTGATGCCAAGTTACGGTGGAAAGAACACGTTAACAGAAAAAGGACAAAACTGGACCTAAAATATAAACAATATTACTGGCTTATTGGAAGAAATTCCAAAGTGTCAATATGTAATAAGTTACTGATCTATAAGCAGATATTTAAACCAGTGTGGCTGTATAGCATTCAGCGGTGGGGCTGTACCAAAGATATAAACAAATAATTCAGACATTTCAGAACAAAGTGTTGCGCAACATTGTAAATGTCCCTTGTATGTGCGCAATGGAGATATTCATCGTGACTTAAAAATTCTTACTGTTAAAGACGAGATTAGAAGGAATGCTGTTAAACATGAGGCAAAATTACACCTTCATGACAACGTGGAAGGCCTTCAACTACTTGACAAACAACATCATGTCCGGAAATTAAAGAGGACCAAACCATTTGATCTCGTGTAGTGCGTGGGACAGATCAGTGTGCGAAAGTGAGTGAGAGACTAAATAGTTAACAGAGAAACCTAAAGAATATCATTGGATTGACTTTAGATAAATACCTAGTTTTAAGCCTTATTAGAGTATTAATTTTAAAATTATTTGATTGTTTTTAAAGAGAAAGTGGTGCCGGAACAACTCTTTTACCCTTTAACGCAGTTTACGAGGTAAGTAGATAATAATATAATAAAGCAGGAGTTGTGAAACCATAAAAACATAAATAATAAAGATGAAAAATATATGGCAATGTTTTTATAAATACCTATCTGTTTTAGAGGGTTTTTGATGCTTTGGGAGTTTCATGTTCAACAATCCAACGAATTAAGGCAAAGGAAATAGAGAAGGATGTAGATTTTAAGAATCGCAATAATGTAGCTATTTCGTCCTCCCGTGGTCGACAACTTCACGAAATTCATGAACATACCATAGGAGAGCGTATTTATGGCATGTATAGAGCAGGTGAACACGTTACCATTCGCTCAATACAACTTAACGTTAAAATCATTGATGGTGTTGAAATATCTACTGGTTCATTAGCGGACTGTTAAAAAAAAAATTTAAATAGCGTAAATGTACTGTATCAAACAGGCGTTTTTTAATAGAGCAACCCCATACCTATATGTAGTCCAAAAACGAGTAGAATTTTTAAGAGAATTTTAAAATATAACGACAAGTCTCAATTTCCTTTTAAACCTGTTTTTCTGGATAAAACCGGGATATACAGTAAAAAGGCTTTTAGGCGAAGTTTCCATGGCTAGTATGAACCACCTCGTATATTTCGTAGGCTGATAGTGAAATCCGTCATTTCATGAAAGGCCTAGTCACTTCATGAAGCGTCGGCAGATTGTGTAAAAACATGAAATTACACGATCTGCCGCGTCACTTCATGAAGATACCTTGACGTTTCGGCGTATTATGTATAACACGATCTGCCTAATTTTAAATATCGTCACTTCATGAAATGCCACAAAAACAAGGCATATTGTGTAATTCCGTCTAAAAGGTATATTGGCAACTGGTTTGTTCGGGTTTGTCAGAGCATTTTTTTTATTTTTATAAAATAATATTAGTTGAAAAAATTTAATTAAAAAAAAATGCTCTGGGGAACAACGAACAAACCAGTTGCCAATATACCTTTTAGACGGAATTACACAATCTGCCGACTGACATGACATCGTTAGGTACTACATGAAGTGACGATATTTAAAATTAGGCAGATCGTGTTATACATAATACGCCGAAACGTCAAGGTCTCTTCATGAAGTGACGCGGCAGATCGTGTAATTTCATGTTTTTACACAATCTGCCGACGCTTCATGTAGTGACTAGGCTTTTCATGAAATGACGGATTTCACTATCAGCCTACGACATATACAACATAAAACTTCACTGCTGCTTATTTAAATTTTAAAAGAAATTGGTTTTTGGACATATTATACAAGGATAATCGAAAACTTTTTTTGCCTAGTGACAAAACACCCTGTGGAATAATTAAGAAGCAAAATTACTTTAAAATATCAGTTTCCATTAAGCCGCAAATATTCTTTGCATTTTGGTTTTTGGTTCATGTCAATACATGCATTAAACTTCTTCTCAACAAAATGCAAAATGATCTTGACGATGTCAATATTTTAAATTTTTTCATAATTTTCTCATTGCCATTGCATACAAAATAAAGTAGACTATTAAAATGCAAGAAAACAAATGTTATTGTAATAATCAAGATTTAATAAACAAATAAATTTACGGAAAAAGGTGTATATACCTAAGATTTAAAAAATAACATTTTCGCAAAACAAACGTAACAGGTAGGTACCAACAACAACTTTTTCACTTAAACACATCTCTATTATTTCTATTGCTTCCTCTAGCCCTTACTACTGCCTGTACAGTGTACTCGTCGGTTCATGCCATCAATTAGCCCGCGAATATCATCCTAATATTCCTCCATTCTTGACTCTTATGACGTGGTAGTAATTTAGGTCCAGTTGCTGGTCCGCGTGAATTTTCGTGTAAGCTTCGACGAACTGTCTAAAGGCGGGTTTTCCTACACCTTCGCCAGTCGTCGAAGTAGCGCGACCGAGTAGCCGCGACCGATTCGTCAAGACATCTCCTATGCATTTTAAACCTGTCTGGTTTTCAACCCGCTACGCAGTCGCTACTACTAGCGAACGGTCGCCATTCGTCCGGTCGTGGTAGCCGCTCATCTCCGAGAGGGGTGCTGCGACTAATTTCGTCAACGAAAGCGCATTGTTTTCCAGTTTCCTGTGGGTGTTATTGGAAATTTCACACGATTACAGGATGGCTTAACAAGACCATCTTCTATGAGCCGCAATAGATAGTTATATCGATGCTGTGAAATTCGGAAAAACTCTTTGTATTTTGTTTCTTTGTGTGTCAAGTGGGTTTTTATTAAAATGGCCTGAAATCCTTCAGACCGTCTATGTTTAAACATGGCTAATTCTTTGCTCTTATGTTTTTCAGATTCTAACGTTAAAAGAAGAAGCAGATCTGCTCTTGATAACTTAACAGTAGTAGTAATGCCGTTTTAGAAATATTCATATTTCTTCAGGCTAGAACAAAGCCGAACACTTGAAAATGGCTGCGGTAGGAACACGGGTTGACGGAAAATGATCGCGGGTATTACCGGTCAAAGCTACTCAGTCGCAGTCGTCGACGACTGGCGAAGGTGTAGGAAAACCCGCCTTAAGAAATGACGTTTTTAATTCGTCCCTCTCGAAGTACAAGAAATCGGTCATTAATAGCTTTAGTTTTGCGTTTCCTAAATTATAGGCATCATCAAGATCATTTTGCATTTGGGTGAGAACAAATGCACGTATTGACATGAACCAAAAACTCAAAATGCAAAGAATATTTGCGGCTTAATGGAAACTGATATTTTGAAGTAATGTTGCTTCTTAATTATTCCACATGGTGTTTTGACACGAGGCAAAAAAACAACTTTTCGATTATTCTTGGAATATGTCAAAAACAAATTTCTCTTAAAATTCGCATACACTGAAAAAAAGTCTGTTTCATCCCAAATAAATGATGTATTTGCTTTATTTTTGTTAGCCACAAATAATCTTTATTTAGCTCAAACAAATATTGTTTGCAACAATTAAATTGAATTATTTGACTTTTATTTCATATTTGTTTGGTTTTTGTTTATTTATGTGAAATAAAACTTATTCGCGCCAAACAAAAAATTGTTTGCTACACCTCTGCCTTTAAACGTCTACATTTCAAACAAAATATTATTTGCTGCAAATAACTTTTCATTTCGCCACTGGAAAGTTTAGTCGTTTAGTGACCGTCTTTCGAAAAGGTGATATATACTTTTGTATGGCAATGGATGTTCGCGATTGGCTAGTTGGCCATAACATGGGACATCTGTGGCCCTCCTTCGAAGGTAAGATTTTAATTTTAATGTTTATTACTTAAAAAAGACAGATAAAACATATTATATACAATAATAATTACTAAATCATGAATGCCATGGAGAAATGCCCATTTAAAAACGTTTCAATTATTTTTGTATATAATAGAAAAAGTTAACAAATTTGTATTTGCCATATTGTTATATTATTTTATAAACATGCATATCGTTATTGTTTTGATTTCTGTTTTCAATATACCTAATTATTAATATTCATGTTGTATACCATCAAGATGGCCGCGAAAGCGTCTCTTGCGGCCCCTTTGTGTAAAATTATTTATTTGCCTTAAATATTTATTTGCGTGAAATAAATAAAATTTAAAGCAAATAAATATTTATTTGCTTTAAATAAATAAATATTTCGGGGAAACAATTATTTATTTATAACCATTTTTGATTGTTTGTGATAAACTTAAATTTATTTCCCTCAAACAAGATGTTATTTTACAGGAACATTTAGTTATTGCAGTAAATATGGATGTTTAAGGAGAATAAGGCTCTCGTTGGCGCAGACCGAGTTTAATAACTGTCATGTTCATTACAGTTTTGTTTTGTTTTCTTATATAGTTATGTTATTTTTCGTAACAATAAACAGAATATATATAAAAACTGTGGTATGATTTATTTCTTTTTGCAGCTCCTCTTCTAAATAGTTTGGGAGATTATACCCTATTTTAATTATTTAATTTAAATACCTTATTGTTTCTTACAAATATAGTTTTTACCAAAAAATATTTAATAATAATTATATTATATATTATTATATTCAATAGTAAATAATTATTTATTTATAGGAAACAATAAGTTATTTAAATTAAATGCCAAAAAGCACACATCCTAATTTCGAAATTATTTGAACAGAATAAATATTTATTTAATAGAAATAAATATAAAGTATAATAAACAATTCGTGATTTGGATTAAATAAATGTGTTGCCGATTTAAATAAATTCTTATTTGGACAGAATAAATATTTATTTAATAGAAATAAATATAAAGGATAATAAACAATTCGTGATTTGGATTAAATAAATGTGTTGCCGATTTAAATAAATTATTATTTGGACAGAATAAATATTTATTTAATAGAAATAAATACATATTTATTGGTTACCTATATTGCTTTGTGCTAAATACAGTAATTATTTTATTTAAATAATATTTATTTGAATATCATATATTTCCCTCTCAAAAGTCAAATAATTTTGGACAAAATTTCAAATAATTATTTGTTCAGGCCATAGGGAACAAATATTTGTTTTGGCGAACTCCATTTTTGTTTAGATCAAATAAATTCTTTTTTCAGTGTAGGCACGTTAAAACTAATACATGTATCTAGATCTGTCTGAAAAATTACTTAAATCGGAGTAAAAATAAAAAAGTTATTAAGCCCTAAACTGTCGCTTAGAGTTCAGGAGGCATATATTAATACATCTTTACATAAGAAAGGCACCTGCGCTAACAAAAAATCTGTATGAATGCCTTCATGCCCACCGCAACAAAATATATAATTAGCTTGTTCCGACTAATGTCAATTAGTGCATTAGCACATATATCTTAAAAAGCATTGCGACCTATTTCTTAACACCCGAAAAAAGTGAAAAAATTGGGACAAACAGTATTTAAAATAACCTTTCGGCTACTGGCCTATATCTATTTTTAAATTATCATGCAACGTGACCGTTAAGTGTTATCTTACATATATTATATTATTTTTTTATTAAATTGCTTTAACGAAAATACCCTTTTTTATTGCGGTTTGTTATTAGTTGGCGTGTATTCGGTTTCATGCCGACACTTGCATAGTTTTCCTTATTATTTGATTTTTTTACTTAAACTTCCTTCAACCTCTGTAAAAATCACATATTTTCCAAATGACCAAATCACCGAAAATTTAATTTTGCCGATATTATCATGGCTACCTTGATCACCCGATATATTTAGACACTAATACAACTATGAGGAACTGGTCGGAAGTCTATTTAAAACTTCCTATTTTTAGCTGAAAAAGACATTTAAAGAAACTCCGGCAATTTGTTCTTCTTTGTTTTAAACTATTTTCTTTTGTTTTAGACATTTTCTCACCTACTTTTCCACACTAAAAAAAAAGACAAATATCACTTTTCACTCGCGGAGACTGGTCGAAAGAGTCTTAAAATAAGTTGGCTGTGAAACGAAAAATATCCCCGCCCGGTTTTTCCGTCGCTCCCACTCGTACAGTGGGGAAAAAGTTGGTATGTAAAAAGCGAATAACAATGTCAATCAAGTTAGTGGGACAAAATAACTTTTTTAATGTCTATTTGCAATAATGTTGGCTCCCAGCTGCATTATCACATAATCTGTTCCTTGCTCTATTTAAACTGTATCATGTGGATCATCATAGGTGTATTATGAATCCGTATTGGAAGAATTAACAAGACTTAATTGGCAAGGGGAGACAGGGCCAGGTCAAATTTTGTTAACCCCAATAACCCATTGGCTTTCCTATTAATTTGACAAGAAAATAATTGTATTGGAGTTTTTTGAAGGTCCTAAAATGATGAACTCGAACATCAAATTTTATTATTTTCCCATAAGCCAATTATTTTGAAGAAGCTATTCGTAACATTCTTAAAAATTAAACTACCCGTAATAATTATGATCATATCAAATGTTACTAGACATTTTATTTTTATTAGTTTCAACATGTATTACAATATAAAAAAAAAATAACAATGATGAAGTGGTAGGGGAGACCGGGCCAGGTTGTAACGAAAAAATATTTGAAAATTTTTTTCTTGGAGCTGTTTTCACTAATCAATTTTTTTTTGTCATGAATGTTTACTTACATATGTTGTGAACAAGTTGAATAAATATATATGACAATATTTTCAAAAATTAAACTGTCAGCTTTTTTTAAATAGATCCGAACCTTTGTTACAAATTACCCTCGGGGTAAAAAGTAACAGTAAGCGGGGTAACTGGTAACGCATATTTTTTTATTGGTATATTTACTTAAATAGAAACGTGATAAAGTGAACATAAAAAACATAAACGTGACCATAAAAACATTTTAAACAAACATAAGTAAACATTATTTAACGTGATGTAGCTATTTTTGGGAACTTCAAGTCAGTGCAAGTTTCATGTGACCACTTTTTACACTTGTGGCAACTAATCCAGTTTTCGTTAGGTTTGCTACGCCCATATGATTCAGTGCAAATAAACAAAAGTACTTTTCTTTTGAAGAATCGTCTGATTCTACGTAAACTTTTCTTTTCACTTTCGACTTAATAATTTTGGACTTTTTGGCCTATCGACCATTTTGTTCTTCTTCCGGTGCATCCTTCTCTGGTGTGTCAGTTAGTACCGCCTTCTTTTTTTTCGACCCTTAAGGGTTGTGTTTCGCTAATCAGCTTTATATAGGAAGTGGACGCACAAACTCTGGAGTAAATGTAATCTTTTCTTCCATTTGGGAAGTAACGTCAACTTGATCCTGATGTTGAAGCGACGGGTTCGAGTTCAGCTATTTCAGAAGGTGCTGTTGTTAATGCATAATTTATCACATGGGGTAAATTGTAACATGTTACATTTTGCCCCAATTAGATTGTTACAATTTACCCCCGGATCGAATATTTTCGTTTTGTCTTTGCAGAAAAAAAAGTAAATATATAATCATGCATAGCTTTGTCAATATAATAAACTAGACTGCAATGATTCATTTATGACAAAAAAAAACAAGCTCAGCAGGTAGCTTGCAACATTTATTTTGAAACAAAATTATGATATCGATTTTTACTTTACGTGTCACAATATAAACAATATCGGAAATAACCTTAATCACAATGTCTGTTGCTCGACTATCTAGACATAACTGATCTTCACAGTGTTCTCCAGAAGCCTACATAGGGTTCGGGGTTGCCAGTTTTTAAATTAGGAAAATATTTGGTGTGTTACAACTTACCCCGTGTTACAACCTGCACCGGTCTCCCCTACTACATGGAAAATAGTTCTCGGAGTGTATCCGAAATGTAATCTGCGTTGTTTCCTTACAGGCCCACTCGGTTGGCAGTTTTGCAAAATATAGAAAAGCAAACCGAGCAAATTAAGTATTAAAAACTCAACTCTCAAGAAAAACGCGAAGTACTATATTTCTTACATCCCGTTTAACCAAAAGTTGACACTATTGCAAAGATAATAAAAATCGAAGATAGGGACATGTAAGCCGTTTTGCTCTAAGACGTACAGTTAGAAAGCTAGACGCTGTCAAAGTTCAAAAATGTAATTTTTCAAGAGTCAATATCTCGGAAACTGTTAAATATAGACTAATAATGCTTTTAATAAAAAATGTTCAGAATTTTATGCAGAATCCAAAAAAAATTAGTTACCTATATAAAATAGGGGTATCCATTTAAGATTTAGATCTTACCCCCTCTCTCCTAGGGGCTTGAAGTAACAAGATTGACAATATACGCAAAAGATGTCCCCCTCGAAATAAAAATCGACGGGTCCGAGCGATTTTCCACAGTTTTATTTTAAAGTGGAAAAATCGAGGTATTAAGTTTTCGTTGGACCACCCTGTATACCACCTACCTCAATGTTAAGGTAAGAGTATCAACATGCTTGCCAACCTATTTCGCGTAGATTTATTTATGTTTTCTAGCTTTTATGCAAAATTTAAAGAAAATCAGTATCGACCTGATATTCTAGAGGTAATAGTTGACATATTTAATAAATATCAAGGAATTTCATAACTTATTTTAGGAGAATTGTATAACGAAAAATATCGGGTAAGATTTTTTTTAACATTATTATGTCATTGCAATGACATGTTCTTTCATTATACAATTCTCCCAAAATTAGCAATGAAATAAATTGATATTTTTGTAGTATATCAGATATTACCTAAGTAATGTGCCGATGATACTGATTTTATTTAAATATTAGTTTAAAAAATAATAAACTTGAAAAAAACAAAGCGAAATAGGTTATAGGTTGGCAATAAATTGAACGACGTTGAGAATTCAACCTTAAGTAATTTACATGTAATATCCCCATATCATGACAGTAATTTGTAATTCAATATTAAAACAGCTATATCATTATGCGACATGTAATATGGTGCAAAAATACAAATATATTTTTGCTCTAACTGAAGCATTTTGTCCAGATTTTACAAACATCTGGCCCATCGTCAACAATAAGATATTTTTAAATTTTGTGTTTATCATTTCCACAACAATTATGACGTTTTATTGTATAAAATTATTGGAAAAAATAATGGTAATGTTTTATTTTAAATATCTAGCAATAAATTGTTGTCTGGTCGTGTTGCTTGCCAAGAAAATCAGTACCGGTTCGTCATTTTATTATTTTTTGATAGACGTCTTAATTTTTTGATTTATACAATTTTCAACAATTTACTTAAAGGTGTCACCAGTGTCTAGAAAATAGTAATTTATAGAAAATGAAACCATATTCATATTTCCTATATTTTATTAATTCATGATGATCGTCCATCAAAGTATTTCGGAAAGTAATGCGATTTAAATACTGCAAATTTGGATGATGGGGTTTTCGGACACGCTTTATTTAAATGAAATAATAGGGACCATAACCAACTTCCGGTTACAACGGAAGTTGTCCCAAACTTGCTTATTTTCAATAAATCACCCTGTATAATATTTTTTTGTGTTTCCTTTATTATTCCCAATAATTTTATTAAAAGTGTTTGTATTCTGCTCTCGTTTTTGAAAAGCAATAATAGGGAACTTGACAAAAATTTTAAATGGGGAAAAAATTCTATAAATCATAAGTATATATTGTCATAAAAGATATGGCAGCAAAAAAACAACATATTTCGTCCCAAAATTTAAATTATGCCAAGCGGGTAAAAACGGGTCGTGACGTCAAGAAGTATAAATATTCATGTGCGACATCCACGAAATAGGTATAGGTTGGCAATAAATTGAACGACGTTGAGAATTCCACCTTAAAACAACAATAAAATAACAATAACACACGGCAATCCAAATGCAAACTCGGTAGCTCGGCCACCGGTCAGGATGACGGATGACGGAAAAGTCATACTTCCTGACGTCATCGGGCTTGGCACGCTTAAAAGGTCGTTTGAAATGCTTTTAACACGCGCGAAACTTTAAGGAATTTTCACCAAGTTATTACTGATTTTTAAGGAGTAATAATTGGGGAATATTTTTTTAGGCCTAACTTATGGAGGGCTTTAGGAAGGAGTCCGATCGAAAATGGCTGTTCTTTAAATTTACGTCCCTGTTTAGTAGTTAGTTCGCGGTTTCCCGGTCGCGGCGCAGTGATCGTCAAGTGTTTGACTTTTTACAGGTTTTGATAGACGTCAGCGGTATTTTTAGCCAATAATTAATAAAATAAGCTTTATTAGATATAATATATACATATCTCAGCCTGTAGAGGGTTTTAGTTAACTAAATTCAATAAAACAGTTGATTATCCCATAAGAACCCATGCATTTTACAGATTTAAAGGAACACGTGCGCCCCTGACGGCTATTTTTAAAGCTGCTTTACCGATCCAAAAGTTTGCCCGAAACCAATGTATTGCGATCGGACTCCTAACCTAAAGCCCTCCATAGCCTAACTAAATCATATTATTGAAAAAAAAAATTGGAAAGTTCCCTATTGTTTTTTTCAAATTTTGATCTTTAACAGCCTAATATTGAATGTCTTTTCAAAGATAAAAGATTGAAACTTGAAATTCCGGTTGTGGAATTAGATATTATTGTACTTGATAATGTATTAACACAAAATAAAATTTTAGATACAGGGAAGTGGAAAAGTAACAATTTTTGAAACATATCAATCAACAAATTATTTTATTTATTTATTAATTAGGCCTGAAAAAAGTATTCCCCAATTATTACTCCTTAATCAAAAATAACTTGGTAAAAATTCTTTAAAGTTTCGCGCGTGTCGAAAGCATTTCAAACGATCTCTAAAGCGCGCGAAGCCCGATGACGTCAGGGGGTATGACTTTTGATCATCCGTCATCCTGACATTCCTGACAGGTGCCGAGCGACCCAATTTGCATTTGGATTGACATGTGTTATTGTATTATTGTTTTAAGGTCGTGTCGCTTATTGACGCGTGGATGTCAAATCTGACAAATCATCAAATTTATTTAAAACCTATAACCTATTTCGTGAATGTCACACACAAATCTGACAAATGATACCCCTTGACGTCACGACTACTAGCAGCGCGTTTTTACCCGCTTGGAATAATTTGAATTTTGGGGCATTTTTAAATCTTTCTAGCGGTTTTTTGGGACGAAATACGTTGTTTTTTTTGCTGCCATATGTTTTATGACAATATGCACTTATGATTTATAGAATTTTTTCCCCATTTAAAATTTTTGTCAAGTTCCCTATTGATGGGGAAAAATATTTTTTATGCGTTCACATAAGGTGTCCCCATTCCCATCTAGAATACTTTTATACTTATTTTCGGTTTTAGGCAAAATTGTCAAATTATCAAGCAGCCTTATTGATTTTTAGCAAGAAGACCATGATAAATAATTAATTTCAACCGACAATGATGCCAATTATATGCCAAAAAACAGCTGTTTTATGCGAATTTAAGTTGTATTACCGAATTGCAACGAAAACCATTTAGCATATCGTGTCCTTTTCACCCACAATTGTCTTAAATATGTCAAGATAAATAAATGTTTATTGTTTTAAGCAGACCTAACAGTATTTAATGTACATTTTCTGTTTATATTCACAAAGCGTAAAATATAGGGCACTTCAAGAAGTGTCTCATTTTTGTTTCTTGCGTGAATAGATACGTTACAACGGGTTAATTATGTTTTCAATAAAATCAAATGATGATAGACAAGACAGCCTCGCCTACCATTTTACCCAAGGGCGGATCCAGAAATAAATTCTGGGGGGGGGGTCAACTAGCGCCGTAGGCGAAAATTTTTAGAGGTTTTTAGAGGAAGAAGATGAAACAATTAAAAATATGATAAACCTTATTTGTGCCGAAGCTGAAATGATATCCGCAGGCCGACCATTAGTTGAGAATCTCTTCGGTTCAGAGGAAGTGTCCAATTTTGCGACATCCGTGTGTGATTGCTGGCCTTTAATCCAAGAAATTTCAGACATTGATACTCCCGATGAAGGCACCAGACTTGCTTATAAATTAAGAAAACTTATAGTTTGCACTAAGGATATATTACAAAAGCTTTTAGTCTCGTAATTGCTAATAAGTCCTCATTCAATGACTACTGAGAGGATTATTTCCCAATACAACAAATTAAAAACGCCAGGAAGAATTTCATTAAATGAAGATACAATGAAGGATCGCCTCTTAGTGTCATTGAATGGAGTGGTTATTTTGATCTAAGACCGGCAGTCGCCGAGTTCTTAATGACAAAAGAACGTAGGTTTAGAAAACCAACTCCTGAAATATACAAAACTAGAGATTTTATTAGTACATTTTTTAGAGATAATCCTAAATTATAATCTTATAAATGAAGTTCCTTTTACAATGAAAATGAGTAGGTAACAAGTTCCTTTCGGCACGACGCCGTAAAATAATAGTGTTTTCAATTTATACAAAAAATGTGCACTGGGTTATGAACTCACTCTTTTTGACTCCACAATAGTTTTTACGTATGTTGAAATGTAAACCGCCCAGGGGGGGGGGGGGGGTCATGACCCCCCCCCTGGATCCGCCCTTGATTTTACCACCGAGCAAATCGTCGGTTTAAAGGTAAAAGTCACTAAGTAGCAATTTTTTGTTTAGAAGATAACAGCGATTTTATACAAAAGTTGCGATAAAAAAAGAAAAGCCCTTATTACCAAATTTTTTTCATGTGATCGAAAGTAATGGCTTTCTTTAACAGTTGTCTTTATTAGACAACTGAAAAATATTTGTAGAACGTCAGGAATAACAGTTTTCGTACTTAGTGAATTTTATCTTTAAACCGACGAAATTGTTCTTTAATTTAACGGACACTTGTTACTTGTTTTTTTTGTTACCTTTATTGACTCATGATCAGTGACGCTGAAATAACTTTTCTTTAAGGGGGAATGTCCGACCAAATATGGTACACAGTATGTCCACGGATATAGTTTGGAAGGGGAAAAACTTTTTTATTAGTAGGTATAAACGAAAAAGTAATTCTTTATAAAAACGTCTGCTTGTGCTCAAACTGCAACTTCGAATATCAGATTTGCGATAATCATACAGGCTTCGTCACAAACAACATTTTTAGTGTTTTGGATTTCGTTTAAAAAATAAATTTACGTAAAAACAAACAACTATTGTTGCTTTCTTACTTCGAATATGATTTTATATCTGGCCGAGTAACGATTTTATTGTAAAAAACCCATTTTTTATTTGCCTACTTTTGGAGTATTTTTATTATTACCTACATGTCATATTTCTTCAATTCATTCAATCATAAATTATAAAAATTTTATTCAAGCGTGATACCACCGAGTTAGCGCATAGTTCAACTCGACATCTGAATTCCCGAAAACAGTTCCTAACTTGCTGTATTTAAATATTTGCAATAACTACTTTTATTTTTTCTTTTAAGAGAAGTTATTATTGAAATTAGTTTTATACACATGTGGCTTCAGATATCCCCATAAACGAAAGTCGATAATTGTAAGATCGGGGACTCCTACGTGCCAACTGATATAGACAATAGGTACCTTGCAATCCATTTGTTCCCAAAGTTATGATTTAGCCAATCATCAAAAGGAATTAAAAATTAGAATCGAAAAAAAAATCCTAACAAGTAAAAATGTTGTTTGTGATGAATCCTGTATAGTAATCGCAAATCTAATAGTTGAAATTGTAGGTTCAATACTAGCAAAAAGCATTTAATAAATCAAGGAATTTTATATATTACATATATTTTTTGTTATATTTTGACAATTTGAGTGATATATTGCCTAATTACAGTACGCAGGAATGTGATGAAGAATATTTTAGTTAATTTTTAGGTAGGTACTAATATTAGAAGCACCTTCGGGTTCCAATTAGCGATAATTATGCCCCATAGCTTAAACCTGGAGTTTGTGGGCCACTACGCTTCTGCTATTTATTCTGAAACACTCTGCGTGTTTTTTGTTCAAATAGAATGTAATGATGATTAAATAGGTGAATGTGTTAATAATTAAATAGGTGATTTCTAAATTGCGGTATTAGAAAATAAATAATACAACTTTTTCGACTTAGTTTTCAGATAGTTATCCTCTAAAGTAAAACAACGTATAAAGTACGTAACAGTTTATTTGCACCATTTTGTGACATTTAGTCATAGAACCATTATTATTAATGACTTTTTAAAGTCGTCGAGGCATACTGAGAACTAAATTTCTTATATAATCCTCAGATATCAGACCCCATGATTCTTTTCTAGGAGTTCCTGTTGATTTCTGGGTCTGAAGTCATGTTTATATATATATTTGGTCATTTCACCCCAAACATTTTCTATGGGGGTTGAGATCGGGACTCTTAGATGGCCAAGGTAAAACATTTATTTCATTTTCTTGCAGATATTGCTGGACTAGTCGAGATGTAAGGATTGGGGAATTGTCATGCTGAAATATGAAATTTTCTCCGTATACTGCCATAACTATTGGTAACATGGTGTGTCTTAATATATTGCAGTATACAGGGGTACAGGGGCAGTGAGCCTTTCTTGCACTATTTCGCAAACTCCTAGACCTCTGCTACTGATCCATGCCCAAATGTTTACAGAGAACCGACCACTTATATTAAATTTGTTTTATGGGTATGGTATACTGCTTATCATACCTCGCTCCTGTGGGTCTGTATACACGAATTTTTCCGTTGTTACAAGACAAATATCTTTTCATCGGAAAAAATTACTGTTTCCCATATATTATTTTGATTGACATAGTTTTGTGCAAAATCTAGCCTTCTGTTTTTATTTACCTCTATTAAGGAAATTTTATATCTGAGCCCCGAATCCTTCGACGAGCAGTATTCGTTGAACCAGGAAAATTGGTTTCTTGAGCAGCTTTTATTGCTGTTTCAAAGGGGTTATCGCGCAAATAGTTAATAACTTCCCTATTTGAACTTCTGTTGAAATTTTTGGGCGACCGGAACCTTGCTTTCTTCCAATAGTTCCAGTCTCGAGTATTTTACTTTTACACAAAAGCACGGTATTTTTACTTGTATGTAATTCTTCAGCAATATCTATTATAGGAACATGTTCTCTCACTCGCGTATATAATATAATAGCTTTTTGTTCCACACTTAACGAAGGCATGTTTAACACTTTATAATATTTATTTAGTATTGCCACTTTGACAACAAATAAAAAAATTTGATATACCTATTGTCAAAATGACATTTAAATATCAAAGCTGAAAATTTTTAATCGGCTGGGGAAATTGCGTGTCCCAGTTTTTTTTGGGCGCAATGGTACGTCGACATGTACGACGTTCCGCTCGTCGTACAAAGCTTCCAACAACTACCTAGTCTGTGGGTTACTTTATTTAGTAAATGCGGTAAAACCGTTTTCCAAGCCCGATCGTTTGTTATGGATGTTTTTGAAGGATATACGAATAATTAAATAATAAGCACATTTTAATTTAAATAACCAGCAATGTTTATTTTTATTGATTATTTATTACATTTATTTTAAAGATAAGGAGACACGGAGAGAGGTAAAAAAACAAACATGTCGCAAGTTTAAGTAGGAAGATCGTAGAGACATGTTCGAAACTACAAATTTCAACAGATTCTTACAGAATTATAACAGGGGCCATCGTCATTCTGCTTATAGCCCCGCACCTATATCTTGATTTAACTTTTGTGCACCAGGCCTTAAAATATCATATTTTGGTAAAGGTTATATTATTTTGTTGGAATTAACATTTTGGTTTTTGACACACTCGGAAAATGGATGTTTTTGAACGAGCCAATACCGACTGGCTCTTGTGTTATCGCAACTGTTGTAATACAAAAAAAGATAAAGAACAACAAGTACAATGTACAAATATGTGTGATTTTGCACAGTTACTAAAATAAAAATTATTTAAAAAGTAAATGGTTACAACTTCCCAAGCAGAAAGGCAAAGGTCGTAATACTTTTTTAAATGGTTTCTTTATTTGGTAATACCTTATCGATAAATAAATACATTACGATTAAGTAGGTATATTTAAAGTAACAAACCCGCGTAGCGTCTCTTTCGCGCTTAGAAATTCAAAAACTCCATTTCCCTCACTTATTTATCAGCCTTTATATCCTACAAGTTTTTTTTAAACATTTGAAAATGAGAATTAAGCCAACAATTTTAAACAAAATCACAGTCAAATTTAGCAACGTAAAAAATTGTACATCGAGTATCATGGATGTTTATTTTCTAAACCTCTAGTTACTTGGCTTTATTCAAAGCATAAGCACAGACAAATATACAGGGTGCTACGAATATGTGTATGTACAGGGTCTTCCAACGAGGACTGAACAGGGGCTCATTTTTGAGCTTCCTTGTATTTAAAGAAAAATTCAAAATAGCCAATCGATGTACTTTTTCCTGCAGAATTCAAAAATGAAACCAAAAATTTATTTGAACCAGAAACAAAAGAGTTACGCTATGGATAAGGTGTTTTTTAAATGGAACATAGCTTTTTTATACGATTTTTGGAACGAGTAATTTTTTTTTGTCCGTTCTGATTAAAATATTTAATATTGTGACAGCTACTTTTATTAAATTTTAATGTTTTATCCAGTATAAACTTTAACCTGTTTGAAACATACACTAGGTAATAAAGGTATAATCACCTTTGAATCCTTCAAAGTCAAAAAATTTGACAAATTTACTATAGGTAATATTGCCGAAATGACTTTGAAGGATTCTTTAGGAAGGATTATTACCTAGTGTATGTTTCAAACAGGTTAAAGTTAAATTATACTGGATAAAACATTAAAATTTAATAAAAATAGCTGTCACAATATTAAATATTTTAATCAGAACGGACAAAAAAAAATCACTCGTTCCAAAAATCGTATAAAAAAAGGTATGTTCCATTTAAAAAACACCTTATCCATATCGTAACTCTTTTGTTTCTGGTTCAAATAAATTTTTGGTTTCATTTTTGAATTCTGCAGGAAAAAGTACATCGATTGGCTATTTTGGATTTTTCTTTAAACACAAGGAAGCTCAAAAATGAGCCCCTGTTCAGTCCTCGTTGGAAGACCCTGTACATGGGGATTTGGAAAACGGTAAGAGATATGAAGATGGTTAAATTAGGGCAAAATTGGGTTTCAATATTGAGTGAAAGAAAAGTGTAAGTATTCCCAATATCTTTGGAGATATACGAAAAAAACACGAAATTTTCATTTTTGGTTTCCAATTTTTTGTGCCTTAATTTTCGACTTGGGAAAAAATAAAATACACTTTTTCATAGTCGTTTTAGAAAATTTAACGTTTTGTTCTTCAGATATCACCGTCAAGTCAATTTTTTTTAAATACGGACCTGGAATTTTCTTTCAGCAAATTATTAAGCCCTAAAATAGGCAACATTGCCTCAATTCAACCATATTCGTATCTTTTTATGTAGGTGGTTTTATGGGTTTAAGGATCTTAGGGAGCAAATGAATAAATGAAACCCAAATTTTAATTTGCCGACGTTTCGGGAAATATATTTCCTTCCTCAGTGCTCTGAAACAATAGGTTTCTTTCTTAGGTTTCAACAATAACCGATAAAAACATTACATAATTGATTTGTTTGAAAATGACAAATCTTATTTTCGACAACAGAAAGTACATATTATTATATATTATCCTTGATATATTAAAGAGTAACACAGTTACAAGCAGGTGTAATTTTTCTTTTATATCCCATGGTGCTTAAAGAGAAAAAGAAAACTTTTAGAAATAACGCTCAAACTGCAAAGAGAGACAAAACAATTTGCGTATTTTAATTTTCTCAAAAAGTACACCAAAATTAAACCATATTAGAAAAGAGGATCCTAATTTTATCCTTTTTTTATTTGTTTTTTACCATTATGACTCGTGAAGCCCACTTTAACTGTAAGTTTTTACAACTTTTTGTTTGTTGTTTTGTTGTTTTTTTGGGTTCACCCTTGGTCCCTATTTTATTTTATTTTAATGAAAAAACTGTTCTCTTTTCTAATATGTTTTAGTTTTGGTGTACTTTTTGAGAAAATTAAAACACGCAAATTGTTTTGTTTCTCTTTACAGTTTGAGCGTTATTTCTAAAAGTTTTCTTTCTTTAAGCACCATGTGATATAAAAGAAAAATGACACCTGCTTGTAACTGTGTTACTCTTTAATATATCAAGGATATAATATTATAATATGTACTTTCTGTTATGATATGTTGTCGAAAATAAGATTTGTTATTTTCAAACAAAAAATGTTGTATCGGTTATTGTTGAAACATAAGAAAAAATCCTATTATTTCATACCCCCAAGGAAGGAAATATATTTTTTGAAACGTCGGCAAATTAAAATTTGGATTTTATTTGCTCCCTGAGATCCTTAAACCGATAAAACCACCTAAATAAAAAGTCTATTGGATCATTAACAATTTTATTTTATCATATTCGTATCCTCTACCGTTTTCGAGATACGACCTGTACGCACAAGAAATTGTAACACCCTATGTTCCACCATTATAAATTTAGATTTAAAAGGTAGTAACTGGAGGGAAGAAAATACATTATATTGAAACTGAAAAATTCTACCCCAATATCTAAAGCTGACCGTAATATCCACAGGTCATAGGAACAATAGAATTGAACAAATATCTTTGAGAAAATTGTTATATTATTTTTAAAATTGACTTCAACATTCTCTGAGCGCACCTGGTATAAGCACTAGATTTTTGCCTACGGGCATTTTGATATTATTAATATCTTTTTCAGTTTAAAATTTAAAAAACACTAGACACTATTGCATTTTTATTATTTAGCAGTGGCGTAACTAACGCCCCCGCAGACCCCGCATTGCGGGGGGGGCGCAGCAAAGCCAGGGGCGCCCTCAAGTTCCTTGATGAAAAAATAAAACAAATGGGAAGCGACGTTATATATAAAACACAGCATTTGTTGAAAACCCGCCAGGAGACGGATCAGGCCACCTTAAGCACCTTACTAATCTAATCTAGAGAATTAGAGCACCTTACTAATCTAGAGAACTCGCTGCGCACCAAAATTCATATTTTGGCGCGCAGCAATAAGCTGAAATTCGTAGTAGTACAGGGTTTTTCCGTATATTTTGGAGCACCCCTGGAGCTTTTATTTAAAGACCTAGAAAAAACTTTAAATTACCAAAGTTGCATGATTTCTCCTGAACTGTCAGAATTTGTTATCGGACAAAACAAATAAACATCGTAAATTTGTTAAATAATGTCAATGTCGATTTTTTTAAATGGAACACCCTGTATATTAATTTTTTTTTAACTCCACACTTTTTTCTGATTCCAAATATGTATATATGTTATATGTTTACTTTAGTCGTTTGGGCAAAATTTCATTTCAAAATATTGCAGATTAGAAAATCTAGATTGCCCTGGAAACAATTTGGTTGTTATTAATCGCTTATGGCAACTGACTTGTGTCTCAAAAATAATATTTCATACCTTGAATGGTCTTGTCTTGGTATAATGGGTTACTCTAAAGATGAAAAATTCAATAATTATTAATAAATCGCAATATTTTGAAATGAAATTTTGCCTAAATGACTCAAGTAAACATATAACATATATACATATTTGGAATCAGAAAAGAGTGAGGAGTTAAAAAAAAAATTAATATACAGGGTGTTCCATTTAAAAAAATCGACATTGGCATTATTAAACAAATTTACGATGTTCATTTGTTTTGTTCGATAACAAATTCTGGCAGTTTAGGAGAAGTCATGCAACTTTGGTAATTTAAAGTTTTTTCTAGGTCAATAAAAGCTCCAGGGGTGCTCCAAAATATACGGAAAAACCCTGTACATTATTTTTACAACAAAAATTGTTCTCTACAATGTTCTATATCTTTCTCGAGATCTTTCTACAGTGACCGGCAGAAAGTGCGCAGCCTATGGGAACGTTTTTTACCTTTAAGTTTAGAAAATTAATTTTATTTTAGATAGGTTCTGCATGTTCTCAAACCAAAATAACACCCATTAAATCCCGTAAAAGTCTTATGGTATACGAGGTAGGATCAAAAATTTGAAATTCCACTAAGAGTAAAGTACCACCATCTTTCGTTTTAAAATATTTTTTTACCAAGAATTATTGTTTTAATTTCAAAGTTATACCCAAATTCCAAATTTCGCTTATTTTTGACAAAAAAATTGATTTAATCGTGTTTTCTCAATAACCCTGTATAAAAAATAAATGGCAACCGAACAGTACGAAAATAAGATTTTTTGCAGGCTTTGTTAGAGATTACCGTTGATCATAAGTCCGATTAGTTTGTTTTCATATTAATATGGCTATTTAAAATAAAAACAAAAAAATATTAAATATTTTTGTTGCACACCGTATTTTATTTTCTGAGGGAAAAAGTTAATTTCATCAAACTGATATTTTTTGATTTACATTGACTTAAAGCATCTCCTAAATAGTTTTTTATACATTGAAGTATGCATAGAAAGTTTCCTTATTTTGCGTGACGAATAAAATCCGTTCAAAATATATTTTTAATTTAATTTTTTTTCTTTATAAATCAAAAGAAAACTTTCTATGCATACTTCAATGTATAAAAAACTATTTAGGAGATGCTTTAAGTCAATGTAAATTAAAAAATATCAGTTTAATGAAAAATAAAATACGGTGTGCAGCAAAAATATTTAATATTTTTATGTTTTTATTTTAAAAAGGCATAATATTATGAAAACAAACTACTCGGACTTATGATTGACGGTAATCTCTAACAAAGTCTGCAGAAAATCTTATTTTCGTACTGTTCGGTTGCCATTTATTTTTTATACTGAGTTATTGAGAAAACACGATTAAATCCATTTTTATTGTCCAAAATAAGCCTAATTTGGAATTTGGGTATAACTTTGAAATTAAAACAATAATTCTTTGTAAAAAAATATTCTAAAATGAAAGATGGTGGTACTTTACTCTTAGCGGAATTTCAAATTTTTGATCCTACCTCGTATACCATAAGACTTTTGCCGGATTTAATGGGTGTTATTTTGGTTTGAGAACATGCAGAACCTATCTATAATAAAATTAATTTTCTAAACTTAAAGGTAAAAAACTTTCCCATATGCTGCGCACTTTCTGCCGGTCACTGTATATTAAACAACGCTTACAAATGACAATATTTTTTACTATGGTATGACAGGTGCAAAATAGCAGGGCGCTTTCAAAATTTTGCGGGGGGGGCGCACATGTCCTTAGTTACGCCACTGTTATTTAGGCCATGTTTTATTTGAATTTTTTAACAAAATTATTAATAGTATTGTTATAGGTTTGTTAGGACGTCTCGTACCATGCCCATGAGTGAACAAAACGAACGAAGATACAGGCATGGAAAGTCGTTTACCGTCCATATGCTGGTAATAAGTTAAAAGAGTACAACTATTAAGGCTCGCAAAGCAAACAGTAATGGGTAGATAGGCAGGGCCCTCGCAAGGATTAGCGGCGCCCGCGTGCGGGAATCATTTTGGCGCCCTTTAAGTAATATACTTTTAGGATATAAGTACCTAATTTAACACTTTAACATATAGTATTTTGTACTTTTCTTTACTTTTTTTGTAATTTTTAAACTAAAACTTTATTCTTCATTAAATTAGATAAAAAGACAGAAAGCAAACAATAAATCTAAGATCTAATTCTAAAATTATATAGATACTCTTCTAGATTTGGCTGATGCAAATTCAGTAATAATATTACTAAAATCAATTTAATCAAGGATATCTTGCTCTATTGCTAAGATTGCTAAACCAGATAACCTTTCTTGCAGCATAGTCGACCTCAAATAATTTTTAATTTTGAGAAGGAACTCTCACCAGAAGCATCAGAAACAGGTAAAGTGAGGAGGATTCTTAATGATATGCATATATTTGGTAGAGACGAAGTTAGATTATTTTTAAATATATACTGTAAAATGTCGAGAGGATTTGACGATTCAGGTAATGAAAATAATCTTAGAGCTTTGGTCTTATTTTTTTTTTTTTTTTTTTTTTTTTTTTTTTTTTTTTTTTTTATTTATTTATTTTACGTCGGCCTTTTTCCGCAACGAGGCCAATCACCGACGCCAGGGAATTTGTCACACACTATCTGGTAATTTTGCCGAATCCCTCTTTGTCGAGGGTAGGGTTCTTTAACGTGCCAACATCCATGACACGGGGCCCACAGTTTAACGTCTCTTCCGAAAGACGGCGCCACCTCTTAAACCAAATTCCAAATTTAACATCGACGTTGTCGGCACCGGGAATGGAACCCGGGCCTACGATCTGTGAGGCTGCTGCGCTAACCACTAGACCACAACGTCGACTTTGGTCTTATTGAATAGTCATTTGCTTCCACGTCAACCTCCTTCTTTTTCTGATCTGTTAGGTTTTGTTTTAGAGCATTACAATTTTTTAAAAGACCGTCGTCATTTGATTTAAAAATATCACTAAAAAATCCAAAAACTTTGCCATAATCAGACAACATATCAAACCTACTAGTTAGCGTTTGATCAATTATTTTTAAAATGTATACGCGGTTTTTGAATTTTGAAGTGTCTCATTCTTCTGTTCATAATTGAACAATTTTGGTTTATACTTTCGTCTGACAGTATTTAACGCAGGAAAACTTTGCTCTATCTTAGATTCAGCTGCTAGTTTTCCAGCTTGAGCAAGTATTTCCTCGAAAACTTTATCATCTCTATAATTCATAAAATGATCAAGTAGATTAAGACGGTAACGTAACTTGGAGGGAAAAATTTTATTATCTAAATGCACTAAGAGAAATCGCTGGAAAATATTTTGAAGTTTCTAAATCCACCGCTAGAGGGCGTAAATCCAAAATTTTCCATTTTTTGAAGGATACACCCTGTATATTTTCAAATTTTCAAATTTCACATAAAATTATAATTATTTTTTATTAAATGCATTATTAGTCTATACTTGATAGTTTCCGAGATATTGACTCTCGAAAAGTGACATTTTTAAACTTTGATAGCTTCTAACTTTCTAACAGTACGTCTTAGAGCAAAACGGCTTACATGTCCCTATCTTCAATTTTTATTATCTTCCCAAAAAAATCACCTTCCAGCTAAACCGAAACAACTATATTTCCTACTTTTGATTTACATCCGGTTTAACCGGAAGTTGATTTTTTTAGGAAGATAATAAAAATTGAAGATAGGGACATGTAAGCCGTTTTGCTCTAAGACGTACTGTTAGAAAGTTAGAAGCTGTCAAAGTTCAAAAATGTCACTTTTCGAGAGTCAATATCTCGGAAACTATCAGGTATAGACTAATAATGCATTTAACAAAAAATAATTATAATTTTATGTGGAATTTGAAAATTTAAAAATATACAGGGTGTACCCTACAAAAAATGGAAAATTTTGGATTTACGCCCTCTAGCGGTGGATTTAGAAACTTCAAAATATTTTCCAGCGATTTCTCTTAGTGCATTTAGCCAATAAATTTGTCCCCTCAAGTTATATGATTTACGGTTAGCGAGTTATGGCCGATGTCCATTCTTAGTGGGACACCCGGTACATTTTTTGCCGTCTGAAAGAAATAACATTTCGTACGAAAAACTAATATTAAATGAATCCAAGCGGGAGGTGACACCAGGAGGACAATGCGCGTGATGATCCGATACCGTGGAGTAACTACCTATTTCTGTTTGTCTTGCGGTACTTAATACCCCCCCGTGCAAAAAAAAACGGGCATCATAAAATTTGAATTAAGTTTAGGGCTTTACAACGATTTTATTTTTACTCCAATTTAAGTGGTTTTTTAGAGAGCTCTAGAAATTCTAGATACATTTATTAGTTTTAACATGCTTATACAAATTTTAGGAGAAATTGGTTTTTTGACATAATATACACGAAGAAGAGAAAGGTTTTTTTTTGCCTCGCATCAAAACACCCTGTGGAATAATTAAGAAGCAATATTACTTCAAAATATCAGTTTCCATTAAGCCGCAAATATTCTATGCATTTTGGTTTTTGGTTCATGTCAATACGTGCATTTGTTCTCACCCAAATGCAAAATGATCTTGATGATGTCGATAATTTAGGAAACGCAAAACTAAAGCCATTGATGACCGATTTTTTGTACCTACTTAAAACTCTTCGGAATCGTCGTTTGACGTCAGTACAGGCGAAAAACCAACTTCGAGAGGCTCGAATTAAAAATGTCAGTTCTTGGACAGTTCGTCGAAGATTACACGAGGGTAATTTAAATTCACGCACACCAGCAATGAGACAATGAGAAAACTATGGAAAAATTTAAATTATTGACATTATCAAGATCATTTTGCCTTTTGGTGAGAACAAATGCACGCAGTGCTGGATTTACCATTAGGCTGAGTAGGCTGGAGCCTAGGGCGGCAGATTTTAGGGGGCGGCAAATTTGGCCCAAAAATTTTTTTTATCTTACAGAAATAAATGGTACCATCTTTATTTATGGTCGACGGGTAGTATTTTTTTAAATAAACTTTATTGTTGGCCGTGTCTGTTAATCGGGATAAAAAAAGGTAGTTGGAACTTTACTGGCTTTGCAGAAAGAAATTTCATTTTCAATAAAATAAGTAGGTAATCATAAATTTTTAAAATATTTACTAAAAATTATTGACCAAATTTGGGCGTGGTCTTAAAAAATTTTCGCCTGCGGCGCATTTCGCCTGCAGCGGGCTTCTTCATTCCCGAACACTTTACCTGTTTCACAACTCACGAGCCGTCACTGGTATAGGGGCGGCAAAAATTGAATAGCCTACTAGCGGCAAATTTGTAAATCCGCCCCTGAATGCACGTATTGACATGAACCGAAAACCAAAATGAAAAGAATATTTGCGGCCCAAGGAACACTGATATTTTGAAGTAATTTTGCTTCCTAATTATTCCACAGAGTGTTTTGATGCGAAGCAAAAAAAACTTTTCTCTTCTTCGTGTATATTATGTCAAAAAAACAATTTCTCCTAAAATTTGTATAAGCATGTGAAAACTAATAAATGTCCGTTCTTTTTTTTGCACGGGACTGTATTTTCATTCTTCTAAACTTATTACTAGGATATGAACAGACAACGCATTTCGATACCTGTACGTTTTGCCATTACATAAGTGCGGTCAAGACGCATTTACAATATGTCTTTCACAGGACATTCAAATACAATCCGTTTCAATATACATTTAACCGAAATGGTACGGTAAAATGCATATTACAGCACTGTTGTACATAAACGTTCATTATTTGTTCTGAATTTAATACGCAGCTTTGCGCAAGTGACGTTGTAACAGCACTAATAATTTTTTATTAATTTTAATTTGTATAAGAGCTTTCTCTATCTCATGAATAAATGAACGATTTATTTAAAGTCTGATTCGTGTCTTTAAAACTATACCCTCACGGTAACAGAGATGTACAGGTCCCGTACAGTCTAATCTTCCTATTTATACGTCGCATCATAGTAACTTGCTGGAAGATTAGGCTATAACTGACGTGAACTTTTCCTGCTGGCTTTGTAATAAATTCAAATGAACACTTCTCACATTTGGACCAAAATATGTTGATAATTTAGCTAGTACTCCGTTAAAGTGGTATTAAGAGCAAACAATAGTGATGCATTCGTCATTTCTTTACTTCTTCGTTTTTTCCAAAAATCTCTTTATACAATTACCTGTTTTACGTTAAAATAGGTTGGACTTCTGTCAAATTTTAATTTTTTCCAAAAAATAATTCAAAAGTGGGGTTATTTCTGATAATTTCAAAAAAAGTTATTAGAAAAAGTTTTTTAAATGCAGTTTCTAGCCCACATGTAAAATTTTAGCTGCATAAGATAATTTTGATTTTTTACCTATATTTTGTAAATTGCACCACTTTTGCAAAATAAGACTCAACGCAACCTACATAAAACTTCTCAGTTTTGACAAGGCTTTATTAAAGATACCTTTTCTTTAAAGTAGCGCCATATTAAATGTGTGTTTTTCTACAAAATCAAACTTGGGCTATTAAAATTTGGTCGCATGTGATGCAAAGTTTATTTGTTTTTGACCCTGTATAAGGTAACTTCATAAAATAAGTATTTTTGAAAACGTAGTTTGTGCCTAAAAGTAAAAAAATAAAAAATAAAGTAAAGGGGTTTTAAATTAAATCGTTGAAAATAGATAAACTTTACGTTAAGTTAAACTAAAATTTATTTTCCACTTAATGAACACTTTACTGATGACACTGTGTTCTTTTTTGTCTTAATATTAAGGTGTATTACTTATAGACACAAACTACGTTTTCACAAATACGTATTTTATGAAGTTACCTTATACAGGGTCAAAAACAAATAAACTGCAACATGCGACCAAATTTTAATAGCCCAATTTTGATTTTGTAGAAAAACACACATTTAATATGGCGCGCTACTTTAAAGAAAATGTATCTGAAATAAAGCCTTGTCAAAACTGAGAAGTTTTATGTAGGTTGCGTTGAATCTTATTTTGCAAAAGTGGTGCAATTTACAAAATATAGGTAAAAAATCAAAATTATCTTATGCAGCTGAAATTTTACACGTGGGCTAGAAACTGCATTTAAAAAACTTTTTCTAATAACTTTTTTCGATATTTTCAGATCCCACTTTCAAATTATTTTTTGGAAAAAATTAAAATTTGACAGATAATGCGAATCACGTGACTACTATTTTTTTGGTTAATTTTCATCTCGATCGAAGCAGAATTTGATGCCAAAGTCAAATTTCGAATAAAGTAATTAATAAAAAATCCCGTGTGATGCGGACTTTACTGGTGACACTGTATAGCAATTAAATATTTTTTAACTTAAAACTGACCCAAACATGGGTATTTGGCCGCTTTGTGGAAAACTCGAAATATTGATAAGAAAATGAAATGGCGAATGCGTCACTAGTGTTTGCTCTTAACGAAACAATTATGCAGGGATGAAAACATGTAACCCATGTGCAATAAATATTTATTTTTTAAATTTTGTGTTAACTGATATTATCAACACCTCCTGGTAAACAAAAAAAAATGACACAAAAAGTACCTAATTTGTTAAGTATGAGTGATTCTTATAAAACTGAATTATAATCTCAAAATGTCTAGGAAATAAAGTCATATACAGTGTTTATTAAAAGGTTTGCATCACATCACATTTTAAAATCAGCATTTTTCAAGTAAAAGCTGAATTATCAGGAAAACAGTCACTTATTGTGGCTAACTAGGTGATAACATTTATTTAAATGATTGAATATTAAAAAAACTTTTATGCCGATTATTTATGCATAATAGTTAACCTAAAAAAATCATTGTGACATTATTTGTCAGGACTACTCGTTCGGCGGGAAAATTGTAAAAAATATATAGTTTGTCAATCAAGTTGGTATTAAATGACGAAACATCGAAAAAAGTTATTTGAAAAAGGCGTTTAGATTTTAATTTTATGATCGTTAACAAAGTTTGATGCAAAAATTCGAAAAAAAAATTATACGCGACATTATTGTTTACAATTTTACCGCCAAACGAGTAGTCACGTGATAATTTGTAGGTTACCCAATATGAAGTGATACTCGACAATCATACATTTTTTTAAAATATTCCATCAAAAAAAATGTTTCCCATATGTCGGCAGCTTTGTGTCTGTCACCTTAGAACAAACTTTTTAAAACCACTGCATTCTATAAACTCAGTAAATAAACTGCATACGTTTCTAGCACCTTAAGTAAGATGAAAAAGAGAAAAACGACGTGAGTGTATGAAATAGGGATCTGGACACAGCGGCGTACTCAAGAAAGGAGGCTGCATTTTCAGTACGCCACTGGGTTTTCGAAAGCTAAAATCCCTTAAAGACGCATGGAACATTTACTTTTTACACTTATTATTTAAAGATTTCTAAATTATGTTAAAATTATTTAGAAGGAGCGTGACAAAAAATTGAAATTGGTTAATTTGTAAGTAACTCAAAATGTTTTTAGAAAATGTAAATAGACTGCTAAAAATAGGAAATAATTTATTTATAACAGTGTGTTATACAGTGTCCGCGGAAAAGTCTGCACCATATGAAAAACTTTGTTATGCGTTTTTGTTTTGCAAATCTGTTTTTGACATTAGATTCTGCATGACCCAATACAAAACAAAAGCTTAAAACTTTGGACTTGTCACGTGCGTTACACTTGTCAAATGTCATTTAAAAGTTTCAAACCGGCGAAAGTGTCATTTTTTTAGAGATACGAAAAAAAGTTATAAGAAAATATTGCTTCTCATCATATTTTAAGTTTGTACCCAAATTTTTGTTTCAAAATTTATATGTAGTAAATTTTTTAAATTTTTTTTGGAAATTCAACTTATCGTCACTTTTTTTTACTATTTTGTGTCAGTTTATTTAAAATACTTATTTTAAATCAGACTAAATGCATTTTAAAATTTATTTATTGCATAAACCCATTTTATATAATTTGGTTGTTTGTGTAGTGCAAATTTAAATTTAAACAAAACTGAAACTTTTTCTTTCACTACATGATAGCTTTTATTTAGAATATTGTTAAAATTTAAATTTGCCATAGGCAAACGAGACAAATAGTCCAGAGGCGCCTTAAAATTTTTGAAGAAATTATTTTTTTTCTATTAAATGGGTTTAAGCGATAACTAAATTTTAAAATGCAGTCAGTCTGATTTCAAATAAGTATATTAAATAAACTGACACAAAAGAGTAAAAAAAAGTGACGATAAGCTGAATTCTCAAAAAAATGAAAAGAGAAATTACATATAAATTTTCAAACAAAAGTTTGGTTATAGACTCAAAATGTGATTGGAAACAATATTTTCTTATAACATTTTTTCGTATCTCTAAAAGAAATTACACTTTCGTCACTTTGGAACTTTTAAATGACATTTGACAGGTGTAACGCACGTCACAAGTCAAAAGTTTTAAGCTTTTGTTTTGTTTTGGTTCATGCAGAACCTAATTCCAAAAACAGATTTGCAAAAAAAAGCATAAAAAAGTTTTCGATATGGTGGAGACCTTTCCGCCGACACTATATAAAACGCAATTCCTATTTTTTGCCTTTAATATTTAAATAATATAACCAATATTTTTAATCACGTCCTTCCTTTCTTGGTTTTGGAATCACATTTAAAAATTTAAAAACATTAACACTTACATGATATATTGAATATATAGTATATTCTGGAAATATCATTCAAATGGAGTAAATATGCAATATTTTAAATATATTCGTATTTAGTACTTCGATTTTATTATGGCGAAAATTTTCAAAACTTTTTACACCAAACTAAGGTATTGAAAATATATTTTTATTGTCCGCTAGGAGCGGTAAAATATAAAAGTATTTTTTCAATCCCTTTTCACTTAAAGTTAATACCTACAACTATGTTTAAATTATGATAACTATACTGTTTTTAGTTAAAAAACTAGCACACAAGGAAAAAACGTTTTTTAATATAAAACGTTTCTTAATCCTTGTCAATCACACAAGTTTCCGGCAAATGTTTACAAAAATTGTTAAAAATATATTTTGCAATATTCACGTGCCATGTTTAATATATTATATAAGGTTAATTTAAAAACACGTGCATTTTTGTAAAAAATGCCACAATAACTTAAATATCGCAAACTTTGTTAAAATATCAGTAATGCCGAAAACTAAGTAAACTTAGAGATCCCATCTGCGAAAGCGAGACACAAGACCGCGATCTAAACGCTGAGAAGAGCAGTGACTTGAGACGGATATTCGCGTTTGCTAGATGTTTATCTCAGGCAAAATGTACCGGGTGAGTCAACGATTGCGCGGAATAATTTTATGCCTTGAAGATAATAAGCTTTTGTGTTATAATAATGGTGGGATACTATGGAGAATTTAAACATATTCTGAATTTTTCAGGGTGCACTCAAAAAGTAGGGGGTAACAAAGTTTGATTTTTAAATGGAGCACACTAACTAAAGGGTTTTCCAATAAGAACGATATGATTTTGAAACGATATGGTAACCATGGTAATAAAGTTATACCTGTCACCAGTTGTCAGTTATTGTCAGTAAACTATAACAATTTATTATGGCTAAATACGGGCTTGAAGAACGTTTCGTTATTATCCAAAAATTTTACGAAAATAGACGATCTTTTGTGAACACTTATCGCGCACTTCGTGAAAACTTTGGTGTAAATAATCGTCCTCCTTTGCTTGCCATTCGTCGCATCGTTGAGAAATTTGAAAATAATTTATTGTTCACGATGTAAAAACACCAAGAAGATGTCGAAACGCAAGAACTGTTGAGAATATTGCTGCTGTAAGAGCTAGTGTTGCAGTGGATTCAAATTTATCAATTCCTCGTCGTGCTCAAGAGTTAAGGATTAAAAAAACGACAACTTGGCGTATTTTGAAAGAAGACTTGAATTTACACTCGTATAAGATTGTTTTGACGCAAGAACTTAAGCCACTGGACCATCGTCGGCGCAGAGAATTTTCTGCTTGGAGTTTAGAACAACTTAAAAGGGATCCTAATTTTGCCAAAAAAATTATCTTTTCAGATGAAGCTCATTTTTGGTTAAGTGGATACGTTAACAAGCAAAATTGCCGTTTTTGGTGTGAAAACAATCCACAACAGATTCATGAGAAGCCTTTGTATCCGCTAAAGGTAACTGTATGGTGTGGTTTATGGTATGGTGGCATCATCGGACCATTTTTTTTCCAAAATGAGGCAGGAGATGCAGTTACAGTGAATGGTGAACGATATCGACAGATGTTAAGAAATTTTTTGTGGCCAAATTTAGATGCACTTGATTTGGAGGATATGTGGTTCCAGCAAGACGGTGCCACATGTCACACTGCTCATGAAACTATCGATATACTGCAAGAAAAGTTTGACGAAAGGATAATTTCAAGGAATGCTACTGTTCAGTGGCCTCCAAGAAGCTGCGATTTAACTCCTTTAGATTACTTCTTGTGGGGCTATTTGAAATCTAAGGTTTATGAAAACAGACCACAAACACTTGATGCATTAAGGTTGAACATTGAACCCTGCATTCGTCAGATCACACCCGATTTATTGCATAAAGTCATCGAAAATTGGGTTCGTCGAATTCGCTCGTGTACACGAAGTCGCGGAGGACATTTAAACGATGTGTTATTCAAAACATAAATGTTATCGACTATACTTTAAGATAATATAAAACGTTTTGTTGTATCTGAAAGTATTTAAATTTTATTTCATTTTGAAATCATATCGTTCTTATTGGAAAACCCTTTACATTTGAACGCATTTTTTAATGGGATTTTTAACTATACCTGAATTCATCATATTCAGCATTAACATCCTGAATTAGAACCTATTGAAAATACATCTCAATAATAAAAATTTTCCTAGATTGTTACAAACCCTTCCAAAAAACAATTAAAAAGACGCCGCGAAAGCAGAAAGTTTGAAAACACGAGACCAGATACTTAGCACGTTATCCCATTATCCGCGCAATTATTTTATTTGTTCCTATTGAGGTCGATTATATAGTTATCTTTGTTTCGATAACTTAAATAGACAAGAACAGATGACTAGACGCGAGATATAATTTATGTATATGTCGGCGGGTCGACCATCAGTCCAAATCCCTGCGACTGGACAATTTGTTATGACGTAGATCGCTGGTTTCGCAAGTTTTTATTAAACAGCGTCGTTTGTTTAATTATATTCTCAGTTAATAATTTAAAATTTTAAAAACTGAAACCGTAAATTTTTTTATTTTTCTTTCTCTGAGGAATTTAGTGAAAAAGCCCATTCTACGTGTCCTTCCCTAACTTTCACAATTTTTTAAATATACGAACATGTTGCAGTTTTCAAGATAATTCGACTTATATTGAAAATTTAGCATTTGCAAGCTTCTTTCTCTTCCTTGTGAAAATACTACTAAAGGTTTGACTCCAAGCGATTTATTAAAAATCAAACTTTGAGACACCCAACCTGTATAATTCAAAATGTTTTTAAATTGTGCAGAATATCCAACCACACTATAACACAAAAGCTTATTTTCGACAAATCCTACCGTCAAGTAATAATAATAATAATAATAATCACCCGGTATCCTGGTACAAACATAACGAATAAAAAGTATGACAATTGGCTTTTACATCCACTTTAAGAACGATATAGTAATAGTAGTTCGAAACCCTATTGAAACGCATAAAAAAACTATTATCACGTCAAAGACCAGCTATCAGGTCCCGCCATATCCGCAACTTTTCTAATCAGCGGGCCAATAATACGGCGTAGATTTTGCTCATTGTTGGTTTGTTAATTTATGGCTTTAGGAGAACTATAAATCAGTTTCCAGTGTCCACTATTCAGTGTGTGTAGTCCACTACCCTTCTATATAATTACTCAGCTCCGCTAGGTATTTTTTGTCCCATAGAACTGAAAGATGTTGCTTCGATAAAATTAGAGAATTCAACACAAATAAATGTGTGTATATTTTGACAAATCTAGTTAGTTCTTCAGTAGTTTTAAAGCAGGCCGCACTGTGTATTTTAGGTGACTATTTTTATACTAACAGTTTGGTAATTAGGGAATAAATAATTGACTTCTGTAGTTGTCCAGATCCTTGAGAACGGTCTAGTCATCAAAGCGTTAGTTAAGTTTATGGGATTTATACGTTGCCTGTAAGCATAATTACTGATAACCATTAATTAGGTTAAAAATGCCCATTAACTAATCTAAGAATTATTCGCTTCTGTAAACTTCAGCAAGAAGTATTTTTTTGTAATTAGTATGTACCTCATTAAATAATTTAAATATAATTTTTTTGATATTTGTCAAGTTTGCGATAGATAACTTATAGGTCTGTGGTACTTATTTAGCACAACACCAAAAACTCAATTGTGGGGTGTAAAACAGAAAACTAGTTTTTGAGAGCGTTCTTCCAGAATTTTTTTTTTCTAAGTCAACGGCATCAAAGACTGTTTTGCCACTACGGGAACATAATGGGAACGAAAAAATTCAAACTCTAAAGTATATTGTTCTCGCCTAAGCTTATTGGGCTTGGGGATCACACTGTAATAATCTGACGATTGAGGGATCGCTTTTTGCGCCCTCTATGAACTCGTCGAGGCTGAGTTTGCCGTCTTTGTTTTTGTCCATCTGCCTGAAGATTTTGTCGGTCCGCTTTTCTGGGGTGCTCTCGTCTTCGGGCATTTTCATCACGGTGCCGACCATTTTGTATATTGCCTAAAAGTAAGCATACTTATTAGTATAATAGATTATTAGCAGGGTTGGAAAAAAAAACCGGTTTTTCTAAAAACAACAAAAAAACCGGTTTTTTTTGGTTTAAACCAGGTTTTTTTGGTATAAACAGTTTTTTTTTTTAATTTAAGCCAGTATTTTTAAATAACAATGTAAAATACTAAGTATGTAAAAAATATATGGTATAGAGTATGGAAGTAAAACAAAAACATGCAGAATATTGCACTTTAATAGTAGGTAACCTGAAAAAAAAAGTATAAACAAAAGACTTATCAGCGACAAAGAGAAATAATATTATTTCTCGAGCACGTACGAAATGGGAAATAGGGGAATACCCGAATGCAAATCTAAAGCGGGGCTGGACTGGCTGGTGGGGTGGAGGTAAAATAAACACACAGTGTTGCCAACACTAAGATATTTTCATTTAACACAGGGACGTGTTCGCATTGCCAGTAGTAAGAAGGGTATTTTTACTAAAAATAAAAACTCAAATGCCAATAATAAAAATTTAAACAAAGAAATGGGTTTTTGGTTTAAACCAGCCAACCCTGATTATTAGTATAATAGACAGGGGCTGTCTTAACCACGCGACAAATTATTATAACCAGTTAATATTTAGACTTCAGCAGGATATAGGATATTAATTTATAATTTTAAGAATAGTTGTGGACGATATTTGATAAATACCGTGCGAGCAAAAATTATTTGCATCAAAGAGGGCCTTGCATCTAGGGACGTAATGCTTAGCTGTAGAGCTTAATATCTGTTGGGTGTCAGTAACTACCTGAATTAACAATCAATACGTTATTCCGTCATCTTTGACAGTGGTTACAAGTAATTTGATCGCTAATTTTTTCAATTTCAAGTCACACAATGGGCTTTACGGAACAGTACAAAACATTCATGGATAAAGCGTATTTTCGAAACGGGGTTAGAGTAAATGGTGAGTGGCAATACAATGCGGGTTTGTGCATGCACGATTTTCACGAACATTTTCCTAGCGTTGCTTTTATCGCTGGGGATTTTTATCATTGCCTATAAAGAACCGTGGCTGTGTTTAGGGAAACAGGTTCTAGCCCGGGAGGTAGCGTTGCATTTTTGATAGTGATTTCAGGTCGCTTGATTTTGTGTGTATTCGATAGTCTAGATATAGCTAGCAATCAAAATAAGCGTCAGCTGTCAGAGTCGTGGTGGACCTAGTCGTAAGAGAATGTCAATTATGCAAAAAAAAATATCTAAAAGTGATTTCAGGTCGTTTGAAAATTTTTACAGCAAATGTTTATATGATGACAATAAATTTTAAAAAGTCAGCTGCAAAGATAATGGGGGATTATGCGTCAGCTGCTTATACAGGGTCCTGCACCACACCCCCCCCCGTCTTCTATAGCTCACTTATTAATTAAGTTAAAATGTTGATATTTTGCATACCTTACCTGTATCTTGGAGTGCATTTTAGGAAAATATTTTTTTTCATACAGGGTGTTCCAAAAAAGTGTGACGTCATAAGGATGTATTTTTTTAGATTACATGCCATATATTTTCTTACTTATTTGGGTGCCTCCTATAGTTACCTACATACCCCTAAATTTTTATTTAAGCAGATTCAGTATTATAGGCGAAAAAAAAATAAAAACTAAAAAATATCACCACTGGTTTTAAAAATTAATAAAAAATAAAAATAACGCTTCGTTAATAAAATTATACAGTAGTACCAAAAATAAATTGGCCTTTTTTATTTTTTTTATCTTATTTCATTTTCAATAAAATAAGTAGGTAAGTAATCATAAATTTTTAAAATATTTACTAAAAATTATTGACCAAATTTGGGCGTGGTCTTAAAAAATTTTCGCCTGCGCGGGCTTTTAGTGCACCCTAAGTTAACAATTCTGGTACCGTCCCTGTAATTCGCCTCACCTATGATAACACCCCAGATTCGCCACTGATACATTCTGTTACACCATTTAATCCAAGTCAATTCGACACAGATTAATATTTTTAACCAGCCGATTAAAACCAATACCATCAGCCAAATATCTGGGTATTGAGATTGACGCTAAACTACAGTTCAACAAACATACCAAATCATTTCAAAGCAAACCCATCTTTGGAGCCAAACATTTCCGATAAGCCAGCCGTAAAATATTTTAAAATCGATCTGCAGGCCCGTTGTAGAATACAGGCACATGATAATTTCAAATCTAAGACTACTGAAAGTTTAGCGAGTTAAAAGAACTAAATATTTACCGTGACGATTTCCAGCATTTCCTGCCTGGAAATATACCCATTGCCGTCCAGATCGTACATGGAAAAGGCCCATTTAAGCTTCTGCTCCAACTTTCCTCTCGACGTTACCGACAGGGCGCAGAGAAACTCCCGAAAGTCGATGGTACCGTCTCCATTTGCATCAAAAGTTCTAAAAAAAAATTAATTAAAATAAAGCAATGTAACCCTAATTTATCTTGACCATTTAGTGACGGACACTTTTAGATATTACGAATGCGCAGTGCGATAGTTGTTCACAAATAATAATTTGTTTTAATAATAACTTTTTATTATTTTCTAAGTAGACACCCATTTAAAAGATTTTGGCCAATGTCAACTAGACTAGTACTAAGTAGATGACATGCAACTAATTTAACAACATTTAAAAGTTATGTACCTAAAAACATGTTCAGCAAACTTGCTAGCATCTCCATACGGAAAAAAGTTGCCATATATTTTTTTAAATTCGTCCACTGAGAGGTGACCGCTCGGACAGTCTTTTAAAAAACCTTTATACCATTCTTGGATTTCGGCATCTAAAATAAAATTTTAAATTATTATAGGTAACATTTTATTAAATACATCAATCTGGTTGTGCGTGCTTCATGGGGCATACTTAAGGCCAATTACAGGCCAATACAATTTTAAAAGTTCAATTTCAAAATCTTGTGCCGTTCTCGGTGTTCACCGCACATAATTCAGATAAACACGATAAAACGAGAAGCTATATCTTGAAATATGTTATACCATCGAAGGTACTAATCCTTATAAACGGAACGCCAAGAAATTTAGTGGTACAGCGAACGCTTAAGACTTAATTTTAGTGGCTCAATAATTCGAGTTAATCTAGTAGTCATAATACTTTCATTATTCATATGTAATGACTACATATCGGCTCGTATTGTATTGTATACGAATGATTCCACGGTGTCCGGGTATCACATTTTTGGCAAAGCAACAAAAGTAATAATTTATTGGTCATTTTATATTTCCTAAAATACATTTTTTTATTTGTTTCAACATCAGCACATTACAAAATTCCAAATAGTAAAACTATAGTACAAAATATTAAACAGGGAAGAGACAGCTCATGCTTTTGAGCCTGTATACATGTAAAATAATTGTACAAACATGTATACATATTTAGAAAGATCTAGAATTCCATTCAACAAGTATAGTAAAACGTATCATTGTATCTTCCATGTCCTTCCCTGACACTTGAGGAACCTAAAAACGCGGCTAAAAAAGCTGAATTTTGACTACTTCAAAAATTGTTTGTTTATTCTATTTCGAGGCGCATCAACAGGTACATGATACTATCGAATAGTATTATAAATATTTATAAATTACCTGAAAACTCAGTATTTTGCTTCAGATCCTCCAATACTTCAGGTTTTAGTTTACTATTCTGTTTACCCATGACTGAATTGCTACTTCTCAAGAATACCTCGTATGTCTACCTGAACGTCTGAGCTAACGCCGCCTAAACATTTTTCAAGTATTGGCTTCACTACTGTCTAAATGGCTCCCGTAAAGTGGTCACCGGGTGTGAGTATTTTTTTGGCCTAAACTAGAAAATAGAGGATATTAAGTTCATGACCGTGTCAGATTTTTTAGCCGTTAATACAACATTGTAACAGAGGATTTTCATTATTCATTAACTTTGTACTTTATCTTAATTTGATCACCTCTTTAAATTATTTTTTAATAAAAGCCAAAGTTGGATTGATAATCCTGTACAACTGTAAAGGCTGACTGTAAAGGAAAAATGCATTAGAAAGTGAATTTTTCTTTCGTTTGTTAATTTTAATACCCTCACCTATTGGCTACCCCATTAATTTTTTTTTTTGAAAATATTTTCTTTGTTTATAGTTTTAAAAAATGCATGTTTACTTTATCATCCTGTTTGAATTAAATGATTTAAAAATAGGTCTTGAAAAAAAAAGACGGGTTCCAAAGATCTGACATTTTTAATTATTATATTTTAAATTGATAAAAACTTCTTGGGAGTATTAAGTACCATCAAATAGACTTGACAATAATGGAGAATCTGATTAATTTCTTTATATCTATAATACTATAATATGTATTTTTACTTAATTTTATAATATGAGCTACAAAAACATAACGTTCAGCATGTAAAATAGGTAAATTAAAATGGGTTCAATGGTTTTTGTCCCACCCAGAGATACATCAATATTTACCAAATAACCAAAATGGCTAAATAGTGTGCAAAATAGAATAACTCCCTTCTGTCACCTATTCAAAAATATCCCGTTTATAAAGATCATCCTAAAGTATTACAAAACTTTTCTGGAAAAACCCATTGGACCCATTTTTTCCTACTTATAATAATTATTGTTAATTGTAAGTTGGATGCCTTAAAATACACAGGATGTTGACGTTGGTTTAAAAGAGCGTTAAAAATTGATATTTCCCATGTTGTTCCCATACGGTAGAACCGTTGTTCCCCAAGGGAATGGAAGGGACTTTACTTAAGTACTAATACTAATTTGGTTTTGTAAACAGAACAGTGGTTCTGTCTGTCCTCAACTTTAAGACATCCACATTACCTTTATTTTTAATTTATTATATAAAGTGATTTTGCCTTAGAGGTTACGAAACAATTGACTTTTGTGGTGCACATAGAGTATTTAGTTGCTTAGCTTTTTCTGTATATACAAAACGACAAAAATTACCTTGCATCCATTGATATTTTTTAACCCTTATTATTACAATGGTACACTCACCCTGTAGAAAAATTGCAGATTTTGAATTTTATCGTGGCATCGATATTAGCAGAAAACAAAAATAAACTTGAATAACATATTCTATCGACTTTAGAAAAATAACATTTTCGCAGAGCTTCGTAAAAGTACTTTATATACCGGGTGAACAATATAACTATTTTATAGGAAAATACATGCTAAATCGAGTTTTTCACAATAACCGATTCTTCATATTTATGGATTAGTAAATGAATTAAAGCAGAAAAAGAAATATGGGCAAATTTCATTTTTTGCTTTTATTAATTTTTTAATTAAATTTTTAATAACTTTAAACTAATTGTTACCCAAAGCGTCACTGGGGTTTGCTCTAAAGGATTTATATTTTTGCAATACTGAAGGGAATCTTACGTCAGGTTGTACACAAATTTTAAACTTTTGCTAGCTGTAACATGAATGACATTGACAGAAACGATTTTCTTACCATCAAAGTGGTGCGGTTAAGGCCGGGATACAATTAAAAAAATAAGCATTAGGCGATAAGCAACAAGCAACAGAAATTAGATTTGATACGAAGAAACAAATCAATCGCGACACACAATTAAGTTTTAAGTAACAAGCAACAGGGAACAAAATTTAAGATATCGAAATAAATTTTCTGTTGCAAGTTTTTTATTACTGGCCAATAAACAGCTGTATACCTACAATATGCCCCGCCTCCAATAAATATTTTGATGTTTGTCGGTTTGATTTTTAGGTTAGAGAGGTATTTTAAATTTAATTTTAACAATTTGTTGATGTGTTTGTAATAAAACAGATGAGCTTACATTTTTGAGAATCGTAAAAACCAACAAAACACCAAAATAACCGGTTCTGTCGACAAAACGAAAAGTTTAAAGAAGATTTATTGACAGTTAGCAATTCAACCATTAGGCCATAATACTGTATGGAGCCATCATAATTTATATTTTTTATTTCTTATTGCATAATGATCCAGAGCTACTCGGTTTATCGCTGAAATTTTGGTAGAACTTTATTTAACGAATTTACAATACTATTTATGTTTAGTAGGTTTCTTAATATACAGTTCTTCCCTTAACTAAGGGGTCATAAAGCAGGACAGCAGGAAAGAAAATAGGTTATTTATGCATAATTTCTTATTATTAAGTATTCACGGTTCACAGGGTAATCCAAGTAAACATTTATTTTAGAAAATTTGCGATGATTTGACAATGGCTAAGCGGAAATGAATCAAATTTGGTAGAGTTATCTTTTTAAGGACAAGAAAGACGATTTCGCAATTAGTTCTAAGATACCTTGTAGAGGACGCTAGTTACACAATATGAGTTTGGTAAATAATCGCTTATGTTTTTTGTCTCTCACATTTTTGCCCGCATCACTTCAAATTATGCAAAAGAGGTCTTTTATACGTAAAAAGTTTTACTTATTACTCTCGATATTTCAGTTAGTTTTTGAGATATTTGTATTTAAATGCTAGATGGTAAGAAACATTTAAATAAGCACCTTTCTTAACGAAAGATAATTTATTGAAAATTAACCGTGGCTATTTTATGATAAGAAATGAAGCCTGACCTATTTTCAAGTCTACTATCTCGTGTTGCCATATTATAAAAAAAAATCCGTATCTTTTGAATTGATGGCAACCAAAATACGAAACTCAATTTATTGCGAACATGTTCTCTACTAATGTACCGGACCATTCTGGTTCAGTTAAATTTTTTTAAATATTTAAAGGGGTCAAGAGTAAAAATAAAAACTTTCATTTTTTTTTTTTAATTTTTTTGAAAAATTATTTCTTGAAAAACATGTTGAATTTGCTTTAATGCTAAAAATGAATAATTTTAAATTTGAGGTTTTCCACCTTCACGTCAGAGACTCGCATATTTATTTTTACGTATGTGCGTCTTTTTTACTGCTTTTTTTTTAAATCGTACATTTTATACAGGGTCACGTGTACATACATCTCTATAAACTTACAGACTAGACATTTATGACACATTTAAGAGCATTAAAATACATACATTTTGTAAATAGTATTCATGCAGCGTGTGCGAGTAGAAAAATATGGACAGAAGTCGTAAAGCAAAATAAAAACTCGCTACAAGAATAGCTTATAAGGGCATACAGGGTGTTACAAATTCGACACTCGAGATCTCGTATACGGTAAGAGATGGATAACCCAAATAAACCCAATGTTTGCCCTCCACCACACATACCTTTTCGTTTTTAAAATATACTACAATGTGTGTTAGTATAAATAGGAAAACTTTAAAAATTATTTTCTCCCAAAGAAAGGCCTCAATAAAGAATCTATTAAAAGACTGACAACAATTGACCCTTTAGGTATTCAGTGACACCAAATATATACCTGTTTGGTAACGCCTGCAAACTATTTTTGAAATATAACTAATATAGAAAAATACCCGAAAATTGTCGTCTATGTTTCACCTCTTGCGAGGTGCCAATGGTGAGCGTCGACTTTGTAACACCATTTATTATAGAAAATGATGTGCCTCCGTATAAATTTAAACCTATTTTTATTCATATGGATGATGTCTCTTATCACATCTTAGTTACCTTGTCGACTACAAGTTTTTAAACTAAACAATTTATTTTATTATTTACAATCACATAAAGCCTTAAAGTAAATCCAAATCAAAACAAAATAATAAACTGACGTGCCATAGTATAGGCAACCAAGCATACCTACATACCCTTTCATAAAATTAATACACTCTAGGCAACACCGCAAACAATAGAAAAATGAACTGACACCTAAGTTTTTAGAATTATTATGGTTTAACGTTATTAATAAAACAATTTTTTGAATGAAGCTGTGCTGTATACATTATACATAGAAAAACCGAAAGGCCTGTATGCCACAGCTGCAAACATACTGGATATTATAAAGGTTGCATGGACTTTCGTGACTATAATTTTAGCGTGTTAAGCATCGATTAAAAAAGTTATTTCCTTGCACTTGCTTACTCAACGTGCAAAATGCTAAATAAACGGATAAATTTATGGCCCCACGTAGCCTAGGAAACGGGCCGTTTGGACACAACAAATGTCTGGGAAAGTACGATAAAACATCCATGTTAAGGTTGCTAATTGACCTTTGTTTGTAAAAATTAAGGTTGGCACGTACACGCACCCTAATGTTGGGGACCATAAGGCTGCTGTTTTACTGGAATCACATCAGAGCAGTATTCGATTCGGACAGAGATTTGGATCGATCTGATCTTAAAAATTAGTTCAGTAATCCAAGGTGAAACACGGATTTTTATTTCAGTTGTTCGTTTGGGTTTCGATTTTGACTTAACCTCATTTCATGTTCAAAAATTAGTCAAAGAGTAGCGTAGCAGTCTTTTATAAAGCGGGGGCCTGAAGAAAAACAACTTTAACATATTTTATTTCCAGTCTTCTCAATCACGTAAACGAAATAGTATTTACCTAGATGGGTTTAAAAAGACGTTATTCATCCATTTCTACTTCTACATCACAGTTAATTTTCTTGAAAAAAGACATACTCAAAGAATACTAATAAATACCCGACGAAAATCTAAAAACAGGGACAAAATGGAAGTATAACCTCCAAAACCATAAAGTAAACAAAACAAACAACTGACAATTTCCCAGGTTCACTTGGACGGTAGTGGGGGAACAGTACTTATTTACCAATCGAACACATATCAGATCAGATCAGAAATAAGTAAAAAGATGCCGCAAAAACAGAAAATTTGAAAAGATGAAACCAGATACTTAGCATGTAATCCCATTATCCGCGCAATTCTTTTATTTGCCACTCTTGAGGACGATTATATCGTTATCTTTGTTTCGCTAACTTAAATTGACTAGAACAGGAGACTAGACGCGAGTCGGGTCGACCTTCAGTCCGAGTTCATGTGACTAGTGCTGGGACATCGAAACGGACCATCGATGTCAACATCAAAAGCTACTATCGATGACCTAAAAACATCGGTTGTAAAACATCGATACATCGATATTTAATAATGTAGGGAAAAAACTGACTTATTTTAATAACCGACTACCGGTTTTTCACTCTAAAAATTATTTTTTGACTTCAAAAAAAAAGGTCGCTAGTTCCCTATTATTGAGTGCAACGCAACACAAAAGGCGGGAGAGGACGTTTTAAACCAAATAACATTGCATGGAACATCGATGTTTCAAAAACATCGATGAACATCGCCCAGCACTACATATGACTGTTCAATTTGTTATGACGTAGATCGCTGATTTCGCGACTTTTTATTACAGAGCCTCTTTTGTTTAATTATTTTAAAAACTAAAACCGTAGAAAATTTTATTTTTTCTTCCTCTATGCGGTAGGTATGATAAAAATCAAAATTTTGTGAAAAATACAATTTTATGCAATAAAAGAAAATAGACATAAGCAAAGTTTTTTAGTAAACTTCTAAAAAATAAATATAAGCCCAAGACAACAGTAGCTTAAATGCAATAGTTGTACAATTCGAACATACAGTTTAGCCGGGGTAGACTTTTTCTTTAAATTTAATGGGCTTTTCTACTAAATTTTGATTGTTATCCTATCGCATAGAGGAGGAGAAAACAACATTTTCTACGTTTATAGTTTTTAAAATTTTGAATTATTTATTGAAAAAATAATTACAACATAATACGCTCTCTAGTAAATACTTGCGCAACCAGCGATCTACATCTACTTCAAATTAAATTGACCAGAATGTGTCGTACTACTTTTAGAAATTTTCTTTTTCCATTTACTTTAGACATCTTTATCATACTAATTGCAATGTGTGATACACAAAAAACTCACTCTGCGTTCATCGGCACAATAAATTAGGTAAATGCGAGCGAGGAACTGGGATATTTTTCTATGACTTAATACGCAGTCCTTCAAATGTGCGTCGATAGGTTATTTAGGAATAATTAATTAGTTAACTACAGGAAATGAAAAATAATATGTAAAATAAATGCGCGGTACAACTCAAACGAAGTTGCAAGTATTACGGAATAATTTCTGTTGACGAAGAGAGGCGATGAGGTTATTTCGTCAAACGTAGCCAGCACTCTGGGTAGGGATGACCTCGCCGTCAACTCTGACTGATCTGTTGTCCTTATCACGGGCATCCAATCATATTATACACATCTCATACTAATATATAATATACAAATATCAAGTTTTATTCCATTTTTGTTGTTGTTTAAGGTGGGTTTAACGACGCCATTTTCTATCGTCAATTCGATTTGCCAACGGTTGACGATTCGCATGCGCACTGCAGTGCTGTGTTGAGTAGAGTGGCTATTTTTATGCTTTTGGCATATGAAGAAGAAAGACATACATATTCTGGAGCTGGTAGAGCAAGACAGCTGTTAGTCAGTCGGTCATAGTTTTGTTTACTTTCGTGTTTTGTGCAATTACGGAACCTTTCCTGTTAAAACAAACACATATTCTCTAGAATTCTTAGGAGAGATGACATCTAGATAGACTAGAAAATATCGTGTTACCAGTAAAAATTGTTGTTTTTACTTCAGGTTTGCAAATCGACGTGTTTACTTTCAAGGATTTTAAGGTAAATTGTGACAATTTAATAATAGACCCCTAATACTTGTTTTTGTGGATTTCCAAAAAGCATTCGATATGATTGAAATGAATGCAATAATGGCAGCACTTAGTCAATGCCGTATCGACTATAGATATACTCGTCTAGTCCACAGTATCTACAGGGATTCGCAGGCTACTATTAGACTGCATAAAAATAGCGACAAATTTCCCATTGAAAGAGGAGTTAGACAAGGCGATACAATGTCCCCAAAGTTATTCACCGCCACTTTAGAATATGCCTTTAAAACACTAGACGGAGACACGGAGAAGGTTGGACTAAAAATAAACCAACAAAAAACGAACTTTATGACGAACATGGTGCTTGGAGGCTCTATCACACTGGACAACCATGTTGTAGAGGAAGTTAGTGAGTATAAATATCTGGGCAATGAAATAAAAATTAGTAGAGATAACCAGACGCATGAACTTGCTAGAAGAATAGGATTGGGCTGGGTAGCGTATGGTAGGCTGAAGGATGTTTTTAATAGCAGCCTACCAATAAGCCTAAAAAGTAAGGTCTACAATCAGTGTGTTTTACCGGTCATCACATATGGAGCAGAAACACTTACCCTAACTAAAAATATCGTATCCAAACTCAGAGTCGCCCAAAGAAAAATGGAAAGAGCGATACTAGGTATCAGGCTGCAGGATCGTGTAAGAAATACGGAAATTCGACGGAGAACAAAAGTCGAGGACATAATCGGTCGAACTACCACACTTAAGTGGAAATGGGCAGGACACGTTGCGAGGTTCAGAGATGATAGATGGACCATCAGACTTGTGAACTGGAGACCCCGTGCTGATAAAAGAAGCAGAGGAAGGCCTCCAACGCGTTGGAGCGACGACATCAAAAGGATAGCGGGATACTGGACCAGAGTTGCTCAAGACCGAGAAGAATGGAAACGTTTGGGGAAGGCCTATGTTCAGCAGTGGACTTGACAGTCTGGTGATGATGATGTGGCAATTTTAGTGGTTTCAAAAAACTGCTTTTCTTAAAGTTTCTGTGCATTTAAAAAAAAACACCGGCTATTCGTCAATGCCTCCCTGAACGAACAGCCCTTTTAAAATTAGATACTAATTTTTTTTTTTCAGTAATTGCAAGGTTCCGGAAGTACTTAATTCAAGACATTTGTCTTTTATACATGATTGCGCTTGAGAACTGTGCCTTTAATTAAATAAACAAAATTTTTACATTTCTGGTTACCTTTTTCCCCAATTGCCTTATAATAATATAATCTTAAAGCTCGGTAGATATGCTTGCTATGCTAAACCGTTTAAACGTTTCAACTATTGATTAACAATAAAGGTTTTTTTTCTCCATTCGTTTGCACTCAGATTAAATAAAAATAACAACATTAATTTCAAATAAACGTGAATTATAACCAACATAATTTGGGATTTGTTTTGTTCTTAATAATATTTTTTTAATTATACTTTTATTACTTTGTAAGTCGGATTACAGAAATATTTTAATAATTAAGAATGATGAACTAAACAGGCAATGTTTATCGCGAGTAAATAATTTTTCTCATCCCCTCTCAACCCCCTTCAATCTACAATTAAGGTTGCCTGATTAGTTCATTTATTGTTTAAAATCTTTCTGCAACTCTACATTAGTATGTCAAACATCTACTAAAAAAATTAACACCACAATCAGTTATAAAATAAGCACTGTAAGTACGTTCTTTCCGAATCGATAGAGTTTTGCAAGGTGATAAACTTACGTTTGCTGTTTTTCTTTAAAAAAAAAGTGTAGCAGCTTTTACGCCGAATTAAAAACTTATGTACAGGGTGTTTTTTTAAGGTCGACGAGCGGCCATATCTCGGAAACTACTGGGCATAGAAGCTCAGGAAAAGAAAAATGATAATTAAAGTGGCCATGAGAAAATTCTGGAAATAATTTTTAAGTTCCGCATTTTGCCGCAAGAGGGCGTAATTGAAAAGTAAATTTTAAAATTTTACATAACTCCGAAAATTCCACATTAAGGTATATGTTTGATAACACCATTTTAAAGCTTGGACAATTATGCATCATTTTGGTCTTATGCTCATTGGCGTACCGACTTTAATAAGAGTGGGGGAAGCTGTTGAAAGTGTAATAATTTAAATCGCTGTAACTTATAAACGACTTATCCGATTTTAGCAAACTAAAGACTGTTTGGAAGAGAAATGTATGCACTTTCACCAGTCGTATTTAGTTGTCCATAATAGTTCGCAAAAAAAAATGCTAGAGGGCGCAATTTGCAATAACAATAGATTTTTTGATTTTACTCCGAAAAAATAGATCATACTGTATAATTATGATACCATAATCGAAAAGTAGATGAAATTTGCTAGAAAAAATATTAAAACCGCAGCTCGATATCTCCGTTCGTTTCAGCGTTATCTCCAAAACAATAATTTTTAATACAAATAGCGCCCTCTAGCAATTTTAGTAGAAACTATCGTGTACCATTGGATACACCAATTGATGGTACTTACCTTTCTCTTCCAAACAAGCTTAAATTCAGTAAAATCGGATAAGTCGTTTAGAAGTTACAGCGATTTTAACGAGGATTTTAATGTTTACACTTTCACTTGTAGGAGAAGCTATTGAAAGTGTAAACATTAAAATCGCTGTAACTTCTAAACGAATTATCTGATTTTACTAAATTTAAGCTTGTTTGGAAGTACCTTCAATTGTCGTATGCAGTGGTACACGATAGTTTCTAATAAAATTGCTAGAAGGCGCTATTTGTATTAATAATTATTATTGTGGCGATAACTCTGAAACGAACAAGGATATCGAACTGAGGTCTTCACATCTTTTTTTGCAAATTTCATCTACTTTTCGATTATGGTATCATAATTATACCGTATGATTTATTTTTTCGGAGTAAAATCAAAAATTGTATTGTTATTGCAAATTGCGCCCTCTAGCATTTTTTTTTGAAAACTATTATTGACAACTAAATACGATTGGTGAAAGTGCATACATTTCTCTTCCAAACAGTTTTTAGTTTGCTAAAATCGGATAAGTCGTTTATAAGTTACAGCGATTTAAATGATTACACTTTCAACAGCTTCCCCCACTCTTATTAAAGTCGGTACGCCAATGAGCATGAGACCAAAATGATGCATAATTGTCCAAGCTTTAAAATGGTGTGATCAAAGATATACCTTAATGTGGAATTTTCGGAGTTATGTAAAATTTTAAACTTTACTTTTCAATTACGCCCTCTTGCGGCAAAATGCGGAACTTAAAAATTATTTCCATAATTTTCTCATGGCCACTTTAATTGTCATTTTTCTTTTCCTGAGTTTCTATGCCCAGTAGTTTCCGAGATATGGCCGCTCGTCGACCTTAAAAAAACACCCTGTATACCGTTTATTTCAGGAGGAACGTGCACCCTTATAACTTTTTTATTGTTGAAATTACAGGAATAAAATTTGGTGGGTTTGTTCAACACCCCATACTTCACTTTTTGACAATTTTAATGATTTTTATTTTTTCACCTAGATTGCCGTTTTAAATTTTTTACGAACTATTTAACTTTTTAAAAATGGTTTTTCCCAGAGAACTCGATTTTTTCAAATGGAATATTGGTTCACCCGGGCAAAAAGAAAGAGCACTTTTTTTCCAACAATTTGATATCACACCCATATTATGTCAAGTTAAAAAAGGAAAGTCAATTTTATTAAAAATACCTACTGTTCATGACAAAAAATACAAGAAGCGAAAACGGCTTTGCATTTATCTAGGTACCCATGACGCCATAATGCTAACAAACAAGTGAACATAATTACAAATTTAAAATCCGCCATCATAGAAATTAGGTTTCACATGGCTTAGGCCCGTTGCACACTTACACGGCCACCGTTTCTAACGGCACCGTTTCTAACGGCACCGTTTATACGGGGGATAAGGCAGCACGACATGTGATCTTTTACACGGTGGCACCGGCACCGTGTACACGGTTCCGTTCCACCGCGATGTCACCTGAGCCCCCACTATAATTCACGGCGACCGTTACCGTGTTGACGGAGAGACATACCCAGTCTCAGTAGAGTTTAGATTTAATTGATGCTTGCACATGCACCGCGCTTACGACATTTTCTCGGTTTATTGGCGGGAACATTGTTTTATTTAGTTTATTTTATCATAATCATATTTTTCGTAATGGCAGTAGATATAGATACGGATATGTTTATATCTTTTTTTGGAAACAAGGCCGGTTATTTGGGACAAAACAAGTTCTATATAAGTGCCTTTCTTCGTTTTTTTGATGCGCCTGTAAGACATTAAAATCGCCACAGCACGTCTATGATCCATACGCGAACCACTATAGAATCAAACTGACGAAAACCATGCATGTGTGCAAGGATAACATGAACGCGGTAAATCGCGTTAACGGTCGCCGTGTAAGTGTGCAATAAGCCTTAGAAGTAAGTAGACCATTTTAGAAAGCTCATAGCAATCTAGATGAAAAAAGAAAAACAATTTAAAAGTGTCAAAAAGCGACGTATAGAGTGTAGCTTGGAATGGTGTTCTGAATCGATATAGCCAAAAATATACAGAGTGATCCATTTAAAAATCTAAAGTGACGAAATGGCAGCCTTCATGCCATAAAATGCAAAATTATATCACATAATCTAGACCCACCAAATTTTATTTCTCTGATTCAAACAATAGATATTCATGTATATTTGGTAATATTATAGTGCTATTTTTTTAGGAGCTGCTTTTCATACCTAATTCATAGTTTATTATTATTTTATTTTAATTATTAAATATTATAAATATACATAAGGGTAGAGGACTTTTACTACGGTAGAGCGAGTGTATATAAAATTTGTGTTGTCTAAGTAGGTAAAGTGGTAAGACTTTCTAGCAGACTATACTCTGGTCCTTTGAGTAATCAGAATATGGTCCTTAAGAGTACTATAAAGACGCCATTTTGTTTTACTAAATTAAATTTCTTAATATCGATATTATACTATCAGTATCACAATATTAATACAGGATTTTCTTAGAACCTCTGCGACACATTTTTAATAATATTTAAAAGTAAAAACCGACGTAGTTAAGTCCATCATCAATAAAAAGACCTTCTCCTTTTGTCCGTTCGTTAGTTTGACTTGAAATTGTTAACTTTCATCGATTAAACAATCATGCCAAATGGGTCTCGATCGTGATAAACAAAATTTATATTAACTTTTATTTGTATATATACAGGGTGTCCCAAAAGTAATGGGGCACAGAGCAACTGCAGAGTCCTTAAGGCGAAATAATGGGATTTATTTAAACTTGCCTTATCCCAAAATTGATAACAACCAAGATACAGGGTGTCAAAATATTAATTTTGTTTTCGTTTCTTTGCGATTATTTCCTAACGAAACGACATAGCAGCACAAAATTAAGAATTTTGGGGTTTTTTGAGGTAAGGAATTCAAAATTATCCAGAGTTTTTGTGTAACCAGTAAAGGGCGCTGCCTACGGCATGGCCCACTCCTTTTAGCTGGCATAACTTTGTTTAGGCTTCTTATATCGATCCAACTATTAAAAAAATAAGTTACTTTACTTCTTTTACACCAAAAACGTATAACTTATTGAAGTTGCTAGGAGCAACCATTTTCGAGATAATCGCATTCAATATTTTTAATGCAAAATAAATAAATAAATAAATAAATAAATAAATAAATAAATAAATAAATAATGCTAAATATTTAAAATAATTGTGTTTTAGTATTATTTATCACAGCTGGCCTTGATTAAAAACAACGACGTTTCAAAGCAACAACATGTTACACAAAGTATCATCATCTGTCAAAGTTATTAATTTTCTACTTACAATACGTAGATATTATAATTTTTTTAGTAATGCCTGGACATAATTTATTTTCCAATACAGAAATGTGCGAAATTATCTAAGTGAACAGTTCCCTGAACGTTGGATAGGCCGTGGTGGCCCCTTGCCTTGGCCGGCGCAAAGTACGGATTTTTATCTAATGAACTTCTGCATTTAGGGTTATTTAAAAACCAATGTTTATAGCGAGTTATATTGAGTTAAATCAAAAAATTATAACTTCTCTTAATCTGCTTAGAAATGATGAAGATCTCTTGTTTAAAGTCCGACAGTCTTTTGTAAAACGTATAGCAAAATGTATTGAGGTCAATGGTGGCCATTTTGAACAATTGCTATCACGGCGTTATCATTTTTATTTCGAACTATTTTGTTATTTTTAAATGTTATTAAACTAAGAATTAAATAAAATTATTGATTAGAATAAAATTAGTAATTCCGTACTTATACGAAAAAACGTTTTTATTAGAAAAAAATAGTCAACCTTAAGTATCTACATTAACTTTGTCACTTAGCAAAAATGTAGTTTATTTACAATAATTTTAGGTCAGAAATTCACCGTTGCTCGATTTTCCGTTGCTTTCGGACCATGTACTTAGTTGCATTGGACATATGAAATGCGATTATCTCGAAAATGGTTGCTCCTAGCGACTTCAATAAGTTATACGTTTTTGATGTAAAAGTAGCAAAGTAACTTATTTTTTTAATAGTCCGATCGATATAAGAAGCCTAAACAAAATTATGCCAGCTAAAAGGAGTAGGCCATGCCGTAGAGCGCCCTCTACTGGTAACACAAAAACTCTGGATAATTTTAAATTCCTCACCTCAAAAACCCCAAAATCCTTAATTTTGTGCTGCTATGTCGTTTCGTTAAGAAATAATCGCAAAATACCGAAAATAAAATTAAAACTTTGACACCCTGTATCTTGGTTGTTATCAATTTTGGGATAAGGCAAATTTAAATAAATCACATTATTTCACCTTAAGGAGTATGCTGTTGCTCTGTGTCCCATTACTTTTGGGACACCCTATATATATGTTCCGAAACCAGATTGGAGATATGTCGTCTCAGGGGGCAAGATAAACGTGTCCTTTATCTGATGTCAATAAAAAAAATATTTCAAAATATTGGCGTCTTAATGGCCCCTCAAACAAAGTTTCCTAAAATTACTAATAATTGTTTAGCCAGAAAGTATTAAAAGGAACCTAGCTCTAAACTACGTATATTTGTAGATATAATATCTAGATAAATGCTCTTTTTCAATATTCGAGATCGGAAAAAAATTACAAAATATTTTCTAAAATTTAAAGTAGAAAGATTGCGGATTAAAAACGTGGTTGCTTAATTATTACCGGTTACAGTTTTTAGTAATTTATTTGTAGGCCCGGCAACAACTAATCTTGTAAATTAGCATATCAGATCTAATCACACAGTTATTTTAGTTGAGAATGACTCATTAGTTCATATCCATATCAATATTTCTTTTATTTTTCGTTTTCTCCAAAAAACTGACGAATATACCTGTGTTTATGTAGCAGTTACCTTCAACATTAAGTAAAAAAAAATTAATTGATAAATTAATAAAAGCATAAAATGAAATTTTGTTAAATTCCTTTTTCTGCTTTTATTATTTATAAATTCAACTTTTTTTTAACGTAAAACTGAAGGTAATTGTACCACCCAGAGGGGCATTTGGTCTTTTATTGGATAAAACGGAGAAGTAACCAACTATTGATCAATAAACGAAATGGCGAAAGCATCACTAGTGTTTAATATATAATTAATTTGTGTAGGGCTACATGCTTGGTGAAACTGTTGTTCCATTGCACAGGAAGAAAAAATAATAACTACTTGTTATGTTTCACAAATTTAATCAGTTTCCTGACACGCGTTTTGGCCCTTGCGGGCCATTGTCAAAGGAATACAAGAAGATACTAAATTCTACGTGACATTACAAAGGTATTTATATCATATTATGGTAATTATAAACATGTCATTGTCATAAAATTAAAATTAGAAGATTGAATGGTCAACTGTGGGTTTTCCTAACTAACAGATACATCTGTACCTTTAAAAGTTAGGCCCGCAGGGGCCGAATAACATGTCAGGAAACTGATTAAATTTGTGAAACATAACAAGTAGTTATTATTTTTTCTTCCTATGCAGCACTAGTATTTGCTCTTAAGCTATGGAGGCTTAATGACAGATATAATATAGCCGGAAATAAAATAGCAAAAAACTGTAACCAAACCTTTTAATTGCAAGGTAATGCCACTGTTACATTATTATAGACTTTCTAAAACAAATAGCATAAAAGCTTTTTTTAAATAAATCGTATGCATATTCAATAAAATATGCGCCTCTAGTCTTTAATTTATCATTGGTCAAAGAGATATGTTTAAGTGTTTCACTATTTTTTTGTGAATTTGTCATAGAATTTAATTTTGCTTATACATATTTTTGCATCCCTATTTAATACGATATGGGCACCCTATACGATCAGTATTACTTTCAGTTGTCAGTACTAATAATGACATAATTATTAAACGTATGTAATAAAGAATGATATTACTAGATATTGGTTATACTGATTGCGTAGGGTCTCCTATAGTTTGTGCGATTATTTGTGGCATAATGGAAAATTTTTATTTATAAACATTTAGCCGATAAGAACGTCCAGAGAATTGGAGATATCTAGCATCTTGGTCTAGCTACGAGGGGACTAGAAAAGTTTTCTCCGTACCAATAAAACAAATACTTCCCGGCGGCGGGTCGGCACCCGTGTTTTTTTTTTTTAATTATTTTTGAGTTTTAATTTTATTGTAAATACCTAATATTTTGGTCTATCTGCTCTCACCCCATGGAGTACGTTGCTAGTACTTCAGCGAACATTTGTTTGTAATTTAACCTGTTTTTAAGCATTAATTATTTAATTCATATATAGTTTACTTGTTAAAGAGACCTGGCTTTATTAGTAAAAATAAAAATAAAAAACTAGCGCAGTCTCATCAAATTTCACCATTTATTATATAAACATTATAAACACATGTTTCGTCCTTATATGGGCATCATCAGAAGATCAGACCTAACATCCAACGCAAAAAAAAATCAAAAATTAAAGAAGAAAACAAACACGTAATAAACCTTACAGATAAAAACATTTTTAGCGGCTATAAAGTTTTTATCTGTAATGTTTATTACCTACGCGTTCTTTTTTTATTTTTTTATTTTGGATGTTAGTTCTGATGATTTCTATATCAGGGCAAAACATTTAACCAATAAGTTTATATAATAAACATGCAAATCACAGCAAATATTTTTTCCTCCCCCCCTTGCCGCGGTTAATATACCTCTCTATATTTCTCAGGCGATTATACCAAGTTGTTTGCAGAGCGTTCTTTTAACAACTTAGCTAAGCAAAGATGTGCACTTTGCTTAGCTATTTAAAAGAACCAAAAGGAAAGTACCTGCTATCTTGATTTACTTGTTAGTACCTACCATACATGCCCCTTTTGTTTTATTGTTTTTCGGTGCCCCTCGTAGTACCCGTTATTTATTGTCACTAGGATGTTATCCAATGGTAGGTATCCAGTATCCAGGGTATGAAAATAAATATTTTTGGCTCAACGGACAACTTTAAAATGAATGAATGACGTCTTGTCATGATGTAACATACAAAACTAACCTCAAATTATTTAGTTAAACGACGTGCAGCCGACACGGAGATCACTATCTGACCACAGCTGACCCCTTGGAGCTGCCCAGTCTCCTGGATCCTTCAAAGTATCAAATAGAGTGGCTAGAATTAATGTCTCACTTAGTGATGTGAGAGGAGAATATTCTCGAGAACGGGAATATTCTCGAGAATATTCTCTGTAAGAAAATTCTCCCGAGAATATTCTCTAGAGAAGTTTTTCTACATAATTTACACCGCCTCGATTTACACTGAAAAATTTTGCAATGATTTTTAAAATTTTGAGTTTCCCTAACCTTTTCTATAACTCTGGCAACAGTGTTTTACGTCTGGCAACAGTGATTCAGGGAAATCCCCTAGAAGCGCGAACGTATACTCGTATGTTTTTATTAGTTAAATGTGATCTTTCTTTATTTGACTGTTTTTTTGTTTAGTTTTTAGTTATTCTTGGGAAGGTATGTTATGTTTTTTAAATAAAATTTTTATTTCTTTACGTTTTGTTTGATTAACGCCGTTTGACATTTGCCGAAAATAAGCAGAATAGGTAATTTTTAATTTCTTTTTATTGCTATTTCTAGCGGTTTTCTTACCATTCTCAAAAAATTCTCTAACTTGAGAATATTCTCGAGAATATTCTCCAAAAGATTATTACCGAGAATTTTACATCACTAAGTCTCACTTAAAAAATGTTTAGTGACGTAAGTTGACACCTTTTCTTTAATTAGAAAGCCCCACTATAAACAGGGCAATAACATGTGTGTCAAATTCAATGTCAATCCTAGTGAAAATAAATAAGGCGCCTGATACTTATATAACTCGTATTCACGTTCAGCAACAACTGATTATATTGCCGGTAAAATATGAAGTTTTTAACCCGCAAAAGCAGACGTAGCAAAAGGGTTTATATTCACAAAATACCAGTAAAATGTCATGGAGATTGGTTTTTAGAGTATTACACATAAATATCAACGGTTTAAGCCGAAAGGATATTTCGTAAGTTTAAAAATTAGCATAAATATTGTTTCTTCTACTTTTCTATACATCAAATTAATGAACTTACCAAAAAATCGTTTCGGCTGCCAAAAATAGGTCTCAAAACGACATACATCAATAAGAAATAAGTTAAAAAAGTCTTTTAATTCTCAACATACGATTGTTTCAGTTACTGACTGGGATTCGAACCCGGTACCCCTGCATGGATGCCTGCCTGTAAGCGTTATAGCCTTTATAAGGAGGCCGCTCTGTATATACCGCATCGAAAAATGCGAAGTGGCCTTAAGGGTAAGTTTGTTGTCGAAATTTGTACGAAAAGTTAATTAAATTATAGAACAATGAAGTTATGATTTAATAAAAATATGTTGGTGAATTTGAATGCCTGGATACCAAAAGGCATTTTGATATAATTTTGAATGTGTAGAGCAGTGGTTTTCAACCTTTTTGTGGTGGCGGAACACTTTTGGTAGCAATAAGAAAATGGCGGAACACCACCTTTGTCAACATATTTGCGGTGAAGTAATCAGTTTATCAATAGACCAGGGCTGAAGCCTTTGAAAATGGTAAAAAGCGAAAAAAAATAATAGTAGGATGAAACCCATTGGAAAAGGAAGAGAATATAACAAAAATGAAAGGAAAAATAATTTACGGGCGATCCGAGGTCGGGAAGTGGAAAGGGGTGAGTTTTGAAGGGTAGAAAACGATTTATCTCGATTTCCGGCAAAACTACAAGTCCTATGGAAAAACGTTAAATGGCAAAGTTGTAGGTAATAAAAAGATCTGCAACTTTTGTATCTACACTTTTTTCACATAACCTTAAAATTTATGTGAAAAATTCAAATAACCAAGTTTTTGGTTTTTTTGGTTTTTTTTTTCTCTTCTACTACTACTAGTACTACTACTCAAAATTGTACATAATGATTAAAAAAAAAATTCGGATTCGAGTTTTGTTCGTTTCTTTCCATTTTTTGAGAACATTTACCATAGTAATGTATATTTTTTTTGCACTATCAGAAGGTAGAGATTTCAACGAACAAAAAGCCCACCGACTTTTTTAAAAAAGCAGATATTTTGACGTGAGAATTTTCGATTGAAAATTAGGGTGCCTTTTCGATATTATGTCAAAATAAGGTGAAAAAATAAATATTTTAAATCAAAAAAATTACAGTGTGTTTAAGACATAAAAATGTACGTTTTCACCAAATTTCGAAAAAAAAATTTTTTTGTAAAAGATAAAAATAGAAAACCATTTTTAATTGAATTTTTCACATACATTTTGAGATTATGTGAAAAAAGTGTAAATACAAAAGTTGTAGATTTTTTTATTTACTACAACTTGGCCATTTAACGTTTTTCCATAGGACTTGCAGTTTTGCCGGAAATCGAGATAAATCGTTTTCTACCCTTGAAAACTCACCCCTTTCCACTTCCCGACCACGGATCGCCCGTAAATTATTTTTCCTTTTATTTTTGTTATATTCTCTTCCTTTTCCAATGGGTTTCATCCTACTATTATTTTTTTTGGTTTTAAAATTATCGACCCTGGTCTACAAAAAATACTATCTCATGATTCACATTAGTTGATATTACTAAATTATTTCGCGGAACACCTGGAAGAGGTTTGCGGAACAGCGGTTGGGAACCACTGGTGTAGAGCATCAGAAAATGAGAGACACGTATGTTTTTAGCTATGCGTGTAAATACAGTATGAGTTGGGAATTGGAATAAATTCATTAAATCCAGTACAGTTTTTTTTTAAATGCTTGGATTCTGGTATTAACATTTTAAGTTGTAGTCTTTTTAAAAAAATTAAGTTGTAGTCTTTTTAAAAAAAAATTGATCCAATGTCCCAAATTAATGATATCGATAATTTTTTTTAATGGCAACCCGAGTTTTTTATTGAGTATTTTTAAAGGGCATATTAACTTATACAGTGTCCGCAAGAAAGTCCGCATCAAATGGGATTTTTTTTTATTATTAGGTATAGGTAAAAATTGAAAAGGCAGTTAGTTTTTGCTTACCTAAAAACCAAAAATTACGTATACTAAAGCAGCTGCACAACTTGCGTTACCTGTCAAATTTGACATTTTTAATAAAATAGGTTCAAAAAGCCCTTATTTAACAAAATATCGAAAAACTTTATTCAAAAAAGTTGTTTATTTAGGCATTTTTAGTCTCTGTACGAAATTTTGACAGTCTAATACAGTTTTTATTTTTTGCCAGGTTCTTGAAAATTTTTATCAACCCTCGTAGATTAACTTTTATACATCGATGTAAAACCATTTGCCTTTACTTCATTTGTAATCTTAATGCAATTTTGTGTAAAATTTTTGTTTTCTATTATTTGTTTTGCTTCAAAAACTGAAATTGTTATTGACTAGTATGTAATGTTTGATGCAAAGTTTATCTAATTACATCAGTTTTGCCAAAACTGACGTTTCTTATTTTTCTTAAGTTAGTAAACAGATGTACAAAAAGAAAATATTAGGAAGCTTTCGTTGAAATTTTACTCAATTGATATTGGATTAAAAACAATAAATATTAATCGATCAAAACATTTTATTCAACAAAAATATAGTTTAATATAATTAATTTAATTTAATATTAATTAAGTAAAATTTCAACGAAACCTTCCTTATATTTTCTTTTTGTACATCTGTTTACTAACTTAAGAAAAATGTGAAACGTCGGTTTTGGCAAAACTGTTGTAATTAGATAAACTTTGCATCAAACATTATATACTGATCAATAACAATTTCAGTTTTTGAAGCAAAATAAATAATTGGAAACAAAAATTTTACACAAAATTGCATTAAGATTACAAATGAAGTAAAGGCAAATGGTTTTACATCGATGTATAAAAGTTAATCTACGAGGGTTGATCAGAATTTTCAAGAACCTGGGAAAAAATAAAAATTGTATTAGACGGTCAACATTTCGTACAAAGGCTAAAAATGCCTAATTAAACAACTTTCTCGAATAAAATTTTTCGATATTTTGTTAAATAAGGGCATTTTTGAACCTATTTTATTAAAAATGTCAAATTTGACAGGTAACGCAAGTCGTGCAGCTGCTTTAGTATACGTCATTTTTGGTTTTTAGGTAAGCAAAAACTAACTGCCTTTTCAATTTTTACCTATACCTAATAATAAAAAAAAATCCCATTTGATGCAAACTTTCTTGCGGACACTGTATATGTAAGTACCAATTTTCAAATTTTTATTCCTTGTCAAATGTTGAGAAGTTGAAAGCACGAATAAGACATGAAGGCAGAATAATTTCTCTCGAAGTAATTAGAAATGTTTAAAACGAGTTTTACTTACTTACTGCGTTTAGGATATTGCCAAATAGTGACTCGACCATTAATGAAAAATTATTAAAGATTGATAGAACATTTTATTTTTTATTTTTCAATTAAATTAATTTTTGTTTGCTTATAACTTATAAATGAGGGGGAATAAAAATTTAAAATTTGTTTCTCCACGGTCAAAGTTCTCGGGCAAAATTTTTTTCAAATTCTTGAACAAGAAATTGTGCTTGAAAATGGTTTACACGTACCCAAGTTTTTCCCAAATTGTAAAAATCAATACTAGTTATATAACAACTAATATTTGACTTGAGGTTAGGTTCGCGATAACATCGAAGATTGGTTATTTGGCTGGTTTTGTTTGTTTTTACATTCGATTTTATTAAGTTTTATGGTTTAGTTGACTTGTTCTCTTCCATGTCGAACGAAAAACACGACGACGAATCATTTTTAACCCAATTTTAGAAACAAAACCTTAGAAAACAATTTTCTATCCTCAAAATCTGATAGGTTTGCAACTGCTAAAAATGCCAGAAATCACTAACTTAATTCCCAACCTGATGAAAAAAATTGAGAAGAAATTCCAATTTTTTGGCAAGAATTTAAATTTTTGTCTATTTTCCCATTCGCCAAACGATAATGTTGCAGTGCGCATGTCCAATCGTGTCTAGCTTTGTTTACAGGCCATAAAACTGCCACTTCCGTGATTATTGTTTGCTTATCTAAAGGTAAACATCTGTGACTGTGACCAAAAGCTTAAATTATATTTATTCATTTAACTCCCTTCAACCAACAACTTCCTGAGATATGTAAAAATGAACAGCCAAAAAACCGTTTTCTTTTTTCATTTTTTGATGTTCTACTTCTATTATGTACGTATTATAAAAAATTGAGCGACTATAGTTCAGTTTGCTAAAAGAAACAATGTTTTTTATATTCTTGGTGTCAATGTCTTAATGGCAAAACATTTTTGGACCGATCAAAAACTGATGGAAATTTTTTTTTTATTTTAAGGAGCGACCATTCTTTTCACTATTATTGTACTGATACCCCTATTATCGGGTATATTTGGGGCTGTGCGATTTTAAACAGGATAATGTGCTAATCTTCGTACAAACTTACTTAATATACAAAACATATTTTTAATACTTAATTTTTAACATTTCTTTAACAAACAATACCCAAAATCCAGTCCGCATTTTCCTATATTTTTTTCTGTGTCCAGCACACTCTTAAGGCGCCAGCATCTTCGATAATTCTTCGTCTTGTAGACAACCTTTGAGGAATTCGTCTTGAGTCAATTGACCGTCGTTGTTTTCGTCCATTTTGGCGAAAATGTTTTTCGCCCGCTCTTCTGCCGAGTCTGCCGGTCGGTTTGACGAGCATGCTCCGAGCATGTCGTATATTGCCTATAAATAGAAAAACAAAATAATTATATAGATTTTAATGGTGTCCCATTATGTGCGTTAGTACTATTTTTGAAAAGGAGAAAATGAAGACGTCATCTCAGCAATTTTTTCGTTTGTACCTAAATTTCTTTTCGTTGTCTTATGGATTAAGTAGGATAAGTGAATGACTTATCTTGCGGCATTCTTAGCCAGGATATAAAATGGTATTATTAAGGAAAAAAAAATCAATTAATTAGTAAACCTTATTACAGCTTGTTGGTTGTCATATTAAAGAAGTAAGATGTCAAATGTATTTTTAATTTATCCATTAAGAGTGACTTAATATACTCTGTAATCGGTTCCAAAAGGGTGTATTCGTTGATACCCAGAGGATTTTTTTTAATTTAATTTTTTTCAACCAATATTTTTTTAACAGAGTTGGCCCAGAAAAAGAGTCAAATCCTTTATGAATTTCCTATCAATTTATATGTTATACGAAGTCTGGCAACACTATTAGGAATGACTAACGTAACGGGGAGTTTTCACATAATAATAGCTGTTTTCGTTTTTTTTTAGATAAAAACAATATCGTTCATAAATTTGTTGCCTTTAATGTGTTCTATACAAACAGGTCTTTCCATAGTATTTTTAAAAGTGCTATAATAAAAATAAAGATATTGTATAAGTAATAGTTAATAACTAAAGGGCGGAATGTAATATGTAAAATGCATATACAGGGTGTTATTTAAGTATGTGGCCAAAGCCCAAGGGGTGCTTCTTTAAGTGATTTTAAGAAGAAAAGTTCATATAAACATGGGTCCGAAAATGCATAGTATTTACGATACAGGGTGTCAAACTTAAAAAAAAACATCGGATGTTCATAAATATCTCAATACTCTTTTATTCGATATTGTTGAAATTTGGCAATTCTGTTTGTAATAACAAGAGGATGCCTTATATTTTGCTATAAGTATTTACCTAAGTTACAGTATTGTCCGATTACATCACTAGATGTTGAAAGAAGCTTCTCTATTGTATAAACATATTTTTATTAATAGTAGACAATCCTTTTTAATTCAAATTTTTTAAAATTATTTAGTAATAAATGCCTTTTATACAATTTTAGGTTAAAAAATTGTTTACTTTTTTTTTCTTTGTTTTTTTTTTTGCATTTCTTTAAAAATAAACATTTTTTTTAGAACCCAATGTGTTTCTTTACCTCATTTTACTATAATAAATTAGAAAAATTTCATACCAGTATGCATATTTGCTAAAAAAATTCATATAACTGCATATTTGAAAGGCAAACAAGGCGCATATTTTGGCTGAATTTAAGTGCATATAATCCGCCCTTTATTAATAACAATTAATAATAATTGACACTCTCCTTACCCCATGAATAGTACATAGTACGCCTGTATGCGTCGAACGCCCAAGAGTTTATTTTTATTTCTAAATATTTTTTCGTCTATGTCGATTAGATTTTTAATTTCTCTTGGATTTTTTCATGTTTTTTTTAATGTTCCAAAATTTAAAAAAATTATAAATTAACCTTTTATGTGGAAAGTATAAGAGATATGGCAACAATGTATATAACTATAAAGTGGCGTATTAATAGGATCTACAAAATAGGTTCTTACGAATTTTCCGTATCTTTTATAGTTTTTGATATATCTACTTAAATGTCATAACATAATTTCGCAGATATGCGATATTCTATAGAAGTTAGTACACATTAAATAAATTGGAGAATTGAGATATAAATTGGTATTCGCTCTTCGACAATAAAATGTGACGCTATTTCTAATGAAAATGAAATAAACTGATTCAAGTTTTTTTTTACAGTTTAAATAAAATAATTCGCTGACTGGTAGCGTGTGACCTATCAGTTATAATACGACAATTAAATTTTAATGTAGGTGGATGTTGTCACATCCTATCTGATTGGTAGGTATTGGTTCAATAACATATTCAAAACTGGGCATTATCAACGTACTTGTAAATAGCACTTAAAATATCTTTAATCGATATATTTTCTAATGACGTAGAACCGTTTTATTACGCCCATTTAAAAATGTTTTATTAAATCTTCATTGTGTTTTATCATGCTTTATTAATAGTTTGAATTCTATTAGTTTAGCTTCTACACCGCTTTTATAAAGCGCTTTTTATTGTATTCTTATTTTAGGCTCGAATTATCAAATTTATTTACGCATTTGGTTGGATAAAAATTGAGTTTGCAACATACATGGCCTTAAAAAAGGCACATAAGTACGTAGAATTAAGGTCAGGCAAGACACATGAAAGCCCAAAAAATTGGTTTCTTTGACAATATTTCAGGCAGGATATCCGATTACGTAAGAATTTAATTGTCCATTCATCTGAAAATTTGAAAGAGCATCCCATAGGACGTCATTTTGCAGACGATTAGTATACTGATGAATGTTTTGAAGGACAGGAACAGAAATAACAGTTTTTGACGAAACAAAATCGTTGAAAAAAAAAAGGAAAATATTCATCGTAGTAGTAGTAGTAACATGTTTTATTTAGGAAAAAGCTACAATTAAATATTTTTTAATAGATTTTTTTAAACGCATTTTTATAGATTTATTTTTAAATTTTAAAACGCAACCTTCTTTTAACAAAAACAGACAGAAAAGTTAAACATTTTGCAAATTGTATCAAATAATACGTATCATTTTGTTTTTTAATTAAATGTAATTTTAAAGTTTTTTTAAACAGTTTTAATGATTTTTGAGATTTAATAGAATCTTCCAAATTATTATATTCTATCAAACCTTTATAAAAAATAGATTTATAAGCTAATGTTTTAGATACTCTATCCACATAGAAATTTTGATTAGTTCTTGTTTTATAATTATGATGGTCATAATTAAAAGAACAAAATTTTTTTAAACAATCAGGCCAAAAATTATTTTTAATTTTATGTATAAAGATACATACTACATAAAAAATTAAATTTCTGACATTCAACCAATCTAAATTTTTCAACATAAAATTAATTTTTGTATATTTGTCACAATTTAAAATAATCCGCATTGCCTTATTTTGTAAAATTTGTAATTTATCAAATATTTCCTCACTAGCACAATATAAAATGGAAGAACAATAAAGAAAATGGGGTAATATAATAGTATTAAATACCTACAGTTTTTTTAGAAAACAAACTTAAATTAGAACTGATGCATTTAAAATAACCTATTTTTCCGGCAATCTACAATATGATACTTTCAAAATAAATAAAAAAAATTAATTTAAAATCAATAATTATCCCTAAACATTTAAAACTGTTTATACTTATTCTAATTTTTCACCATCAATCACAAAATTTATATTTTAGCAATTTAAATTATTACCCATAATCATACATTTAGTTTTCGAAATATTTGATTTTAATTTATTTACTTTTAGCCAATTTAATAATACATTTATTTTAGAATTTAGAGTACTTGGACCATCAAAAATATTTAAAACATTAATGTAAATTAAAAAAAATAAAACTAAAGGCATGTCGTTAATGTATAAAGTAAATAATATTGGACCTAGTATACTTCCTTGAGGAACTCCTATATTATCTGTTTTTTGCCTGCATAAAATCCAATATATTTTTGATAAGACCACTTAGGATCGTAAAACCTTTAAGGTCGTAACTGTGTTGTCCAAGTTAGATAATAAATGCAACCCCGTTAAGTCGATAGATGTTGTTAAATTATTTTTTATATAGATTATTAGATATCCGTAAGAAAGCAATTTGATTTCATCAAAAAATAATAATAGTTTATTGACTAAAACTGTCTATCCGGATCCGGTACATCGAAGAGATGCCATTAACTTTATCCCAAAGTCACGAGAGTTTAAAATTGTATTTTCAAATCCTATTGAAAACCATTGACCCCTTATTCGAATCTCCATTCAAGTATACATATATTATCTTTAAAGGATTAAATGGCGGATTTCTATATAAATTTCACTGGCCCGGAAGGAACCCTTTTGCAACCCCACGTCATCCGCTTGCCCTACTTGTCCCTTGTGCCCTTTCCGGCCTAAAATAGGAACCAGGAATATTAAGACATTGACGGATTACGAGCAGGTTTATTGGAATCGGAATTTGGAATCTTGTTGGAGCGAGTAAGGCTATAGTTTGATCAAAGTACTACAATTTACAATTTTAGATTTTTTTTTTTATTGCTGCCAAGAAAACCCACTGTTTGATGTAGGCTTCAACTACAGGCCTATAAAAATACGTTATTATGTTAGTGGACGTCGACTGTGACATAATATAACATTGGAAGAAAATATATTGAAACCTATACTAAACTGGAGAAACCTCCGAATATAACTATAGTATTACAAGAAATGGTATGGCTGTCGTTGCCTTTCTGAGTTGTTATAAAGAGGACGCTACTTAAAAGTAGTTTAAACTTAAACTAGATTTAACAACAGGTTTGTTTTTTAAATTTAGCGATACAAAAATGTGCTTTTGGTTAAAAAAAGTCAACGTATAGTAAATAGACCAGGGCTGAAGCCTTTGAAAATGGTAAAAAGTGAAAAAATAATAATAGTAGGATGAAACCTATTGGAAAAGAAAGAGAATATAACAAAAATGAAAGGAAAAATAATTTACGGGCGATCCGAGGTCGGGAAGTGGAAAGGGGCAAGTTTTTAAGGGTAGAAAACGATTTATCTCGATTTTCGGCAAACCTACAAGTCCTATTGTAAAACGTTAAATGGCAAAGTTGTAGGTGATAAAAAGATGTACAACTTTTGTATCTACACTTTTTTCACATAACCTCAAAATTTATGTGAAAAATTAAAATAACCAAATTTTTGGTTTTTTATTTTTATATTTTACAAAAAATTTTTCTTTTTCACGAAATTTGGTAAAACTTACCTTTTTATGTCCCAAACACACTGTAATTTTTTTGATTTAAAATATTTATTTTTTCACCTTATTTTGACTTCAATCGAAAAAGCACACTAATTTTGAATCGAAAATTATCACGTCAAAATATCTGCTTTTTTAAAAAAGTCGGTGGGCTTTTTGTTAGTTGAAATCTATACTTTCTGATGGTGTAAAAAAATATACATTACTATGGTAAATGTTCTCAAAAAATGCAAAGAAATGAAAAAAACTCGAATACGAATTTTTTTTTAATTTAAGTACAATTTTGAGCTATTTATTAAAATTTATACTTTAATTACTCGAAAAACTTAAGATTCCATGTTACATTGATAAACACAAAAATTACAGATTCATAAAACATAAAGATCGCATAAAATATGCGAAAATAGTTGTTCTAAATATAATTAAAGGTAGGATTTAAAGGGGATTTCATCACATATACATAGTAATGTATATTTTTTTACACCATCATAAAGTAGAGATTTCAACGAACAAAAAGCCCACCGACTTTTTTAAAAACCAACCAAACCGATATATAATTTAAAGGTTATGTTAACTAAATTAAAGAAGAAATACGTCCTAAGTGTATAATGTCAATTGTAAAACAAGCAGAATTGGCAACTGTTTACCTATTAATATTGTCCGCAGCGTTGCCAGAGACTACAAATTTTTCGTACCAAAAGCTATCCAAAAATGTACCAGATTTGATAAAAAAGTACCAACTTATATAATTATCAATATATTATTATTAAAATGTAACTAAATATTAAATTTTTTAACACATACATATTTTTAAACAAAAAAATATTTTTTAATTTAATTAATACGTAATCATTATGAATATTTAACTTTTTTGTTTAAATAAACTGGGCTGTGGTTGCCAAGAATAGCAATGTTCGTCATTGAATAGTTCTTTTGATAACATTATTGAATTACATGTTCCTACAACAGTCAGTCGATTTCTCAAGTCTGTTTTAATTAACGGAATTACGGGATTAAAAACAGGATACGGGACGGCAATTTTCGGCATTTTTGATTGGAAAATAAAAAGTTTTGACAATTATTGGCGCCATCTCTCCGGTGATCGTCTAACTAACCCATAATAATATAGAATATTTGAACTACATGTAAAAGAGCATTTTAAAACCCGATTCCTAAATATTAAAAAGCTTTAACATCGAATAATTAATTTTGAAAGAAAAAACACTGGCTAAAGATCACAGTTTAGTACCAAAAACAGAAAAAAAGTTCCTACTTTCCTATGCACTTTATACATAAATCGCAGTTTAGTACCAGAAAGACAAAAGGAGTACCTACGTACTTTCTTAAGGCCTTTGGTACCAAATCTGGTACAATTGTACCACCTCTGGCAACGCTGATTGTCCGTTTTGCACTTATAGAACAGTTAGGGCATATCAGGTGGAAATATTACTAAGCTGATTAGTCCTTTCTACCAACTTAAATGTACAAATGGGACAAATTCACTAAGTATCATGTACTTGGGACAAAAATTGTTTTATTAACATGGAAAACTGCATTTAGGACAAATAAAATAGGTGTTTTTCTACTTTATCCTGATGCCGATAGGACTTTTTTCGGTAGTATTAGTTAGATCACATGTAGATAGGACAAAAAATGCAAAAAACCCAAAAACATGAAATTTGCAGATAGGACCCTTTTTCTTAGGAGGGCAGTATTATCTATGATTTTACAAAAAAATTTATATAAATGGTTTAAAAGTCTTTGTCACCTTCTCTTTAGAAGGCATTTTTCTTCTTCCTCTTTTAGTTTGGTTGTTTATACTTCCTTTACCAGCTTTCTTCACATGCTCAGCGTGTTTTAACTCTCCTCAACTTTTTTATATGCGTCACTTCTAAATTTCAACTTTTCAAAGCCATAAAAGCTCCATTAAGGTTTTCTACCATTTTCTCTTCTGCTAATACCATCAGCACAATATAAAAAAAATTTCTGTCTCCTGAAGATGAACGTTTCTACGTTCGAAACATGTAGAGACCTCTAAAGAATGTATTTCTATTAAATTTTGTGGAGAAAGACTTTTAATTTTTGTTCCTTTCCTATATAAAAAATAATATATTGTGTGCCCTTCCACTTTGCAACAAACTAATTCTATACCTATATCTTATATCCGGTGTCAATTAAAAACCTTTCCACCCTTAATATCTCGCTTCCCGTCAATAATATTAAAAATCGGAAAGATACGTCAAATTTATTTAGAAAAAGCCCACGTGGTTTAACCTCCTGGGAGGAATAGATGTTATACACTTAAAATCTTAAGTGGTAAAAAATAATAAATTAGGATATTAATGGAAAGATAATTAAACGACCCTTAAAATGATGTGTCACTTGACCCCCTTCCCATTTAAGATTTTAAGGGTAACATCTACCCTTTTCGGAGAGTTAAACCACGAAGGCTATAAATCTTTTTTAAAAGTGTCCTTCTTTAACATTGATATCTTTTTGATTTTTAATATTATTAAATAATTTAAATTGTCAAAATATAAATGTTGTAATTGATGGTGAAAACTTGGAATTAGTGAAAAGTTTTAAATATTTAGGGATAATCATTGATTCAAAATTAAAATTTTTAAATTATTTTGAAGTATCATATCGAAGATTGCCGGAAAAGTAGGTTATTTTAAAATAATCAGTTATAATTTAAGTTTGTTTTCTAAAAAAACTGTATTTAATACTATTATATTACCACATTTTCTTTATTGTTCTTCCATTTTATATTGTGCTAAGGAGGAAATATTTGATAAATCACAAATTTTACAAAATAAGGGTTATGCGGATTATTTTAAATTGTGACAAATATACAAAAATTAATTTTATGTTGAAAAATTTAGATTGGTTGAATGTCAGAAATTTAATTTTTTATTTAGTATGTATCTTTATACATAAAATTAAAAATAATTTCTTGCCTGATTGTTTTAAAAATTTTTGTTCTTTTAATTATGACCATCATAATTATAAAACAAGAACTAATCAAAATTTTTATGTGGATAGACTGTCTAAAACAGAGGTTTCCAAACTTTTTTTTCTCATAGACCACTTTAACAATTTTGCTGGTTCCGGTGGACCCCCCTGCAGCTACATTTCTACTATATTCCCAAAACTCGACAAAAATGTGAAGATTAGATCTAACTATGGAAATTTTGCGTTGCGGCTGAGTTCCAACCACGAATTAACAGTTTTCGAAAAAAAAAGTGAGAATTAATTGGTTAATTATTTAATTAATTGTGCTGTGAGTGGATGTCAAAAGTAAAGTTGGCCAATCAAAAAAGTGATTACATCCAACTTTACTTTTCTAGCATCTACTAACAGCACAAGAAACCAATCAATTTTCACTTATTTTATTTAGAAAACTCCCTGAGTGGTAAAAATAAAAAGAAAAATAGTAAATTTTCTTGTGTTGTATGTAATTATTACACTATTAATTATTATTGTTATTATATTATATTGTAAGGTTTCCATTACATTGTAATATGATAACAGTCGTAATATAATCAAAAATAAATATTAATAACGTAACGTAACTTCTATAAAACCAAAAAAATTTAGTTCTTCACTATCGAAACCAGATAAATTTTCGTGGACCCCCGCTTACGAATTATTGTGAACCCCCATTTTTTTGTCACGCCAACGTAGACCCCCGACGAGTCTCCCGTGGACCACTTTGGGAATCACTGCACTGGTCTAAAACATTAGCTTATAAATCTATTTTTATAAAGGTTTGATAGAATATAATAATTTGGAAAATTCTATTAAATCTCAAAAATTATTAAAACTGTTTAAAAAAACTTTAAAATTACATTTAATTAAAAAACAAAATGATGCGTAATATTTGATACAATTTACAAAATGTTCAACTTTTCTGTCTGTTTTTGTTAAAAGAAGGTTGCGTTTTAAAATTTAAAAATAAATTTATAAAATTGTGTTAAAAAACATTTAATTGTAGCTTTTTGCTAAATAAAACATGTTATTAGTGTTACTACTAATGGAAAGATATTAAGGTGCGAAATATTTCAAATTAACACTTTGTATAATAGGCCTTTTTGAAAGTAAAAATACGTAAAGTAGGCGTAAAAAACATGTGTGACCTTCAGATTTTTCGCTTTAAAAAGTTTATTGTAAGCTTGAGCCCCTGAAAAAAAAAACTCATACTAGTTGCGCTACTTACTAACGCCTGTCGTGTTGACCACGCAACCAAATTGAATAACATCGAAATTTTGCTTATTTTGAAAGTTTATTGTGTATACAAAAACTGCTTTCATTCACTTAGACAGTAATTTGTTTTGGTGTTAATGAGGCGTATGCCGTATTATGACTTAAGAAACAATAAACGTCGGCGTCGTTACGACGAAAATATGAAAATGTAAAGTGTGTAGTATTTCGAAATTTTTATGTAGATACGTATTTTTAGGGTGTACTTTTTAATTGAAATAAATTTAGTATTAGAAAACCTTTTTATTTGTTAAAAAAAATACAGATTATGGGTGCGTTTATTTTTAGTTTGGCATACTTTCTTCGCGTCTTCATGACATTTACCCCTCTTTTGGAGGTAGAAACCGCTCCATTTTTTTTTAAAAATATATAGGTATAGTGTTTCTTAGGTCAATCTAATGACATTAAACAGTAAGAATTTCCTAACCATAGGCGTCCCAAACAAATAATTAAAATGCGTATACACACTTATAAGTTTGTTTTACATTAGGTGTTTGTACATACTACACTTTATAAACCCACTGTATATATAATAATATTATATTAAAATGATAAATATCTCACATATACACAAAACTAAAATCAGAAAAATAAACCTGACACGGCAGGACACTGCTCAGAAAATGCTTTAATTTTTTTACCAAAACTCCATTCTCGGACCATTGTCCAGCCCGTTCACAAGTTCCAAATTACGTATATTTTATTTTCGTCTCTTTCACGCCATCGGCGGTCACTGGCCTATCTCTGTCTGACGGAATCGATCGTTGAACGGGTCGGAGACCGCTTCATCTTATCCCAGATGGCGCTTGTATTCCTTGCTGTTGCCAATTCTTCAAAATTTTCTGATTTGTAAGCACAATGTAAGTATATACGAGAAACAAGGGTTTGTTAATTAGTTGTTTTTAAACACTGAAAACACTTTTTGTCTTGATTTCAATTATATTGTTTCTTAAGGACTAAAGAATGTATTATTATAACAATGAATGGCTTGTTATTATCACACTCAAAACTCCTCGGTTTAAAGTATATTTGCAAACTAGCTTTCAAAGAAAGTTACTGCCTAACAATTGAATACTGATATAAAAGAAACATTTTTAATAAAAAAAACTTAAAGAATTGAAGAAGAAAGATCTGACAACCCTGGTTGTGAGGTCGGTCTCTTTGAGACTGTTTACCGCCGTATGGAACATTGGAATGTCCTCAAACTGAGTTTGGATAAATTATATGTATTGTGATGCTGCTCGTTGGAAAGCGCCTAAAAAAGGGAATACAACCAACTATTTACTTTTGCTTTTTGGTACTGTAGACGCAATTTGTTTTATTGTAAAAATTGTTGGAAATGTTGCCCGTTTTTTTCTTGACAATCCCCCTAATATAAAGTAAAATTCATTCTTCACGTTATGTATCGGGGTTATTTGGCGAATTTCGTGTATAGGTTGTTGCCTAATATCCTAAATTTTCTGATTTTGTTACGTAAAGTTTGGTTTTTAGGTGACCCCAAAGGGAATAATCTAGAGGCTTAAGGTCCGTCGATCGTGGCGGCCATTCAGTGGGACCCCTTCCTAATCAACGGTTTGTAAAAACTTAAATATTGTCGAATATGTCTGGCGTAATGAGGGGGAGCACGATCCTGCTGTAACCATATTCAATCATAATGAAGATCGGCTTTTGCATGGTGAGGAAATAAAGCAGTCAAAGCTGAAAAGGCCTTTGTTATTTTCTCTTGTAAGTTGCCGAACTGGAGTAATAGGATTTTCTTGAAGAGCAAGTAAAACGTTTAATTGCGTGTCTTCATCCATTACTCGATGCTGCTGTCCCTGACGTGACCCACTTCACGATTATTTCTTTTAATTTTGCTGATGGTGCCTTGGGAAATTGGTGGTAGATCGGGGTGTCTTTCGCTACTTCTGCTTAAGTACGTGATCTGTCGCCAAAGCCAATCATTAAAATTTTGATTTTGTGTGATTCAGTTAAATAACCCATTTTAGTATAGCAATAATACTTCTTACTATAAAGTAATAGTTTAAGCAGCACAAAATACTACAGCATATAAGTATTTACTACTTCTAAACCGAAAATAAAGTGACCATTGGAATGCGGCATCAAGTAAATAAACAACCTTATCGATAACATGTTTTTCACACATTTTTTTTACATCTTGCGCTGGCAAAACCCAAAATGTAGTATCAATTGCTGCTAAAATGACCAGTTTACTTTTTCTGGCTTTCTAAATTACTTCGGGCGGTTTCTACCCAAAAAAGAGAGGTAAATTTTATGAAGACACGAAAAAAGTATGCCAACCTTAAAACAAACGCAGCCTTAGTTCTATTTTTTTTTCAGCAAATAAATCTGTTGAAATAAAAAGCAAAGAAAAACACGAAGTCTTTGACTATTTCGTCATTGCACGTGAAAAGTTACAAGAAAAATTTCTTGATTTCCTTATTTGAAAATGTTTAAATATGCTGTTAATTCAATTAACTGGAAATTAATATAGGTGGGGTTACTAAATCTTAGAATTCAGTGCCCCAAACTGTTTTTCCTGTTTGATACTCAAATTCATTATACGATGCCTACAATGTTCATTTAACATATTATATAAAAACACTTTTCACAATTTATATTGTCTACAAGACATGTTTTCAAGAAAATCTTTTGGACAACTTCTTTTTAGAAGTAATTTTCTTAACCCATTTTCCTCTTTCTGGTTTTTCTAGACCCCTTTATAAGTCTTTTCCACATACCCCGTATGTTTTTGACTTTCTTTCATTTTAATATCTTCAAAAATGCAATTTTATCGTTTTAACTTTTAATGCCATAAAAGCTCCATTAAGGTTTGACGCCTACCACTTATTGTTTTCTCTTTTGCTACAACCATCAGCAACATACCTTTTGTTCTGTCTCCTGATGATGAACGTTTCTACGTTCGAAACATGTAGAGACCTTTTAAACTAAGAATTTTTATTCTATTAAATTTTGTGTAGGAAGACTTCGTGTTTTTCTTTCCTTTTCATACTTTCAACTCCACTTTAAGTATGGACTATTTCTTCTGTTGAAATGTTAAATGATAAAAACAACATAATAGGCAATGGTCTTTTTCACTAAATTTTGATTTTTATCCTACAGGAAGAAAAAAGAAAATATTCCACGGTTTTAGCTTTTGAAATTTTGTAATATTTACTGAGAAAATATTTAAACAAATTACGCTCCATAATAAAAATCACAAAACCAGCTATCTTAGTATCTTAGTCACAAACAAATCGACCAGTCGCAGAGATTCAGGCTGAAGGTCGACCTTTCGGCATCTACCTGAATGATAGCTTGAGTCTGTCTCCTGTTCGTTTCTGCTCCGGACACCGTCACTTATTATCGGAAATTTCAATAATGACTTTATTATGACGTGCAAATTCTTTCTATAACTGTTCAGTAAGCATACTTAAGTAACCTAGCAGATTAAATTAGGTAGATAAGGAAAGGACCCATAGTTTATTAAAATACAGTCCTATTCGTGCCAACATATATTACAGTACAAGTATATTTTCACCGAAATGCCTTTAGATAGAAATCTCAATGATCCGGAAGAAACCCTTTTCCATAATACGTCACAGTCATCTGCTCTATTGCGTCCTATTAATCTCCCACACCCCTCCTAACCCAAAATAGCGAACTGGGACCTGAAAACCTAACCTCGACATAATAACAGGTGACTTGCCATTTTATTGGAATAGAGTATTTAATGGAATGATATTTATCAAATTCTATTGAAAAGGAGAGATGCTACAATGCCGAGGAAAACACAACGACGTCACATCAGGCAGCCTATGCTACAGCTATACGAACGCTTTAAGTTAAGCTATGTGGAGGGTGTAAACAATGAGGGGAGATAGTTAAACGTATCCCCCCGCGATTATCCTGCTCATTTATTTAGGAAATATCCGTGCTCGTTGAGTATTGGCGTATGGCGTACGTGAGAGACATTATCGCGTTGTCAACTACTTTGAATTATTAGATCGGATGCCATTTCTAAATGATAGCTAAAGAAGTGGCCCTGTAGTCTGTCTTGAATGGTGGAAACGATGTGTGCAAGGCGCTAGAATGCCAGTGAACGCCGAAGAACAAAAAAAAAGGGAACAATGTTCTCTTTCTGTGACTAATTGGGTAGATATTTAACTCATTCCCTACCCTGATAACGTTACGTCAAAAAAAAACGACTTTTTGCAAACACTTTCACTTAAATTAAGCGACAAGCTACCAAAAGTGTTCCGCCACCACAAAAAGGTTGAGAACCACTGCCTTAGGCAATACAGTAGATCTTATTTTAGTTGTTTTTCTTTTTAGTAGGCATATCGGGTGTTTCTCAAAAGACGTTCACCCCTATAACTTTTTTATATTTATAGATGTTAAAATGAAATTTGGAGATTATGCGTAAGAGATGAGTCTGCATTTATTGGCATAATTTTCAATTTGTTAGCGCTTCCGGTTTGACCGGAAGTGACCTTGACTTGGATATTTTAAATGGGACATCTTGTATATTTTTACTTATTGGGATTCAGCATAACATTCTGAGTAAAATGGCACCTCACTTGTCATTTTTTGACGTGTTATAACATTTTTATGTTTATTTTTTATTTTCAATCTAGAGTGCTATAAATTAATTAAATCTGTTAATATTTATAGTCAAGTAGTATATGGAAATTAAAATTATGTCATAATAATTAACTTATAAGTTTCACAAGCGTTTAAAAAATTAAATTTTGTTTTCTTGGCGTTTACTCCATTTTTCCAAATGGAACGATGGTGGTTCACTAGGATATTTAAGATGAGCATTTTTTTCCCAACATATGGAAATAAACTATTCTTACATTGATAGCTGATAAATTGGTGAAAAGGTTATTGTGCCGAGCCCTTCGGGCATGGCACTGTTCGAGTTCGTTCATTTCATTTCATACTTTTGACAAGACCATTTGTTAGCAACCTCTAATTGTAAAGCATTTCAATTCGCTATAAAAAATAAATTTAGTTTCTTCACAACCCAAGTTCGTTTTTTCACTTTTCATCGGTAAGTATGGTTATGTTTTAATGTTTATGTGCGCGAGTCTGACGCCAAACGTCAATCGTAGAACAGTGTTGCCAGGCAAGGATAACCCAAGGAGTTCTCTCTTCCACCCACTACCGATTTTCAATAACATTTCAAACAATAACAGATCGGTTTTTCAGGCGTTTTATGAATAAAACATTGAGTTAGCGTTTGGAGAAAACTAAGATGGCTTACGAAATTAATTCCTTTATGAAAAGCGAATACTGTGACATATCGGACAAGTATAAAACAAACAAAATAACTGTATTTTATATTGGAATAAACAGTGATCCAAGCACAATTGATACCCTAGTGCGGGTAGGCCACGACGGCCGATTCGTCCTTGCTTGGACTCTACGAGCAGCGATAAGCCAAGCAATCCCGACACAGCGGTAAGATGAATTAAAAGCCTTTTTACAAAAGCAAAGCGGCCATCAATACACCGTATGCATCTTACAGCTGTGCGGGATTGCTTGGGTTATGGCTGCCCGTAGAGTCCTAACTATGGAGGGCTTTAGGAAGGAGTCCGATCGAAAATGGCTGTTCTTTAAATTTACGTCCCTGTTTAGTAGTTAGTTCGCTGGTTTCCCGGTCGCGGCGCAGTGATCGCCAAGTGTTTGACTTTTTACAGGTTTTGATAGACATCTGCGGTATTTTTGTCCAATAATTAATAAAATAAGCTTTATTATAATATTTTGGCCTTATTAGTATAAACAATGAGTGGCGTAAGAAGATATAGAAGTAGCGTTTGCTTCGTACCGGGTTGTAAAAGTGGATATTCTTCATTCTTCTGATAAAAATCTCAGGAAAAATCGTGGTGAGAAGAACCCTAGTATTTTTCAAGCTCCTAAGGTGGGTAAAAATCACAAAGGAAAGGAAGGTTCATAATATTGTTTATTATGAATTCAAATAAAAAATATATATAGCAACGTGCAACATTGTGTAATTATTTGCTTTCCAAACAAAAAGTTGTTTGTGTGTCTAGAAAGACCGGTATTTGAAAAACAAAGCATCCTTGTAATAATGATACATTGTCTTAGAATGAACTACACACGAGGATTATGTATCAAGGAAGTATCCCGAAACTATCTCTTATACATATCTCAGCCTGTAGAGGGTTTTAGGTAACTAAATTCAATAAAACAGTTAATTATCCCATAAGAACCCATGCATTTTACAGATTTAAAGGAACACATGCGCCCCTCGCGGCCATTTTTAAAGCTGCTTTACCGATCCAAAACTTGGCCCGAAACCAATGTATTGCGATCGAACTCCTAATCTAAAGTCCTCCATAGTCCTAACAAGGACGAAACGGCCGTCGTGGTCTACCCGCCCCAGGGTATCCATTGTGCTTGGATCCCTGTGTATTCCAATATAAAAAACAGTTACAAACTTGCCTGATATGCCACAATACTCGCTTTTAATTATTTTCGCGGACACTATATTATCTTTTAATTCCTTTATTTACATTTAAATATATTTAAATGAAAACTTTACCAACATATTGTTCATGTTACGGTTTTAAGTATGATTTTAGTTTACAGTATTTCGCATTTCTAATGTAAAAACGAAATAAAATGGGTTCTAAAAATTCCTGTTTTACGACCAAATCTACTAAACATTACATCTTGAATTGTTCTAAGTCATCAACACTCAAATAATTATGCCATAAATTTAAAATGAATAACACATAAAATATAGTAAATATTTTCGTTATCACTTGTGATGTTTTTAATAAGAATTATTCATAGGTTGTAAAATTACCAAAATTCAAAATATTTTTTAAGTATTGATTAAAATATTAATAAATTGTCAGTTTAAATGACAGAAATTAAAATTCTACTAGACGACAAACATTGTTTTTTTTTGTTTCGAAGTTAGATACAGCTTTATTATCAAAAGAACATACTCTCATTGACAAAGCATGGTTTAAAATTTAAGGTAAAAATATAATTAAAAAGTCTTTAATTAATTCGGTCCAAACATTTTAAAAATCAGAACACAAATACAGGTACAATTCTTCAGTCAATATAGCAGATGGAAGCTGGCCATTTAGTTTCAACCAGCGCCACAGAACACACACACAATAGTCGACGTAATCCAGTTAAAAACACCGTACAAATACAACAGAACATAATATACCTACTTTAAGTTAATGACACCTCGAAATATTCAGTTATCGAATAGAATATAATAACTTTTTTACCTCTCTCCGAAACTTCTTGTCGCAAATAATATTCCGTAAACACAGGGGCAGATAATTATATAATTTCTTGCTGTTATATAGGAGAGAGTTTTTGGTGAAAGTAGAAAAAGGAATGGGTAGAGCAATGATATGCTTGCTTTTTGTGTCAGTTACTGATGGAGTTTGAATTTCAGATTTAAACTTTCTGTGCATAACACATGATGTTTCGAGAATAAAAAGATAAGTCAAGGTTAAAATCTTTAAATTTATAAAATAAGGACTACAGGACGTTCTGCGACCCACATGACAAATGCACCTTATTGCTCTTTCCTGCAAAATAAATACCGATCTGAAAAGGTGCCGAGAGCAAGATCCCCAGAAACACAACCCGTATCGAAGGTGGCTCTCCGTACGTGCAAAATACACATTCTTCGCAATAAACTCTCCTAACTCTCGAGATACAACCCTTCAAGCGTAGCATTCACTAGATATTCTGGCATTGAGGTTTATTATGTGACGTTCAAACTTTAATTTATCGTCGATATAAAGCCCCAGAAATTTGCTTATTGATGAATTATCCACCGTATAAGACTCCGGTCCAACACTATAAATTTGACACCTAAAAGAAAGTAAGTTCGTTTTAGAAACATTGAGCAACAGAAAAATCGAGTCACACCATTCTTTAATTTTTATGATGTCGAGATTAATAGTTTCCTCCAACGAAGTCACGTCAGAGTCCTGCCAGAGAATCGTTGTATCATCCACAAACATTGTCAGTCTACCAGATATATCCAGTTTCGGTAAATCGTTAACAAAAACCTTAAGGTCATCAGTCATACCAAATTTATACTTGTTTAATTTAAGAGCAAAAACTAGTAACGCAATCACCATTTTAATCTTCTGCAGGTAATTGTATACCTAAGATGGGTATTAGACCGATTTTTAGATAAAACGAAGAAGTAAAGAAATATTGATCAGAAAACGAAATGGCGAAGGCGTCACTAGTGTTTGCTCTTAACATGTATAGTGTATAGCAAAACATCGATAATTTCTTAATAAACAATTATTATAATTTAAAATCAATTCTACAACTTTAATAGTTTTGGAATTAACAGTTTAAATGTCGTAAGTTACGAGTGATACTTTTTGAGTTAGAGAAGGGGTGATATTGTTTTACCGTTAAGGCAAGGGTTTGTTTACTCCTTAAGAAAATATGTTCTGAATCTAGAATATAGAACTTCTACTGGATGAGAAAGCAGGGCCATCACAATGTTCTACTGTCTCATCTTTCTGTTCACACCCTCTACATAAAGGTGTATCGCTTAGCTTCATGTTGAAAATGTGTTTACGTAGCTGACATCTGACAATGCCCTGTTTGAATACTTATGGATAATCATAGATTCTTCCTGGGCATCGTTGTCCATTTCTGGGACATGGCCGCGCCTGGTTATTGTATTTTAATAACTGAAAATAAGTTTCATAACTATGAACTTATTTATTATATGTTAATATGTTTATTCTAGATTTATGCAGCTTCTAGTTGAAGAAGGGTTTATAAACATAGGATATCGTCTTATTTGCCATAATATGGCTACGCTTTTATTGCGCCGAAGAATTAAAATTTTTAGTGTAGTAAAATTAATAATAAATATAGTGGAATGAAATCTGGAAAATAATGAAAAGGCAAGTGTAACTGAGTGAGAGGGGCTTGTTGAAAGCATGTATAAGTACCCTAGCTCAAATGCCGGGTTAAAAAAGCGCCACTGTTTTTATGCCAGGGGAAAACAGAAACCCACCAAGTTGGTTTGGGTCCTCTCTCTTAGTTATTCTCGCAAGCTAAACTAATCATTCAGATAGGCCAGAGGGATGTGCTGTATGGAAACTCAAATAAAACAATAAATTTTTTGAGTCGTTACAATATACTAATCGTATACGATTGGCTTTATCCGATTTATATAAAACTTTCAAATAAACATAGCTGAATGTTGAATTCTAACTTAATGTATTAAAAAGGTCGTATTTCTAGTTTTTTTGCGGTGCAACACATCGCCGCATAAACCAAACAAACATAAGAAAAACTAACGTTGCCAACATAGTAGTAGAAATAAATAAAAGTTATTTTTGAAACTTACCACTGCAACAATTCTTACCGCTTAGCATTTTTACGCATCGGGAGTTAAATGCAGTTTAATATGCAGGTTCAGAAAATTACAAGTTTATTTTAATTGGGTTGTTAAAAGCCGAAACAGCATTGCCACAAGCTCCTTTTTTACAGGGTAGACTAACGCCGATGAGAGGGGCAGAGCTGGGTTGGTGGGGGGTAGCTTAGATAAAATTTTAAACTCAAAAGGTCGACGTATTTGTTTTACTCCAGTACGTGGGTATCAACGAGGGGTGTTTGAATGCAAAAGGTGGGGTAGTAGCGATTTTGTAGTATGTTTTTAGGCCTGGGACCCTAATAAAAAATCCAAGTTTTCGACCTCGAGGCGCATGCGCTCGAGCCGCCATCTTGGATTGTAGGTACAAAAATTTGGTTTTTTGATAATAACTCAAAAACAGTGGCTTTCACGACAAAAGATATTCTATACAAATTTAAAGAGGATAAAATTTCCTACATTTTTTGCACAAAATTTTTTTTTGTAGCACACAAATGTTAGGAGTTACAGCTCCGTGAAGTTGCACTATTTGAAAAAAAAAGTATTATATTTTGTTATTTGGCTATTTAGCACCAGCCGAAAGTTCTATCTACTTCCGTAAACCTGGAAGAGGAAAAACTGCTGAGAGGTTATATTCAGCAAGTAGCCTCAAATACGAAGAAGCAACCAAGCACATTCTGTTCTTGCATGCCTTCAGTGGTTGTGACACTACGTCATCCCTATTCAATCAGGAAAAAACTACAGGACACCAACAATAGCCAATCCAGACCATCGAAACGTACCAAAATATAGTAGAAATTAATTTTTGTAACGCTCTAAAATCATAATTTACTATTCTTAAATTTAAAAAGAAAATGCGATACTTATACTTTTCGCCTTTAACTTTGTTTACGAAAAGTATACTACTGTTAAATGATAATATTCAAATGCCTATAGTTTTTTTTATAATTATGTAAAACTATAGTTATATATAATAAGAATAATAAAATAAAACAACCAAAACGTTTCAGCATTTTTTTTTTCAAATAGTGCAACTTCACGGAGCTGTAACTCCCAACATATGTGTGCTACAAAAAAAGAATGTTTACAAAAAATGTAGGAAATGTTATCCTCTTTAACTTTGTATATAACATCTTTTGTCGTGAAAGCCACCGTTTTTGAGTTATTATCAAAAAACCAAATTTTTGTACCTAAAATCCAATATGGCGGCTCGAGCGCATGCGTCTCGAGGTCGAAAGCTTGGATTTTTCATTAGGGCTCCAAGCCTAACAACATACTAAAAAATCGCTACTACCCCACCTTTTGCATTCAAAAAAACCCCACGTCCTGGACTATTTGCTTAAAGAGGAATATTTTGTGAAAACGAATTTAATGTTCAATCGATGAGGGATTCGAAAAACTTACAAATTAAACTGATTTAAATAAGAATGTTTGTTTAATCTACTAGATAGCGCTAATTTCAAATAAAAAATCTGTAATAGAGACCTAGTTTCCTAGAGCATAATTATTTATTGAGAAGACAGATCAAAAGTAAGAATAAGGCAATGAGTAACTAAGGGCGAAAACGTGTCCCTTAAATTCCAAACGAAAATAATGGAGTTTTTTGGTTACTTTTTGAACAGCAAACACAAGGGCTAAGTTGAGCGCTCCTTTTAAAAATTTCACTTAGCACTGCACAGATTTTTCCTCCCCCTTGCCACGGTTAAGTATGCCCCTTTACATTTCTTATACTATAGGTTCCTTTTGCTTCTCGCAAAGCAAAGTAAATATTTTGAAAAAGTAGTCCATACTCAAAGTGGAGTTAAATGTATAGAAAAAAGAAAAGCACAAAGTCCTTCTCCACAAGTTTATTAGAAAACTAGGCGAACCTAGAGTAATTCATACTAATTCAACATGTTTCGAGTGCAGAAACACTCATCATCAGGAAATCAAAGTAAATATTACAATGCTGATGTTGTTAGCAATAGAGAAAATAATAAGTGGGATTGAGCCGTAATGGAGCTTTCAATGGTGTACGCGAGGTGTAAAAAATGAAAAGTCAGAAGACCGACAAGACTTTAGCATACTGGAAAGTCAAGGGCTAGTGCAAAGGCCCTGTCTTGGGCAGAAAAATTACGAGTAGAAGAAAAATTAGAGACTTTTAACAGACTTTGTAAAAATCATTAAGGTAAAAGTAGTGAAAAATTTTAACTTTGTCGGAGACATTTAAAAGTGGTGAAATGGGAGGGAAAGAAAAAAAGTTGTGTGTGCTTAAGACTACACGACAGAAGTGAAAACTTCAATAAGGTGAAATTAACAATATCAAATACAATTTTTCAATTTTGTTTCTTTTAGGTTAGGTTCGTAAGTAATCATAAAAATAACATAAACTTGGAATACGGGATAATTTTACTGCATACGAAAAAAGATATTTCCTAAAATTGAACAACCCTTGTATTTTTACATCTTCAACAGAAGTCAGAAATCATAATAAATTAGGTCCACGGAATAAGCAATTACGGTAAACCTTACTTCACCCTACGTAAATATACAGGGTGTTCTCAAAGTTGAGTCATTTTTTTTACCAGGTTGTAGAACTCGTAAAAATAAGTAATTGTACCAAAAATCATTTATATAAAAGTTGCAGAATAAAGAAGTTATTAACAATTGAAAAAATGTAAAATTTAAAAACTGTAAGACCTGATTTTTTATATTCTCGACCACTGCGTTATCAATGTTTTGTTTACTGGCGATACTAGGTATGGCTTATTTTTTTTTAGGATACAAATTACTTATTATTCATTCATTTTACGGGTTTTAGTGGTCGAGAATGCCAAAAAGCAGGTCTTAAGTTTTTAAATTTTACATTTTTTCAATTGTTAATGACTTCTTTATTCTGCAACTTTTATATAAATGATTTTTGGTACAATTACTTATTTTTACGAGTTCTACAACCTAGTAAAATAAATGACTCAACTTTGAGAACACCCTGTATAATTTAAAAAATGCCAGAACATACCTGAGACGCAGACGAGTGTCTATACAACGCACACTGTTTGCGGCATGCTCTTGCATATAACGTTTATTCGGGTCAGGGTCAGTTCGGATTGAATATAGCAGTTGAATTCGAGCGTTACACATCCGAGTGTGACGCGTGACGGCTCAGTTTAATTCAGTGCCCACAAAAAGTGCTAAATGCGCCTAAAGAAGTTTTCACTTCAAAAAGAAAAAATTGTTTTTCGTAAAAGTAAAAGCATTTGCAAAAGATAAAAAAAGGAAATGTAGCAAATGATATTTAATAAAATGAGGTAGATTGGCTTACCATTTAGCTTGAAGTAAAATGCTGTTGGGGTACCAGGCTTGTTACGGCCCAGTTACCCCGGCAGGATTCAAAACATACACATTGTGTGCAAAATTAATAGTTTTAAAATATTTTTAAAAAATTTTAGTTTTACTAGAACTTCTTACAAAAGTAACCTTTTCTTCGTTAAAGAAGTTCAACTGCAAGCAGCACGTGTCAGAAGGGAAATGAACTTGACATTGTAAAAGGGGAACAAATGACAATTATTTTGGCGGTTAAATTGAAGAAACCTTCAAGTAGGTATGCCGAAAAATAAAGAAAAAATCTTTGCCGAGTTTTGATTTGCCATTTGAGAGTAACTGAAAAGGAACTCGGCTAATTATACGAAGTTGTTCGCGAAACGTTTCTTTAAGAACTTAGTTAAGCAAATATTTTTACTTTGCTGTTGTTTAACAGCAGCAAAAGGAAAGTAGCTTATGAAATAATCAAGTACGCACTATCGCAATTTAGGGATCTTCGATCAAGATCGATCTTTGTACGATTCCTAATTTTGGAATCAATCTTTTGATGTTCGCTGATGAAAACTTTAGTCAGTGTTTTTAATATATTTTGTAATTATTTTTTTTATCAAATTTTGTTATAGTTGATACTGAATATGGGGGTTCGGGGTAGATTTGCTTGAGGGGAGTGAGGTAGCGGGATTTTTTTGAAAAGGGTAGATCTACCCCGTTCGGGGTAGCTGTGACAACGCTGGCCGAAAGTCCTTGGAAAAACGTCATATATATAAAAGGATAACCATATCCAATACCATTTCTTGCTTTCGTTAGCTGACATTTAGCACACATAAGCTCAAAACGGATTCATTATGATACCCAAGTCTATAAATGTAATGTTTTCAAAAGTAAAATTTGTCCAAACAATTTTCTTTAGAAATAAAAACAATTTGAATACAAATTTTTAAAACAAAATTTATCGGAAAATAAGCATAAGAAATGTGTCACATACAGTTAGCGATTTTGAAATCCGGACATTGTTTTGTCACAATATTGTAAATGTATCTTTTAAATTAACGGTTATGTCCAGGAATACATCAAAGCAGACAACTGATAATCAAAAAAGTCAGTCATTTTAAATTAATTACTGTTTGAATTTTGACTGACAGCTTTCTATACCTATAATTATGTCTCATTTAACGACAAAAAAATGAAATTCTTCTCGGTCAACGCGTGGTTATGGATGAGTTTTCAAGGAATTGGTATCTGTGTAAAATTTTTGGAAGCATTCAATGCACAGGCATACGTAGAGATTCTACAGACCACATTGTTGCCATCTGTGAATGCTGTATTTAATTATAACTATTTATTATTACTATATTAGTAATTGCTTTCGTTTACAAAAAAAACACGAGTTATCACGAAGAATTCAAGAAGAATGATATTAAATAACTCCCCAGCTTGTTCAAAATTTGATGGTCTCGATGCCCACAAGATTAGTTTTGTCTATTGAAAACAATTGAGCAATGATAATATAATAATAAAATATTGGTGCTATGAAAAGTGCTTTAATCAACAAATTACCAATTTTAGTTAGGACACAAAATGGTAAAAAAAATTACTCGGTAGTAGCCTATTATATGATTCAATAACTTTATTTTAGTAAAAGGGGGTAGACATGTTTTTTCCTATAAAAGCCTTTTCGATATTATCGTTTTTAGTAGCGTAATAAAATGTTTATGAAACCTTTTTCTTTTAATTGGCAAAGAGATATTAATTAAATGTTTTATTTTGCTGACGTATGGCCAGTTGTGACCTGTAATAAAACCTCCAGGAGAAGACCAGACATTAAACTTGGTAAAAAAGAAGGCAATTTTTAAATCACACTAATACCATAAAAAAAATCCCGGATTTTTTTTTTCGTTGCCATGTTAATAATTTAGAAATACATCATTTCATTGGCTACAAAATGCAAAATCCTTAAAATGTTTGAAGGAAAATTAAACAAACCCAAAGTGGTGTCTACAAATATATTAATAGTCAATTAATATTTATTATAATTTTTGATAAACATTTAAAATGGGATTTACATAGTGACTACATTGTAAAAAAACTAAGAATTCTTATACCAAAATTTAAACACCTTAAACAATTTTTAAATATAAAAGAATTAGAAATAGGTATTGTATTATTCTTTAGTACAAACCCATTTAAATTATGGAATACTAGGATGGGGGGGGCATAAATAAGAATTATCTTAATAATATTGAAACTATTCAAAAATACATTTTGAAAATTATTTACGAAAAAGACCACCAATATTCTTCTGATTTACTATTTAAAGATAGCAAAAAAATGGATATTAAACAAATATTTTCTTACAATTTACATGTTAATATATATTTTTAAACATAGAAATAAAATAAATTATATTAATCACACAGATGAAACCCGTCATAAAAATACTATTACATATAAAATACAGTAAACAAAAAAATAGCACACAAAAAATTTTTAAACATCAATCCATATATTTTTGATATGCTACCACAGTCATTTAAAATAATTAAATCATTAAATAATTATAGAAATAAAATTAAAAATTGGATATTATCCAATCCAAGAGATATATTCAAGAACGTCATTAATAAATAATAAATATACCAAGTTATAATGAATAAAATAAATAAATATATATAATATATACATGACGTATTGTATCTTTGTATACTATAGTGATATAAAATATACCAATAAAATATTGTCATATTCGTTTTATATTATAATCTAGTTGTCCCTGAATTATGAAATATATTCTTGAAAATAAATATTATATTATTTAACTCAAAACAAGTATTTTACTTCTGAGTTCGGAATTGATAGTTTATACAAAAAAAATTATATTAGCATTAAATGTCAAAAAAAATATTTGAATAAACTTTTATTATTATTATTATTATTATTATTAATTAGGGGGTGAATATGCTTCGATGCTAGAAAGCATAATCATCAGCACCATTGGGCCCAAGTGTCACTCACATGAAGAAAAAATATTTAAAAACATGAAAAGGACGAGAACATTTTGTCAGACGTATGGACGATGTCATCCTTTTCATGTTTTTGATGTTTTTTAATATATTTTAAAATAATTTTCCTTCATGTGAGTGACACTTGGGCTCAATGGTGCTGATGATGATGCTTTCTAGCATCGAAACAGGTTCACCCCTGGTTAATTGACTATTAATATATTTGTGGAGACGACTTTGGGTTTAATTTTTCTTCATATCTTAACAGCTCCACTCTGAGATAACGGACTACTTCTGTAAATCTTAAAATGTTTTATTAAGATAAGTTTTTGAAAAAAATTTTTTCGAATAAATTTTCTTTTAAGTTGTTTTATTGTTTTAAAACAAATAAAAATTCGAAACCTTTTCGAAAAATGTCTCTTTCGAAGAAATAACATCTATACTATATTCACATATTTATGCCGGGGTCAACACGCCTTGGCCAATAACAGCAGAAGGAGGAAAGGCTATATCTTAGGCATATATATGCATTTTTTTGCATATTTGTCAATTTTATAATAAAATGCATATTTTTCATAAATTATTATTTTAAGAGCATATTTTCATGTTTCCAGCTTTTTCAAAAAATTTAAAACGTTAAAGGTTTAGTGTCCAGTTCGGTACTTATTTCAGGGATTTTTTCAATCTGTAGATTATAATTATTATATTTACATTTTGGTTTTACACAAGGGGGGTTTCCGGGGTTTGCAAGTATATTGTTAGGGTTTTTTTTATTACTTAATATTGCGTTGTTATTACCTGCTTAACAAACTGTATTTATATCGATTTGTAATACATAAAGATCTTGTTTTTATTAAGGTTAATTTCAGTTTTATACCGAACATAATACCCTCGTTCGAGAGCAGAAATTTAAGTTTAAGTGACTCAATTAGTATTGTTGGAACTGTTTCCGCTAAATGTAAAAACATTCCCGGTAAAGTAGGAGGTCAAGTAAGGAACAAATTGGATGTAACTTTAAAAAAAATGAAGGATTTAAATACTTAACTGCAGTAAAAAGCATTTATGAGGGTACACCATCCAACCAAATTGTATCTTGGCCTTATATTTTGCTACCTAAGTTGCAGTATTGTCCGATTACATCAGTAGATGTTGAAAGAAGCTTTTCTTTGTAGAAACATATTTTTACTAATAGAAGACAATCCTTTTTAGTTGAAAATGTTGAAAAATATTTAGTAACAAATGTCTAGCGAAATTGGTATGAACACTAAGAAAGCAACAACGAGAAAATAAAACTTACTTGGACAATTTTCGTCATTTCTTGAATATCTATGACGCCGTTACCGTCAACGTCGTACATTCTAAACGCCCATTTAAGCTTCTCTTCGGGTGTGCCACTCGACGTGACATCTATTGCCAGTAAAAATTCCTAAAAAAAAAGAAAATTAACAACAAACAAAAATTAAGCTTTAATGATAATTAAATTCCTTTATTCGTTAAATGGGTTTAAAACTCTGTCCACTGTGAAACTAGTAGTAGACCAGTTGAGTTATTAATTAGGGGGCTTTTTCATTTAAAAAAAAATCAGACGCAGAGGTTATAAGACCTGTACCTGTGCATACTTATATTAGTGTATTATAAAATATTATTTTTCGATAAAAATAAGCATACCGGGTGTCCAAGGAAGGTGGTTCGCCCCCCGAACTTTGTTGTTTTGTAAGATAATGAAATAAAATTTGGAGAATTTGTATACGACATAAAACTGCATTTCTTGACAGGTGACTCAACATTATGGGACTTCCGGTTTAACCGGAAGTGACATAAACTTTCGATTTTTAAATGGGATACCTGGTATATTTTTCCTTTTTTTTGACTCCATATGACATTCTAAATATAACGATGTACTATATACCTTAAAATCACTTATTTCAGTTCTTTAATCTTGGGAAAAATACAATTTTACTATTTTTGGTCCAATGCCATGTGCTGTGTAAAATTTAATCTTTAAAGTTGTATAACTCATTTTTTTTAAACGGCAACATGGTGGCTCGTCGTCTTAAGAAAAAATAGTATTTTATTACGATTATTTTGATACCACACACTATTAGGTTTTAAAGTTGCTATTAAAAAACTTTAAAAAGTTAACTTGGAACTTTCCTAAAATAAAGCATCCTTTGAGAATAAATTTAGATTTAAATGTATCACGTAGCCTGTGACCAGCAAAACTGAAAACAAAATCATGCCTTGAAGAAAATTGACATGCCGACAGCTTCTGCCAAAGTAAATTAGTTTGTTATTTAAAAAGCATTGAAAATAATAGTTTTACAAGGAGTGAAAAAGTTGATACGGTATTAGTGTTTGAAGAATGTAGAAAGAATTAATTTTATCATCAATTTTATCAATTTTGCTGGTCACAGGCTACTTGATGCATTTAAATCTAAATTTATTTTCAAAAGATGCTTCACTTTAGGAAAGTTCCAGACTTTCTAAAGTTTTTTAATGGCAGCTTTTTTAAAACCTCATAGTGTGTGGTATCAAAATATTCGTAATAAAATACTCTTTTTCTTAACCCGACGAGCCACCATGTTGCCGTTTAAAAAAAAATAGTTATACAGCTTTAAAAATTAAATTTTACACAGCACATGGCATTGGACTAAAAATAGTAAAATTGTATTTTCCCCAAGATTAAAGAACTGAAATAAGTGATTTTAAGGTATTCAGAGCCCTCTAGAATCTAGATAAAACAATAAATTTGGGAAAAGAATATTTTCTTGGTGACAAAAAGTGACAAGTGGCACATTGTTATATTTAAAATGTCATATAGAGTAAAAAAAAGGAAAAATATACCAGGTGTCCCATTTAAAAATCGAAAGTTTAAGTCACTTCCGATTAAACCGGAAGTTCCATAATGTTGAGTCACCTGTCAGAAAATGCAGTTTTATGTTGTATACAAATCCCCAAATTTTATTTCATTATCTTAAGAAACAAAAAAGTAAGAGGGACCTTCTGTGGACACCCGGTATACCATACATACATGCTACGACTTTGGGGTAAAAAAATTCATTATGAAATATGAGCAAAAAAATCACTGAAAATAATTTTTAAGTTCCCAATTTTACCGCTAGGGTGCGTAGTCGCTAAGCTATGATGCAAAGTCCTTAATTACTACTAATAACTGCAATACAATGTCGGTCAGAAATTAAGTTTTTATATGATTCGTAATATCCTCTATAAATTTTGTAATAACATTTTTTGTAGTTACCATGGTAACAGCATGGAGAAGGGTAACGACTTAAAGTACTTAAAAGGCTGTAACTTTGGTCTGCGTTAACCGAATTTAACAAACTATGGCTTATTTTAAAGAACGTTTTATCCTATTTGAACGTTGGTATAAATATTATTAAAAATAATTCGTTGCGTCGGTGATTGGCCTCGTTGCGGAAATAGGCCGACGTGAAATTAAAAAAAAAATCGTACGGTTAATAATAGAGGGCCCTTTTAAAAAAATATATATTTCTAACTTAGATTTTAAAAAAATGTAAATGCAACCATCAAACCATTTTATCTCTACTCTGTAGCGAACAAGGTAGTAAAGGGAACTGCAAAAACCGGAAGTCGTTTCCTCTTGTCTATAAGTCTAAAAGTTATTGCAAAAATAGTGGAAGAGTGTAATTCGATTTAGGCTTTTAGCAATGTTTTGCAATTTTCCTTTTATTAAAAGGATGAAATCCTACAGGAATAGCTTTTTTAGTTATATTTTCTTACATACTTTGTTCTAGGTTTAAGGAAACTATTCGCTATACTGATTCTGTCTCAATTAACAGTGCTACTGAGGATGATGTTCTGCCGTGCTTGAAAAAGATGAAGCCTAAAGCAACCGTGGGTCCTGATAAAATACCGTCTATTCTCTTACGTGTTTGTGCATACGTCTTTGCAAAACCTCTTTGTAAAATATTTAATTTGGCCCTAAAAACCTCATGCTATCCTGATACTTGGAAAAAATCTAAAATAACTCCTGTGTATAAAAAAGGGGATAAAACCAGAATCGAGAACTACATACCAATAAGTATTCATCAATATATATTTTCTAAATGTTTTGAAATGTTTCTTCATGAAAATTTGTACTTCCAAGTTAAGAGTGGAGTTGGATAAAAAACACGGTTTTGTTAAGGGCAAATCTACAACATCCAACTTAGTTTGTTTTACACAATTTGTGGCTGAAGCCTTTGATCAGAACTGTCAGGTTGATGTTATTTTTACAGATTTTTCTAAGGCATTTGATAGATTGGACTATAGAATTTTACTTAATAAGCTCGTTTGATTGGTATCTCAGATAATCTTATAAAGTTTTACCATTCTTATCTTAATAAACGACAACAAATAGTGGAGTGCGGTGGCCAATCATCTGTACCACAGGAGTCCATTTTGGGTCCTTTACTGTTTATAATATTTACTAATGATATAGTTAATAATCTTCACAGTGATTGTCTTCTTTATACAGATGACAAGAAAATCTATGCTCGTATTCGTAACCTGGCAGACTGTAAAAAACTTCAATTGTCCATTGACATGATATATAGATAGTGTTTTCAAAATAAGTTGCCGTTAAATATCAGTAAGTGTAAAGTGTATACGATCTTAGTTGAGACAGATAAAAAAACTAAAAAAAAATTGATGACAGGCTTGTTAAGTCCACGTGGACGATCTTCGAACATCTGTATAGGAAGCGCGATCAATACAAATATTGTTATATTTGTATTGTAGTTTCAGTGTGTGATGCAGTAAATTGATCGTACCCCCAATATTTACGTTGTCTCAACTGACTTCGTATGAAGTATAACATAATGACCTTTTCATTAAAACGACAAAACTTTGTGTATAATTACAAAATTAATAACATTACAGTGGACAGAGTTGAGACTTTTCGCGATTTGGGTGTATTATTTGACAGTAAACTATCTTTTGTTCCCCATAAAAATGACCTTGTTGCCTCCTGTCATGAATCCCTAGGTTTTATAATAAGACATTCCCGTGATTTTTTAAATTGTCATAGACTAAAATAGCTATTTATACAATAAGTTGCGAAATGAGTGTCTTTTAGGCACGCGACGTGAAAATTGTCCAACGAGGCAAAGCCGAGTTGGACAACACGTCTAGTGGCTAAAAGACATCGTTTCGTAACGAATTATATACAAGATTTTTTGTGAAAGCGGAAAATTTGATAATTTAAGCTTTTATTAGTATTTTTAAACATTTTGAAAAGTAGGCAGGCAATCTGTTTCTAAGGCATTGTTTATGCATTATTTAATGTTAAGTGTGTTGTCAAGTTCGAACGTTGCGTTTTGCCTTTTTTCCCGCAAAATTTTTCGAAAAAATTACTTCAAATGAGTGATATTGACGAGTCTTTGGATATTGAACAAGCTGCTGAAGCTGCGCTATCCACGTTAGTACCCGAAAAATCGAAACATTTATACGAAAAAACCTACGACAACTTTGAAACCTGGACCAAAGAAAAACATATTGAGAACTTTACAGAAAAGGTATTACTAGCCTATTTCCTCAAGCTATCCACCACCTTCAGGCCGTCAACTTTGTGGAGCAAATATGCGATGCTCCGCACCATGATTTATCTGAACAAAAACATAGATATTTGCAAATTTACAAACCTTATTGCATTTTTAAAAAGGAAAGCTACCGGATATCAGCCAAAGAAATCAAAACTATTTACAAAGCTGGAAATAGAACGCTTTATACAACAAGCTGACGATAAAGAATTCCTGTTAGCCAAAGTTGTTTAAATCGTTGGAGTATTTGGAGCATGTAGGAGGGAAGAAATCACATTTTTGACATTAGGTGCCATCAAAGATTGTCAGTCGTTTATCAGTGTCAAAATTCCGAACACAAAAACTCATGTTCCAAGAATGTTTACGATTACTGAGGGATCAATTGATGGCATCAATTTTTTAGATCTATTTCATAAGTACGCAAAACTTCGTCCACTGAATACGACACATCAGCAATTTTTCTTGACATATCGAAGTGGTAAATGCTGTACCCTGCCAGTTGGAATTAATACAATTGGAGGTATGCCAAAAAAAAATAGCAGAATTCCTTGGACTCCCCAACACCAATGAATACACTGGCCATTGCTTCCGGCGCAGCTCTGCAACAATGTTGGCAGACTCTGGAGCGGACATGACACTAAAGCGCCATGGAGGTTGGCGATCAAGCTCAGTTGCCGAGAGTTATATAGAAAATTCCATTGAACAGAAAAACGAAATAGCAAAAAGAATCATTGGGCAGAAAGATACGCAAAATACAAAAATAAAAGAAGTTCACTCAGAAGCAGAAGTTAGCATTGTCAGTACTAGCAGTTTATCCATTCCGACTACTAATAATTACATTGCTCTTAAAGAAGAGAAGCTAGATGCCTCTAGAATTCAGTTCAACAGCTTACATAATTGTACATTTAACATATGTAATAAATAGATATTTTCATTGATTTTAATGTTTCATTTTTACTTTTAGGCACTAGTGCCTAAAACTGTCACATTTAGACACTAGTGCCTAAAAGAGTGTCATTTCGAAATTCTAATCAATATCGAAATATGTCTATTTCGAAACGCTTTCACAAAAATACTTTTTTATGCATTTGAAAGATCTAAATTGGAGTACGCCTCGGTTGTATGGTCTCCATATTATCAAGTGCACCTTAATTGCATTGAAAGTTTTAAAATTGATGGTCAGTATCCTGAAATCGGTATTCTAGAAGAAGCTCTATTGCAAAGGCACTCGTTTTGTTCCTTAGAATATATTATCTTGCATAATAGAGTTGAATGCAGTGATATATTAGAAAACCTGCAATTCCTCGTCCCTAGAACACGTCGTTCCCACACTTTTTATGTACCAACCGCGCGTACCAATATCTGTAAATACTCCCCTATTTATCGATTGTGCAACACATACAATCTGCACCAAAATAGATTTGACATTTTTAGCTGTGGTTTATCCAGTATAAAACTAAATTAGCGTGTCTTTTATGCCTACTTATTCCGTTTCAATATCATAATTTAAGTCTAAATTTCTTGTTATCACATAATTTTTTGAATTGTCATAATATTACCTATTTTATTTTAAATGGCCTATATACCCATTTGTTAATTGTAACTGTGAAATGGTGTAAAATAAATAATTTTATTTGTTTCTTATTGGTTCATAATTAACAGGCGCACGATTACGTGCGTATATACCTAAAAAAATTACAACGCGTAATTTACAATTATTGGCAAAGCCCTAAATCACATTTAACCCAAAGCCGATCCTCATTCCTCGCAAATTGTCCAATAAATGAATGTTCCCCTCAAGAAGGCAATAAAACCTTTTTAGATTCTGCCACCTACAAGCGAACGCCAAAAAAATATTTTCATCGACCCTATTTTATTAAACACCTGCTCAAACGTTCACGTTTTCTTAAATTGATTTGGAAACCCTGACAAAGAATAAAATAATTGGGCAAACGGGCCTTTATTATCTTTATTTGAACCAATAAATCCTTATTGTTCCGCCTCATTCTCTAATTTCGAAATTTTCCCAAAATTCCTTTTTTGTTCCTTTGTTTTATAATTAAATTTATATCGATCTACCGTCGACAGTCCACTCCTTCACGATTTTTTGCTTTGAAGACTTTATTTTAAAGTGGTAATTTTAATATATACATATACAGGGTGTCTCACGGTGACCGTCCATTATTTACCAATGAAATTGATGTTTGGCACTAAGACTTAATTTGATTATTATGTTACAAAAATGTACATTTTTAAAAGATAAAAAAAAACTAAAAGCAACTGTGCAAAAATTATGACATTTTGCTATATACACTTTCAAAAAATAAAATCGGCCTTACCTAGGTAATACAAAATAGGTGTAACTAAAAAGATACTTAAAAAAATACTCTAAAAATCTTTAAAATTAATTGGCACGTTTTCAAGAAATTTGGAAAAAACGTAAAAAAGTCCTTTACCGCCTTAATGAACCAACTTCGGCTCGAATCGACCCATTTTGACATCAGGGGCCTCTCATCCAACGTTGTACCGTGCGAGCAAAAATCATTTGCATTAAAGAGGGCCTTGTCAGTAACTACCTAAAATAACAATCAATCAGTTATTCCGTGATCTTTGACAGTCGTTACAAGTAATTTGATTCGTCGCTAATTTTTCCAATTTCTTGAACAATTCACACAATGGGCTTTACGGAACAGCACAAAACATTCATGGTTGAAGCGTATTTTCGAAACGGGGTTAGAGTAAATGGTGAGTGTGGCAATACAATCCGGGTTTGTGCATGGACGATTTTCACGAACATTTTTCTAACGTTGCATTTATTGCTGGGGATTTTTATCATTGCCTGAAAAGAACCGTGGCTGTGTTTAGGGAAACAGGTTCTATACAACACAAAAAGGAACAGAAGAACTTGTCGCAAACGTTCGTGAAATAATGCAAAATACGCCAACAAATTGTGTAAGACGCCCGTCCTAAGAAGTCGGAAGATGTTATGGAACATGCAGGATTATTCTTTCGAAAATATGAAGAGCGTGTGAATTTATGCTTGGAGCATGGCGGTGATCAATTTTAGCAATTTATGAATTCATAAAAACAAAAATAAATTTGTATTTGTCTACTTATTTTATTACTCATTAGTTTGGCATATCATGTCATAATATGAATTTGACAAAATTTTAACCTAAATTTGGTTAGATATATCGTCCCCATATCATTGTGATGTAAACCATCCGTACGTTTTTTATTCCAAGCCCTCTTTGATGCAAATAATTTTTGCTCGCAATATGCAATAAGAAATAGGTAATAGGAAATAGAAAATATAAATTAATGATGGCACAATACAGTTTTGTTACATTCTGGTTGAATTGTTAACTGTCAATAAATATTCTCTTAACTTTTCGTTTTGTCGACAGAACAGGTTAATTTGGTGTTTTGTTGTTTTCAAAAATTCTCCAAAAATATGATTATTTTTATAAACTAATGGGTTTAATCACAACACACATAAACAATTTGCTTAAATAAAATTTAAAATACCTCTCTAACCTGAAAATCAAACCAACAAACGTCAAAATATTTATCGGGCAGCTTTTCATTGGCCAGCAGAAGAAACTTGCAACAGAAAATCCATTTCGATATCTTATATTTTGTTTCTTGTTGCTTGTTACTTAAATCTTAATTGTGCTTGATTTGTTTCTTTGTATAAATTATTTCTGTTGCTTATTAAATTGTGTCTTGGCCTTAAAAGGGCTAGCTACAAATTATTTCCGATTTGTATTTAATAACGTATTAACACGGTTGTCAAAAAACATATAGTGTCTGTGAAAATGGAATAAATTTAGAACATAGACGCACTTGTCAAGAAAGTCAAAATATGAAAATACTTTATTGCCAAAAGAACTTACTATTGCTACTCTTCTGTACATAACAGTAACTTTATCAGGAAATTTGACTGGTCAGTGGTCATTCATTTTTATTTTTCTTCAAATCACACTGCCCGATTTACTTGATGATTTGCCTCTATAGTGGTAAGACAAAATAGTTGGTTTCAACTAAACGGTGTTCCACCGCATTTTGCTAGAAATGTTACGAACTATTTACACCAAATCGTTCCAAATCGCTGCCAAGATGCTCCTGTTAAATAGCCACCCCGTACCCCAGACCTTACTCCCTTGGACTATTCAGTCCGGGGTTTTAGAAAAAAAAATTGTATATGATTCCGATTTTGAGCGAGAATCATTTAATAGAAATAATCCTTCAAGCTGGAGATCAGTTCAGGTTGAAACCATATATTTTTCAAAGGTTAAGATTTTCTTTAATAAAGAGATGGTGTGATCAGAAAATATTCACAACGTAAGATTCCATTTTGGCATATTTCAACAGCGAGCTTTCTAAATAGAAAAGTTCTTCATGATATTGTATGTCAGTGGCGGCTCGTGCTCTATTTATGCGGGTAGGCGACGGGTACGATAGAGGCGTAAAGCCCGCCGTAAAATTTTTTGGACCACGCCCAAATTTGGTCAATAATTTAATGTTAATATTATTACTTTATCACTTATAAAAGAAAAAAATTACCGCAATAATAATTAATATAATTTTTTTGAACCATTTATTATTATTATTATTATTGAAACAATGAATAATTTTTAAAAACCCAAAAGCCACCTTAAAAGTTTTAAAATGTACGTATAATTTTTCTATTATCTACATATAATCGTAATCGCCTATATAGTTACGGTGCGACCGCGACTGAAATAACCTAGAAGTCCTACAACCAAAGGGAATTACGTACCTAATATAGTACCTAATTTTTCCTATGATTATCATAATATCTTACTTTGTCTTATTAACGTAAATAAAAAGAGAGAAAAGGAAATTTAGACCACACCACGCACTTCACCGCTTTCACACTAAGGAAAATAATAAAAACTGATCACTTATTTTAACCGAAAGTCAAAAGCTGTTACGAACGATTAAGGATTGAGCCCTAATCACGAAATCCACGTACGAAAAAGTAAAATTAGCGAAAAACACTAACCGATTTACCCACTCTGTCATTCGCATTCCTAATAACTTACTCAAGCATCGAGGCAAATTTCCGCAGTTGCATTTTCCGTTGAAAATTGTAAATATAATTTTAAGAAAATAAATAAAAACCAGAAAACAACTTCAAATTAAAACAATCAATAATCGTGTGCAATGTTAAACGACAAGAACAATATCACACTGGAAGCTATGTATATGTATTAAATTATAATCAAATTAATATTTGCTCTTATTCTAAAGTCCAAGTTTTTTAACTTGATTCACTTGATTGAATTGAAACCAATAACCAATATAAATTTTTCACGAAGAAAAACCGCGCAAATCGGTAACGTGAGGCAAATACAGAACTGCCGCACGGTAAAATTGAAACATGGCGTTGAACTGCTAAGAATTTACGTCTTACATATGTTTGGTTGCTTATTTTGCTGCCTTTTTTCGGCGGCTAGGCGATAGTTCGTCATCTGTGAGAAGACCTGCTACTATTGTGACCGACCGGAAAAAGAGTTAATAAATTTTTAAATTGAAGCAAACAGTTAAACTAAAAAATTAATTGAACCATTAGTTTAAATAAATAGTTAAAATACAGAATTTTTTAAGTATGGAAATGGGAATGTCTATTTTCTTAATTCTGTTGGGTCGGCACTGCCGACCCTGCCGCCCCTGACGAGCCGCCACTGTTGTATGTTGATGTTCATTATAAATTTACGGAACGAATAGATATAAGCGAAATTTCCAGTATTATTCCCTTTCTCAAGAGGAAGTATGAAGGATACAGTCCACAAGGGACCTTAGTTCTCTCCGAAGGACAAATGGAAGAGTTTCTTATAAAAGCTAATAATACAGAGCATCTATTTAATAAGGTAGGAAAGTAATTATTACGGGTTTTAAAAATATATATCTAAATTGTTATTTTGTTTTAGATTGTTCTTATTTTTAATCTAGCTCGGGCATGCTGAGGGAGTTGTTGAATTTATTAATAACATCTGTCCCAGTCACATATTTTTGTTAAACTAGAAGATACAAACACAGAAACTGATAACAGTTTTGCGGTCGTAAAATATTTTTCACCCTAAATGGTATGGACTTATTGAATGCAATAAAACTACCGGTTTAATCCCATTGTTACACACAATCAACAAACAAATACACTACAGGGTAGGACTTTAGATATTTAATTAGTTATTAATAATATATTATTTAATGACATGAAATATCCTTTTTTCTATTTCACGTTCATAATGAGTTCAGTACGACCCTCATTTTCGGATCGTAATGAAGCTATTTCGATACGCGTTTTTTCTTTATTTGATGTTGGTAACATTTAAATGTTTTATTTCATTGACTTGCGCGGCCTTTGTGATTTACGAGAAAACCCATTTTTCGCAGAGGAAAACTAGCTTGATAACTTACTTTTTTATTCTGTGTGGATAACAGTCATGTATGTTGGTTGCATAAATCTATAAATCAATCTTTTGTAGATGCTTCAAGCTATCATTTTCTGCCAAATCCTATCCAAAATTCAATCTACTAACCTTCTAATGTCGATTTTAACTTCAACTTTATTTGAATTTTCCATCTTCCCTATACTAAATTGCAATGCCGTGACGTAAAATCACGTCTTTTGAAATTCGAAAAAAAGTAGCAAAATCTCCCGAATTTCCGAACACTCTGTATATGTACCGAATGTACAAGGATCACACAACGTATTTCGTCCAATTTCAAATCTCATATCGCTAAAATACCTTTAGAATCTCATGGTGAAAATGGGTCAATAAATCAAAAAAGTTTGCAAAATAATTTTTGTTGTCCAGACGCTCCATGATAAAAAATAGTATTACCAACATAAAATTTAGACATAAAAATTTACAAAATTTGAAGGATTTATTTTCTTTTTAAAATGTATTTTTCTTGATTATAAAAGGTGAAATAGAAAAAAATGTATAAAGCACGTTTCATAAGGCGTTTTAGCGCCCGTGTCAATAAAAAAACTCGCCACTTCGTGGCTCGTTTTTTAAAATAGACGCGGGCGCTAAAACCGCTTCTTATGAAACTCGTACTTTAATATACTATTATGTTATCGCAAGAACAAGATAGTTAAATATTACCTGCTATAATTACAAATTATAATCCGACCCTGACCGACAGCTTATTTGCATTTTTATGGCCGAGCTCTTGCAAAACGTCCCAGGTAGTTAAACGGAGTCAACCATTTATTGTGAAAAATACTTTACCAGGAGATTTAAAAGATACGGATTTACTTGAGAAAGTACGAAATTACATCTTGCTTCAACCTACCGGGACACCGCACAACAAGTTTTTCATAAACTACACAAAAGAAAAATGTACCAGGCAACCAGCTGGAATAGATAGATAGAAAATGTGCCAGCTGTCGTGGCCAAACCGTTAGGTCTACGAAACTCTTCTTCTTATACATGACATTGCTGCAGGCAGGCTTCAGCTATTGTATTGGCCAATAACCGAGTGAATATGGAAGGAATTAAAAGGCATGGAGGTTGGCGGTCTTTGAAAGTAGAGAAATGCTACGCTTCATTGAAAATTTGAAATTAGCAAGATTGCTGTTGCCAAAAAAAAATTATTTTTGAAGTGAAAACTTCTTTAGGCGCGTTTAGCACTTTTTGTGGGCACTGAATTAAACTGAGCCGTCACGCGTCAGGCTCGACTGTGTTACGCTCGAATTCAACTGTTATATTTAATCCGAACTGACCCGAATGAACGTTATATGAAAGAGCATGCCGCGTCAGTCGCATTCAGTATCGACGTGGAAACAGTGTGCGTTGTATAGACACTTGTTGCGTCTCAGGTATGTTCTGGCATTATTTAAATTATATATTTACGTAGGGTGAAGTAAGGTAATTAGTTTTACCGTAATTGCTTATTCCGTGAACCTAATTTATTATGATTTCCGATTCTGACTTCTGTTAAAGATGTAAAAATTCAAGGGTTGTTCAATTTTAGGAAATATCTTTTTTCGTATGCAGTAAAATTATCCCGTATTCCAAGTTTATGTTATTTTTGAAGTGAAAACTTCTTTAGGCGCGTTTAGCACTTTTTTGTGGGCACTGAATTAACCTTGTTGAAGTTTTCACTTCTGTCGTGTGGTCTTAAGCACACACAATTTTTTTTAGGAATAGTCGTATTCTAATAATACATATTATGTAGCTAAATGTACATAAATGTATGCAGTTTTCAATATTTTCAATAAAAATTATTCTAATATCAGAAGTTATAGTATAAAACAAAGCTACTTTATTATACTACTTAGTAACACGTTATGTGGGCTAACTAACCCTTGAGTGGGCGTACATAAAGCTCATAACCAGTCTATAGGATAATAGGATATAAGGATAATGTATGTAGCAAACAAATCAATTAACACAACTTATAAATTCCCTTTAATGAAGTTAGTGTTAGGAAATATCACCACAATTCCAGCAGGTAGAACCTAAATATTCCTTGTACAATATAAGATATTCCACCTTTCCGCAAAACCAGTTATAAATACACACCCCAAAAGAGCCACGATTCCTTTGAAACTTACAATACAACCCTCTGAATCAATACAAATTCCAGAGCGGAAACTAAACCATGTATTTTCCTAATGTAAGGGAAAATGACAGAACGATATGCCTTTACAATGTAAAATACAGAGATAGCCTTAGTCAGAAAACATCTTAAATAATTTATGCGTGTGGATGTTGGGCCGCGATGGAGGAAAATTGAACACCGAACATAAACAAAAGTAGGCCAATTATGAATCTTGAAGACAAGAAAAAAAATCGGTTGCTCGTAGACTATTATCAAAATCTTTCTAAAATATAAGTGGTACCTATGGTTCCACCTTGCTATACATTATTGTACGAAATAAAGACGAAGGATTGGCTTGTTTTGTCGGAGCCCTCGGTCTAAAATGACGCCTATACTCATATATTTTGTAATTTTTCAATAGGATTGAGGGCTGGACTCTTTGAACTGCACGGGTAAGAGACGTAACTGTTGTCTTCTTGCGTGAATTCTTGAAGAATTCTTGCCGTGCAGATTAGTATTAGTGCCTTACCGTGTTGGAAGATGTAAATCTCTACATACACCACTTTAACCAATGAAATCGTGACTCGATGAAAACTATATCGCCTCAGTCTGAACAACTTGCAAAACTCTTGAGCCCCCAGCACTAATCCACTTTGATTAGTTTTATGGGTATCTGTCTCGTCATACCTCATATTTCTAGGTCTATATACACGAAATTTGCAATATTTTGTTACTTTTTCGTTTTATCCAAAAAAAATGCGTATATTTCCTCCGCCCGTGGACCGAAACAAGCGAGAAAACTGGAAAATTCGGGGTGGGAAAGGGGGGATGGCCGGCGGTCTTGTCGAAATCGATGTTGGGTCATTGGCGGTGGAAAAATTTGTTGAAATGTGGCAAAAAAGTGATCAATATTAAACTATGAGAGTTTTTTTAATGACTGGAAGCAAATTAAACTGAAACGGCTAGACCCGAGTTAAAATAATTCTAATTTATGTCACATAAATTTGGTTTTATGGAGGGCTAAGCTTGTAAAAATCGCATCGCGAGAGAGGGCGAAGCTGCAACCCGACAGCCCCTCCGCCCCGGGCCGTGTATTTTAAAAACCTACTTAAGCACAATACCCACCGATCGCTCTATTGGTTATTTGAAAATATATTTGAGCGCAACGCTATCTTTCAAAAACATACGTGGTTGCAACGCATCCTAAATGATTGCACTAATACTGTTTTTAGCCAATCCAAAATACTTGACTTTAATAGCAGCTGAGGCCAAAAAGAAAAACACCACCAATGTAATTTTTAAAGCCAAATAATATTTACAAAATCAATCAACAAACCTAAACAACCCCGTTCAATCCACCTTCTACTGCCAAATAATATTATTCATTACCAAAATTTAAAAAAAAAATTACCACTAACACGATTCGAACCAGCAACCTTCCTTCGCCTTTCAGTTCAAGCTAATCGTCCTTGCCAGAAATTGCAGTAAATATACTTCAGAAACGCGTGGGAAGGAGGCGGACACTATTCACATTGGGCTTGTTTTTGGCCTCTCATATATTGATTGGTGTGTCCGGTGTTGTGCTTAAGTACATTTTGTAAATAAGCCACTGGGCCTGATTTGAATTAAAGATGGATACTTAAATGTCTTAAAACAAAAACTGGAACGTTTCTATACCCAAAATTACACGCTACTGGAACGCCTCTATCAAAATTACCAGGCCAATGCCTTTTGCTGGGGACAGCCTGAGGCCTCGGAAAGCCGAGGAATGATTTATATATGTGAATAATTATGGTAAGTAAATACTCGTTAATAAAGTTTACGGCGCTGTAAGTTTACTGGGGCGTTCTATCAAGTTCTCACTAATTCTTAAGCTTCCAGTGTACCCTTACTAATACTAATGATGTCAACTTTTTTTGACCTTGTGGGCTTTCATTTGATTGATATTTTAATAAGTCTCTATCTAAAATGTCTGTAAATAAACTAGAGCCCCGTATTTCAACCTTTTTATCGGTGATTATACGTTTTTATTATGCAATAAGTCCATAGGTCGATGCTGTGACTTACGATGGTTGCATATGAAGTGAATTTTGAAAGTTAGGAACATAGTCAAAACAGTTTTTTAAAATTTACCAGTAGGTTCGATAATGGCGGAAGTGGGGTATGTGTCCCAAGCTTCTACACTGCAGCCTTCTGGCTTATTGTGCACCCCATGCAGTCTTGTTAAAAAACATTTGTTCCTTCTATAAGGTTCAAAAGCCATCTTCCAAGTTTGTCATGCGGGCGGTTGAATGTTTCCGAAGATTATCAATCTTTTGCTGGTTAGTGCTTGGCTGCTGTCTATAATATGGGAGGCGGTTTCGTCCTCTTCACCGCAAAGTCTGCATTCAATGGGTCCATTGTAAATTCCTACTCGTTGACGGTGTTTTCTTAAGTGACAGTGGCAAGGACACTTACCTTAACTGGGTCCGCGTTAAAAGTAGCATTCCAGTCTTCAAGGGCTTCCCAATTACGGCCATTGCATCTGTTTGACCAGGTGTGCCGTTCCATCGAGATAGATGTTGTTTTTGCGCCCATCTGTCAAATGTTGTTTCAGTTACCTGTTTTGATATTCCAAGGGCGGGTTCAGTGCTCCTGAAATGTTGAGCGGATCCGGGTCTCGCTAGTTCGTCTGCCTTTTCATTGCCTTTTATCTCTGAGCGACCAGAAAACCACATGAGTTGCCGGCTGTCAATTTTTTCAGGTCTTTAAGGTACTCCATTATGATTTTTGATGTCAATCGGTTGGAGCCCAGTTGCTGACCTATTATATTATTGATAAACTGGACGTTTTTAAGTTAGAATATTGTCTTTTTACACTTAACTCTAGATGAAAGAAAGACACCGAAGAAATGAAGGAAAAAACATTACCAATGTAGTTATTATTAACTGCGGATTTAGACTCTCAGAGCTAGCTTTCTATAACGACTCAGTTATTAGTGTTTCCTAATTAGGATCCGTATTGCTATGTATGGTTTATAATGATAATCACGAGTACCTACCTATTAAATATCCAACAGAGTAAAGTGACTATTTACCATCTTGACTCCAATTACTTACGCTACCTTTTTAATTTTTTTTATGTTTACTTTAAATGCCTTTTTATAATAAAATGCTTGTCATTCCTACGCCACTGCCCACTTAACCCTAATATTCTCTTGACACCTAAGTAGGCGGGATTTTCACCTGATTCTCTTCCGGCGCCCCCTACAAGGGCCGCCGACATGTCATACGACATAAAAGACACTTTGGAAGTTTAAAAGCTTCTGTCCCAAATGGAGTGGCCTGGTTTATCGATTTATGAGTACAAGTACAAATTTGTAATATTATACAATATTGGGAAAGGTTGTTAAAGTAGTTTGGCTTTAAAGGCAATCTATCACCTACATGCCCTCAGGAGGTAAACGTTAAGTTTTAGAGGATATTTCTGTTCTAAAATAAAAAGTTAAAATTCGGTCACCATCAATCCTTACGACTATTAGTTGCCCATCTTTGCAGGCAATTTCCTTCGTTCCAATTTCGACCAATCACAATTATTGTCTGTTTTTATGTCAAAATGGAAAATTGCTTGACAGCTGCTGTCAAGATAAGAATAAAAATTAATTTTGCCCCAACCCCAGATGGATTTTCTGTGTGTGAGAGGGTGTGGGTGTGTGTGTGTGTGTAAGAGGGAGGGTGTGTGTGTGTGTGTACTCCTACACTATTCCGTCTACTCCCATATTAAAAAATATAGAGGTACTTAGTGATGTAAAAATTACCGTAATTTATTTTTGGTCGGTAATATTCGTTAAATTACGAGAACTTACCGTAATTTATAAGCATTTTAGGAAATTTAACTTTTTCTTAAGCAGTACCTATACTACACTTAGTCGGTAATTTATTATCCTTGTTCAAGAATATACTATTAAACAAAATTTTAACATTTTATCTTTAAAATTGAGCCCAGAATGAAATATTTTGTATTAATTGAAAATTTATTGTATAATATGCATAATGTGAAAACATTTTAACCTAAATAGCATAATGTATTTTCTTAAGTAACTAAGTACCTACAAATAAAACCGAAACAAATAAAAATATTTTAAAAGGTAACAGGCTATTTAGAAGGAATACTGACGAGTGACAACTAAACACACAAAAATATTTTCCAAATCGGAAAAATCTTCTTCTCCAAAACTCGAGTTAGTATCGTGAACTGAAAACTCTTCTGCCCTATCTGAGTCAGAAGAACTATCACTCTTGTTCAATTTGCCTTTGCCTCTTTATTGTCTGTTTCGCTGACCTCAGACTGCAATTGCCATCAAGGCTATCATTATTAGTAGTTTTATTTAATTCAATACGTCCCTCTTCTATAATATCTTTAATAAAATATAAACTGGCAGGCATGTTTTGATCTAAAAGTTTGTCCCTCTTCTATAATATCTTTAATAAAATATAAACTGGCAGGCATGTTTTGATCTAAAAGTTTAAAGTTATTAGCAATATATAGAAGTTTTCCAGCTCTTTCTGTAGCAGCTGTTGATGGTGGTAACCCTAGAATGGCAAAAGCTACATTTTTAAGTTTGGTTTTATTACAAATGCCTTTCCACCAAGTAATACAGTCATACTTTTTGGCACTTTTCCACACAAAATCGATACTCCATCGATCATTCCTGCCTAAGTAGTTTGTAAGCTCAAGAGTAATAATTTCTTTGTGTTCTTAAAACTGAAGATGATTTGAAATTAAATTATCTATGAACTGCATTGCTATTATATGCTGTATATTATATTCAGATTGATTAAAACAAGGATCCAGTAAATAGGCAGCTACATGAATAGGTTTTAAGATAAGGTCTAAGGATTGGATTGGTAACGATTTAATATTATCATTAATATATCCCTCAATTTCAGTTATAACTATAAAAACCTGAAAAAGTTCTTGCTACATCGCCTTCTAAAATCGTTATCCATTTAACTATACTTCAGGATACCTTTTAGCTTTTCAAGTACATGAGAGCTCCGCGGAACTACACAGAATCTAACCAGAATGTATTCGGGTAATATTACCGGGAATGTTCTCGGTAATATAACCTTAATATTTCCGTAATATGTTACCCAAAAGCGAATATTGCTTTGAGGGTGAGCGAATATTACCGTACGTTACGGAATTTATGGGAATATTCGGTCGTCACATTACTAGAGGTACTTACTTTAAAGTCGATATAACCATTTTTGTCCATGTCGAATGTTCTGAATACGTGATCGCAGAACTCTTCCGCGTTTCCACTTGGAAAGAACATTTTATACATGTCTACGAATTTGGCAGGTGTTAGTCTACCGTTCGGACAGTCTTGCTGTAACAAAGAAAATAAGTTTTAGACAATGTAAAGGTCTACAAACAATAGCTACTATTTTCTTAGTAGCAATGATTAAATGGGTAATGGGTGAATGGGTAGATACGACTAGTAAGGCGAAAAATACAATTTATTTAAAGTCGTATCAGGAATAAAGAGACTTAACCCCCTTATTTACCAATGAATTGAAGAAATTGAAATAAAAGTATTTAGATTTAACAACAGTGTCATCAGATATAACTTTAGTTTAAATTTAATTAATTAAAATTTAGTTTAGGGTAATTCGAGGAAAGTTGGCGCGTCAGGTGAGATGGCGTAGTCAGAGTTTCCGCGATAGTTGACCTTTATGAGTAATACATGTCTACGAATTTGGCAGGTGTTAGTCTACCATTCGGACAGTCTTGCTGTAACAAAGAAAATAAGTTTTAGACAATGTAAAGGTCTACAAACAATAGCTACTATTTTCTTAGTAGCAATGATTAAATGGGTAATGGGTGAATGGGTAGATACGACTAGTAAGGCGAGAAATGCAATTTATTTAAAGTCGTATCAGGAATAAAGAGACTTAACCCCCTTATTTACCAATGAATTTAAGAAATTGAAATTAAAGTATTTAGATTTAACAACAGTGTCATCAGATATAACTTTAGTTTAAATTTAATTAATTAAAATTTAGTTTAGGGTAATTCGAGGAGAGTTGGCGCGTCAGGTGAGATGGCGTAGTCATAGTTTCCGCGATAGTTGACCTTTATGAGTACTCATTCTATGTGAAGCACCAGTAGACCGTTACGATTTAGTTCAATCATGATTTTAACGTGAGACGACGCAGCATGAGTCAAGAAGAGTTGGCGCACAAAAATTCATTGTCGAATCATTAGACGAAGATGAAGAACTGTCTATTATTTACGACGAATCTTCAAGTGGTGAGGATGAGTCAAATATTTGTGTGGGATGTGGGGATTACAATCAAACGAAAAAAAGTGAGGACTGGATTGAATGCGTAAAATGCCACTGCTGGATGCATAAAGGCTGCACTACATTTTTAAATCTGTGTGATTTTTGCGGCAAAAAGTCTGATAAAATCATTTGTTAGTGTTTTATTGTTATAATTAATACATTTAGCTATATAATATTTAAGGTTTATTCAGTACTTTTCGTAAATTTATGTACATTCAGAAATGCGTCATCTCTCCTATATACCCAAGGAGAGATGACGCAGTTATAAAAAAATAAACATTACTTTTCTTATAAACACTGTCCTTTTAACCGTTTTGAAACTATATGTTTGAAGCTAATACAAAGTCTTATGAAAATTCATATTCGTATTAATTTATTTTACTCATACATATTTTTTAAATAATTTTAAAAAGATGTGCGTCATCTCCTTAAATTACCCTATTTAGTTATTTATAGTTATTTAGTTATTAAACAATTGGGGGGTTTTACCTGTTCTGAATATTTGACAATTCTTTTTCTCGAAAAATATATCTCTTTATGTTAAAGCAATGTACCAAATTTGAAATTAATAACTTATTAAAAACTCGAATTATTCAAAAAAATCAGTTTTTAATTTCAAACTTTGACGCCCTGTATATCGAACACGAGGTTCAAAGTCATATTATTTTTGCTCACATGGTTAATGTATTGACCTCCTTTTTCCGGATACCCTGTAGGTATATCGTGTATGGAACCAAACTGTAAAACTGTATACCTTGTAGATAATAACGGTAGAATAATATCTTATATTCTTAAAAACCTTTGTGCAAAATTTCAGCTTCCTGGACCTTACCGTTTTTGAGATATATTAGGGGCCGCTACTCCCGAGGGGGGAAATGGGTGGCCGTCAATGAATGTATGTATACCCTTTGTGAGAGAAAATCTACCTTTTTTCTCGCTTTTCATTTAACCATTGCCAATTCTTATATGTTAAAGCCGTTTGCCGAAAAAAAATTGTGTCCAATTTCAGCAAAACAATTTTTTTCACATAATCAAATATGTATATTTTCATTCATTACCCAGTGTGGATAAAATAAAAAAAGCGAAAATATATAAAAAAGAGCCTTCCAAATTTTGCAAGTTATACATTGATGTCTATAAGAGCAGCGATAAAACCGTATTAACCTTTTTAAACAAGGGCTTTTTATTCTGCCCTCAGGGCCAATTCTAAACCTTTTTGCCTCTAAAATATGTAAAAGGAGTCAAAAAGACAAAAAAACATTATTAGGATGGAACGCTTTAGACTTTTTCATACATAATTCTATCCAAAGTGTTTTTTACAGACTTTTCGTTTTTGAAGGTTTATGACTGAACAGTAATAACGTTTTGATTGTTTTTTTAGTGCATTCTCTAAAGTAGGGCTCGGAATTGTATTCGAATAATTCGAATATTCGACTATTCTAAATTCGATTTTTTTGTTAGTTAAAAAAATTCGACTATTCAAATATTCGACTATTCGAAATTCGAATATTTGACTATTCGAATATTTGACTATTTAAATATTCGACTATTCAAATATTCGACTATTCGAAATTCGAGTATTTGACTATTCGAATATTCGACTATTCGATTATTCGACTATTTAAATATTCGACTATTCGAAATTCGAATATTATATGAATTTGTTGAACTTTCTGTTCCAGTTATTGTTGTTTCTGTTTTATGTTAAATAAAACACCGGGTTTATTTTTATAATTTTATTTTCGTTGTGTAAAATGTTTAATTTTTTGTGTTCAATAAATAATCATTTTGTTTAAGAATTTTTTATTTATTACAGAGTTCTCAAGTTCTCATAATATCTTGAAATAATTTAACAGAATTATTTATTTGTCATCTTACTTTATTCCACAAATTGCGCATTATTATTATTATTCGATAATTTAGATATTAAAAATGACTAATACTTAAAAATGTTCCTTTATTATGTTTAAGCAAAACCACTTCTACCGTGATTAAACGACTGTATTTCGATATTTAAATAGACGACTATTCAAATATTCGACTATTTAAATATTCGACTATTCGAAATTCGAATATTTGACTATTCGAATATTCGAAATTCGAATATTTGACTATTTGAATATTTGACTATTTAAATATTTGACTATTCAAATATTCGACTATTCGAAATTCAAATATTCGTCTATTTAAATATTCGACTATTCAAATATTCGACTATCTGAAATTCGAATATTATATGAATTTGTTGAACTTTCTGTTCCAGTTTTTGTTGTTTCTGTTTAATGTTAAATAAAACACCGGGTTTATTTTTATAATTTTATTTTCGTTGTGTAAAATGTTTGATTTTTTGTGTTCAATAAATAATCATTTTGTTTAAGAATTTTTTATTTATTACAAAGTTCTCAAGTTCTCATAATATCTTGAAATAATTTAACAGAATTATTTATTTGTCAACTTACTTTATTCGACAAATTGCGCATTATTATTATTAATCGATAATTTAGATATTAAAAATGACTAATACTTAAAAATGTTCCTTTATTATGTTTAAGCAAAACCACTTCCACCGTGATTAAACGACTGTATTTCGATATTTAAATAGACGACTATTCAAATATTCGACTATTTAAATATTCGACTATTCGAAATTCGAATATTATATGAATTTGTTGAACTTTCTGTTCCAGTTTTTGTTGTTTCTATTTTATGTTAAATAAAACACCGGGTTTATTTTTATAATTTTATTTTCGTTGTGTAAAATGTTTGATTTTTTTGTGTTCAATATAATCATTTTGTTTAAGAATTTTTTATTTATTACAGAGTTCTCAAGTTCTCATAATATCTTGAACTAATTTAACAGAATTATTTATGTGTCGTCTTACTTTATTCGACAAATTGCGCATTATTATTATTATTATTATTCGATAATTTAGATATTAAAAATTACTAATACTTCTACCGTGATTAAACGACTGTATTTCGATATTTAAATACACGACTATTCGAATATTCGACTATTCAAATATTCGACTATTCGAAATTCGAATATTTGACTATTCGACTATTCAAGTATCTATTCGACTATTCGAATTATGCGACTATTCGAATAACACACCAAACGACTATTCGAATACTTATATTTTAAAAATTCCTAGCCCTAAAGTAGTAATTGTCAGTGGTGGGATTAAGAAAGGCCTAAAGGTGGCGAAATTCCTATTTACGTTCAATAAAAAAAATTATTAATATTCTACAACCAAACTATTTCTTCGTTAGTTCTGTCTTTAGCAAGGAACCTTATAAAGTTGCTGTAAGTCGATCAGGTGGTGTTGTGTGTGTAGGTACGTTCGGTTTTACCATCAGATTTGCGAGAAATTTGACCGCCAACCCGCGCCGTTCGTTGATTATATCGGCGAGCACCTGGAGATACATATTTTTCGTCGAAGAATTTTGACCGATTCTTATATAAGAGGAAATTTCCAAAAGGCGGGAAATTTAAAAGTCCAGACTTGTTTAAGTGATGAAGAATAAAAATAAACTCACTTTTCGTAACATTCGCAAATCCTATAAAACTCTTTCATTTTATGAGGGTGAAACGTCCCCGATTTTATTGGAATTGATGATCCTTAAAATTTGAAATTGTTTTTTCGGCAAAGTCTAATACTCTCGGCTTCGCTATTTTCCGACCACACCATCAGAAACTGGTTTTAAACTCATTTGCCAATGTTTACAAAATTTGTAAATGGCATTTATTACCAAATATTTTTCAAAATTTTCAACTAAAAAGGATTATCTTCTATTAGTAAAAATATTTTTATAGAAAGAGAAGCTTCTTTTAACATCTACTGATGTAATCGGACAATACTGCAACTTAGGTAGCAAAATATAAGGCCAAGATACAACTTCGTTGAATGGTTTACCCTCATAAATGCTTTTTTCTATTTCACGTTCATAATAAGCTCAGTACGAACCGCATTTGCGGATCGTAATGAAGCTATTTCGATACGCGTTTTTTCTTTATTTGATGTTGGTAACATTTAAATGTTTTATTTCATTGACTTGCGCGGCCTTTGTGATTTACGAGAAAACCCATTTTTCGCAGAGGAAAACTAGCTTGATAACTTACTTTTTTATTCTGTGTGGATAACAGTCATGTATGTTGGTTGCATAAATCTATAAATCAATCTTTTGTAGATGCTTCAAGCTATCATTTTCTGCCAAATCCTATCCAAAATTCAATCTACTAGCCTTCTAATGTCGATTTTAACTTCAACTTTATTTGAATTTTCCATCTTCCCTATACTAAATTGCAATGCCGTGACGTAAAATCACGTCTTTTGAAATTCGAAAAAAAGTAGCAAAATCTCCCGAATTTCCGAACGCTCTGTATATGTACCGAATGTACAAGGATCACACAACGTATTCCGTCCAATTTCAAATCTCATATCGCTAAAATAACTTTAGAATCTCGTGGTGAAAATGGGTCAATAAATCAAAAAATGACAGTTTGCAAAATAATTTTTGTTGTCCAGAGGCTCCTATGATAAAAAATAGTATTACCAACATAAAATTTAGACATAAAAATTTACAAAATTTAAAGGATTTATTTTCTTTTTAAAATGTATTTTTCTTGATTATAAAAGATGAAATAGAAAAAAATGTATAAAGCACATGTTTCATAAGGCGTTTTAGCGCCCGTGTCAATAAAAAAACAGACGCGGGCGCTAAAACCGCTTCTTATGAAACTCGTACTTTAATATACTATTTAATGCAGTTAATTATTTAAATCCTTCATTCTTTATTAAGTCTCTTAAACTTAAATTTCTATTCTTCAGCAAGGATATTATGTCCGGTATAAAACTGAAATTAACCTTAAAAAAACAAGATCTTTAGCTACACTTACACTTTTTAACAACTCTTTACTTTGCACAACACACTGCGAATCGTTATCTAAATCCAAAATTAGTTCTTTAATGGCTTTGGAATTCATGTTTCCCACCGGGTCATTACAGGTTCTGGAGGTAAACTAACCCCTGGTAATCTCTCCTTATACAACTGCACTCAACACTTTTTTTACATTTAAAATTTATTTATTTACCAAAGGCTTATTTACCAGAAGTATGTATTACAAATCGATATAAATACAGTTTGTTAAGCAGGTAATAATAACGCATTATTAAGTGATGATAAACAACCCCTAACAATATACCTGCAAACCCCGAAAACCCCCAATAAATACCATATGTATAACCAAAATTTAAATATAATTATTAAAATCTTCAGATTGGAAAATCCCTGAAATAAATACCGAACTTTACTTTTACCAGAAATCTTCAAATTTTGATCATAATACACCCAGTTTTCGAAAATATTCATAATATACATATACAGTGACCGGGAGAAAGTGCGCAGCATATGGGAAAGTTTTTTATCTTTAAGTTTAAAAAAAATATTTTATTTTAGATAGGTTCTGCATGTTTTCAAACCGAAATAACACCCATTAAATCCGGTAAAAGTCTTATGGTATACGAGGTAGGATCAAAAATTTGAAATTCCGCTAGGAGTAAAGTACCTCCATCTTTCATTTTAGAATATTTTTTTACTAAGAATTATTGTTTTAGTTTCAAAGTTATACCAAAATTCCAAATTTCGCTTATTTTGGACAAATAAATGGATTTAATAATGTTTTCTAAATAACACTATATAAAAAATAAATGGCAACCGAACAGTACGAAAATAAGATTTTCTGCAGACTTTGTTAGAGATAACCGTCGATCATAAGTCCGATTAGTTTGTTTTCGTAATAGTATGGCTTTTTAAAATAAAAATATAAAAATATTAAATATTTTTGCTGCACACCGTATTTTATTTTCTGGGGGACCAAGTTAATTTCATCTAACTGATATTTTTTGATTTACATTGACTTAAAGCATATCCTAAATAGTTTTTTATACATTGAAGTACGCATAGAAAGTTTCCTTTTGATTTATAAAGAAAAAAGTTTAAATTTAAAATACATTTTGAACGGATTTTATTCGTCACGCAAAATAAGGAAACTTTCTATGCATACTTCAATGTATAAAAAACTATTTAGGAGATACTTTAAGTCAATGTAAATTAAAAAATATCATTTTGATGAAATTAACTTGTTCCCTCAGAAAATAAAATACGGTGTGCAGCAAAAATATTTAATGTTTTTATGTTTTTATTTTAAAAAGCCATAATATTACGAAAACAAACTAATCGGACTTATGATCGACGGTTATCTCTAACAAAGTCTGCAGAAAATCTTATTTTCGTACTTCTTGGTTGCCATTTATTTTTTATACAGGGTTATTCAGAAAACACTATTAAATCCATTTTTTTGTCCAAAATAAGCGAAATTTGGAATTTGGGTATAACTTTGAAATTAAAACAATAATTCTTAGTAAAAAAATATTCTAAAATGAAAGATGGAGGGGAGGTACTTTACTCTTAGCGGAATTTCAAATTTTTGATCCTACCTCGTATACCATAAGACTTTTACCGGATTTAATGGGTGTTATTTTGGTTTGAGAACATGCAGAACCTATCTAAAATAAAATAATTTTTTTAAACTTAAAGATAAAAAACTTTCCCATATGCTGCGCACTTTCTGCCGGTCATTGTAGAACAGTTTGACCAATCCTCATAATATTTTTTTTTTAATTCGCAAGAATAACTAAATCAATTTTTAGAAGTGCTGGAAAAGGATTTTCTCGAAATAAAGAAGATATAAACTAAAAACTAAGTGGAAATTAACTGTTCGTGATCCCCTCAATCGGTAAACGAATCTTCCCGCTTCCCTTCAGGATTAAGACAGGGAAATTGGCTTGCGAAATCGAATCATTTCCCAGGAGAAAATGGTATGATAACAAACTAGAAAGTGCCTGTTATTTCTCTATAGAGTGGTACAAATTTAATGTTTACCATTACGATATCGTTATCGGAAACGGTTATATCTTTTTTTAAATATATAATTAATTTGCGTTGGGCTGCATGCTTGGTGAAACTGTTATTCCATTGCACCACCCCGGTGAAGCTTAAATGGACGATTTCGCAACACAGTAGAAAGAGAAAGAAGAGAGAGAGAGAGGGGTGTTAGTGTGCCCGCCGGCCATCAGGGCAAATTAGCGCTGTTGTCGCCAGCTGGCCGTGTAACCGGGTTCTGTCGCATATTTTTGACGTATAGAAGAGAAGGACAGTTATATTCTAACCTATTATAACGCTTCCCAAACTGCGCCAGGTGCTAATTGGAACAAACCAGCCAGCCGCCAGCCCGCCATCCATTCATGTAACAACTGTCAATTTTTCTTGTCCACGTTTTTTTCTGAGGAAATTAATTAATTTTTTATTGTCATTTTAATATACAATTCTATTAGTTTCTATTCTAGAAAACTTCGCCGATGTGTGTAATCTTTCAGTTATTATTCCAGCCTACTTTGCAGGTAATTATTTTTTATTGTTTATCAAATTGATTTTACACTTCCTTACCTATTTTTTATATAGGAATATAGGAAATGTAAGTTTACAATAAATAAATTAACATGAAATGTTTCACATACATAATAGGTGTTGGTTAACAAGCCAATCTTAACAAAATATCACTGGGCAACCTGCAGATAACTGCAACACATTGTGCCCGAGGTAATACCTAACAAGCTATCAGTTATGAACAGATAAGTTTAGTCTCTCGAAATGATAATTTTAACATTTTTGTTTTACTGAGTGGATTAAAAATTATAACATAATGGCACAAAAATAATGGTTTGAGCTAACTCGATAAGTAGATACTTGGCCATCGGCCATATTTTACATAGAAATTTAATGTCTACCCGATACTGTTTCTTTTGTTTCAGAGAACGCTGTAAGAATCACCTGATAGTTTATGGATCTTTTAGTTGTAATATGAGGGTAAAACACTCTGTATTAGTATATTGTATTAGTGTTCTAATTAGTTATTATGATTAGCTAGTATAACAATACTGTCGATATAACAAATATGTAATATAAACATTTAGCGTAAGTGGAACAACTATGTATGTGGCGACATGGACTAAGATTCAGAATATAGTTTGATGTTGAATATGAACCACCGTTTTCTTTGAACCCTTTGCTGCAACCTATCTGAACATCAAATTATTACATGGCGATCCTGCCAGCCAAAAAACCATAAGAAGAAAAGCGCCGATATGGAGTAAAATGGGTAGTGCCAAGTCTAAAGAGGAAATAGTTATCAACCAGGCCTCGAATGGAGACGCAAGGAGCGAAATATCAAACAAGGGGTTTTCGCTGTCAGAGTACCTTTTACTAACACTTGTAGTAGCCGTTATCCTGTATATCATATATAGTGGGATTCTTCGTTATCGTAAGGAATTACGAAAAACTATTCGAAGAGAAATTAACAGAAGCGAGTTAAGAAAATCAAGGGATGAATTAATGACGGAGGAGGCAGTATAAAATTTTTTTTTTAGGTTCTTTTTAGGATAATTATAAAGATGGTTATTACACTTATGGAAAAAAAAAAACTGAAAATGGACATAAGAAACAAGGCGATATGTAAAGAATGGAAAAAATTAAGCAATTTAGTAATTAAAAAGAAAAAATGTACTAAGTAAGTTATAGAATTAAGTAAATTGTATTGAAATAGGGACCTCTTTAACAAGTACTTTGCTCTTAAATAATTAGATTTGCATATTTTTCATGGGAGATAACTTAAACATAATTTTAAGTTCTCTAGCAGATGTCAGAACTTATCTAGGAAAATTAAATTACGACAGACGAAAAACATCCATCGTTTCAACTAAAGTTAGGGAAGCAAAAACTATTTACTCTCGACTGAGTGAGGAGGTTTCTGCTATTAATCAAAAAATAAAAGATTCTGAACTCGACGAAGCAGACATTGAATATTCTAAAAATACTATAGACAAAATTAAAAAAGTATATCAGGAAATTATAAATTTTGATAAACAATTCGCAGAAGGTTTGAGTAGTGATAACCAAGACGCGGAAAGTACAAATCGGGATAACCAGGACGCGAAAATTATACATTCAGATATGTCGGCTTTTGACCTGAAAGTGGCCACGAGCCTCTTGCCTGTAATGGATGACTCGGAAGCTATTACACATAAACTAATCGACGCGGCAGAATTTTATCATTCTATGCTTAACGATGATGGCAAGCCTATTTTAATTAAATTCATTCTGAAAACACGAATTTCAAATAATGCGAAATTGAGATTAAAGTCTAGTTACGATTCTATGGATTCATTATTAGGAGACATAAAAAAACATCTTTTAACGAAACAATCCGATACCGCCCTTCAGGCAAAATTGTTTTCCGCCAAGCAAGGCGATAATACTGTTTCTGAGTTTGGTAAAAATCTTGAAGATATCTTAGTAAATCTGACAATTTCTCAAGCAGACGGTGATTCAAGAGCTTTTGATATTTTAAGACCAATAAACGAAAAAATCGCTATAAAAAGGTTTACAGGTGGCCTTAGAAATCATAAACTCAGCACAATCATATCTGCTAGAAATTTTGAATTTTTAAAGGATGCCATTAGAGCGGCGCAAGATGAAGAAATTTCCTCTCAAAGCAGTAATCAACAAATTTTCAATATGTTTAGAGGAAGAGGAAACAACAGAAATTTTTCTGCAGGTTTTAACAGAGCTAGAAACTCTGGAAGACATTTTAATAACAATTTCAATAGAAACGTAACTAATAGAAATAACAATCATGTTTCTAATTATCAACAAAATAATTCTCGCTTAGGTAATGGTAATAGCAATCCGCAAAGTCAGCGTTTTCAGGGGGGACACCGAGGACGTTCGTTTACTCGCGGTTATCGTGGAAATTCGCGGAGACAAATAAATTTTGCTGACCAAGACATTAATGCAGGTCAGGAAACGTTGCCGTATGATGTTTCTAGGGAGCAAACATTTTTTCGTCCCTAAAGTAGAAGGGAATAGTCATAATAATATTTTCACTTACTCCGAAAATTACTCAAATTCAGTTTCTTTTAGAGTAAACAACAAAAGTTTAGGATTCTTAGTAGATACGGGAGCGTCATTGTGTGCGCTTAAGTTAGAGCATTTAGATGCAAGTATACCTTTACATAAGGAAAATCTTGAAATAAATGGCATAGGTGGTAGAGTATGTTCCGTAGGTTATGTATACTTAAATCTCGCTATAGGAAACATACAATTTAGGGAAAAGTTTTATGTATTTGATTCGTTGGAATGTCATACAGATGGTATAATTGGGAGAAATTTTTTAGGGAAGTATAAAGCTAAATTAAACTATGAGGAAAATACTTTAGATCTTTTCAATGAGGGAAAGAATGTTATTTTAGACTTAAATGCTTGTTGTAGTCATATATTAGTGTTACCTGCAAGGTGTGAAAGTATTCAGTACCTTGAGACAGGGTTAAATGAGGAATGTGTTGTTATGCCAAGTGAGTTATGCCAGGGTGTGTTTGTAGCAGGAGTGATTGCACAACCAGTGAATGGGAAAGTTCCGGTTAAAATTTTGAATACACGGGAAAGTGAAGTACGCTTGAGAAATTGCTTACCTAAAACTGAGAAGCTCAGCAATTATGATTGTTGTCAGTTTACTTCTCAAAATATTTCAGTTAATCGAGTAAAACAGTTATTTGACATGCTTAAACTTACCTACTTGAATAAAGAAGAGAAAGATTCAATAGATCAATTATGTGCTAAATTTGCAGACATATTTCATATGCCTGGGGATAAATTATCTGTAACAAATATTTATAAACAGTCAATTCAAGTCAAACCGAACACTCAACCAGTTTATATAAAACCGTATAGACTGCCTCAATCCCAGAGGGAGGAAATAAATAAGCAAATTTCCCAAATGTGCGATAATGATATAATTGAGAGTGCGCAGAGTGAGTGGTCGTCGCCTGTTTTACTGGTACCGAAAAAGAGTGAAACATCAGGAGAGAAACGTAGCAGATTGGTTTTAGATTACAGATTTTTAAACCGTAGTTTAGTAGATATCAAGTGGCCTATTGCAAATGTGGTTGATATTTTGGATTCTCTTGCGGGAGCTCTTTATTTTTCGCATTTAGATCTAAGTCAGGGGTATTATCAAGTGGAACTAGATGAACAAAGTAGAAAATTGACAGCCTTTACAACTGATCGGGGGCAATGGCAAATGAAAAGATTGCCCATGGGGCTAAAACTTAGCCCCAGTGCCTTTTCTAGGATAATGACAGTTGCAATGGCAGGTCTAAACTACGAAAAATGTTTTGTTTACCTTGACGATCTAATAGTATTCGGGAGAAATCTTAAGGAACACAACAAAAACCTTATGGACGTTTTCACTAGACTTCGTAAAGTAAATTTAAAACTAAATCCCTTAAAATGCGAGTTTTTAAGGAAAGAAATTCTTTATTTAGGTCACATTATTAGTGATAAAGGAATATCTCCTGATCCTGAAAAAATTAAAGCTTTAGACGAATATCCCGTTCCAAAAAATTCAGACGAAGTTAAACGTTTCGTGGCTTTTGCAAATTACTACAGAAAGTTTATTCCGAAATTTGCGGAGCTATCTGTACCCCTAAACAAATTGTGCAGAAAGTATGCAAGGTTTGAATGGACGGATGAATGTAACAACTCATTTAAAATCCTAAAGAACGCACTAAGTCAATATCCAGTTTTACAGTATCCTGATTTTGCAGAGAAAAATGAATTTATACTTCAAACTGATGCGTCAAAGTCAGCTATTGGAGCAGTACTCTCAAATAAAAATAATAGACCAGTGGCGTACGCCAGTAGAAGTTTAAATAAAGCGGAAATAAATTACCCTATTATTCACAAAGAACTTTTAGCTATCTACTGGGCTGTAAAGCATTTTCGGCCTTATTTATATGGACGCAGATTTAAAATAGTAACTGACCATAAACCTTTATTATACTTATTTAGCCTTACTGACCCATCCAGCCGGTTAACAAAATTTCGATTAGGCCTTGAGGAATATGATTTTTACGTTGAGTATGTGAAAGGAAGTGAAAATGTCACCGCGGATGCATTATCAAGAATTATCTTGACATCTGAGGAATTGAAAAGCATGAATAATGACATGATTGCTGTTTTGACCAGAGGACAGTGTAAGAGTATGAAAGAGCAAGATTGTGTGTTGGACAAGGATAACCTTAATGTTTGGCCTGATCAACCAGATATTGTGGAAGTTCTTAAACAACCTAAAAATTGCACTGAGTTAGTTTTAACGACATCGTCCAAAATAAAAACATTGTCAAAAGATATAACTGAACACTTGGGGAGTTTTTATTATGTTCCATTGCAACTTAGTTTGTACTTTAGTCAAAATACTCGATCGGCATTGGCGCGAGACGAAATGCTGAGAGATTTGGCCAAAATAACTAAGAAAGCAAATATAAATGAATTATATATTTTAAAAAATGAGAAAAATAAAATGTTTATTAAATGGATAGGTAAGGAAATAAATAGTAATCCTAATTGGGGGGGCCCCCGTATAAATATTGTACAAGGAGCTAGCAAAATAATAGATAATGATGAGAAACGAATTATTTTGAATGATTTTCATTTACTTCCCACAAGTGGACATGCAGGCATAAATAGAATGACAAATAATATAAAAAAGTATTACTTTTGGCCAGGTCTAGATAACGATGTTGCAGACTTTGTAAGAAAATGTGACACTTGTCAAAAACAAAAGCATTGCAATCGTTATACTAGACAGCCCATGGTTATTACGTCGACAGCCAATTATTCTTTTCAAAAAGTATATTTAGATATTGTAGGACCACTACCAACAGATGTAAATGAATTTGCATACATCCTGACTTTACAGTGTGAGTTAACAAAATTTGTGGAAGCATATCCTATAAAAAATAAAGACACCGTATCTGTGGCAAAATCATTTGTGGAAAATTTTATCTTACGATATGGAATTCCACAGGAAATTGCAACGGATAGGGGTTCTGAATTTATTTCTTCCACTATGAGTGAGGTTTGTAAGCTTTTAAAAATAAATCAAATTTATTCCACGGCATACCATCATGAAAGTATTGGTTCTTTGGAAAATTCACATAAGGTATTGGGTGCCTATTTAAGAATTCAATCCGAAAATAATGATGCAGCGTGGAGTACATGGATTCCTTATTGGTGTTTCTCTTATAATACTACAGTCCATACTGAAACTAAATATACTCCTTTTGAACTGGTCTTTGGAAAGAAATGTCAGATTCCTAATAATCTAAATAATATGTTAGAACCCATTTATAACTTTGAGAATTACCCTATTGAGTTAAAGTATCGGTTGCAAAAGGCTCATGAGGATGCAAGAGTTAACTTATTACATTCAAAATTTAAAAGAAAGCAAAGTTATGATGAAAAAATTAAACCCATTCAATACAAAAAAGGCGATTTAGTACTGGTAAAAAATGAAGTGGGAAACAAAATCGCAAGTCCTTGTTTTCTTGGTCCTTATTTAGTTATCGAGGATGAATCTCCAAATGTAAAACTAATGAAAGGTAATAAGGAGATTGTAATCCACAAAAATAGAACTAAGTTATATCATAGTTAAGTAATTTCTAGGTAATAATTTAGTAGTAAGGAATCGGCCGGCCCTACTTTCGTATTCTTCTCTATCTGCTATTTATTCTAGGTCTGACTACTCTAATTTTCTTCCTTTTCTTTCTTCATTTCTTGAATTCTTATTGACTAAGAAAATGTTTGTTATAAGTATAGTTATTATTTCACATGAGTTAATTACTTTCATATTATAATTAGCAGGAATTTCCATTTGAAAACAAAGTGTAAATTCCTTAAATTGCCCGGGGAGGTGTAATATGAGGGTAAAACACTCTGTATTAGTATATTGTATTAGTGTTCTAATTAGTTATTATGATTAGCTAGTATAACAATACTGTCGATATAACAAATATGTAATATAAACATTTAGCGTAAGTGGAACAACTATGTATGTGGCGACATGGACTAAGATTCAGAATATAGTTTGATGTTGAATATGAACCACCGTTTTCTTTGAACCCTTTGCTGCAACCTATCTGAACATCAAATTATTACAAGTACGTGTCTCAATGCATCCTAGTGCTTGTGTTTATACAGTATTTGTGATAATATTATATGAATTGAGACAATTCCAGATGAGTGTGACCTGTGAGACGTAACCTAAGGACATTAGTTTATTCTAAACAGTTATTTTTTGTTATGGTTGTCAATGCAGTTTTTATTTATAAATAAACGTAGAAAACATTATTTACGATAAAGTGCTTCCATCTTTATTTTCTAAATCTTGGTTAATATAAAAATGTGCATTATTTATTCCATAAAATAAAAACTTTTGTGCGTCTTTTAATTGATTTAATTTGTGATTTAATAATATTTATATTGAATCACAAATTAAATCAATAAAAACTCGTTCAAAAGTTAATAATTAAATTGAAAAGTCCTAAAACCGCTGTTCAAATTTCCCGCCATTGCGCCTCTGATGGCCGGCGGGCACACTAACACCCCTCTCTCTCTCTTCTTTCTCCCTCTACTGTGTTGCGATTTTTTAACAAGGAGTGTTGCTCCCAGAAAAACTACCCGTTTTAAATCGGCAACTCAGGTTCGATTAATAGAAACAATGTCGGAAAACAACTATCGTTTATTAATTGACTGGCCAAAATAAAATCGTTTTGAAATTGCGAGTGAACCGAAAAACTTGACTTAACTAACTTAACGTCAGACATACCTACATACCTAACGTACCTGGCGACTACGGCATACGTCAATCAGCCAGGTAAGTGTGTGACTGAGGTGGAAAGAGCAAGAGCTTCGTGGTAAAGGAAAGTGCAACAAAATTAAAAGTTAAAACGTCTTTTGATGGCGCTAACAAGGAGTTAACATTTCTAACCCTATACATTTTCTTTGCATTGCACATCAAGGTGATAGATAGCTGAAGATATGGAGCCACAGTAGACCGCATGGTCGCAGTGGAGGGTTAGCTGTAACCCACTCACTTTTAACCTATCACCTAGCTGGAGATAAGGATAACCTTTGGGTTCTGACAATGTTCGAAGCGCAGCGGTAGATTCCGGAGGGTAAGAAAACGCAAGAAGCCAAGCAACCTGTAAAGTAGCTAAAGTATAAATACAGATTACATTGTAGTTAAAATAAAACTTATTAAATTATAATGTACACTCACAACCACCTTGAAAGAAGCCGTGAAACAGAAACATCGACAACACTGCTTGAAGATCCATGTGTCACGTGACTTTTTTGAGGTTAGCCATGATTTAGTATGTAATTTACGCGCGAAGTAGGTGTAGGTGTCGTATTAATTTGTATTTTTATCCGGTTTTCGATTGATATCTAATATGTGTGAGTGGCATGATTGCTAAGAACCTCTACAAAATACTACATAGTATAAAATTTTTGGTGCGGGTTTGCTCTAATAACATTAACAAAGTGAGAAATCGAACAGCCTGACCGGCCGGCGGTTTGTTTACGGGTCTTATAATGGCGGCAGAATTTTACTTGTTTTAATTTAAAAGTTGTGTTTTTTTATATTCTGGTTAGCTCTTTGGGATAAACTTTATTGTTTTGTGGCTACAGTTTATTTATTAAATATTGAAGTGTTAGCTTGAAGGTATATGTAAATTAGTTTAAAAATATCACTAGTAAAGATAGTTCGTAGGATACCTCTAGATACCTCGGTACTTAGGTTAGTATTATTTTTTTCTTTTAGTTTGTTTATTTATCAACATGCCAAGCCCCTGCTATATTCCTGGGTGTAAACCTAACTATAAAAGTCTTTTAAAAGCATGTGAAGAGGAGTGTATCAGTTGTTCACTTCCCGAAAGATGAAAATCTAAAAATTCTATGGCTAAAAGCCATTCCAAGTTAGCGCCAATCTGTCGAATGTTGTTTAAGTTGCCTGTTTTGATATTTGAAGGCTGGTTCAGGACCCCTGAAATTTTGAGTATATTTCTGTTCTCGCCAGTTCGTTTACTTTTTCATTGCCTTCAGGAACCTACAGGAATGCAACCTTATTGTTCCTGGCTGCCAGGTCTTCCAGGTCATTAAAGCACTCTATTGTGATCTATGATGTAAATCGATAGGAGTTTAGAGCTTTAAGGAAAGCTTGACTGTCTGATAAGATATGTATCTTTTGGTAGTGATAGAGCTTTTCCAGATTCTTTTGTACGCATGCTTGTATCGCATGAACTTCTGCTTGGTGGCGTGGTTTCCCAGGAGAAAGCTGATATCCATTCTGGGTCTTCCCCAAATATAACTGCGCCTACTCGGTTAGCCATCTCGATCCATCAGTGAACCAAACTAGGCTTTTGTCTAATGACGGAGGTTTTCCTTTTGTCCATATATCAGAGTCGCAGCTGATATTAAATGGTTTTGTAAAGTTGTATATCGCTTTCATGCGATCGGTTTGCATCTCCAAGAGCTCGTCGGTCCGTGGCGCTTGTGTCTATTGTCTTTGGGGTGTTGTTTCCACTCCCCATCTATTTTCATCTTTAGAGGCGCTGCAATTGGCTTCCATTCTAATGTGTATATCTAGGGGTGTTAGTTCTAGTATAATTTTCATTGCTGCAGTGGGGGTGCTTCCTCATTGCAGACACACAACTATAGGCTATCCCCTCTAAACTATTTATTTTTGTGGCTGTCGTGATTTCTTCTATTTTTGTTCATTAAACTACAGACTCGTATGATTACATGACATACAACCACACCACCATCTGCGGTCTGAAAAATTGTTAGAATTATTTGGTGGGTACGTAGTAATTTAATTAAAAGTTTACAGTTAAAAAGTTAATAAAAATTAGGTTAAAAATTTGTTTTTTCCAAAATTATACTTTCATAATTAAATTGAAAGCTGTGGCAGCTTTTCTTGAAATTGCGCGGTTTTATTTAATAAAGCAATAGCTTATATTATACCATTTTAATCCTCAATAATCAATTTTAATTAAATTTAGTATTAACCGCAATTTATCAAGTGATTTTGACGCCTCTTCAAATAAAATATTTTAAATAAATATTTGGATCCGATTCTTTATTTTCTTAATATCCAGTTCTTTGAATCGATATTAAAAATAATAGATTTACTGTCAAAAATCTCGACAAAGAGATTAATGTAAGTTTAAAAAACTTCTAAAAAATAAAAAAAAATTTCGTTCTTGGCAGAAAATGTATTTTAATTGCGAATTTTTTTTTTTGATATATTATCAGATGTTTTATAACAAAAAACATGTTTCCCATTCCCGTCGGTGTTTCGATTATATATTTATGGTACAACTTTAAGATGTTTGCATACAGTGTGTCTACGGATAGAGTTTGGAAGAGTAAAAACTCTTTTATTAGTTGGTATAGATAGAAGAAAAAGTCATTCTTTAGAAAAAGTCATTCTTTATAAAAAGTCCGCTTTTGCTGAAACTACAATAATTTCAAAATATCACATTTGCGATTACTATACAGAGTTCGTCAAAAACAACGTTTTAACTTTATTGGATTTTTTTTCAATGCCAATTTTCAATTCCTTGATTTATGAAATGAATTTTGCCTGTGCTGAAAATACAATTTCAAATATCACATTTGCGATTACTATACAGGGTTCGGCAGAAACAATATTTTTAGATTTTTTGGATTTCGTTTAAAATAAATTTACGTAAAAACAAACAACTATTGTTGCTTTCTTACTTCGAATATGATTTTATATCTGGCCGAGTAATGATTTTGTTGTAAGAAAACCATTTTTTATTTGCCTACTTTTGAAGTATTTTTATTATTACATATCATATTTCTACAATTCATTCAATCATAAATTATAAAACTTTTATTCAAACGTGATACCACGGAGTTAGCGCATAGTTCAACGCGACATCTGAATTTCCGATAACAGTTCCTAGCTTATTGTATTGAGATATTTGCAATAACTACTCTTATTTTTTTTTTCAAGAGATCTAAGTTATTGTTGAAATTGGTTTTATAGACATGTGCCTTTAGATATCCCCATAAATGAAAGTCGATAAATGTGGGATCGGGACTCCTACGTGCCAACTGATTTGGACCATCCACCACCTTCCAATCCATTTGTTCCCAAAGTGATGATTTAGCCAATCATCAAAAGGATTTGAAAATTAGAATCGAAACAAAATCCAAAAAACAAAAAACTGTCGTTTCTGACGAACCCTGTATAGTAATCGCAAATCTAATAGTTGAAATTGTAGTTTCAACACTAGCAAAATTCATTTAATAAATCAAGGAATTGAAAAAAAAGATCCAAAAAACTAAAAATGTTGTTTGTGACTTACCCTGTATAGTAATTGCAAATCTGATATTCGAAATTGTAGTTTCAGCGCAAGCCGACGTTTTTATATAGAATGTATTTTTTCTATTATACCTGCTAATAAAAAAGTTTTCCCTTTTTAAACTCTATCCGCGGACACACTGTCTACGTATACAGCGTTACGATAAAGCTCTTTATATAGAATAACGCCCAAGCCCAAAAATCGTTCGGACCCATCAAATATTTTTTTTAAATGCATTTTCTTTACAAAAAAATATATTATACAGAGTGAATCATCAAAATGTTAAGTGTAGGCAACGTTAATTTCTTTTAGCAAAACATATTGTATATTTTTACATTCTTCGATCAATTCTAGACATTTTTCATAAACCATGCCCTATACCTATCTCCTACCGTTTACGAAATATTAAAAATTTAATGCTGGTAAAACATACACCATTGATATGTTTCTCGACAACGTTTGAACTATGGAGAACTAGAGGGTAGGAGGCCGATCGACAATGACAGCATTTTCAAATTCTGTCCCGGTTTTTTGGTTAGTTCGCTATTGGCCGATAGATGGCTCTCGCGTCTCTCGCTTCGGACGCGAGAGCCATCTATCGGCCAATAGCGAACTAACCAAAAAACCGGGACAGAATTTGAAAATGCTGCCATTGTCGATCGGCCTCCTACCCTCTAGTTCTCCATAGTTTGAACTCAAGTCACAAGTAAGGCATTGACAATGACAATTTGCTATTTAAGTTGGAGATGTTAAAAAATGTCAATGAATGTCATTAACATTTGAATTTTGCTCTGCTAATCCAAAATGCGCCTCGTTGAAAATGAAAGCGTAGAAATTTTGATTATGTTGGGTTGTGGAGATAAAAGTACAAGTCATAGGGAAGTTTGTGATATGTTCAATGAAAAATATCCAAATCGCCCGCCTATTAGCCAACTAATTATTATCACTACAGGAAGATTATTATAGCTCAAGCACACAACTTGGACCTGTCTACGGTACTCACCGTAACTAAATAAAAAAAAAGTGTAATCCCTACAAACCAGTAATTATTGTACAAGAGTTTGTTATTGGACGATGATCCTGATAGGCGGAAGCAATTTTGTAAAGGAACGATTGAGTTAACAGATAATCACGCAAGAATTGCCCAAAAAAATTGTTTTTCAGATGAAGCTACGTTTTCTTTAAATTGTCAGGTTAATAGACAAAATTACAGATACTGGGCATAGGAAAATCCTTACTGGTTCATAGAAAATCACACCCGGTATAATGGAAAGGGTAATGTCTGGACGGGCATTGTTAAAAAAAATACCGTGCAAGCATAAATTATTTGCATCAAATAGGGCCTTGCATCTAAGGACGTAATGCTTAGCCGCAGGGCTTGATACATGTTGGGTGTCAGTAACGACCTGAATTAACAATCAATCAGTTATTCCGTCATCTTTGACAGTCGTTACAAGTAATTTGATTTATCGCTAATTTTTCCAATTTCTTGAACAATTCACACAATAAGCTTTAGGGAACAGCACAAAACATTCATGGTTGAAGTGTATTTTCGAAACGGGGTTAGAGTAAATGGTGAGTGGCAATACAATCCGGGTTTGTGCATGAACGATTTTCACGAACCTTTTTCTAACGTTGCTATTATTGCTGGGGATTTTTATCATTGCCTGAAAAGAACCGTGGCTGTGTTTAGGGAAACAAGTTCTATACAACACAAAAAAGGAGTAGGAGGACCATCTGTAAGAACAGAAGAACTTGTTGCAAACGTTCGTGAAATAATGCAAAATACGCACGAACAAATTGTATAAGACGCCTGTCCCAAGAAGTGGGAAGATCTTATGGAACATGCAGGACTGTTCTTAAGAAGCAGCTAAATTTATTTATGGATTACTTCGTTTTTCCTCATTTAAAGAACACTATTTTTAAAACACCAGTTGCAAATTTAGAACAATTACAAGAAAGGATTATCCAAGAATGTGGTAACATTTCTTCAGAGATGCTGGTCTACACTTTCGAAAATATGAAGAGACCTGTGAATTTATGCTTTTTGTAATTTTGTAAACAACAAAAATAAATTTGTATTTGTCTACTTATTTTATTACTCATTAGTTTGGCATATCATGTCATAATATGAATTTGACAAAATTTTAACCTAGATTTGGTTAGATATATCGTCCCCTTATCATTGTGATCCAAACCAAGCCCTACGTTTTTTAATCCAAGCCCTCTTTGATGCAAATAATTTTTGCTCGCGCGGTAGTTCTCGGACCACTTTTCTTATTGGAGAGATGGAAGATATCTAAATTTCCTTTGAAATGATCTGATGATAATGGTCCTGATTTATCAACGTCTCATGTTTGGTTGGTTTGGTTTCAACAGGACGATGTTCCCCCGCATTATGCTGCTCATGTAAGGGAGTACTTGAATACAATTCTTCCGGGGCGGTGAATAGACGGGGTTCAATAGAGTGGTCACCCAGATCGCCCGGTCTTAACCCACTGGATTTTTTTTGTAATGCTACGTCAAAAAATTAATTTATGAATCCAAACCCAACTCGACAACGTTTACGGAGTCCTTTTGACGAGAAATTTCTCCACAACTGGTAGAAAACGTACAACAAGAATTTTCAGTTCGATTGATCAATTGCAGAACAATTGGTGGGGAACATTTTCAATATTTTATAAAATAGTTTTTTTTTCATACTTTGTCGTTTGTCTATTTTATTTTAAAAGTTAATATTTCGTGTTGAGGACTGTAGAATGTAAGAATGTAAAAATACATACATAACTATGTGATTAAAAAAATAGCATTTTTAAGACCCACTCTGTATTATTTCCTTTTTCAAATACATATCAAAAAATGTATTTGACGCGTCCGAGCGATTCTTGATTAAGGTGGGATTAACGACGCCATTTTCTATCGTCAATTCGATTTGCCGAACTGTTGACGATTCGCATGCGCACTGCAGTGCTGTGTTGATCAGAGTAGTTATTTTTATGCTTTTGATATACGAACAAGAAAGACAGACATATTCTGGAGCTGGTAAAGCACCAAGGCAGATGTTAATCAGCCGGTCATAGTTTTGTTTACTTTCGTGATTTGTGCAATTACGGAACCTTTCCTGATAAAATAAACACATATTCTCTTGAATTCTTAGGATAGATGACATCTAGATAGACTAGAAAATATCGTGTTACCAGTAAAAATTGTTGTTTTTACTTCATTTCTAAAAATCGACGTGTTTACTTTCAAGAATCTTAAGATAAATTGTGGCAATTTTAGTGGTTTCAAAAAACTGCTTTTTTCAAAGTTTCTTTGCATTTATTTAAGAAAAAACACCGATATACTATTCGCCGATGCCTCCCTGAACAGCCCTTCCAAAATTAGATACTAAATATTTTTTTTAATAATTGCAAGGTTCCGGAAGTTACTCCTGCATTCAAGCCATTTATAGGTCTGTTTAATACATGATTGACCTTGAAAACTGCGCCCTTAAGTGGGCGGTATTGTATATAAAATGCTAATCCGTTTTTTTATTGTAACGCTGTATATTATATGACTTTAAAAAAAAAAAACTAATTTTAAAGTATTTTTATGTACCTTGGGCCTCCATCTATTAGCGTGCGTAGTAACTTTTATGTTTGCATTAGTCTATTATATTACATAATTAAAACTAATATTAGTGACAACTAGTCTTTGTTATACCACAAACCTAAATATAGAAAAGACAGGACTAGAATTATTGGGCCCATAATAAAAAACAATTTTCTTAACTAAATATAACAGTTTAGCCGTTTAAAGCCTAAGAATTCGAATTTACAAATGGCAAATACAATAAATCTTGTTAATAGCCATTAAATGTAAGTCGTGCCATAAATTTGCAACTAGTTTGTGTTCTCGTTTACAGAAGGACGTTTATTTTATAGGTACCAAATCGTACAATACAAACGAGACAACTAAATGTATACAGGGTGTTCATTTGAAAACTTCCCACCTCGATTTTCCTGCTTTAAAATGAAAATGTGAAAAATCGCTCGGACCCGTCGATTTTTATTTCGAGGGGGACATCTTTTGCGTATATTGTTAATCTTGTTACTTCAAGCCCCTAGGAGGGAGGGGGGGGGGGGGGGATGGTAAGATCTAAATCTTAAATGGATACCCCTATTTTATATAATTTTTTTGGATTCTGCATAAAATTCTGAACATTTTTTAATAAAAGCATTATTAGTCTATACTTAACAGTTTCCGAGATATTGACTCTTGAAAAATGACATTTTTGAACTTTGACAGCGTCTAGCTTTCTAACTGTACGTCTTAGAGCATAACGGCTTACATGTCCCTATCTTCGACTTTTATTATTTTTCCAATAGTGTGAACTTTCGGTTAAACCGGATGTAAGAAATATAGTACTTCCGGTTTGACCGGAAGTTGACACGATTGGAAAGATAATAAAAATCGAAGATAGGGACATGCGTAAGCCGTTTTGCTCTAAGACGTACAGTTAGAAAGCTAGACGCTGTCTAAGTTCAAAAATGTAATTTTTCAAGGGTCAATATCTCGGAAACTGTTAAGTATAGACTAATAATGCTTTTATTAAAAAATGTTCAGAATTTTATACAGAATCCAAAAAAATTATATAAAATATGGGTATCCATTTAAGATTTATATCTTACCCCCCCTCCCTCCTAGGGGCTTGAAGTAACAAGATTAACAATATACGCAAAAGATGTCCCTCTCGAAATAAAAATCGACGGGTCCGAGCGATTTTCCACATTTTCATTTTAAAGCAGGAAAATCGAGGTGGGAAGTTTTCAAATGAACACCCTGTATAATAAAGTGATGGCCGAAATATTAGTCTTGTTTCGAACAAAATAGCTGTGACCCAGCAGGCCCGGTTCTAGACCTGGCGCCCCCGGGCTAGGGTCTTATTTAGCGCCCTCGAAATTTTAATTTCATATTTTTTTCCTGAATATATTATATACTTATACCATCAAAAATATTTAATTTTTTTGACGTGATTATAAAAAATACTTGGGCGCCCTTATCTTTTAAATAGTATATTATACATCGAAGGTTATACTAATTTATGCTTATTGGTTTTTTGGTATTTATGCTTATTTGTTTTACCTTTGGCAATATTTTGCGCCCCGTGGACTTTGCGCCCCCGGCGTCTGCCCGGGTTGCCCGGGCGCTGGAACCGGGCCTGGACCCAGAGACAGACAGATAGATAGGACACCAAGGCGACTCCAGAGAGTTTCATTTAGTCAATTTTTGTACAGGACACATGAAGACAATAAACCGTTAATAAAATTTAGATTTTATTTCAGACTATGAACAATTTAAATTTTAAAAGCGGAGAAAAAATGCCAAACTGCATGCAACATGGCCAGTTTTACTAATTTTTATTTATTTCTTTCTCCAGTGTGGTCGATTAAGTATGCAGCAAATAGTATTTTTTTTAGTTGTATATTCAAAGTTAAAATATCGTCAAAAGTTGGTGCGTGTCCCACATATGAGGGCGCTTTGATGCTGACACCTTTCTGTGTATAGTCAAATTTCTCTAAAAACACGACGCATCGTGGCTAAGTCACCTTATGCTAATTTATTAAATATTGAAGTGTTTATTTAACTTGAAGGTATAATATGTGAATTAATTTAAAAATATCACTAGTTGAGATAGTTCGTACCTAAGTAGGTAGGATACCTCTAGATACCTAGGTACTTAGGTAAGTACTATTTTTTTTTTTTTAGTTTGTTTATTTATCAACATGCCAAGCCTCTGCTGTATTTCTGGGTGTAACCCTAACTATAAAAGGTTTTTTAAAAACAGGTGAAGAGAGTCTATCAGTTTTTCACTTCCCAAAAGATGAAAATCTGAAAATTAGATGGCTAAAAGCCATTCCAAGAGCTAATTGGTAGCCCACACAGTATTCTGTAGTTTGTGCTAAGCATTTTGACCCCAGTGACATTATTCGTGTGGATATTTATCTTTTGCCTGATGGCACCACAAAAAAAAATCCAACTAGAGTGAGACTAAATTTAACAGCTGTTCCGTGATTTTATCCCAATTTGCCTGCTTACTTGTCAAAAACTGTTCTCATTCCTAGAAAAAGTACAGCGGAGAGAAACGAGGAACAACAAGAGTGTACCTCTCAACTTAATCAAGCTTTCGAGCAATCAGATTTTATAAAAAGTTTTGACGATCTCAGCAACTATTCACAAACAATTAATACTTCTGAATTTTAAGAAGTAAAAATTGTAAGTGACTCAATAGAGTTTAGATTTGACTGTATAAATATTGTTAATCAGGTTTCAGTGGACATTGATATGAAGGTAAAGTTTTTTTTAAAAGGTAATGAATTGGCTTACAATGATTTGAAATGCATTTTACCCTTTGAAATGAAACTAAGCAGGTGGTCTCAGCATGAAAACTTATTGTCTCGGTACCAATTCATACATTGTCAAAGTAACAAAGTTACCCAGATAGTAGGTGACTTCTTAAAGACAATCGTAGATTTTTTAAACAAAGCCTTGAGCTTACTAAATTTTGAGACCTCAAAAGATGAGAGTGAATCCTGGTTTCTTTTTAAAGTGGTTGTGCTTCTGCCTTATTATGCGCCCCAGTCTTGTCAGGTTTGTTCCTTCTACAAGGTCTAATAGTTTAATACCTAGGTTATCGCCGCGTTGAATAGTCCCTAAGATTTTAAATATTTTGCGGGTTAGTCCTTCGCAGCTTTAGGAGGAGGTTTCGTCCTCTTCACCGTAAAGTCTGCGTTTCATGGGTCGATTGTAAATTTATATTCGTTGAAGGTGTTTTCTTAAGTGACATTGGCCAGTTCCTGTTCACAAGCCATTAACGGCATTATGTTTTATTTCGTACGGGATTTTTTACTATGTACGTGCATTAATATGAGAAGAGTATTTTTTTTCACAGGAATATTGGCAAAATTTGCCCCGCCCCCCGTAAAAATCCTGGATCCGCGCCTGTAATGAAGGAATATTAGTTAAGAAAGAGATATTGGGGAGCAGAGATCGGACGACTTTGAGATGATTATTGATAGTGATATAACTAACGGTTATGTTTTTTCTTTTTTTATGTTTTTGAACACATATTTTGTTTAAACATTTTCTTTCGTAAAATTAACTAATTTATTAGTGTAAAAGGTTCTAAACTAGCTCATTGTTATAGTTTAGTTTTTTTTTTGTTATGTAAATAAATATCTTTTATTATAACTTATCTAGGGTGATTGTATAGATCAACTGGTTTGGATACCGCCACCCCTTTTCCAAATTTTATGTAACCACTATATGTTTACCAAAATAAAAGGCATTTTGATTGATTGATTGGTTGATTGAATATGAAATAATCATTGTTTTTCAATAAGTGGATAATTTTAAAAGTCTTCTGGGATAATCTCTGGTAACTTTAATATTTCAATTTTTAAATTCCATTATTTCAAGTATATCGTGGACAATAGTTTCATTATTGAAATTATTTAAAAGACATGGCATTATCAGAAACCAATAATGGCACCTCGGGGAAAATAGTTTAGGTAGTGGCAAAACGCTGGCAAGAAAAAAAATTGCCCAAAAATTGTCATTGGTGTCCCTTTAACATTTTTTATAAAATATCCAGTTTGTGATAAGTGAGCTTGCTAAAATTTTTATCTATATAAGCTGAATGCTAGTATTTAACAAAGTAAGCTTAAAATTATTTTTAAACCTTAAAAATATATTTGGTTAAGAAATGGCAAAATGGGAAAATATGATACTATTATTTTTTTCCCTAAATTTTGCTATTATGTTCTGTCAAGACAGACTAGATATTTTTTCTTGCTTTTTATATTGTTAAAAATAATTTTAGTTTAAGATAGAGACACTATATACGCATTTATGAAAATCCTCAGCAAGAGAGCTTCCGGCAAAATCAAAAGACACCAATGACGGAAAGGGAAACCATTGACTAAGTTCTCTACTCAACTACTTAAATAAAAATCACATAGTACCTATTTTTTTAAATATTTATAAAAACTTTTTATGAAATACAGAAAACAGAGTTTTTAAAAGATTACAAACAGAACATCTTAATTTTAATGGAAAAATCTTTAACAAACAAAAAAACTGTTAATACTTAAAAAAATATAAAAAGAAAATCTTAACACTAATTTACAAGAATAATAACAAAATTCTTAAAAAAGAATTAGTCCATTAGGTATTTTGAAAAATCGATGTGAAAATATAACTTAAGTCGCCTGTCAATTTCTGGATTTGGTAACTTTTTCTCTATCTCGCATCGCTCAATTTCTGAAATATCATCAACTGTAGGCCAATAAAACTTCTTTCCGTCGTATTTTAAAAATTTAACTGTTAGCTTAATATATGTGTTCTCCAAAATCTGTGCGGCAAAATAATGTTTCGTTTGTTTTCTTCCCTGAAGCTTGATAAGCACGAAGTCATTTGTATCCACACGCTCTTCTAAGGATTCTTCGATAGTAACTGTGTTAACATTTTCAACAGGTACATTATTTGCAGGCAACGAGGAAGTTCTCGTTACGTCAAGTCGGGCAAAATTATGAGATGCTGGATTCATTAAAAAATGATCACATTTATTGTTGGCACATTCTAAACAACTCAAATATGTTAAAATCAATTTACTTTTCTCGCTCGAATTCCATACGAGTTGTCTAATGCGCATGGTATTTTTGATAGTTTCTTGGTCTTTTAAATCCAAAATATTTTGAACCTTATTTATATCGGAAGTTGTTATTTGATAGATATGCACTTTAGTATTTTTTTAAATTAGAAGTTCCATGAAAGATGAAGCCGAAGTTATATCATGTTCATGACAAACTAATTGATCAGCACTTTTTTTTAGAGACCCTCCTACCCCATTAGCTTCCTTTTTTTATATTATATCTTTCTCGTTCCCTTTGCTTTTTCTGCTCATCTTTTTTTTTTCTTCTTGTGCTCTTTTCCTAGCAGCTTCTTCTTTCATCGTTCTTAGTTTTCCAATAAGACTCTTCACATTTAATTTTGTTTGTTTTTCCATTTTTTCTGAAAGAAGAAACACCTATTAATTAAAATTAATCATCGGTGTCCCTATGATCATTGGTGTCCACCCTAACCAAATATTTTGTCAGGGACACCAATGATAGGGACCCCAATGATGTTTTGTAAGATTCTTTAAGCATCACATTCTACGAATATATTTTCTAACCTCAAAAACATTATTAATGTATTTTCCCTCTTTTTTTAAATTTATGTAGATATAAATATAAGTAAACAACTTACCTTTTAGGGGAAAACCCCTAGGGACACTTTCATTCACTTTTTGGTACCAACCGTGTTTTTTACTTTTAAAAGACTACTTTCGTTAAGCGAGGCACTTCGCAGCATTGCTTTTTATAACCAACTGAAGAAACACCTAATATTATTAATACGTGACAAGCTTCAGGCAGAAACTAGCCCGCGCATGTCCATCAGGCAGGCAGAAAACAAGCGGACGTCAATGACGGTAAAACCTGTGGACATTATGAATTTGTTTCTGAATCTGAGAGTTTTTATGTTTAAGTAAAATTTCGTTAAAATTATTAAATTTGATGCATCAAATTTGATGTAAAATTTTAAAAAAGTGGCTTTGTTAAACAAGCTAACCTAACAAACGCAGTGGCGCAGCGAGGGGGGGGTTTAGGGGTTAACCCCCCCCCCCAGACTAAGATGGTTTTTTACGGTTTAGACCAGGGCTGAAGCCTTTGAAAATGGATAAAAGTGAAAAAAAAGAATAGTAGGATGAAACCCATTGGAAAAGAAAGAGAATATAACAAAAATGAAAGGAAAAATAATTTACGGGCGATCTGAGGTCGGGAAGTGGAAGTGGGTGAGATTTTAAGGGTAGAAAACGATTTATCTCGATTTCCGGCAAAACTACAAGTTACCTTTTTATGTCCCAAACATACTGTAATTTTTTAAATTTAAAATATTTATTTTTTCACCTTATTTTGACTTAATACCGAAAAAGCACCCTAATTTTCAATCGAAAATTCTTCTGGGCTTCTTGTTCGTTGAAATCTCTACTTTCTGATGGTGTAAAAAAATATATACATTACTATGTATATGTGATGAAATCCCCTTTAAATCCTACCTTTAATAATTATATTTAGAACAACTATTTTCGCATATTTTTTGCGATGTTTAGGTTTTATGGATTTGTAATTTTTTTGTTTATCAATGTTACATGGAATCTTACGTTTTTCGAGTAATTAAAGTTTAAATTTTAATAAATAGCTCAAAATTGTACATAATAATAAAAAAAAAAATCGGATTCGAGTTTTTTTCGTTTCTTTGCATTTTTTGAGAACATTTACCATAGGAATGTATATTTTTTTACACCATCAGAAAGCAGAGATTTCAACGAATAAAAAGCTCACCGACTTTTTTAAAAAAGCAGATATTTTGACGTGAGAATTTTTGATTGAAAATTAGGGTGCATTTTCGATATTAAGTCAAAATAAGGTGAAAAAATAAATATTTTAAATCAAAAAAATTACAGTGTATTTGGGACATAAAAAGGTAAGTTTTCACCATATTTCGTGAAAAAATATTTTTTTTGTAAAAGATAAAAATAAAAAACCAAAAACTTGGTTATTTGAATTTTTCACATAAATTTTGAGGTTATGTGAAAAAAGTGTAAATACAAAAGTTGTAAATCTTTTTATTACCTACAACTTTGCCATTTAACGTTTTTCCATAGGACTTGTAGTTTTGCCGGAAATCGAAATAAATCGTTTTCTACCCTTAAAAACTCACCCCCTTCCACTTCCCGACCTCGAATCGCCCGTAAATTATTTTTCCTTTCATTTTTGTTATATTCTCTTCCTTTTCCAATGGGTTTCATACTACTATTATTTTTTTTGGTTTTAAAAATTATCGAGCCTGGTTTAATTTTAGTTTTTAAAATTTTGAAATCCTGTTCTTTTTTTGAAACCCCCCCCTAATACAAAATTCTGGCTGCGCCACTGAACAAACGCATTCAAAGCAAATAGATATCATCTGGGGACAGGGGACACCAATGATTTTTAGGCTTTTGCCTTCATATATAAAAAAATTAAAACTCATTTCCAAGGTAAAAATCGTTTGCCCATGTAGAATGAGTAAGGGTTTAAAGAGACCTTTTCTTTTGGTGATACAAAGAGGTCTTTTTAGACCCAAAAACGTCGGGAGACGCAAATATTAAAGTTACCTGAGAACATCCCTCCTGCATTTTTTTTTTATTAACAAACAACCTATTTTTTCTATTTCTTTCAAATTCAAAATTCTACGTGACACAAAACTAAATATATTACCTTAAATCCTTTATACCATTCTTTGATTGTACTTTCGTCATATCGAGTATGCGATTTTAAAAAATCCATGTCTTCTTTGGACAATTTGTCTTTGCTGCCGAAACAACCCATGGTTGACAGGGCCTGTAACAAAAAAAAATTAATTAGTGCCTTCAATTAACTTCGTCGTTTCCCAGTTGCTTAGCAAGGACTACTTCTAACATACGCCTTATATCTAAAAATTCACAGATCTTGCATCTTACGCAAGTATTATGGGCGTATTGAAAATACCTACCACATACAGTGGCGAGAAGGAAACCATTATGTCACAGCACAAATTACTCCTATCTGTGAGTATGTAACGTGCCGCTATCACGCGTTATTATGACGGCATGGATGCTCCGATTTAGTTTGAAATAATAATTAAATTATTATACTTAGAAATGTGTAAATTATACTTAGAAATGTGTAAATTTGACTGTTTTGTTAAAATAAAAAATATAGGATAATCTGTATATTAGTACCTACGTATTGAAGAGAGCTCAAAACCACCTTTTCAAAAATAGCGACAAAATTATTTCTTTAGCTATACACAGCCATTTATCTGCTGGTCCTTGTACTCTTTGTTCATGAAATGTCTAAATCTTAAGTCGGCTATAAAATGTTTTGGATTGGTATATCCTTTCTCCCCGGACTTTCTGTGCAATACGCCAAGACCGCCGCGCTATTTCGCTTTGTTTCAGCGACATTTACTGTTTATTTTTTTCCAATTTTATCGAAATTGAAACAATCAAAAATGCGGTTACCATGATATCGACTAATATGGACACCTGAAAATTTTAAAAATTACGAAAACGTTATCTGATATCAATGAAATTTAGACGAATAAAATCTATTTGCACTGTCGTAGATTAAATTTTGAATGATACACGTTCGATATGAACTTTGTTAATGAAACTTGTGCAACGTTAAACCACGAGGCGTCAGCCGATCGATCCTGTGCTGCTCGGATGTTTGTTTAGACTTCACCGCCGTATTATTTATGTGCATGTCGCGTTCATTTTTCATGAATAGCGTTCATCGAACTAGTATCATTAATAACTATCTACAACTGTTCTCTCTCCCGGCCATATTATCTTAATATCAACAAATATAATAATAAATGCCAAAACCCAAAACAAAACAATATTAATACCCAGCAGATGATGTCATCGATCCTGTGCTGCTCGGATGTTTGTTTAGACTGCACCGCCGTGTTATTTATGTGCATGTCGCATGTCGCGTTAATTTTTCATGAAATAGACCCGTATATACGCACCCAGTAGTATTCTCAATACTAATATATTTAAATATTTTTTTTTAAATGAATAAAATTAGTTTATTATTCTTGTTTCTCCTCGTTTAAAATTCCGCCCACGGAATTGTATTTTTTTTTTAAATCTGGGTTATGTAGGTCAGGGCGGGCAACTTTGTACTTCAAAGCGACATAAATTTTCAATCAGGTGGAATAGTTAAATAAATATCCATTTACTTTTTCTCATGAATGTCAATCAATAATATGTATAAAAAACTTTTTTTTTGCCGCTCATATAGTAAACCTACAGTACACAGTAAAAAAATTTATGTAAAATTACCATAACCTTTATGGGTAATAAAAGACCATGGATATCCAAGCAAAAAATTACCAGGAACAGCAATGAAGCTTTTAGCCTCTACGATCGTGTATTTTGACAACATAATATTCGCCTGTGCAATGCAAAAGCTTTGTAAAAAATTCACGAATTGATGAAAAATAAATTTGTACCAGCCTCAGTAGCACAAATATGTTAGAAAATAAAAGATGAGTTGCTACCAACCAATTTTTGAACTGTTTTTCGTAACTAAAGCCTATAGTGTGATATAGGTGCTCGCGTTGTATCTTGGAGATATACAGGGTTAGGAAAAATTACCAGAACGGTTGATTATTTCAAAATATACAGGGGTTGTCAAAAAACGTCTTTTATAAAAAATGTAGGGCTGTTAAAAATCTACATATCGGTTATAAATTGAAATAAACAGGGTCGCCCACAAAGTTGTGGAGAATGATAGGTATATTTTTTTAAATAGAATACCCTGTATATTTTTACTTATTTTGATTGTCGACTCAATTTTAAATTTTTTTTATTAACCATGTGTTATACCTAAATTCATTACTTTCCTACATAAATTGATCAGCTACAAAACACAAAATAAATTTCAAGAAACAATTTATTAAGTATTAGATTTAATTGTTTAGGATAGGGCAGAACAGAGAAACAACAAATATATTTTAATACAAGCCGAGCTGCATTTATTGATCTTTGTTTTACAGCTTATTTCTTATGACTAACTAAACTATATTTTCAGGTCGAGATTTTGTTCCCTATTACGTAATCAGCAGATTTGCCTGACACATATTCCGATAGTGGGAATGTAATATTATACTTTTGTTTTTATTCTTTTTGTTACTACAGGGTGGATCTAATACTCCCACTCAAAAATAAGAAAAATATATAGTATAGAATATATGTGCTTGTATTAAATTAAAAAAAAAAAAATCAAAATTAATCATTATTGTTACTGTGGGGAGAGAAAAAAAATGATCCAACATTTGTTGCAAGGATTGGGAAAACCCCATAAAACCCAACCAGATCATAAACTATTCATTGTCCAAGTTTGATTTTTCATGGACTTCCTCCAAACCCATTTTGAAGCGGAACTCGCTGAATGCTGGAAAGGGTAGAGGTTTAGTAAATCCATCTGCCAATTGGTTACCTGTTGAAACATATTGTAAAATTACTACATTTTGTTCAATTTGTTCTCTTGTAAAATGATATTTAATATCAATATGTTTTGATCGTTTATGAAAAACAGGATTGTTGGCAATGGCAATACAACCGTTATTATCTTCGTATATAACTATAGGTTCTGTGATGATAATTTTAATATCTCTTAAAAGAGATTTAAGCCATAAAGCTTCACGAACACCTTCAAATAGTGCCATATATTCAGCTTCAGTTGATGAAGCTGCTACGGAATTTTGCCTTTTAGTGTTCCAACATATAGTACAGTTTTCAAACAATTTGAAAATATACCCTGTTGTACTTCTACGGTCTGTCTCATTATTGCCCCAATCAGAGTCTACATAACCAACCAAAATATGAGTGTAGTTTTCATTTCTTTTGTAAACCAACTTAAATTCAAGAGAACCTTGTATGTATCTTAAAATGCGCTTAAGGCACTGCCATAGCTCTTTATTATTTTTATTTTGATATCTACTCAGTAAATTTATAGATGTGCATAAATCTGGCCGTGTGCATAGCATTACATACATTAAGCAACCAATTAAATTTCGGCAAGGCGCATTAATATTTTCATCTGAGTTTAAATCAATATAATTTAATTTACTAGGTAAAGGAGTATTAACAGTTTTACAATTAGTCATATTGTATTTGTTCAGTACTGTTTTTAAATATAAACTTTGATCTAACGTAATATAATCTTCGTATCTGTTTATTTTTATACCCAAAAATTTTTTTATTTCAGACATATCTTCCATATTAAATTGAGTCATCAAATACTTTTTAAAACTTGCCATGATACAAAAAGGAAAAAGGTCGTCAAGTCAAAGGTCTTTTTTTTTTCCTCCTTTGAGCGGGAACGACGAAGGAGCCGTGGGTGTTAAATCCAAAGTTTTTCGAGAAAATCTCAAATTAAACACAATAAAAACGTTATCTGAACAGTGTAAGACGAGAAGACATCAAAGTCTGGTAAAAATTTCCTTTCCTTTCTTTTAGCCTTGCTTTTCCGCAACACCATAACCTAGCTTTAAACGCAATCGCATGGGGGTAGACTCGGGGGGCCAAATTGGCCCTCAATCATCTTATCATAATCGCACACCTGTCACCCACTCATATTATTATAAGCAAAAGGGCCCATTCAATGTTATAATTGAAAGTAAAGACAAAAATATAGGTAACATTCACCCAGCTGCTTTAGGGAAAAAATTCAAACAAGCCAACGTCAAAGACTTATTAAAACTAAAAAGAAAAGGCAAAAATAGAATATCAGCTGAATTTGGAACATCCTCGGGGGCTAATAACTTCCTAGGTAACCCAATCATAGACCAAGAAAACCTCAAAACATACATTCCGGCATCCTTAGCCTCCTGTAGAGGAATTGCTAGGGGTATCGACGTAGACGTTACCATGGAAGAATTCATATCGGAAGTAGAGTCAACTATTCCCATCATATCAGCCAGACGTATTACTAAGAGAGTCACAATCAATGGAAACACAACATTTCAAGACACAGAAGACATAGTTATCACATTCAAAGGCACCAGCTTTCCGGAGTACATAAGGATTTACTACTTCGAAACCAAAGTCAGTCTGTACATCCCAAACCCCATTCAATGCCTAAAATGTTTAAGATATGGACATGTGACCAACCAATGCAGAGGCAAAGATAGATGTGCTAGATGCGGCGATGAACACAGTACATCAGAGTGCCAAATAAACCCACGAGAAAGCAACTGCATTTATTGCAAAGAGAACCACGAAGCAACAAATAGAACACATTGTAAAGAGTATAAGAGGCAAAAGGAAATTAAAAAGACTATGGCAATCCAAAACATCTCATATTTCGAGGCGCGAAAATTCCACCCAAACCCAAATTCCGCCAACATACAGGAAACCACAGGCTCCTCGATAAATTACACAACTCCAAGTTTTAACTTTCAACACAGCAAATTTCCAACCCTTCCAGTCAAAGAAAACAACACCATCGAAAAATCACAAAGAAAACTTACAATAAGGGACCATAACAACTCTCTCTCGGACTCATACTCGGACAGAGTTCTAAAAAAAAAGGAAATCAGTGACACCAATCTCACCAGAAATCCAAGGATATGACAAAACAAAACATAATCAGTGTCTCTATCCACCTACATGCAGAAGCCCTGTGAGCAAAATAGACACAGTGGAACCAATCTCCTCCCTAGCCTTCTTTAGCGATATGATCAGCAAAATAAACATACAAGAAGACATTAAGAGCCTAATCCTACATCAAGCAGGCAACATATTTGGGGAAAAACCCATTGAAATTCAAGATACGCTGGGCGACAGTTCCATAGAGGGCGGGAGTAGAGCTTCTACTCCTAACACAGAAGTTGAAATTACCATTCATGACACACGTCAACAATCTCAAAGTCCTACAATGGAATCTTAGAAGCATTAATTCCAACAAAGACAACCTTAACGAAATTTTACACAAAGAAAACCCTGACGTGGTTTTACTCAATGAAACCTTCCTCAAACCAAGCCAATCATTAAACATAAAAAACTACAATATAATCAGACAAGACAGACAAGACGGCAGAGGTGGCATAGCCACACTAGTCAAGCAACAATTTTTTTTTAAAGTTATTGATATTAATATAAACCTCCCGCAAAGACTACATTTACTGATAATAGAGCTAGCTTCCATCAGAATATGCAACATTTACGCACCGCCTGACATATATCTTACCTCTAGACAGTTTCAAAACATTATAGGTCTACTCGGTAACAATTATATCATGATGGGAGACATTAATGCCCAGAACCAAATATGGGGATCATCGATTAACAATAGCAAGGGCAGGAACTTAGCAGAGGCCATAAATCTCATGGATGCAGTTATACTAAACGATGGACAGAGTACAAGGATCACCACCCCACTACAAGGCACAAGCTGCCCAGACATAACAATTACTTCCAACACCATAGCTGCTAAGTGTATATGGTATGTGTACGAAGATGGAGGAAATAGCGACCACCTACCAACCATATGCCACCTTAATTACAACAAACTAATGGAGCAAAACTCACAAGTAAGACAAAGGTGGAACATCAGAAAGGCCAACTGGGACATATTCAAAAACAACTGCCAGCTAGCAAGCCCACAATCATGGGAAGAGTGGAAACAGTCCATTATCAGCTCAACGGAAAACTCAATAGAAAAAATTGAAATAAGACCAAACAAACCAAAAAATATTCCTAAACCAAAATGGTGGGACGACGACTGTGATACTGTCAGTGCAGAAAGAAAAGATGCCCTCAAAAGGTATAAATCATATGAACGACGCTAACTACATTATGTACAAGAATAAGGCAGCAATAGCGACAAGAACTCTAAAAAAAAAGAAAAAAGATAGTTTCATACACTTTACAGAGAGTTTAAATAGAGAAACTAGTATCAGCAAGGTATGGAAGGTGGTCAAAAAATTCGCCAATACGGGTAACTCAAACACTCAGGTGAGCGACCCAGCAGAAGGATGGCTCGACGAGATGCTCAACAAACTATGCCCTGCATGCATCCCAGAAGAACTCCAACTAGACGAAGAACAGACTGAGATACAAAGATTCACCAAAGAGGAACTGCTAAGCGTGCTCAAGGAAAAACGTAAGGACTCGGCCCCTGGAAGCGACACAATACCATACTCGATGATTAAAAACGCACCTGATAACATGCATATCGCCCTTACTAATGTATATAATAAAATCTTGCAAGGCTCAGACGAAATACCAGAGGAATGGAAAACAGCCATAATTACACCAATTTTAAAACCTGGCAAGAACCCTGATGACCATAACAGTTACAGACCCATAGCCCTCACTAATTGTGGAGGCAAAATTATGGAATCCCTCATAAAGCAAAGACTCGACTATCATTTAGAAAAGAATAATTACTTTCACGAGGAAGTAAATGGCTTCAGAAAAAGCAGAGGGACTACGGAAAACATCACAATCCTTGCTACCGATATCTACAGTGGCTTCACCAAAAACCAAGTAACAATGGCGACATTTATCGATATGTCAGCCGCTTATGACAACGTCAACTTAATTAAACTTAGAGACTGCTTATTGAGATACAAAATAGACAAACAATACATTAAATTCATAATGAAAATGCTATGGGGTAGAAAAATTTACGTCAGATCAAACAAAACAGGAAAAACAGTAGGACCTCAATTAAGTTTCAAGGGCATCCAACAGGGCTCCCCCCTGAGCCCTTTACTTTTCAACATTTTCTCCAACAGCCTAAAGGAAACCATGCCAGAGGGAGTAAAAATTCTACTATATGCGGACGATATCGTCATATACACCACAGACGCCAACATAGATATCTGCTATGAACGAATCCAAATAGCACTTAACAACATCGAAACGTGGATGGATCTACATGAAATGGAAATATCAGTTAACAAAACAAAAGCCATAATTTTCAGCAAAGGCAGAAGACACCCGCGCAACCGCCTGAGATACAAGAACGAGAACATCGAATACGTCAACAAATATAAGTTCCTGGGGATGATCTTTGACACCCATATGACTTGGACAGAACAAATTGCACATGCTTGCACAAAGGCCAGTAAGGCTATTAACATAATGAGATCGTTAACCAGAGTATGGTGGGGTGCCGACCCCAAAACTCTACTAAACATCTACAAAGGACTCGTCAGACCACACCTTGAATACGGAATACAAGCCATATTCAAAACGTCTAAGAAGAACTGGAACAAACTAGACACGATCCAATACCAAGCTCTCAGAGTAGCACTAGGACTTATGAAGTCAACCCCAACCAACGTCTTACTTTCTGAAGCAGGAGAACTACCAATGGAAATAAGGAGACACGTAATCTGCTCAAAATTTTCGCTCAAACACCTTGCATTAAATAACAGCCTGGTATATAAAGCCCTACTTGGATTCTACACGCTTTACAATGAAGACCCTAGATATTGGAGACATATCAAAGCACCTCCTATCCTAGAAGGATTTGATTTAGCTCTGCAACACACAGAGCAAATAACCAAATCTGGAAAACTGGCTTGCTACACCTGTGACTATGATAGCCAGCTGTTCAGTCTTAATTTTCTGGATTCCAAAATTCCTAAACACAATCAATACGCCCAACAAATCTTCAGCGGCATCAAACAACAAAAATTTGAAAATTGTACTATGGTTTTTACAGACGCATCGATGGATCCTAACACAGGCAAAGTTGGAATAGGCATCTATAGCCCAGACTTGGGGATAGAGCATAAAATTAGAATAGCTAATAACACCAACATTTGCACGGCAGAAATTATAGCTATCAGAACAGCTATTAAACAATGTAAAAACTTAACAAATAACCTTTTGGTCATTACTGACTCCAAAAGTGGGCTACAAAAACTCGAGAGAACTGGAATACAAGCCAAAAATGACTACAATACGCTATTGACGAGACAACTTATTCACCAGGCAAATGAAGCAGGCACTCAAATAGCATTTATATGGATTCCCAGTCACAGCGGAGTGAAAGGCAACGAAAGAGCAGATGAGCTGGCTCTAGAAGGAAGAGAGGGTACCAATCAAATAATCAACAAACTTCATTACACTGACTTTTTGAAGGATACCAAAGAGTCACTATGGGACAACTGGACAAATATTTTCAAAAGAGTAAGTATTAGAAAAGGAGCGTCGTACGCGAAGATCCAAGAAGTACCCCTCAATAAACCATGGTTTCAGAGTTGTACTTACCTCAAGAGGAAATACATCACACTACTATGCAGAATGAGATCAACACACTGCCTTACTGATGCGCACCTGTACAAAATAAAACTGAAGGTCAGCCCCCTATGTCACTGTGGAGAAATAGGCGACCTCAATCACATGATATTAGGTTGCAACAGTAACAACTACTCGAAGAAAATCTATACATATCTAACTAGACATTCAGCAACCCCCTTTCATATACTTAATATAATCGACAAACCCCTATGCGATGCTGCTAATCACCTTTGCAAAATTATAGACAAACTAGGCCTTAAAATCTAACTCTATTTATAGACGAATGCTTATAGCCTCAGTAATAAGTGCATGCAACATGTCTTAACAAAAACAATCTGCTTCAATTGTTTTCTTGCTACTCAAACGCTTAGCCTAATTATGCACGTCTTAAACAACAAAATAATTAGCATGGCTTTTATAAAACACCAAGCACTGTAGTTTTGATCCCTCCCCATCCTACTTAACCTGGAGGCATCCCAAGTGTCATAGCTCTGGTACTCCACAGAGCGAGAAGAGTCTAAAATTATATGTAAACCTTTTCCCTTACTAGACCAGCGAAGAAAACACATTAACCCGAACGGGAGATAGGCAGAGAACATTCTCGACGCCCAGACCATGAGCGCCTATCTTCAAACGACGCAGAAATAAAGAAAACTATACTGGCTGTATGCTGAAAAGCAAGAGGTCATCGAAAAAGTTTCAATCAATCAATCAATCAAACTTGCCATTGTATTTTTATCTGCTGTGACTATCAAGAGATCGTCCACATATAAAATTGCATTGATATTTTTATTTACGTGGCCCCTGTCTAAAAAATATAAACAACGGTCAACTGAGGAGTTTTTAAAATTATGCTGCATCAGCACATCGTTGAATCGCTGAAACCAACAACGTGCCGATTGTTTTAAACCATATAATGACTTGTTTAATTTACAGACTTTATTTTGTTTGCTTTTAACTCCGTCCGGAACTCGCATATAAATTTCTTCTTTTAAAATACCATTGAGAAAAGCGGTTTTAACATCCATATGATGTAATAATAAATTTTGTTGATTTGCAAAAGCTATTAGAAATCTGAAAGTTGAAATACGAGCCACGGGCGCAAATGTTTCATTATAATCTAATAAATATTGCTGACTAAAACCCCGCGCTACTAGCCTTGCTTTGTATTTGTTTATATTTCCATATGCGTCATTTTTTATCGAAAATACCCATTTACAGTCAACTATGTTTTTATTTATAGGTTTATCAACTAACGACCAAGTTTTATTGATTAATAGAGAATTTATTTCGCTATTTATGGCTTGCTCCCACTGAATTTTGTCATCCCTATTTTCTATTTCACTATATGATTGAGGGATTGTACAAAGAAGTGATTGTGCACACAGAATGTAATTATTGATATTATCTTCTTCGTTATATGAAATAGTAGGAAGATTTTTTATTCTATTACTTCGTCTGGGATTTTGTAATTCATTTGAATTCTTATGATTTAAAAATTTATTGTGTTCATTATCTGTTTCGGTCACAGATTTATCTATTTTAGAAATAGATTCACCTGTTTCAGTTTGTACAAGTTCTTTAGGAGTTTTAACTACTTTTAATGTAGTTTTAGGCATTTTAGTTATAATGGAGTTTTTGGACTGAATGACCTCATCAAATTTAATTTTTGATGTTTTAACCCCTTCATCAAGTAATATTGGTCTTGATGTTTTGAAATTTATTTCGTCAAAAATGATGTCGCGTGCGATAATAAATTTATTAGTTTCAATATCTAATATTTTATAACCATTAGGTTGATAACCAACCAATATGCCTTTATTTGACTTTTTGTCAAATTTATCTTTTCTGACTTTATTATGAATATAAGCTGTTGAACCAAAAATTTTTAAATTATTTATTCTGGGCTTTTTACCGTGCCACAGTTCAAATGGTGTTTTAATTGGTTGTAGAGCTTTAGTGGGTGTCAGATTTATTAAATAGGTAGCTGTAAGGACTGCTTCACCCCACAAATTTTTATCCAAATCAGCCCCATGTACCATTGTCCGGGCCTTTTCTGTTATTGACCTGTTCATACGTTCCGCTACTGAATTTTGTTGCGGTGTATGTGGTACGGTTAAGTGATAACTTATACCCCTTTTAACACAAAAATCTTTAAATTCATTAGAAAGATATTCTCTTCCATTATCACAATATAAATTTGAGATTTTTAAATTAAAGTGTGCCTCACTTTTTACGACGAAATCTTGAAAGAATTTAAATACCTCGGATTTATATTCCATTAAATAAGTGACTGTGTAATGAGTAAATTCGTCAATAAATGTAACAAAGTAATTTTTATTATCAATAGTTGATGGAGATATTGGACCACAGACATCTGAATGGACAATAAATAATGGTCTTTTAATGTGTATTTTATCTTTGGCTTTAGCAAACGGTAGGCGTGCTTGTTTTCCGCAAAGACAAGCTTCACAGATCTCATCTGTGGGATTGATATTATTTAAGTGTTTATTGTTGTCTAAAAAATCAATATTTTTTAATTGTAAAAATTTTTGTTTACTTATGTGGCCAAGCCGCGCATGCCAAATTTGATAATTATTTAATTTCCATTCAGAAAGAGTGTTCGCCTGATTATTTATAGGTTTGCAAATTTTAAAGGTAATTGTTATTAAATTATTTTGGACCTTACCTTCTATAATTGTCTTGTTACCCTTTTCAATACTCACTGTACCATTATCTTTAAAAATAACGGTCAGACCAGCTTCCTGTATTCGGCGTACTGAGAGTAGGTTATTTGGGATGTCTAGAGAGTACAGGACGTCCTCTAGAACTCCGGATACCCCTTGGTCAGTTGTGACGTGGATGGTTCCTTTTAGGGTCGCTTCGATGGAGATACCAATTTTAGCCACCGAAATTTTCAATGGACTGTCCAGCTCTTTGTATGTTGTAAAGATATTACCATATGATCAGTAGCCCCAGAGTCCAATATGAATGTTATTTCATTTGTCAAATCAGCTTATAGGGTAGAATTTCCCACCATAAAGGCGAAACCCTTGTCATTATTATTTGGCTGAGTTTCAATTGTTTGTAGAGTACGATGGCGATCTGAACCTTCATGTTTTTGAAAATGTTTCTTTTTGTTATAAAAACAGTCCTTTATATTATGGTTTTTGCGTCCACAATATGTACATTTCATCGTAGAATTAAAATAGCTGTTTGGTTTCCCAAATCCTTGGTTTGCAAAATATCGTCTATTTTTCTGATTGGAAAACTTGGCCTTTTTATTTGGGTATTTGGTCCTTTTAGGAGGTAGGAAGTTGTTTGTTTGAATTTCGGCTTGTAATATTTTGCTGCTTGTGTCACTGCTTTCATTAGTTAATTTTGTTTCATAGTCAAGCAACTTCGTTTTAACAAATGCAAGACTTAAAGTATCATCGGTTAATGTGTGAATAGCAGTTACTATTCCGTCGTAGGATGATGGTAAGGTTAGGAGAAGATGAGCTATCTTAGACATTTCAGTCAAAGCACCTCCAGCAGCTAGAAGCTCAATCATTAGTTCATCGAATATAAGGAAATGTTTCACTAACGGCATATCTCTCTTGTATTTTAAGCTGAGTAACCTCTTTTGAACGGCTAACTGTGTAGCTAGGCTTTTTCTCTCATAGATAGTATCTAGTCGTTTATTATGTCACGGGCAGTTGCTTCCTCCGTCACAATGCCTATCATGGTGTCACTAAGGTATTCAATAATCACACTTTTTGCTAAGCGTTCGAGTTTTTCCCATTTTTTATCAGGTTCTCTAGGAATATCTTCGTCAATCACTTTTAATGCGTCGTCTTCAGCAAGTAAAGCTCTTAGTCGAAATTTCCAAATGCTGTAGCGTTCACCATTAAATTGTTTTATATTACGTCTATTTTTATTGGCATCCATAATCACTTATGTCTATTAACACCGATTTTTACAAACCAGAAAAAAATAGTTTTGTTCTATTTAATTTTTTGTTTTGTTTATACAAGACACTCACTCCCGTAGGAAACTACCGTATTAGTAAACTGGGCCCATAACCTATTAGATTTAATTGTTTAGGATAGGGCAGAACAGAGAAACAACAAATATATTTTAATACAAGCCGAGCTGCATTTATTGATCTTTGTTTTACAGCTTATTTCTTATGACTAACTAAACTATATTTTCAGGTCGAGATTTTGTTCCCTATTACGTAATCAGCAGATTTGTCTGACACATATTCCGATAGTGGGAATGTAATATTATACTTTTGTTTTTATTCTTTTTGTTACTACAGGGTGTATCTAATATTAAGTTAACTTTAAACAAAAACGTATAACAAATCATGGCAAAACGGCTCTATTTTTTAAAAAGTGTTGAAAATGACCGCCATTTACTAAGACAATGATACAAATTATCGCAAAAATGTCTTTGGGTGTTTAAAACCATTTCCCTTGTTATTCTCGTACTTTCATTGACAATTTTCATTCTTAATTCTTCTAAATTATTGGATTTATTTTGATAAACTATGTTTTTCAGGTGACCCCAATAAAAAAAATCTAATGGCGAAAGATCGGGGGACCGTGAAGGCCATTCGATAGGCCCTCTTCTTCCTATCCATCGATTTGGGAACGTGACATCCAAAAATTCTCTAACTTCGCGCGTAAAATGCGGAGGAGCTCCATCTTGCTGATACCAGGTTAAGTTAATATCAGCATTTAAATTGTTTATAGCTGGAACTATTTCTTGCCGAAGAAGCCGGAGATATCGATCACCGTTCAAATTTCCCTCGATAAAAAAGGGTCCAATTACATGTCCCGCGAACAATCCAGCCCAGACATTAACTTTTCTTGGGAACTGTGTATGCAGCTCTTCATACCAGTTAGGGTTATTTCGCGCCCAGTAACGGTAATTTTGCTTATTCACCATTCCGTGTAGTGTAAAAGTCGCTTCATCCGAAAACACAATATTGTTTGAAAAATTCGGGTTTTCTTTCATATTTCTAGTCATTATTTCGCAAAATACTAGCCTTCGATCACAGTCAATGTCAAAAAGTTTTTGTACAACATTAATTTTGTATGGATGCATTTTCTCAGAATGACGAACAGATTTTTGATCAATTTCATGATCCAAAGCAAGCTGATTGGTGGATTGTTTGGGATTTTTTTCTATCGCAAGCAGAATGTCCAGCTTTTTTTCCTCGGAGGTAGCAGTCCTAGGTCTTCCAGATCTTGGGCGGTTTTTTACAGTACCAGTCATTCTGTAACGCTCAATAGTTCGAAAAATTGCATTTTTTTTAATGTGCCAGTCTGGATGCAAATTATTGTAAATATTACATACCTCCTGATATGATCTCTGTTTATCGCCAAACCCCCTTAAAATTAAAATATCAATTCTCTCTGTTTCAGTAAGTAAAAATGCCATGCTATTTTCTTTTTTGTCTATTTCTGTCAGAATTTAAGTTTCAGATGTCAAACTATTAATTATTTATTAGTAACCATGGTCGTGCCTTATTTGTTGTTCACTATGTTCGAAAATAAAATCGCATCGTTATACGTTATTATTTGAAACGCCGATTTCTAGGAAAGTAATGAATTTAGGTATAACACATGGTTAATAAAAAATGTTTAAAATTGAGTCGACAATCAAAATAAGTAAAAATATACAGGGTGTTCCATTTAAAAAAATATAACTATCATTCTCCACAACTTTGTGGGCGACCCTGTATATTTCAATTTATCACCGATATGTAGATTTTTAACAGCCCTACATTTTTTATATAAGACGTTTTTTGATAACCCCTGTATATTTTGAAATAATCGACCGTTCTGGTAATTTTTCCTAGCCCTGTATAAATGGCTTTAATAAAATAAAATATTTATTTTTATGGCAGGAGTAAAAAAGTATATTATGGACATTTCTAAAAAATATATATTTAAATACAAATACTTTAGAATAACAAACTTTAAACGCCTAAAGTCTAAACTTAAAAGTCTAATATGTATTCGAAAAGTGAGAAAAAATTAGTTAAAATAAAAATACTAAAACTGCACTGACTTAATCGGTGCCTCTAGCTGGGCAAATAGCAGGGTGACCAATCAATCCAAAAGAAACCGAAATACGACGAAAGTAAGTCGGTGTGTATACCTTAGATAAAGCGCGAGCAGTGGAGTGATAAAGAAAAAAAATTGTTCAATTCTGGCTTGAACTCAATAATTGCTTCATAACGAAATGTTTTTATGACCATTATTCCATGCCAGACTCTCAAATCGATTTAGTATTAATAAAAAGGCATGCATATGTTTCTTAATATAACTGTATTTTAATTACAAAACGAAATTAAACTAAAATTTGTAATTTAGCAAAAACAATATTTTTTTTGTAATTTTTAATTCAATGCTTTCCATACGTCATTACATAGTACGGACTTTTACTATATTAACTTTAAATCCTTCTGGTACGCCTATGATTTGGAGTTCGTCATTCAGACCACCAAAGATACAAAGTCCTTCTCCGACATTTTAAGATATTATTTACGTATATTAATTTTATCGTTAAAAACCCCACGGGAAATCATTGTTGAACAACCAAAACTGCACTAGGTGAACCAAACCAAACAATAAAAATGACCATTACTTTTTACTAAATTCATTTTGTCAACAATTTCATATAGACCAGGGCTGAAGCTTTTGCAAATGGTAAAAAAGTGAAAAAAAATAATAGTAGAATAAAACCCATTGGAAAAGGAAGAGAATATAACAAAAATGAAAGAAAAAATAAATTACGGGCGATCCGAGGTCGGGAAGTGGGGGGGCGGTAAGTTTTTAAGGTTAGAAAACGATTTATCTCGATTTTCGGCAAAACTACAAGTCCTATGGAAAAACGTTAAATAGCAAAGTTGTAGGTAATAAAAAGATCTACAACTTTTGTATTTGCACTTTTTTCACATAAGCTCAAAATTTATGTAAAAAATTCAAATAACCAAGTTTTTGGTTTTTTATTTTTATCTTTTACAAGAAAATTTTTTTTTTCACGAAATTTGGTGAAAACTTACCTTTTTATGTCCCAAAGACACTGTAATTTTTTTGGTTTAAAATATTTATTTTTTCACCTTATTTTGACTTAATATCGAAAAAGCACCCTAATTTTCAATCGAAAATTCTCACGTCAAAATATCTGCTTTTTTAAAAAAGTTGGTGGGCTTTTTGTTCGTTGAAATCTCTACTTTCTGATGGTGTAAAAAAAATATACATTACTATGGTAAATGTGGTGAAATCCCTTTTAAATCCTACCTTTAATTATATTTAGAACAACTATTTTCGCATATTTTTTGCGATCTTTATGTTTTATGGATTTGTAATTTTTTTGTTTATCAATGTAACATGGAATCTTACGTTTTTCGAGCAATTAAAGTATAAATTTTAATAAATACCTCAAAATTGTACATAATGATTAAAAAAAAAAATTCGGATTCGATTTTTTTTCGTTTCTTTGCATTTTTTGAGAATATTTACCATAGTAATGTATATTTTTTTACACCATCAGAAAGTAGAGATTTCAACGAACAAGAAGCCCACCGACTTTTTTAAAAAAGCAGATCTTTTGACGTGAGAATTTTCGATTAGAAATTAGGGTGCTTTTTCGATATTAAGTCAAAATAAGGTTAAAAAATAAATATTTTAAATCAAAAAATCACAGTGTGTTTGGAGCATAAAAAAGTAAATTTTCACCAAATTTCGTGTAGAAAAAAAAATTTTTTGTAAAAGATAAAAATAAAAAACCAAAAACTTGGTTATTTGAATTTTTCACATAAATTTTGAGGTTATGTGAAAAAAGTGCAAATACAAAAGTTGTAGATCTTTTTATTACCTACAACTTTGCCATTTAACGTTTTTCCATAGGACTTGTAGTTTTGCCGAAAATCGAGATAAATCGTTTTCTAACCTTAAAAACTCACCGCCCCCCACTTCCCGACCTCGGATCGCCCGTAATTTATTTTTCCTTTCATTTTTGTTATATTCTCTTCCTTATCCAATGGGATTCATCCTACTATTATTTTTTTTGGTTTCAAAAATTATCGACCGTGGTCTAATAACCGAGTGGGACAAACATAAAAATTCCGACCGGTTTACTCTCTTACCTTAAACTTTTATTATGCTTTAACTTTAATTTGCTGATTCCGTAGGTTCGTTTAAGCAGACCGAATCGATGGATGGCATTTCAAAAATAAAAATAATATTTATAAAACCCGAACATACGATATAAAATCCAAAAATAACTTTGAAGTGTGCCTTATTTAAACCGTTTAAGCTTATATTTAGCGTTTAATAGGAGTTTTATCTATCAGAAAATTTATTTTCAGCAAGGTATTTAAATCGCTAAACGTTATTAATGGCCGATTTGAAAACGGGTTTTTAAAAAGAGCTGGTTAAAGGAGTTGTGATAAAGCACTACCAAGTTTTAAGTACATAGTAAAAAATTCAATTGATTTACAGCAAGGGATGTCTAATTTAATTCATTTGATTATATTTTTTGATTTAAATGTTAATCAATTCGTAAACTATTCGTATGATTTGTAGTGTCAGTTAAACAACATAATCATATTGGAATATTTTTTAAAAGTTAAATACGTTGTTTCTGCAATAAATTACGGTGCGAGCAAAAATTATTTGCATCAAAGAGGGCCTTGCATCTAAGGACGTAATGCTTAGCCGTAGAGCTTAATACCTGTCGGGTGTCAGTAACTACCTGAATTAACAATCAATCAGTTATTCCGTCATCTTTGACAGTCGTTACAAGTAATTTGATTCATCGCTAATTTTTCCAATTTCTTGAACAATTCACACACTGGGCTTTACGGAACAGCACAAAACATTCATGGTTGAAGCGTATTTTTGAAACGGGGTTAGAGTAAATGGTGAGTGGCAATACAATCCGGGTTCGTGCATGGACGATTTTCACGAACATTTTTCTAACGTTGCTTTTATTGCTGGGGATTTAATTTAGGAATTGAGAATTACTGTCAATGGTTTACCCAAAGAGACGTGTGGATTTATGCTTGGAGCATGGCGGTGGCCAATTTCAGCAATTTATGTAATTATTTTTCTTTTTCTTTCTGTATATTCTTACTTTGTTAAATTTGTAAACAACAAAAATAAATTTGTATTTGTCTAATTATTTTATTACTCATTAGTTTGGCATATCATGTCATAATATGAATTTGACAAAATTTTAACCTAGATTTGGTTAGATATATCGTCCCCATATAATAATAATAATAATAATTGTTTTTATTGTGGAAAACAGTAAAATACATTAAATCATCAAGGCAAAAAGATATATAAAAAAGAGTTATACAATTTTCCCACAAGGGCAGAGTTCGCACTCATCTGTCTAAACAGTGAGCAGCGCTTTTACAGTCAACCCATTACTATATAATAGAAAACTATTTTAGATTTCCTATCAAAAGGAAAGGCTTATAACTAATAAAAAAAAATATATATATATATAACATATTAACATTAAATATGGCATATTAACAGTAAAGATATCTTATTTTATTTAATTGAAAAGTATATTTATTTCAGTAGCATTTGTTTTAGTTTACGTTTAAAGTTGACTAAATTCAAGGATTTTAGAGATTCAGAAAGTTGGTTATATTGCTTGGTGACGTTATAAGAAAAAGATCCACGAAATTGGGTGGTTTTGTGTTGTGGCGGAGTTAAAAGATTTCGATACCTAACATTTAGATTATGGACAGAGGTTCTAAATTTCAGTTTTTTAAATAAATAAGCAGGTTTTTGATTGGTAATAATTTTGTGATAGAATATCAAACAGTGTAGAAGTCTCCTCTTCTCCATATTTAGCCAGCCTATATTTTTAAGAGAATAAGTAACATGGTCTTTTCTTTTCAAACCGCACACAAGCCTAACGCAGGAATTCTGAACGAGCTGCAGTCTGCGTGCATCTACATTAAGCAAGTTTGGGCCGTAGACTATATCTCCGTAATTAAGGTGCGACAGGACTAACATTTCACAGAGCATGGTTCGACATTTTTTGTTAAGTAAATGGCGATTTGAATATATTAGTTTTAAATTGCAGAATGCTCTTTTAATTATAGTAGTTACATGTTTCGAAAACTTAAGTTTGTAGTCCACAATAACGCCTAAATTCTTTGCTTCATCGGTAAGGGTAAGCTTTTCATTATTAAGAATTATATTAACATTTTCTAAGCATCTAGAACGGGCAACAGCTCTACCAAACAACATCACTTGTGACTTTAAAGGATTGAGCGTTAGACAATACTTGTTAGATATATCGCAGAGAGCCTCGAGGTCGCGATTAATTAGGTTACAGGACCCAAGTATTTCATTAATAAAGAATGACAAATAGAGTTGCGCGTCATCTGCGTAAAAATGGGAAAGACAAAAACGAAGTACCTTATAAAATTGAGATGTGTACAAGGTAAATAAACGAGGCCCCAGGACCGAGCCCTGAGGGACTCCATTAAGAACAGGAGCAAAATCACACCAATTCTTACTGCTTGGAATCTTTCTGTCAAGTAAGCAGCAAAGAAGCTAGTTGCATCCGTAGAAAACCCCAAATAACCTAATAAAACAAGCAATAGTTGGTGATTCATAAGGTCAAAGGCTTTAGAATAGTCATATATCATTGTGATCTAAACCAAGCCCTACGTTTTTTAATCCAAGCCCTCTTTCATGCAAATAATTTTTGCTCGCACGGTATAAATATTGCAAATACACCTTGGAGCTTAGTAGGTAAAGTCTGTTCAATGACCGCTGATCGTTACGTCATAATCTCCGTATTTGCGGTACGTCGTAAATTAATTCAGTCAGTTTGACTTACCGGTGGTAAAGGTTATGATTTTTCTTAGGCTTGATCTACATTAAGACGGATGCATGTGAACAAGTAAAATACAAGCGCGTTTTTTCAAATTTTTAATTATTTTTTTATAATGTTAATGAAGTCAGAAATAAGTAGTTTATTTAGGGTAAAAGGCACCTTGGGATGAAATATTTTGTTTTTGAAAATCAGTATGAAATTTTAAATTAATTTAAATTTACTGAAAAATAAATAAAAGTAATTTATAAAATTTCACATTAAATATAAAGTCAAAAGTCAAATATATAAATATTATCACAAGAACATACTCTCATTGACAATGCATGGTTTAAAATTTAAGGAAAAATTATAATTAAAAAGCCATATATTTTTTTGTCTGGTGCATCTCTAGTCTATAAATTTAGTTTCAAATATTTTCATCTTATTTATAAAATCATAAAGAAGAAAATATAATAAAAAAATTACAACAAAATACAGTTCATAAATCATCTCCGCAAGGATATCGGCGTTGTGGTCTAAAGGTCAGTGCAGCGGCCTCACGGATCGAAGTCCCGGGTTCGATCCCCGGTGCCGGCAACGTCGATGTTAAATTTGGAATTTGGTTTAAGAGGTGGCGCCGTCTTTCGGAAGAGACGTTAAACTCTGGGTCCCGTGTCATGGATGTTGGCACGTTAAAGAACCCTACCCTCGACAAAGAGGGATTCGGCAAAATTACCAGGTAGTGTGTGACAAATTCCCTGGCGTCGGTGATTGGCCTCGTTGGGGAAATAGACCGACGTCAAATAAAAAAAAAATCTCCGCAAGGATCATCATTATCAGATTCGCCCAAGTTAAATAAGGGGAAGAGTATCCGAAGCATCTATAAATCTTTCACGTTCCCACATATAATTTATAGTTTTATTAGTATGTGTTACATCATTTTTCCATTTTTTCACTGTTACATTTTCTATGGTTTTATTCCACAAACCCAAAACTACGTCATTTACTACAGGATGCATGGAACTTAATTTTGCATCATAATATCGCGCAAGGCTTTTAATATATCGAACCGCTTATGGCTGCCCGTAGAGTCATAACAAGGACGAAACGGCCTTCGTGGTCTACCCGCCCCAGGGTATCCAATGTGCTTGGATCTCTGTGTATTCCAATATAAAAAACAGTTACACACTTGTCCGATATGCCACAATATTCGCTTTTAGTTATTAATAAATATTATTATTAACAGAGGATTGAAACAAAAAAAATTTAAAGCATTATGTAAAGAAAAAATAACTAATACTTGAGGCTTTCAAACCAAAATAATGAATTTTATTTACTCCGAATGCAATAAAATATTTTAATTGTTTGAGTATTAGATTTCATTGGATACAATCCAAAAAAATCGCAAAATTTTGGGTTAAGTAAAAGTATTATTACTTTACGGGTTTGCTAATAAAATGCATTATTATTACGAACTTGTTGTTTGTTCAATAAAACTAGAGATAAATGAGTCCCACGCATTAAAAGTCTCACATAACGTTGTTATGTTTTTAAAAATACTTTAGTTTGATCGTGTTTGATCGTTGTTTTTTCAGGTCATTCATCTTTCGGCCATTTTCATGTCACCTTTTTGTAACATTCATGCATTTGCCATTCAAAAAGGTACTATTTCCAGGGCCTATTTTCCCAATAGGCCCAATCTTGTGACAAAACTGTACTAGAAGCAATGAAGAAGACGCGTCGAATCGTCCCGTTCACAAACAATTATTATTCCATTTGGCAGTGGAGCGGCTGATTATATTGTTATCTTTGTTTCGATAACCTAAATAGAAAATGACAGGTTATAAACAGGAAACAAGAGTCGAGGGGAGTAACGTGTTGAGCTGTCAATTCGGTCGTTTGCGATGACGTCAGTATTACGTTTTCGCGTGTTTTTTCTTAGGAACCGTATCTTGTTTAATTATTTTCTCAGTAAGTAATTAAACATTTCAAAAACTAGAACCGTAGAAAATTTTAGTCGTTTATGCTCTATAGTCTATACAGTGGTTTCCAACCTTTTTTTCAGTCATGACCCTTTTTGGATTTGCTTAAAAGGTCGAGACCCCCCCATTTAAAAAATATTGATAGTTTGTAACTAAACATATAAAAAAAACAATTTAATAACAGCAATATCAAATATTTGGTATGTTAATGTGATAACTGCACTGAGAATAATTAACCCATTAGAAAGTTTCTAAGTCCCTAATTTGCACCGACAACAATATTTTCGCTTACCACTATTAGAGTAATCATAACAGTTATAAAAAAAATATCTATCCATAACAATCTCGCTTATTTAAACTTTTCTTATACTCTCTAAAAGTCATGCTTATACGTTTAGCAAATCAGTTTCCCGCGCTTATAATACAGGCATTATTAAAAGACAGCATAATACTCGCAGCGACCTGTTAATTGCGTGTTATTAGAAATCTTATATTCCCAAATAACCGGGTTGATATACTTCACCCCAACGCCACCTAGTCATCGTCATTAGTCATTATGCTCTCGAATGCCGCCATCGTCGCGTCGGGACAAGATTGTGCATTGTGCATTCTGTGTTTAACAAGTGATAAAAATAATATGTAGCTTTAAATTCTATATACTTTCATATACGTTGTTTTTTTTTTTAACTCGGCCAAATATATGTTGAAGCATACTTTTAAGAATTATATTTTATTTGTTAATACTTAACTAGATTAAAAATCTATACTGTTATAAACGGTTTTTGCTCCAAAAATACATAGCAAAGTATATTTTCGAGAATTATATTTTATTTGTTGATTTCAAAAACCTGTAGGTATACAGTTATAAACCGTATTTTTTGAACTAATAATTACCTGTTTCTTTGTATTTTAGTTTCAATAAAGATGTTCGTTATATTGGTAGTTGTTTTTGTTATAATATAGAATGTCTATTGTGAACAAATTCTAGCGAATACAATTATTAGTTCCCTTAACGTAAAAACGCCATATAATAATTATTTATTAGGCTTTTGGCGTTTTACAGGTAAATAATTTTCATCGGACATCGTAAGTGGACCACCCAGTATATCAGATTTTCTAATACACAGTATTAGAACTAGTGATGGGAAAAATCGAGTTATTTCAATAATCGATTACCGAGCATTCGAGTGATTTAAAAAACCGAATGATAAATCGATTGTTCACTCAAATGCTATATGAGGGGCAATTTAAAAAAAAATTCATTTTTTTCCCATCACTATCAAAAACCATTATGTTCATCACTCATTTCGTCACTCGAATGATTTCCGAAGATAATCGAATAATTCGAGTGATTGAAAAAACCGAGAGATCGGTTATTTTTCACTCGAGTTATCCCATCACTAATTAGAACCTTATTATAACAGGTATAAGAACTTTCCTATATTGGGTATAAGCTATCTGTTATGTGGAAAAAACAGTATAATATTCGATATTATCTACATTATTACTAATATTAGAAATTCTTATAAACGGTATACCGATGTATACTGGTCACAAGTAACACTATCATACTACTTACAACATATTCACTAGCTGTTATTAACAGCTTTATATTAGGTATAAAACATATAGCCGCTACTAATCATATAATTACTAAGAGCAGCTATTACAGGTTATAACTACTATTAGAAGTAAATTATAACCACTATAATCACATGTTAGCAAAGCGAGATTAGTTACAGTAGCGAACTGTCGCACTGTCCAAATACGTATGTGGAAATCTAATAACTGATATAATATTTCTTATATCAGGTATTGGAATTTTTTCTCAGTGTGAGCTTGCATCTGGATAAAAAGTTTTAAAATTCTTGTTTGAGTACACGTAAAAGCCAGTCTAATGTCATCTTGAACATCCAGTTTATTTCTCGCCTTTGTTTTGGGCTTAAAGCCTTAAAGGCTGGCGACCCCTCCCTAAATAATCATCGCGACCCACTGGTTGGGAACCACTGGTCTATACGATAGAATCAAAATCACAATTACCTAGTAAAAATGTCCATTAATATAATTAATCCTTTATAGACTTTCCTGTAATAATTTGAAGAAAAAACATGTAGTATATATTATTTACAGGTATTGTTTTATAGGTTTGTTAGATGTGCTGGTATATGCGTATATATACGAGTATAAGTGACTCACACTGAGGAAAATTATCTAATACACGGTCCGGCAAAATGTATTTTAACGAGTTATAAAAATTTATTAACTTGGATAAGATTAAAAAACAATACGGATTTTTAACGAGTAGGCTTTGGAAATTTTGTGACATGTTTTGACAGTAAAAAATGGAGCGCTGGTCAGTGGAACATCGTGTGTTTTGCAATTTTATGAATTTGCGCGAAAATCATCAAGGTATAGAATATTATCTTTACATGAGCGACGAAGCACATTTTTACCCTAACGGTGATGTCAACGAGCAAAATTGCCGTTATTGGGCTGAAGATAATCCTCGTGAAAGCATAGGAAATAAAGTGAATGCTATTCCAAGGCACATCCTTCGCACCGTAATGCAAAGATTTATCAAGCATTTGGAATAATGCTTTGTTCAAGAAGGCGGTCATTTGCTAGACGCTATTTTCAAGACATAAAAATCTCCCGTCCTTTGTCTTTAAAAATTTGTATTGTTATTTAATTTTATTAAAGTAATTAAAGTGTTATAAAAATGGGTAATACATTTTGCCGGACCCGGTACAACAGGTTTGCTATAAGACATAGTTTGTATTGATAGCTTATTTTATATTAAACATATTAAATAATATACTAGAACCTACTATATATATATATATATATATTATATCAAACCCGCTTTAGTGTTATATCAATTTCAGTTTTGCTAGAACAGTATTTTTATTGGTAGTAATCAGTTCTATTAGCAGCACAGTCTTGTTGAATAATGAACCACTTTTAATACAGCAATTTTGTTAAGAAATAAATTGTATCTTCTCAATGCGACGCATTTTGTTCCCAGTCGAGCGCTTTCTCTACAATTAAGAAAGCAGAACAGCGTCCCCAAAAATTGTATCCATTAGAAGATATAATCCACAAGACGTTGGTGGGGGTTCGTAGCGATCGGCAATCGCCGCTCACTGTAGTATTAGTTTCAACGTATTTGTTGCGCAGGTCACATCTTTGTCCGGAGTCTTCTAGCTGCGCTGTCTGAATTTGAAATTTATTAATCGTACCAATACCTGTTTACTTTGTATTTAAATTTTTTTTGAACTTTGCATGTCAGATAAAGCAATCTTATTTCGCACAACCCATCATTAGTATGGAACTTTATAATCTAAGGATGAATTTTACGATCTCAGTAAACCATGTTGCATATTAGATAATCATATGCAATGTTAAACGACAAGAATAATATCACACACAAGGGCGTCGCCAGAGGGGGGCAGGGGGTAGCTGCCCCCCCCCCCCCCCTAGAGGTTCTAAAATACGGCTTACTGGAATTAAAAATAAAATTACGCGTACCCGGCTAATCCAAACAATAACCGAGAATTTCCGGGAATCAACGGCAACAATGCATCGGTTCGCGAAGATTGCTCGTCACATAAGCTCAATCTGGTCATCAATGATCTGAAAGCCCTGCCCGACATCAGAAATACCGTTGGGACCATCAAGGATATAATAACATTTTTTCGAGAATCGGTTCTAAGACGGAAATTAATACCCAATATTTCCCGGTTATGCGAAACAAGGTGGAGCGAAAAACACAAAAGCATCAGAGTTTTTAAAGAGAATTTTTGTGCTATAATGGAGGCTTAAGAAACATTGTCTCGAGGTGGCAATAATGCGACAAGGAAACATGCGTATTAGCTCCATGCGGCAGCTTCCAAAGCTTCATTTATTTTTAGCCTCGTATTAATATCCAAATATTCCGGTATTATAGAACCCACAGTAAACGTGCTCCAATCAGTATCCTTGGACACGGTTCAGGCATCCCAGCATATTAGTCGCATTTTACAACTGATCAAAAATGCTACTGCTATTGCGGAAAAAAATTGGACTGACGGAAGATATGAAATCCATACCCCGTACTGTTGAAAGACAACAACACCGCAGCAACCACCCGGCAAAAAGCCATTCAGAATTCTGGCGGAGGTCTATGACAATTCCTCATTTGAACTCAATTATAAATTCCCTCGAAATAAGGTTCTCTGAAGAAAATAGACCATCTTTTGCCCTAACAAAACTACACCCTGCGCAAATGAAAAACATATCTTTTGAAGACCTTAAAGAAGCATGCGAGGAATTCAGAAACTTTTACGGTTTTTTGGATATCAAAAATGAGATAAAAAAATATGGGAGGAAAAACCAGAATCGACCAAACTAAGTGTTGTGGAAGTCCTTAAGGAAACTGACGATTTTTTTCCTGCGATAAAGAAGGCCTTAAGGATTCCTATTGCTTCACCTTGTACCACTTGTACAGTTGAAAGGTCATTCAGTAGCTTGAGGAGAATCAAAACCTGGTTGAGGGGCACGATGACTGGAACCCGTCTCAATGGCCTCGCCATGATGAGTGTACACAGGCAACACATTTTCAAGAACTTGGACGATTTTATAAACAAAGTAACCAACAAATTCGCTAGCAACCCTAGACGATTATGTTTAAATTGATTTTGTATGTAACTGATTTATTCGTTTTCAATTTTTTTTTTAAATAAAACTTTTCTATCTTAATGTTATCTTCAGTTCTTCTATGCTGCCCCTCCCTAGCTCACTGGCTGGCGACGCCCTTGATCACACAAGAAGCTATTTAAATTTTTGGGAACTACAGTACTGATTTTTAGTGGTAAGTATATGCTTTATTAACCGTAGCAAGCAGATATTATTATGAATAATGTCAAGTTTCATTACAACTGCCAGTTGGAACTAATACAGTATATAAAACCACATTACACCCCCAATAGACCTTGATAATTACTGCGAGTATTCAGAGCAATAATGGCCATAAACCATTCTATGGTAGCCTTAACTCCTATTTCCTATTGGCTAAATTACCGTGATATTATCACTACACAACGATCTAGGGATTTTCGTTGTCTTATCTTAACATAGTATAAAACAAAGTCGCTATCCTGTCCTGTCCTTATATGTGCTTAAATCTTTAAAACTACGCAACGGATTTTGAAGCGGTTTTTTTTAATAAATAGATTGATTCAATAGGAAGGTTTTTATGTATAACTAGCGACCCGCCCCGGCTTCGCACGGGTGCAATTTCAGAGAGTGGCATGCCGGGTACTAATATCGGGTTTCTTCGGGTTTGTATTTATACCAGCGGGTTGCAACGCATGCCGGGTACACGCTAGTAATAATATAATATAATAAAAAAGGTATAAATGTTGGTGTACCTCAAGGCAGTATACTTGGTCCTTTATTATTCATAATTTATATTAATGATTTGGCCTACAATCTAGACATTTGTAAATATCATTTTTTCGCTGATGATACAGTAATTTATATTCCAGATTGTAATTTAATATCTCTAATAAATAATATGAACAATATACTAGAATATATATATATATATAAATGGATGTGTGAAAATAAATTAAAAATAAATATTGATAAAACAAAATGTTTGTTACTAAGGTCTGATAAACAGTATAATGAGTTTCAAAATCAAAATCTTTCTTTTAAAATAAATAACGCAGCTATTGAAATTGTTACTAAAGTTAAATATTTAGGAGTTATTATCGACAAAAATTTAAAATTTCATGATCATAGGGATTATATTTGTAAAAAAAATTCAAAAAAAATAGGAGTACTAAATAGATTAGGCGGATACTTAAGCATTTATAGTAAAAAAATGATTTTCAATTGTATTATTTTACCTCATTTTGTTTTTTGTAGTTCAATTTTATATATATATGTTCACAACAAGATAAAAACAGATTACAGATTTTACAAAATAGAGCAATGAGAATAATATTGGGATGTAATAAATACACTAAAATAACGGAAATGCTAAATTGTTTACAATGGATGAATATAGAAAAATTTTTATTATTTCGTATTTTGATTTTTATTCATAAAATAAATTTAAATATAACAGCACCATATTATGAAAATTTCTTGACCAAATTTAATGAAGTTCATATTCATGAAACAAGAGGAAAAAATAACTTTATATTGGATCATACAAATTTGAAATCGACTCAAAAATCAATATCTTTTGGTGGTGCTATAGAATATAACAAGTTAGGAAATGAAATTAAAAGGTGTAATTTAAAACTATTTGTAAAAAAATTAAAGAATCAAATTTTATGTAAAAAAGATTAATAAAATAGTCTTTCTAGATTGTAATTATCTATCAGGAGAGAAGAAAAAATTTACAATTTGAAATGTACCTAAATAGTTCAATGAACTAATAAAAATTTGTTATTATTATTATTATTATTATTATTATTATTATTATTATTATTATTATTATTATTATTATTATTATTATTATTATTATTATTATTATTATTATTATTATTATTATTATTATTATTATTATTATTATAATTATTATTATTATTACAGTAGGACAGCGCGTTGCTGTCACATATAGTAATACACAATTGTATAAAGAGTATGTGAATTTTTATAAGGAATAGAAGGCTTTTTTTCTTAGTGCACATCGACACTAGATGGAGGTTCACGTTACATCCTTTTGATAGCGTTTCATTTTGCTGGTTCAAGAAGACCTGTGCATTATTTTTGTCGGATCCTTCCCTCACTAACGAGCCATGATATCGCGAAACGCGTCTGGTGATGGAATTGACGAAATCATAGGAAAAACTCTTCTGGTTTATTGTTAGGATGAAGAAGGGGCGCCACTTCCACAGTACCAAAATTCTATCTAAAGGGGCAAATAAATGTGTATTGCATGAAAGCCTGTGCATTAAAACGTAAGATGATATTCTCGAAATAAAAATGGTATGGCTAAGGCAAAGTAGCTATAAAAATTGATCGAAAGTTCGTTTAAAATTCAGAGGTTATCTATCGTAAACTTTTGCCATCAAGCAACCATTAAAAATATATTAATGTGACGTATTCTTTTATTTCGACAAAACTATATTGCTTTTTTACCCTATATGGATTTCTAACTACGTTTTAACATCGCTAAACCAGCCAATTTAAATCAAATTAATAAAACTTTCTGACTTTCTGATTTCGGATAACTTTTCCTAGAACCTTTCATGGAATTGCCAGGATTACAAAATAAATGATTTAAAAAGTCAGCCGGTAGAAAAATCAATTAAATGCTAAAATGTCTGTAACAGCAGTTTTTTTGCGTGATACTTTGCATATTCAGCTTCAGCTGCTGATGTGTCACTTGTTTAATAAAATATCAATGCGAGTCTAAATGACATTATAACATCACAAAAAGTTTAGGTCTATGCAGTGTGTTCACGGATAGAGTTTGGAAGAGGAAAAACTTTGTTATTAGTACCTAAGTATAGAAGAAAAACTCATTATTTATAAAAAGATCTGATTGTGCTGAAACTAATTCGAATATCGTATTTGCGATTACTATACAGGGTTCGTCACAAACTAAATTTTTAGTTTTTTTTCGATTTCGTTTAAAGAAAATTTACGTAAAACAAAGAACTATTGTTGATTTCTTACTTCGAATATGGTATCTATCCGAGTAACGATTTTGTTGTAAGAAAACCATTTTTTATTTGCCTACGTGTGAAGTATTTTTATTATGTCATGTCATATTTCTTGAACTCATTCAATCATAAATTATAAAACTTTTATTTAAACGTGGTACCATCGAGCGCACAGTTCAACTCGACATCTGAATTCCCGATAACATTATTGGTAACTTGATGTATTGGGATATTTGCAATAACTACTCTTATTTTTTCTTTCAAGAGATCTAAGTAATTACTGAAATTGGTTTTATAAACATGTGGCTTCCGATATCCCAATAAATGAAAGTCGATAATTGTGCGATTGGGACACCTACGTGCCAACTGATTTGGTTCATAGGTACCTTTCAATCAATTTCTTCCCAAAGTGATAATTTAGCCAATCATCCAAAGGAACTGAAAATTAGAATTGAATGACAAATTCAAAAAACAAAAACTGCTGTTTCTGACGAACCCTGTATAGCAATCGCAAATCTAATAGTGGAAATTGTAGTTTCAACACTAGCAAAATTCATTTAATAAATCAAGAAAAAAAAAGATCCAAAATACTAAAAATGTTGTTTGTGGCGAACCCTGTATAGTAGTCGCAAATCTGGTACTCGAAATTGTAGTTTCAGCACAAGCAGACTTTTTATAAGGAATGACTTTTTCTTCTATACCTACTAATAATAGTATATTAAAGTATAAGTGGATATTAAGGTCTTTAAACCACGCGCGATTTTGCAAGCACGACGGCGCAGCCGGAGTGCATGAAATAGAGCAAGTGTTTTAAAGACCCGTTATTCACGAATACTTTACATTATTTTTTTTATTGGTACACTTATTGGTATTTATATTACAAGAAATGGAAATAATAACTTAGTAAGTAAGTGAAATGGCCGAATTCGTGATGTGATATACCTGTCGTTGTCATGAAAATGAGGAGAACAAAAAATAACTTCCAATCTGTCACATAAGATTCATTGTTGTCACCGTTGACATTGATTGTGTATTGCTTAAAAAAATATTTTTTCTACTACCGTGCGTAAAACACTAACTTTACACATGGAAGGTGTCTAAAATTTAACTTTTTTTAACTAGTGCGTAAAGTAAATTACTTTACGCACTAGTTAAAAAAAGTAAAAAATATGAATAATTACATTGATATGGATACCTGCATTTTTACTTAAAATTGGTCTGGTTGGCCATGGACAAATGGCGATTTCTGTTTGACGTATCTGAATGTTGACAATTTGTGATTTATGCCAGGTGTTTTAATGATTTTAGGAATTAGTGAAGATTTTAATACGGTAAGTTTTGAGTTGTGATATCAAATGTGTTATATTGTTATGATTTCGTTTAATTTTATTTCAGATTTTTAAATCTCAACATTATGGACAGTGATTTATCGGATTTTGAGAACACTCCGCCGAATATTGCAGATTCTGCACAGGAAGCTACTTTGAATTTGCTTCCCAACAAGTCTCGGTTAATTTACGAGCAAAAATATACATTGTTTATGTGTTGGTGCAAGAAAAATAAAGTGACAAGGTACTCAGAAAATGTTTTGCTAGCTTATTTTTCAGATGAATTAAAAAGCTATAAATCATCGACAATGTGGTCAATATTTTCCATGCTAAAGGCTACCTTGAAAATTAAAAATTCAGTAGATATTTCAACCTACCACAAGTTAATTGCCTTTCTTAAACAGAGAAGCAAAGGCTACAAAGCAAAGAAATCAGGAATATTTGAGAAAAGTCATTTCATCAAGTTTATTTTGGAGGCTCCGGATTCGAAGTTTTTAATGATAAAGGTAACTTTACATCAATTTAATTCTATTGGTAAGGTAAAATATCATATCAAAAATTATAGAAGTTTTACCTTAGTTCTTAATACTTTTAGATTCTCTATAAAATGTTTGTATTTAATAGTTATTATATATTTTATATCGACACGATTTATTATTTTAGGTTGCATTTATTATTGGCATTTCTGGGGCTTGTCGCAGAGAAGAACTGATGAAAATGACAATAAATGATGTTGAGAACAAGGAAACAGTCCTTATTATAAGAATTCCTGATTCAAAAAATGGTATGGAAAGAATTTTTACAGTTCTAAACCCAAATAATTCCATAAATTATTTATCGTACATTATAAAATATATGACATTAAGACCTCCTAATATTGAATCATCCAGATTATTTTTAAAATATGCCCAAAATAAATGTTCGAAACAACCTGTGGGCATAAACACATTTGGTAAGATGCCTTCTGTAATAGCTGAATATCTGAAATTGCCAAATCCAACATGTTATACTGGTCATTCTTTTCGAAGGTCATCTGCCACTATGTTGGCAAATTCTGGAGGAGACCTTATTACAGTGAAGAAGCATGGGGGATGGAAATCATCTGCCGTCGCAGAGGGTTACATTGACAGTACACTGAGCAAAAAAATTGACATATCGAATAAAATATTAACAAATGATGCTTCCTCTTCTAATTCCACTAGTACGTTTGACAATATTCCTGAAATCGAAATAAGTAATATTACATCAAATTTGTCTTCTGAAGTTTCAACCAATATAAATAAGCTAACTGATACACCATTTACATCTAGTTCTAATGTGGCTTGTAACAGCAGACGTGTGGATTGTGAAGATTCACAAGTAAATTCTAGACTTAAGAGCCAAGGATTAACTTTTAATAATTCTAATAGCTGTACATTTAATATTCATATAGTCCACAATTAAATTGAATATAAATCCGTATTTGTCAGTACATATATAAAATTTTATTATTGTTATTGTTCCTATAACTTTTGTTCTTAATATTTTTTAGATAACTCTCTTCCTTTAAGAAATAATCGACCATTTCAATACATAACAGCGACCCTGTATAACGTCCGGTAGTAGAAAAAATTGTGTATGCAATTCGTGCGTAAAGTGCCTTTTTTTTACTCATGTGATTTGCGCACTCGCCTGCGGCTCGTGCGAAAAACTTCTCATTCATAAAAAAAATGCTACTTTACACCCTTGTTGCATAAATAACTATTATTTGACGTTAAAAGGTAATTCTGTCAAATCAATAATTCAAAAGTTGACATATTTAGACTTCACGTTTCACGGGTTGTTGATGTTGCCATGGTAACTTTAAAACACGCGCGTTTTTGAAAGTGGGATTTAAACACGCTGATGCGAACTTTAAATAAGCGAAATAGGTATCAATAAAAAAAAATGTTTTTCTCTTCCTAGCGTCCAATGAATCTGACACCCTTATCAGACATTTCGAAGAGAAGCTATTTTGTGTGCTTTAAAACTAGTTAATGCTAGTTCAGCCTATACAAAATTCTAGGTTAAGAAACCATTAAGGGGAGTCTTAAAAATAAGCTTCTTAAATTGAATGAAAAAATTTTTAACATTAAATAAAAAACGATTAAATTATTACACATCGAAGCGAATTATATCATTATCGATTAAAATATTTTATACAAATTGATTAAAATAAAATAGGAATGATTCCTCAGTTTTAAATAAGACTGTTTAATCAGTTAATCAATGAGTCTTTGTTTTAATCAGAAGGCAGTGTTTATTTTTTAAGTCAATCCGGCGTGGACTAGGATTTAATCAGTACTTTTTGATTTAAAATTTAATTATTTTCTTTAAGTGTGTATATGTATGTCAAAATCCATGTCGGGCCTTAATATTTTTATTACATTTTATTGCCGTTTCATATGCAGTTTCAAGAACCAGACAGTTAAAATGTTAACTACAACTTTCCCTGAAGCAATCTTAATATGTACGTAAACCGTTCTTTTGCATGAAAATGTACCTATAAAGTTGAAATGGTTATGTTGTGAAGCTTAATGATTGTTATCACCGAATATTCCGAACTGTACAGGGTTATTATACTTTTATAAAAAAACTGAAATAGCCATCTTAAGTCATTTTCTCCCGCGAATTCGAATATCTTCAGCAAAAAACAATTGAACATCAAACAAAAGTACTAGGGGTCACTTTGATATTTTTTTAAATGGGATGCCGTATTTTTAATGAGCTTATCCGATTTCTCATATAAATTTTGATCTAAAATGTTGGATTTTTAATTCAAAATAGTTATTTTCCTAACAAGTGCGCAAAGTGATACTTTTCCGCACGCAAGTACAGTTGGACGAACGACGCGAAGCGGAGTTCGGATAAGTTCTTGCGTGCGGAAAAGCACTTTGCGCACTTGTTAGGAACAACATTTTTCCTACGAGCTTCATATCAGATAACAACAAAAATAAAAATATGATAATTTATTTAATAATTTTTAATTCGACTTTAAAGAAAGAACTATAATATACTTACAACTAAAAATTACATAACAAAAAAAAATAATAGAAAATTAAAAAATTACATAACAATAAAAAAAATAATAGGAAACTTAATTATTTGTTTATAACATTTATATTTATCGTCAGAGCTGCTCATTTTAACAGTGTTTATATATATTCCCTACCAAGGAGATTTTTGAATAGTTTTACTTTTCCGCACCCAGTGCGGATAAAAGTCTTATCCGCACTAGTGCGGAAAAGTGTAACTTTGCACACAAAAATGCGTGCGCAAAGTACTACTTTGCGCACGCTCGTAGGAAAACGCCTTTTTTCTTCAGTTTTAAATTCGGAAAATGTTCGTCTACCGTACGATTAATACCTGATAGATGGATACCCGTTTCACCTCTTCACCCTTTAACCTGCTTTAAAGTGTCCGTCAGTCAGACAAAATAATCAAGTGTCAAATTTCTATATATTTTTCACGAATTGATTACAAAACTACTAAATTTATAAAAAAAATCTATAGACCAGAATTGACAGAGTGTCACGTGACTTGGAATCCATCTTGCGACAGGAATTAAAATGTTTACTATACAGTGTCACCAGTAAAGTCCGCATCATATGGGATTTTTTTATTAATAGCTTTATTCGAAAAATTTGACTTTGTCATCAAGTTCTGCTTCAATCGAGATGAAAATTAAGCAGAAAAATAGTAGTCACCTGATTTGCATTATCTGTCAAATTTTAATTTTTTCAAAAAAATAATTCAAAAGTGGGGTTATTTCTGAAAATATCGAAAAAAGTTATTAGAAAAAGTTTTTTTAAATGCAGTTTCTAGCCCACATGCAAAATTTCAGCTGGATAAGATAATTTTGATTTTTACCTATATTTTGTAAATTGCACCACTTTTGCAAAATAAGACTCAACGCAACCTACATAAAACTTCTTAGTTTTGACAATGCTTTATTTCAGATACATTTTCTTTAAAGTAGCGCCATATTAAATGTGTGTTTTTCTACAAAATCAAAATTGGGCTATTAAAATTTGGTCGCATGTGATGCAAAGTTTATTTGTTTTTGACCCTGTATAAGGTAACTTTATACAATAAGTATTTTTGAAGACGCAGTTAAAATCTGAAAGTAAAAAATAAAATAAAGGGGTTTAAAATTAAGTCTTTGGAAATAGATAAACTTTACGTTAAGTTAAACTAAAATTTATTTTCCACTTAATGAACACTTTACTGATGACACTGTGTTCTTTTTGTCGTAATATTAAGGTGTATTACTTTCAGACACAAACTATATACGTTTTCAAAAATACTTATTTTATGAAGTTACCTTATTCAGGGTTAAAAACAAATAAACTTTGCATCACCTGCGACCAAATTTTAATAGCCCAATTTTGATTTTGTAGAAAAACACATTTAATATGGCGCTACTTTAAAGAAAATGCATCTGAAATAAAGCATTGTCAAAACTAAGAAGTTTTATGTAGGTTGCCTTGAGTCTTATTTTGCAAAAGTGGTGCAATTTACAAAATATAGGTAAAAAATCAAAATTATCTTATCTAGCTGAAATTTTGCCCGTGGGCTAGAAACTGCATTTAAAAAAACTTTATCTAATAACTTTTTCGATATTTTCAGAAATAACCCTTTTGAATTATTTTTTGGAAAAAATTAAAATTTGACAGATAATGCGAATCACGTGACTACTATTTTTTTGCTTAATTTTCATCTCGATCGAAGCAGAACTTGATGCCAAAGTCAAATTTTGAATAAAGCTATTAATAAAAAAAAATCCCATATGATGCATAAAGCATAAACATTACGACGTTATTTGAAAATATGAGGAGTTCTCAGTTCGATTCCCAGCTATGGCAAACATATTTTCAATTAAATTTATATTTCAGAAAAAAAAACATGAGGAGCTTATACTGCCTGTTTATCGGATTGAATCGATTTAAAATATAAATACGATTACTCGTCAAGATTTATCTACGACTCTCCATCATACTTGCTAACCTTATCAGCTAAACTGGGTAAGAACGGTTTGTCCCTGAAACCCTCTAAATGTTTCCTTAATCCCTTGAACCTAAATCATGGAACCTGTGGACAATATTTGCATTTTCCCAAACTTAAGTTATTTCCATGGGTGTTAGGCATAATTGGATTAATGAAATAATCGGATCTATCGCTTGGGGTATTTTAATATTAGAATTACTAATAAGAATAATGCATAAAATAACGCTTGCTAAATCCCATACCATAAATGTATTAAAGAAATTAATCTTAAAGAACTTTTAGACCGATTCTAATTCATATTAATATCTATAATACTCAGTGGTGTATCGCTAGAAATTTTGCTACCCTCATATGTAAGAACTATAATGTTAAAATATAGTTTTTGTTTGACGGTGGTAGACAATGAAGTAATATCAAAGAAATTACCTTGTCGGACTTCCATTGTCTTTATTTTGTTGTGTCTTGTAGGTGGCAGCCTAGCGCAGCGATAGTGTTCTCGCATCGCATGCCGAAGGTACCTGGTACCGATCCAGACGGATTGGGGGACGCCCCGAATCAGAGGATTTGGTAATACAGACGGTGCCCCGTGGAGTGATACTGGATCCCGACGGATTAGGGGCTCTGCGGCAACATCATTCAAGTCGCACCACGGAGACGTAATAGGCTTACCCCGTCGAGGTCTGTGGTGGACAAGAGGTGTTACAGCAGGACCGTAAAACTGTGCCGAGAATAACATCTGCCAGTAAAATTGTGGTTCGGAACCCACGTAAAACTGTAGGTCCCGCCTGGCTGACATTACCCAGACGTAAAATGGAGTTGGCAAAAAGGGTCGCACTGGCCTACTTGCTTGGCGCTAAGCCTCCCCTCAACTACTACTACTACTACTTGTTGTGTCTTGTGGTTCTAGATTGACGGTTTTCAGAATATTTACAAAGTGGTTAGAGTTCTAAACTGTTCAGAGCATCTAACGTTTGCAACAATCCGGAACACCTTAATATTGAAATTTCAAATATGACAAAAAATTTAAGACAGAATGATTACCCTGAAACCTTTGTCACTAATACCATCTCAAAACTTAAAAATCGCGAAATAGAAACTAATACAGATACAAAAGAGGAGCAAGCATTTCTTACAATACCTTAGTCAAAGGGATTTCTGAAAAGATTAGAAGGATAACCAAAAACTATAATATCAAAACAGCCTTCAAATCCGAAAATACGCTTAGAAGCCTTCTTACAAAAGTAAAACCCCGCCGTAATAAAAACACAAAAAACTGTATCTATCAAATCCCTTGCGAGTGTGGCGAACCGTACATTGGAGAAACAAAAATACTCTTCTCGTACGAGTTAAAGAACATCCGAAACATACTCAAAGAGGTCAAATTTCGAAATCAGGTATAGCTGAACATATATGGACCAACCATCATAATATACAGTGGTCAGATGCCAAGGTTTTGAACACGGAGCAGCACTGGAGAAAACGAAAATTCAAAGAAGCAGCTTTCATGAATCAAAATACCCATATATTTAGTAAACCAAGTATAGATATCCCCAATATCTGGAAGCCCCTTCTTGTCCAAAACCAACAGCTCAAACTTCACACTCCAATAAGCACGTCGGCTGAGTCATCAAGCTTCATTGCACGTGGATAGTATTTAAGACAGTAGCCTTAGAATTGTAATTTAGTTTACACTTGAAAACGGTTAGAGATGCTAACTAACCGAAACGTTGTGTTAAGCAACAAAATAAAGACAAGGGAAGTCCGACAAGGTAAATTCTTTAAAATAAAGTTCTTATAAATTCGTTTCAAGCACTTGCGTTTATTAAATCAGTACAATATTTTTTTCTTAAATACTGTAAAATATGTTGAAACTAAAAAAATAAAGTGTTTAATAACATTTTTGACATTATCATCGTTATTACTGGCGATTTCATACGTAGTAGGTAAGTAGTACTACGTAGCAGAGACGTATTTAATTTTGAAGAATTTTACGAATCATTTTATCTAAAGAAGTGGCTTATTAGAAAATAATAAAACTTGTTGTACATGTCCACCATATAAAAACCTTTAAAAAAAGTCTAATACAATGGACATTTTCAATAAATTTTGATTTTTACCCTGAACCGCATAGAGGTCGAAAAAATAAAATTTTCTACGGTTTCAATTTTTAATTATTTACTGACAAAATAAATAAACAAGAGCGTATCGCTCTTTAATAAAAACACGGGAATAAACTCACTGATGTCACATCTGCTTCGACCCATATTCTGTAGTTTGTGCTATAGTAAAAATTTTGAATACTCTCGCAAGGTACGTAGACCCAAAAGTGGTTTTTATGGAATTTGTTTGTTAAAATGCAATTTATTGATACGGTTACATTTCTAAATTTGTATGTGGGCTAACTTGATGTTAAAAACTTTATTTTATTGTCAAACAAACAATAATAATAGTAATATTCAATAACAATTTCACTTATGTAAGGTATGTAGACCCAGAAAATAGAATTATATATTTGTTCGCTATCCTATTACATATTAATATGGTTAGCTATTTAAACTACTATATAGGCAAACACCTATAAACCCTTTAACCCCTTTGCTTTATGGCCTCCCCAAGATTCACAAGCAGAATATACCTGTTCGCCCTGTTGTGTCTTACTGTAGCTCACCTTGTTATAAACTCTTGGCTTAATCAGACTCTACTTAACCTAACTAAATTTAAAAGTTCTTTCTCAGTTAAAAATTCTTCAGACCTTGCTAAGGACCTTACAAACATACATATTCCGGATTCTTGTTTACTGGTATCTTTCGATGTTACAAACTTATTTCCTAGTATACCCCCTAATGAATGTTTAAACCTAATTAAAACACTTCTTACGGATAACACAGTAGTAGGAACACAGGAAGTAGACTGACTGAGTAGTAGACTAGACAGTCAGTCTACTTCCAGCACCGGAGATGAAAGGACCTCTGAAGAAGCTCGCCACTCGTGCTAGCGAAACGTTAGGAAGCAATTCCAACCGACGACGGCCTTTAGACCCGAATGATGACTACACTAGCTAATAGAGAATTCAATATTTGAGAATCGCAAAATTTACTTACTGAAACACCCCGGTATAAAAGTTTATACAATGGATATGATGTTTATATCGGACGAGGAAGTAAATTGAGCCAGTTGAGACAATGCCAAACATAACTTAACAATATTTAAAAATTAATATGAACGTGGGTACTAAACACAAACGAGGGTGTATATGAAATCACATCTGTTCAGTTAACTAAAATAGCACATTTGCCCATTCAGTAGATCGAAAAGTAAACAGAGTAGAACATTTTTTTTTAAACGCTGACAACAGTACATTTGATAGTTTTTTGTTAAATTTTGGTAATAATGTTTTTTTCCAGCTATACCAAGGGAAGGTAAAAACAATTTATGGAATACATATTTCGGTACGGACAAGCTGGATTATTCGTGACAGAAAAATTCAATTTAAACAAAAACGGAACAACAATTTCAAAGTTATCAGGATGAAAAGTTTTGGATATTGTTGGAGGCATTAAACTTCCGGAGACGAATTTTTGTCGGTTGTTTTGAAAGCAAAGTTTTAATCAAACTTCCTGAAAACTTCAACGACTATTACAAATAACGCACGGACACGTTGAGATGTCGAATGCGATAAAATTATTTTCCAAATTGAAAGTTTTATTGCGCACCAGCCAATTCAAGTACAGGATTCGATGCAAAAACGGCTTATCAAAATTGCTTTTCAGCGACGCCAACATTAATGAGATTTAAATACGAAGTGTAAGACAGTAAGCCTTAGAATTATTATTTAGTTTACACTTGAAAACGGTTAGAAATATTAACTAACCGAAACGTTGTGTTAAGCAACAAAATAAAGCCAATCGAACAATTTTTCTTAAATAATATATTTATTGCCCACCCATACAGTTATTACCTACTTTTTTCAGACTGGTGTAAACAATTATTCTAAATTTTGGGAACTTCTGAAAAGTAGAAAACTGTTAAACTATAAGAAGCAGATGTACCGCAAATGCAAATTAAGAATGTAGCAGGGAAAGCAATTAAATGCTAAGACACAAACCCGAACAGATGTTTTTAATGGGTCTGAGTTAAACGTAATAAAGGTGTTCGGTATAAATCTTTGCATAATACAATTTCGCTATTCAATAACCGATTAAGAAAACTTCGAATTTTGTCACTAGAACCCCACTATCTATGGCCTAATTAAGCTCTATTAGGGCTCAATATTGCATGAGGTCACAAATTGACCAATTACCATAGTAGATACGCATGACATAATTTTATCAAAAAATTAGAAGTAAATCACAATTACCATTTGAGTATGTCTGACCAGCTGAATTAACAATCAATCAGTTATTCCGTTATCTTGGACAGTCGTTACAAGTATGTAATTTGATTCATCGCTAATTTTTTCAATTTCTTGAACAATTCACACAAGGTCTTTACGGAACAGCCCAAAACATTCATGGTTGAAACGTATTTTCGAAACGGGGTTCGAGTAAATTGTGAGTGGCAATACAATCCGGGTTTGTGCATGGACGATTTTTACGAACATTTTCCTAACGTTGCTTTTATTACATTTATTTATATACATTTATACAGTCGAACAAAGCTAAGCCCCAGAATTATTCGGCTTATCTTGGAAATCTAACCTTAAACCATTGAAAAAAATAATATAACCTAAACGTCAGTCAAGTCCAAGCCAACCTAAACAGGAAAAATGGATTTCTTACAACTCATTGCTAATGACGATGAAGTCGACGAAATTAATTTGATTATTTTGGTTTGCCTAGAAAAGTGTACAACAGGGCTGATTATTTTAACAGTTTTGACCAAAAACCGTTTTTTATGTAGGTTGATTTTGGATGACGAATGGAAATGAAACGACAAAACAATTAGGGGAGAAAAGATTTGGTGCAAAAGTTACTAAAAAAATTACCAGATTGACGCCGTTGTCAAACTTCTTGAAGCCCTAGCTAAGTTTTACGGGTATTGACCCGGTGCATTCCATTTTAATTTAAGGCGAGCTTAAGTATAAGGTTCGCCCTAGCTAATCTTTAACTTTAAGCAAGGCGGTGCAAACGGCCATTAATGATCTGGTCGTCAGAGAAAGTCAATTATGTAAAAATTATGTAAAAAATCTAAAAATGATTTCAGGTCGCTTGAAAATTTGTACAGTTAAAAACATGCGCAAGCGCACCGCTTACCTCTTGATTGGCTCGTTCTCAGGGTTGTTCATAGCGTTTTCCATTGGTAAGTTTAGTGCATGTCAAATGTATTTCTATGCTTTACCAATGAATAACGCCATAACTTTTAATTTATCGCACGTTGAGTCCGATGTCTCAATCGTAAATAAATTTAACGCTGTATTTTTGCAAGCCATTGTGCTAATAGACCCCCGTAGTTTAAAATATGGTGAATGCGATGGTAAAACAACTTAGCCCAGTCCTGTCTCTGTCGCCAACATCTTAACGTAAAATAGACAGGGTGCCACAAGACAGGTGATTTAGCCACGATACACCTTTTTGATATACAGTACAAATATGATAATCTAATATGTATTGAAGGATAGATTCATATTATTGACAAAAAAAAAACTTCATAATGTCATATTTAGTCGATTCCAACAAGAGGGCCGTGGGCCGCATGCACGTCATTCTCCAAAAATATATAGAAATATGCCTAAAAAACGAAAATATACACAAGCGTCATTCCTACACTAATGGTGAAACAAATAACACATATAAGGGCTATGTGACGCCACTGCCGGTGGATAGACGGCCGCAACAAAGTTACTGGAACATTGTAGATCCCGATTCTCGTTGGATCGCGCTCGAACATTCGAATGGTCATTCGCGCGCATATTAAGAACGTTGAGTCAATCGAGATGGGCATAGTTAATCAACGAATACTTATATACACCAGGAAGAAGAATGTTAATTAAATAACATTAGGAATTGTCAAAAAGAGCGCCACCATCGGGTCGGGTGAGAATCTCGAGCAGAGGCGTTTAAATGACCATAGGTTTATAATTTTCTTTGCGCGAAATGTTTTAAAGTAAAATAAAAAATATTTAAGCAAAAAAAAATTATATTCAAAATCCCATTAATTGGTTTTAATTAGCAAGATTCTGAATTACCTTTTTGACTAAATATCACTTTATCTTTTCTAAATTATTGCTAATCTTGCCTGAAAGAAAATGAAAAATAAAATTGTAGATATGCATGACACAATTTTATTAAATAAGTAGAGTAATTTGAGTATGTCTTATAATTTCCTCATAATCTGTTTATAAAGTTCCTTGTTTACTTGTTTTATATTCATTCATTCCTCAACAATGGGTCTATTATCAATAAATACTCACTGTCGGCGTGGAAAACAGGAAAGGTCTGGGTAAAAACTTTTTATAGGCTGAAAAGGGACGACAAAATTCATTTTCACACATGATATGAAGAGAGAAGGAAACAACTATAAAGGTGTTTTCACACGACAGATTGTTAGGCTGACGGATGACGGTAGGACCTAACTTGAGCGAACAGTCTGGCAACCCCCTATGACGTCACTTTGTTTCCCTCTCTCCCATAAGAAGTCTCACCGCACTAGAGTTCTGTTAATAGTATCGAATAAAGTAGTGGTGTCGTAACTTGTTGCTTCGTTTGTCAACAACAAATATTAATCTTAGTATTGATTCATTGGTTAGTATAAACCAAAATTCCCAAACTTCCCACTATTTTTTTTGTATATTTGTTATTTTTTTTTATTGAATAAATAAAAATGATTTTATACAGTGTCCGCAAGAAAGTTCGCATCAAATTGGATTTTTTTTTATTATTAGGTATAGGTAAAAATTGAAAAAGCAGTTAGTTTTTGCTTACCTAAAAACCAAAAATGACGTATACTGAAGCAGCTGCACGACTTGCGTTACCTGTCAAATTTGACATTTTTAATAAAATAGGTTCAAAAATGCCATTATTTATCAAAATATCGAAAAACTTTATTCGATAAAGTTGTTTATTTAGGCATTTTTAGCCTCTGTACGAAATTTTGACAGTCTAATACAATTTCTATTTTTTGCCAGGTTATTGAAAATTTTGATCAACCCTCGTAGAGTAACTTTTATACATCGATGTAAAACCATTCGCCTTTATTTCATTTGTAATGTTAATGCAATTTTGTGTAAAATTTTTGTTTCCAATTATTTATTTTGCTTCAAAAACTGAAATTGTTATTGATCAGTATGTAATGTTTGATGCAAAGTTTATCTAATTACATCAGTTTTGCCAAAACCGACGTTTCTCATTTTTCTTAAGTTAGTAAACAGATGTAAAATAAGAAAATATTAGGAAGCTTTCGTTGAAATTTTACTTAATTAATATTAAATTAAATTAATTATATTAAACTATATTTTTGTTGAATAAAATGTTTCGAGCGATTAATATTATTTTTTTTTTTTGATCCAATATTAATTAAGTAAAATTTCAACGAAAGCTTCCTAATATTTTCTTATTGTACATTTATTTACTAACTTAAGAAAAATGAGAAACGTCGGTTTTGGCAAAACTGATGTAATTAGATAAACTTTGCATCAAACATTACATACTGATCAATAACAATTTCAGTTTTTGAAGCAAAATAAATAATTGGAAACAAAAATTTTACATAAAATTGCATTAAGATTACAAATGAAGTAAAGGCAAATGGTTTTACATCGATGTATAAAAGTTAATCTACGAGGATTGATCAAAATTTTTAAGAATCTGGCAAAAAATAAAAATTGTATTAGACTGTCAAAATTTCGTACAGAGGCTAAAAATGCCTAAATAAACAACTTTCTCGAATAAAGTTTTTCGATATTTGGATAAATAATGGCATTTTTGAACCTATTTTATTAAAAATGTCAAATTTGACAGGTAACGCAAGTCGTGCAGCTGCTTCAGTATACGTCATTTTTGGTTTTTAGGTAAGCAAAAACTAACTGCTTTTTCAATTTTTACCTATACCTAATAATAAAAAAAAATCCCATTTGATGCGGACTTTCTTGCGGACACTGTAAACAAACATTTTTTTTGTACCTGATACAAATCACTGATTAAGTTGCATATAAAAGTTCAACGTGTTATTTACGTGTTATAATCATAAAATAAAATTGTTTATACAATTTCATAAAAATTCTACGGTGTCCGATATCTGCTGTTACCTATCTGGTAAAATAGATATTAGTATTTTGATTTTGGCTTATTTTAGTGTCTACATTAGTGTTTGTATATCAAATATTAAAGCTATTATTTCGGCAGGGAAATGGGTATTAAAAAAATAGCTGCCATCTGATATCTGGTAGCGGTAGCAAACACGAAGGACTAACCCGACTGGTACTAGCCGGCTAGCCAAAATAAAGCACGTGTAAATCTGCCAATCGTGGCCTGATTTGGGGATCTGGCCAATCCACAGCTTAATAATTGAGGAGCAGACTTTTTAGATGCATTTTGTTTCGTGAAATTTTCAACGGAAACTACATACACAGAGCATTCGCATGTAGGTAAAAATATTTGCATAATTTTTTACCCATTTTTTGAGTATTATAATTTCTTGCCAAACACGTGGCAATTTTTTTTTATTAGAAAGCCTACTCCTCAATTATTGTTTGAGGTTGGGCTACGTGAGGAATGTGTAAGGATCTAAAAGTAATACAAATATATGCTTAAGTTGATGAGGGGTTTGCTCTTCATTGCCATGAATGTTTTACTCAGTAAGACTAATTTAATAAACAAGCATCTTGATTTATTAACAATGGCAGGATATATGAAAGCGAGATTATCCCACGGGTTGGGCATCTGAGACAAATAATTTAATAACTTTGTTTATTCTGATAAATATGTCCTTGCCAGACGATACGGTCTCGTAAAAAAAAAGAAAATCGATTTCCAAAGAAAAAAGAGAAGAAAAAGTTTGAATATTGACGCTGCAAACTAAAAACTTTTAGATCCTGTTAGATAAACTAAACTTCACTGGATTAAACTAAACTTTACTGGATTCTCCATTAATTTAAACGAAAAGTTTTAATGAAAATTCTTCTAAATTTAGGACGTTTTATACGAAAAAAAGCTAGCCTTATTAAATTTTCAGGTTTTTAGCCTAAGAACTGGCAACATGTTACTAATGGCATCATTTTAGATAGCTTTATAATTTGTTTCGATATTTTAAAATACATTTAATCGAAACAAAAAGGCAAGTCCGGCTACCTGACGTCGGTCTCCCCAATAAGCCCCAATACACAAAGTTAGAAGTAAAGTTAAAAATTTACGCCATTTTAGCAAGGCTGGTATTTTGATATAATATGTAGTAGTACATGTATTATTTAAAGCTACAATTAGGTAAATATTTTGTAATATAGTTTTAACACATTTTTACAGATTTATTTTTAAATTTTAAAACGCAACCTTCTTTTAATAAAAACAGACAGAAAAGCTAAACATTTTGCAAATTGTATCAAATATTACGTATCATTTCGTTTTTTAATTAAATGTAATTTTAAAGTTTAATATATATTTGAGATTTTTTAATCGAATTTTTCAAATTATTATATTCTATCAAACCTTTATGACTTATAAGCTTATGTTTTAGACACTCTATTCACAAAAATTTTTTGATTAGTTCTTGTTTTATAATTATGATGGTCATGATTAAAAGAACAAAAATTTTTTAAACAATCAGGCAATAAATTATTTTTAATTTTATGTATAAAGATACTTACTAAATAAAAATTAAATTTCTGACATTCAACCAATCTAAATTTTTTAAAATAAAATTTATTTTTGTATATTTGTCACAATTTAAAATAATCGGCATTGCCTTATTTTGTAAAATTTGTAATTTGTCAAATATTTCATCAATAGCACAATATAAAATGGAAGAACAATAAAGAAAATGTGGTAATATAATAGTATTAAATACAGTTTTTTTAGAAAACAAACTTAAATTAGAACTGATTCTTTTAAAATAACCTACTTTTCCGGCAATCTTCGATATGATACTTTCAAAATAATTTAATTTTGAATCAATAATTATCCCTAAATATTTAAAACTGTTTACTAATTCCAATTTTTCACCATCAATTACAACGTTTATATTTTGACAATTTAAATTATTACCCATAACCATACATTTAGTTTTTGAAATATTTAATTTTAATTTATTTACTTTTAGCCAATTTAATAATATATTTATCTCAGAATTTAGAGTATTTAGACCATCATAAATATTTAAAACATTGAAGTAAATGAAGCTGTCATCAGCAAACATTTGTAACTTACACATTTTTAAAACTAAAGGCATATCGTTGATGTATAAAATAAATAATATTGGACCTAGTATACTTCCTTGAGGAACTCCTATATTATTTATTTTTTTATTTAAATATGTTTTTGATATTTTTGTTTTTTGTGAAATGTTACTTAAATAATTTTTAAACCATTTATAAACGTTTCCGCGAATACCATACTGATACAATTTACTCAATAATCTAGCCCTGTCAATTGTTTCGAATGCCCGCTTAAAATCCAAAAATACAGCTATAACATTTTCTCCTTGATCAATGGTTCTCTTCCACGTCTTAATCACACATTAAATGGCTGTCTCTGTAGAGTACCCTTTTCGAAAACCAGCTTGAAAGGAAATATACGGCTTCTTCTAATAATTTCTCAACATCCCATAAAACATTTACTGGCCTCATCTCATCCCATCTTTTAGTGTTTTTTTACTTTTGGCACTGGTGTAATGTAAGAACATTTTAATTCATCAGACATATTTCCATATTTTAAACAAGAATTTATAAAATTTAATATTGGGTAACCAATGCTGCCAAATGTTTCTTTAAACACCTTTTTATTCAATATTTCTCCATAGTTGTTATTTGAATTTAATTTTGAAATTACTAGTTTTAATTTATTTAATGATATTTCATTGAATTCTTCAAAAAAATTATTACTTATATCCACAGGAAAATAAATTCAATTGATTAAACGCAAGGGAAGTCTGATTTAATTTATTTGATTATAATTTTTAATTAATAAATCAGTTGTATGATTGATATATCCTGTTATTTACACAAATCCTATTAGATTAAGTGCTTTAAATCCATACTGATCAAGTGCACAAAAAATATGCCAACCTTTTAATCATATCTAATTTAAGGGATTTTAAAATGCCTTGAAAGCTGCTGACGCAAGCGTAACACGCTACAATTTCATCAGTCCGTAATACCACCTCCATAATTTTCCTGTGGCAGGTCGGCAGGTGACTGTTGGTCGTTAGCTTTGCACGTTATGTGTCGTTCGCACGCTACCGGTTCATTTTGTCTTTTTGTGTGGCATATGAAAGTAGACGGTTTTAATAACGCTAAAGGAGAGTTTCTTCCAGCTTCTAGATCTGAATTTTGTATGTTTATGTGTTGCCGTTGTCGTCTAGTGTTTTTAAAATCAGCTCATCCATTCTGTTTAATAGAAGCAGTTTGACAAATGAAATCGATACGGAAAGGTGTCCTTTTTTGACAACCCATCAGCAAGCAACATTATTACGAGAAAATCAATTTTTTTGTTCTTCATAATGTTCTTTTCTTCCTAGCGTCCATCAAAACTCACCCTCTATTATAAATGTCACTTATTTTAAGAAAACCCTCAAAATAAGTATGTTGTGGGTTTAATTAACAAAAATGATTTATCATTTTTTTACGAACAAAAGAGCAGACACAACAAAGTCTGTTGTAATAAACCGGTCGTTGTCATTCTACCATTGCTAGTCGTAAATTTTTAGATTTTCAGTTGCTTTGAGGAAATTATTAAAGGCGGAGCGTTTTATAGTCAGTGCATTTAGGGATGAGACTCTTTCAAAGTATCGATACGTATCGATAACCATCGAATATGCCAATTATAATACAGACAACCTTAGAACGTATATGGAGATTAGATTGGATTAAAATAAGATCCGAAGTTTGTTCCTCCATTGTCGAACGACAGGCCTAAAATAGAAGAACCCTTTTGTTAAATAAAAAAGTAAATTTACATTTTACATTTTTATTTATTTTTCATTCGGTTAGGTCAGGTTAAAGTGGCAGACCTATGGCATTGTCCAAACAGTCACACGTAGTCCTATAAGGACCGTTGTGGTACCACACATGTTCCCGGAACCTATTTGCATCAGCTTCCTGGTGGTTAACGCGATCGTAGAAGAATCTTGACAGCTTATTTAAACCAGCCACTGCTGTTAATAAACTTCGTGAGTCGACCCAGTTGCAGGCTGCTCACTTCCTCCAGATTATTAAAGAATGGTTCGCCCAGGGCATTGAACCTTCCTAGCGAGGCCGGGGCATTCACACAAGAAATGCTGAATACTTCCCTCCTCTTCTTCATATCTGCAACTTCTACAGAAGTCGTTAGTTGGTATTTGCATACGTTTAGCGTGTCTACCGAACAGGCAATGTCCGGTGACTACGGCAGTGATGTTTTTTAGGTCCTTCCAACTGTGTTGTAATAGCACTGCGGTTTTCCTTCCGTCAAGTAGGGACCACAATTGCCTGGAGATGCTACAAGTTGTAAGCCCTGTCCATCGGCTTTGCGCAAGTTGTTTAGCTGTTCGATCTATCTCTTCTTTAACTGATCCCAGTGGTCTAGCCACAGTTTTCTCTGCTAGTTCGACAGACATGCTTGCGCCCTCCCTGGCGAGCGCATCAGCAGTCTCGTTGCCATTTACATTATAAATCAAATATTACATACTGGACGTAATATTACATACTGGACGTAATATTACATACTGGACGTAATATAACATGCATCAAGGGCGGCAGAAAGTGACCAACGATCTAATGTGTAATTTTACACAATATTTTTTTATCAGTGTATCGATATCTGCTAATAACCTGCCTAAACACTATACACATCTCTAATTATCCATTGCTTACTTCCAAAGAAAAATGTCCTTAAGTCGCCAAATCCCTCCCGTTAGCTCGTTATTAATGTGACGGCTCGTATTTTATTTCCCAATTTATTTTTGCGTCGCAAAAATCCCTCATTTTAAAATTCCGCAATGCAAATATATCAACTTCGTTACTTTTTGGGCCCAACCCTTATTCAGCATATTTAAAAATATCAAGGCTATAATTAATGTCGTTTTGAAAAATTCAAAGACACGAAGTTATTTCCGTCTTCTTTTAGCGATTTATAATCTACGTTTTAAAATGTTCTAAAATAGTATACCTACACAGGGTAACAATTGAGCGGTACAAAGGAAAAAACACTACTGTATATTTAATTAATAGTATATTAAAGTACACGTTTCATAAGAAGCGGTTTTAGCGCACGCGTCTATTTTAAAAAGCGAGCCACAAAGTGGTGAGTTTTTTTATTGACACGTGCGCTAAAACGCCTTATGAAACATGTGCTTTATAAATTTTTGTCTATTTTACCTTTTATAATCAAGAAAAATACATTTTAAAAAGAAAATAAATCCTTAAAATTTTGTAAATTTTTATGTCTAAATTTTATGTTGGTAATACTATTTTTTATCATAGTTCTGGACAACAAAAATTATTTTGCAAACTGTAATTTTTTGATTTATTGACCCATTTTCACCACGAGATTCTAAAGTTATTTTAGCGATATGAGATTTGAAATTGGACGGAATACGTTTTGTGATCCTTGTACATTCGGTACATATAAAGAGCGTTCGGAAATTCGGGAGATTTTACTACATTTTTTCGAATTTCAAAAGACGTGAATTTACGTCACGGCATTGCAATTTAGTATAGGGAAGATGAAAAATTCAAATAAAGTTTGTTTAAGTTAAAATCGACATTGGAAGGTTAGTAGATTGAATTTTGGATAGGATTTGGCAGAAAATGATAGCTTGAAGCATCTACAAAAGATTGATTTATAGATTTATGCAACCAACGTACATGACTGTAATCCACACAGAATAAAAAAGTAAGTTTATCAAGCTATTTTTCCTCTGCGAAAAATGGGTTTTCTCGTAAATCACAAGGCCGCGCAAGTCAATGAAATAAAACATTTAAATGTTACCAACATCAAATAAAGAAAAAACGCGTATCGAAATAGCTTCATTACGATACGCAAATGCGTATCGTACTGAGCTTATTATGAACGTGAAATAGAAAAAGGTCTTAATTTGCAATAATCCCAAATAATATGAGTTTTATAAATAAAAATTCATAAGTATGGATAAAAAAAGGAAGTAGAAAGACAGAGAAACAACAAATATTAAACGAACAATACTAATGGAGCTGATACTGATAAAAGCATTACACATTACCATAGACTCATATAGTCCTATAATAAACAAGAAAAAGCAATCATATTGTGTAAGTTCGGCTGTTTTTAGCACGCTTTTATTAGCTTCACGTGTATGTTTTTTTTTCTACCCGTCAAAATAAATTTTGAAAATTTTTGTCGTTTGTTCGGATTTGTTCGGGTTTGTATGTATGTTTGTTTGTAACCGACTTCTTTGAACCCGATTTTGACCAACTTTAAACGGTCAGACTTAATTTAAATTTTGTAGACTTATCAAGATCAGCTGACAATACAATAATCTACACGCAAAAAATTCTCCTGTCAAATTTTCACAGCTGTCAGGTATAAAACGAAGAAGCGATTTTGATGAAACAAATTATGGGGTCGTATAGTATTCGATGCGGAGACTTCGGAAAAATTAAGCAAAAAATTCTCCTGTCCATATTTGACAGCTGTCAATATGTCAAATCGTTTAAAAAAATGATATTAATGAAAAAACTATAAGGTCGTATGTATATTGACGGTGGAAAGTTGAAAAAAATACGCAAAAAATTCTCTTGTCAAAATTTGACACCTGTCAATATGTCAGAATTATTACAATAACCGATAGTAATGAAACAAACGTGGGGTCGTATAGATATTGTCGCTAAGAATAGAGAAAAATTTTATAAAAAACTCTAACCGTCAAAATAAAATTTTGACAACTTTTTTTTAATTTTGAAAATTTTTGTCGTTTGTTCGGGTTTGTATGTATGTTTGTTTGTAACCGACTTCTTTGAACCCGATTTTGACCCACTTTAAACTGTCAGATTTAATTCAAATTTTGTAGACTTATCAATAACCGCTGACAATACAATATTCTACTAATCTAGCTCAATCTACTCTAAAAAAATTTTTTCTTAACAATAACTCAAATTAAAAAATAAAAAATAAATATATTATGTAGTTTAAAAAAACTAAAAAACAGGCTTTATTAATTAATCAAACTAAAAAGCGGAAAATAAATATAGTTTAAATTAATTCTTGAAATTCTTAATAGAGGTAGAAAATAATAATAAACGATAAACATTAGTATTATAATGAAAAAAAAAGCGTGGGGCGCTAAATATTTTTCGTATATCGAGCACCCCACGCTTTTTTCACAATAATACTAATGTTTATCGTTCATTATTATTTTCTGCCTATATTAAGAATTTCAAGAATTATTTTAAACTATATTTATTTTCCGCTTTTTAGTTTGATTAATTATCACAGGCCTGCATGAAATTTGTGATGACGTGATTTTTGTTTGTTGAGCTCAGTTTTTATATAGAAGTAACTAATTAAAATACAATTGGTCTCCATCACCCATAAATTAAAAAAAAAAATATAAAAAAAACTAGGAGTTTTAATACATTTTAAAATGAATGTAGTACTTCAAATTTTAAATGACTGATGAATAAAAAATTATTTTCTGTGGTGCTACACACCTTCCGACTGGAGACTTTTTATCGATTTCAAAAAGGAGCTTTAAAGCTGTTCTTTTACATAATGAAAATGTTTATGCTTCTGTTTCGGTCGGCCATACAGTTAAGTTAAGGAAAACTATGAAAATTTAGAGAAATTACATTTAAGAATACAATATGAAAATCACAACTGGGACTGGGAAGTGTGTAAAGATAAAAAAATGTTAGGTCTTCTCTTAGGTCAGCAGTCTGGATTTACTAAATTTCCATGTTTCCTGTGCGAGTGGGCTAGCAGGAATCGAAAACAGCATTGGATAAAAAGAGACTGGTCACAAAGAGAGACTTTAACGCACCTGGAAACAAAAATGTAATTCGCGAAAGTCTTATTGACCCTCAAAAAGTTTTACTTCCACCACTTCACATAAAACTTGGACGTATGAAACAATTTGTTAAGGCATTAAACAAAGAAGGAAATTGTTTTAAATATTTGTGTAAAACATTTCCGGCTCTGTCAGAGGCAAAATTAAAGGAGGGAATCTTTGTAGGGCCGCAGATTAGCAGCTTGATGAAAGATACAGAATTTGAAAAGGTAATGGAAGATAAGGAAAAACATGCTTGGAATGCTTTTAAAGAAGTTGAACATAAATTACTACTATGTTGAGATCGTTGAAAATATGCTGGAAAATTTTAGGAATTTCAGAATATGACCATAACTACTAGTTTCCTAGTGGTTTAGAGCCTTAAATAGGTAATTTGCTATAAATAGGAGCAGTTTATAGTAAATTGACATTCAGGACGAGTGATCTACTAGTTTCCTAGTGGTTTAGAGCCTTGAATAGGTAACAGTAAATATATGATGGGCTCATACTACAAAACCTAAGAAAAAATTCACTTTTTTCATTCCCATTTGAACCAATTCCCGGAAAACCTTAAGGACGTGGGTGAAGAGCAAGGTAAAAGATTTCATCAATATATTAAAGAGATGGAAAAAAGATACCAGGGGCGCTGGGACACAAAAATGATGGCCGATTTCTGTTAAATCAACTTTCAAAGTGTTAAAAAATGCAGGCCTGTGTCATCAAAGCGTGTTTTTTAATTTTTTTAAACTATATTTATTTTATTTCTCTAGGAAAATAAAACTTAATTACGTCTCCCAAATCAGTGTCAGAAAGAAGTCCTTACCAAGCAGGGGTGGAAAAATAACTATTATTTTCTAAATTTCGCAACACAGGCAGTCTCTACAGAGACCCATTCACTAGGTCGAACATCGAGCAACCAAATTGACAATCCAGTCGCTTGCGATCGAATTTTGAAAAGATTGCCCTGTTAGTGAGCGATGTTTTGATAGGGAATTTAATTCTGTACACGTTATCTACTGAGATAAAACACAGGGTGTTCCATTTGCGAAAATTAAGTTATGCACATTTATCTTAATGGCCAGATTGGCACAATTTTAAAAATCCCCTGTATGAAAAACGAAGGACCTAAAATATGAAATGCAAAGATCTCTGTCTTAGTTACAAGCTACCGAAAATTTAAATATTTAGCTTTCTTAATTTCAAAGTTACTGAACTTTCTTCTCGGTATGTTTTTACTTAAAAAATTAATTTTATAATTCATATCTCAAAAATGGTTAGAGATAGGTATAGGTTATTAGTAACAAAAGTTACTAACATTTTAATAAGGTATTCTATTTAAAAGACCAAAGTTGGCCATTACTTCCGGTTTAACCCGAAGTTATTTTAATATGAAAGAAAATATAACATTTTAAAAGTTCAAAGTCAATAAGGCCTGCAATCTAATTTTAAAAAGACAATTTTACTCATTACTCACCCTGTATAAATAGGTATGCCTATATATTTGCGGTCTTATGTGAGTTAAGACTTTGTATTTCAAAATGGCTTTAAAAATTTACATATATAAAAAAATCAGGGCACAGCGTAACAAATTGATATGTTATTTATATACAGAATATTCTCTGCATTGTTTGAAACAACTTTTAGTAGGTCATTGACCAAATTAATGATTCAATGGAGAAGCCACCACTGAACATTTACTGGATAAAAGGTCCGGTTTGGTTTATCGGAATTACACAAATTTAGCTTCGTTAAGGAAGGAGATCCCTGTTTGCTTTGTCGTATCTAGTATGTCTGTTATGTGACGTTGCTGTTTGTGATGTTCGCTTGATTAAAAAAGGTACTAGGTTTTTAAAAATATAAAAATGACAAAACACCCAATAAAAAACAAAAAAAAAAAGTTTTATACAGGCAACAGGATAGAGTAGATCATTTTTGCGTTTCATTGAAATGTGTTTATTTAAATGCTTCTTGCTATGTAGCCTTTAAGGGCACAGTTTTTAAGGTCAATCATGTATAAAAGACCTATAAATGGCTTGAATGCAGGGGTAACTTCCGGAACCTTGCAATTATTAATAAATAATTAGTATCTAATTTTGGAAGGGCTGTTCAGGGAGGCATTGGCGAGTAGTATACCGGCGTTTTTTTTTAATAAATGCACAGAAAGCAGTTTTTTGAATCCGCTAAATTTGCCACAATTTACCTGAAAATCCTTGAAAGTAAACGCGTCATTTTTCAGAACTGAAGTAAAAACAACAATTTTTACTGGTAACACGATATTTTCTAATCTATTTAGATGTCATCTCTCCTAAGAATTCAAGAAAATATGTGTTTGTTTTAACAGGAAAGGTTCCGTAATTGCACAAAACACGAAAGTAAACAAAACTATGACCGGCTAACTAACATCTGCCTTGCTCTTCCAGCTCCAGAATATGTCTGTCTTTCTTCTTCGTATGCCAAAAGCATAAAAATAACTACTCTGATCAACACAGCACTGCAGTGCGCATGCGATCGTCAAGAGTTCGGCAAATCTAATTGACGATAAAAAAAGCTTGTCGTTGATCCCACCTTAAGTTCAATTATCTCAAAAACTAATTGAAATATCGAGATTAATGAAGTACAACCTTCTAACGTATAAAAATACCCCTCTTTCATAATTTGAGGTGAAGAGGTCAGAAATTTGAAAGACAAAAATATATGCGAGAATTTACCAAACTCATATTGTGTAACCAGCGTCTCTTTTTAGAAGGTATCCTAAAACTAAGCAAAAAACTTCTTTTTTGTCCTAAATAACATAACTACACCAAACTTAATTCATATTTTATCCGTTTAACCATTTTCGATTTTCTAAAATAGGTTTTTACGTGGATCGCCCTATATCTCTTCAACCGCGGATACCTAATCATAAGAAATTAAGTATTAAAAATCCATTTTCAAGTCTACTATCTCCTGTTGCTGCTGTATGGCCCCTTAGTTATAAAACGTGTGATGTATACATAACGTGACCATTTATTTATGGACTTAAAACGGGACAAAGGCTTATTTAAGTCAATTAGTAGGTTTTTAATAGAAAAAACACGTTATTAATAATTTTTATTCTATTTATTAAAATAGTACTACAAATTTAAAAAAGAAATGGTATAAAAAATAAATACTTATTTATTTCTATATTATTTGTCAGAGGAACAAATTTGATTTAATGCTGCTGGTAATAATTTTAAGTAAGAATAAAAATCTTGGCACGTTTTTTTAATATTCACTTTAGTTATCAGCATCTCCTTAAGAACTGAGACCTGTAACTGAGTTTTTTCTATCGGCCACAGTTTGTTCATTAAAGAAAATATTATTTCTACTGGTGCATTGGTGCCAGGAAGACATAAAATATATTCAATTAATATACAAACGTTTTCATGTTTAAGATTGTTGGTGCGAAAGTTTTTGAATACTTCCACCCAACGGTTTTCCGTCGAAACATTTAGATTATTCCATTCGGTTACTTTTTGCAACGTAATGTAGTTAGAGATTATTGAAAATTCGTCGGTCGTTCGTAAGGGCGGAGTGTGGATAAAAATCACACTGTTTTCGGCGTTCGGAAAGGTGGTTGTCACGTACTGGTGTAAATTTAAGCATATAATATATATCATTAAATAATATGGCACTGATATGTTGTTGATTACGCCATTATTTTTTTTTTCGTGGAGTTTGGGAAAACGGGACAATTTCGTGTCCCGACTTTAATTTTCGGGGAGACCGGGACGGAGAGCCCAACTAAGGGACGGTCCCGTTTAAAACGGGACGTATGGTCACGTTATGTATACAGTACTGACAAGTCTGTACAGTACAGGGCAGGGCGGCTCTTATTGTAAAGAAATTCATACAAAATGGAAGTTAACAAGAGTTTTCGAACACTATTTACATACAAGTCCGGTCTTTAACATCTTAACAGCTTAAAAAAAGTTAATTAAGCATCCACTTTGGTAAATCTAATTAAAAGGGAACATAAACGTCCTCGTTGGAAATAAAATAACAATTTGCAATTTAACCAAATGAAAAAGTTTTAAATCGACGATGCAAGAAAAACTAAATGGTTAACGTAGCCCATTTCAAGCGATTTTTAGTCAGCAGGTTGAAAGCAAAACCTTAATTAAACTTTGAGAAAAGAGAAAAGGTTCAGGATGTTAAATAAAATTATTGTTTGATTTCTGAATATTTAATAGACTACTGAAATGGGTTTTTGTTATCGAATAATTATTTTAAAATTAAAATTCATATGTATATTTGATTTTTATTATTTGATATACCTTTAGAACCGAATAGGTTATCTCGTAAAGTAACAAAGTAAGTTTGTACGCACGGCTCGCCGATGATCCCTTGGCGCCCCAATGCTCAAATGCCGCCCCCCCCCACTCCTCTTGACTATAATAACTATAATATTATGATAATGATAAATAATCTACATAAATTACTACTTACTTTTTCTATGAGTCTTTTACACTGAGAAAAAAGCCTTCTATTCCGTATAAGAATTCACATATTCTTTATACAACTGTTTAATATTATGTGACAGCAACGCGCATATAACCTTGCATATGATTATGTATTATGCAACATGGTTTACTGAGATGGTGAAATTCGTCCATAGATTATAAAGTCCAATAATACTAATGATGGTTTGTGCGAAATAAGAATCTTCTATTGCTTTATCTGACATGCAAAGTTTTAAAAACTTGAATACACAGTAAAAATAAATTAATTGAAACAGATACTGGTAAGATCAATATTATTTAAATTCCTGCAGGATAGCTAGAAGGCTTCAAACAACGATGTGACCTGCGCAACCAATATACGTTAAAACTAATAATACGGCGCGCGGCGATTGCCGATCGCTACGAACCCTCACCAACGTCTTGTGGATTATAGGTTCTAACAGATACAATCCGTTTTTGAGGACGCTGTTCGGCTTTCTTAATTGTAGAAAAAGCGCTTTACTGGGAACAAATGGAGTCGCATTGAGAAGATACAATTTATTTCTTAACAAAATTGCTGTATTAAAAGTAGATCATTATTCAACAAGACTGTGCTGCTAACTGAACTGATAACTACCAATAAAAACATTGTGGTAGCAAATCTGGAATTGATATTACATTAAAGCGGGTTTGATACACTGGCGATCTATTTAATATGGGTTAATAAAAAAATACGCTATCAATACAAACTATGTGTTAGCAATCCAGTTGTATTAGATCATTTTCCTCAGTGTAGAATAGATAGACAGACAGTTTCCATTTAACACCAGCTTATTTGTGTTTTATTTTCAACCTTAAGCCATAAAACTGTTTTTAAGATAGTTTTTAAAAACGCCCGTTTGTATATTGGAAATTGACGGTGAGAGTTTATTTCTGTATAGAAAATTGATAGGCAGGTAGGTTTTGATTAAATAAATTTTCGGGAAAAGTGGGGTATGAGCGAGGTATGAGTAATTTAAATACACAGAATAATAAAATTAAAGGTTGTTTAATGCTTCGTTTTTAGCTGTTTATCCGTATAAAACGAATATTGGAGATAATAATAAATTAAATAGTTTTTAAAATATGAAGATTCAGACTGTATCCCAACCCAACTGTAATGAAGCTAAACAATAATTAATATTAACAAATAAATTATCCCCATTTAAAAAAAAAGATCGTGTTAAATTGCAGACAAATTTAAATTGTACATTTATATACAGGGTGTCTCCCAGTGACCATCACTCAGAATATTTCGGAAACTAATGCAATTTGAATCCTGCAAATTTGGATAATGAGATTTTCGGAGAATAAAGGAGAGAGATAGGCGAAAACCTTTCCTATCTGTCTACATAGGGTGTCCCTAAATATACGTAACTAGAAACTTATTGATGACGTTGCTGTCGTTGCTCATGTTCTGAAATTAATTTATTGACATTTTTAATATTATATTGTATAAATCATTTATACCAAGAAAGTTAAAACACATGCAAAAATTATATTATTTTATTTATTATAATTTTAGGTTTTCATTTTTTACTAGTGTTGCTCTGAGGAAAATGATCTAATACAACAGGTTTGCTAAGACATAGTTTTGTATTGATAGCTTATTTTTTATTAACCCATATTAAATAAATTGCTAGTGCATGTATCAAACCCGCTTTGGTATTATATCAATTCCAAATTTGCTAGAACAGCGTTTTTATTGGTAGTAATCAGTTCCATTAGCAGCACAGTCTTGTTGAATAATGAACGACTTTTAATACAGCAATTTTGTTAAGAAATAAATTGTATCTTCTCAATGCGACGCATTTTGTTCTTAGTAAAGCGCTTTCTCTACAATTAAGAAAGCAGAACAACGTCCCCAACAACGAATTGTATCCGTTAGAACCTATAATCCACAAGACGTTGATGGGTGTTCGCATCGATCGGCAATCGCCGCGCGCCGTATAATTAGTTTTAACCAGTGTTGCCGTTTCAGTACATTTGTACTAAATCTAGTACATTTTAGACAGCAAAGTACAAAAGTACATTTTACCATAAATTACCTGAATTCTAGTACATTTTCCCATTTTCGAAGGGGTACAAAATAATTAAAAATAAAATAATTTCATTTCATTAAAATGTTGATATATTATTATTATTTAATACCAACCAACAATTAATTTTTAAAACGATGATTTTATAACTATCGTCCAACACTATCGTCTATATTCACTCCTCTGAACACGCCTGTTTGCGGATAAAATCTGTCTTCTGTGATCGTATAAAAAATTTTCTACCTCTGGCAGCAGCCCTGGTTTTGTCGTCACAAAATGTGATTCCCCGGTTTAGTGTAGTTTAATGCGATTTATTATGTTTAGTTTAGTTAGTTTAGTCTCGTTGGTGTCTTGTGAATCACATGATAGACTTATAATTTAGCCAGTTATTTGGCTGACATGGACAAGTAAGTTTTTTTTGTAGATTATTTAGTTATTTGGATATAAATATATATTGGTAATTTTTCACTTTACGTGACAGGACAATTTATTGATTTTTTCCTGAATAACACACAAATTGATTTTTTTTACATCGTTTTTGGCGGAATAAACCTTATAATTATCAACTGTCTTACGGGACAGTGGAGTAAATAGGGATGCTAGGTGGGCAAAAAATACTTAAAAACAGTGTAACAAAATAAAAAAATATTGATTTTTAAAAACATTTTTTTTTAAATGTGCGTTATTTTTTTTGGAATTCCAGTAACGATGTTAGGAAAAGGGGGTGTTTACTGATTTTACCTGAAATTTTAGTACATTCTAGTACATTTTCCAGCTGCTTGTCAGTACATTTTAAAATCTGGTTGGGGCAACACTGGTTTTAACGCATTTGTTGCGCAAGTCACATCGTTATTCGAAGTCTTCTAGCTGTCTGAATTTGAATTTTATTGATCGTATCAATACCTGTTTCAATTAATTTATTTTTACTTTGTATTTAAGTTTTTTTAAAACTTTGAATGTCAAATACAGTAATAGACAATTCTTATTTCGCACAACCCTTCATTAGTATTTACGATGGCTCTGAAGGACCATAGGCGTGTTAAAAAGTATTTAAAATGTTCACTTAATAAGTGAAAATTTCCACTTACTATCTGGAAATTTCCACTTAATAAGTGGAAGTAAGGTATAGAAATATAAACGACCATTTTTGTTTTCTATGACAAAATTAGTTGTAAAGCAACTTTCAACCTATTGAAAGGTTGAAAAAAAACTAGATTTATTTATTAGTTCTTTAAAAAAGTGAAAGCGATATTTGGCGACATGGGTCTTAAGCAATGTATTAAATTTTATTATGATATGGAATTAATTCACTTAGAAATTCTACATTTTCTTTAATATAAAGAACAATATAAACAATAAAAATAATAAAACTAAAACAAAAAATGACAATAAATGCGGTGTTTATAAACTAACTTGTCAGGATTGCCCCAAAACATACATAGGTCAATCTGGTAAAAGCTTTTCAAAAAGAATTCGAAAACACAGTTCTAGCTTTACGTTGGAAAAAACAGACTCCCTTTATGCAAATCATTTACTAGAATATTCTCATAATTTTAATTACAACTTCCAAATTCTTCATACAGAAAATAAGGGTAATAAACTTAATTTGCTGGAATCCCTAGAAATAAATAAACTTAAAAATACAAATAATCTACTAAATTGTCAATTAGATCTTAATAACTCACCCCTATTAAATTTGTTTTGAATTGTTGGAAAACCCAATCTAAGGTATATATACTTACACCTAGGTTTGATTATTCACTCTTGATAAAGCTACAGTGTAGCGAAACATGTCAAGTCGACAAATGTTTTTGTTTGTTTTTTGAATATAGTGGAATTTACCACAATATAGTGTTTTCTTTGTATATTAAAATGGAGTTCCACCAAGTAAAGGCAGAATCAATTCAAGAACAATATTATATTAGTCACGGAACCTTAAAGCGCATTTTAAAGAAATATCATTGGTACAGAAGAAAAGAATTTACTGAATTAAATACTATAGTAACATTTATTGAAGAGGAAACTAAGAAATCTGGGCAACTTCATGGATATCGATGGATGCATTTAAAATGTCTTCATAAAGGATATATTACGAAACGTGAAACAGTGCGATTAACGTTACAATTAATTGACCCCATCCAATACTGCATTATAAATAACAGAATCACAAGTTTCTTCAAAGTTGCTGATTTAGTAGTAAAAGAATGTCTATATCTATTTTTAAAACTTTTCGGATAATAAATGGACTATACTAGACGTACCAAGTGGAAATTTCCAGATAATAAGTGGAAAATTCCACCTATTAAGTGGAAATTTCCAGATAGTAAGTGGAAAATTCCACTTAATAAGTGGAAATTTCCAGATAGTAAGTGGAAATTTCCACTTTTTAAGTGAACATTTTAAATACTTTTTAACACGCCTATGGTCCTTCAGAGCCATCGTAAGTATTGGACTTTTATAATTCATGAACGAATTTTACCATCTCAGTAAACCATGTTGCATCATAGATAATTATATACAATAAATTACCACTAGGGTAAAAGTTTGGCAAAAAATGACCCACAACAATAATTGTGAACTGTTTTTTTACAGTGCATATAGGAACTCCCAATCACGGAATATCTGCGATTGGGATCCTACACATACATAAAATTAATGAGGTGCAATGAACGCTTTTACTCGAATAACAAGTTCCCCGATACCTTGCTAAATAACCACTTAAAATGAAAAATTGAATCCCCGCTGGTTTTCTAAATAAATAGAATATGAAAAATAAAAAACGACGTGTCAAGAAAACGTAAAAGTAACTATACGTGGTTTTCGGTGAAAAATGATTTAAGCGCAAAGCAGGATATTACGATTTTGTTGTGGGGTTTTCCGGAAATTATAGAACATATCGATCCGTTAATACTGTTTTCTATGCTGTTTACAAGATTAAGCAATCTACCTTTATAAAGAATGCGAGAAATTATTTAGTATTGTCGGTTATGGATTGGCATCCTTAGGGCTAGATGACTCAATAAAATATTCACTGCAGTGTAAAGACTTTTAAGGTGGCGAAGCTTATCAAAAAAAAGATGTAATTAAAAACTAGTATATACAGTGTGACCAGTACCTAAAGTCCGCATCATATGGGATTTTTTTTCATTAATAGCTTTATTCGAAATTTGACTCTGGCATCAAGTTCTGCTTCGATCTAGATAAAAATTAGGCAAAAAATAGTAGTCAGGTGATTCGCATTATCTGTCAAATTTTAATTTTTTCCAAAAAATAATTCAAAAGTGAGGTTATTTCTAAAAATATCGAAAAAAGTTATTGGAAAAAGGTTTTTTTAATGCAGTTTCTAGCACACGTGCAAAATTGCAGCTACATAAGATAATTTTTATTTTTTACCCATATTTTGTCGTTGTAAACGTGTTTTTGGTGCATCATTGTAATTAAGTCCTTGGAAGCTGCACTTAAATAATAAAAAACTATTTTTACTTTTTTTATGACATAGCTTAATAACAAATTTTAATAAAGAGATTTAAAATTAAATCGATTAAAATAGATAAACTTTACGTTAAGTTAAACTAAAATTTATTTTCCACTTAATGAACACTTTACTGATGACACTGTGTTCTTTTCTGTCCTAATATTAAGGTGTATTACTTTCAGACACAAACTACGTTTTCAAAAATAGTTATTTTATGAAGTTACCTTATACAGGGTCAAAAACAAATAAACTTTGCATCACATGCGACCAAATTTTAATAGCTCAATTTTGATTTTGTAGAAAAACACACATTTAATATGGCCGCTACTTTAAAGAAAATATATCTGAAATAAAGCATTGTCAAAACCAAGAAGTTTTTTGTAGGTTGCGTTGAGTCTTATTTTCCAAAAGTGGTGCAATTTAAAAAATATGGGAAAAAAATCAAAATTATCTTATGCAGCTGAAATTTTGCATGTGGGCTAGAAACTGCATTTAAAAAAACTCCACTTTTGAATTATTTTTTGGAAAAAATTAAAATTTGACAGATAATGCGAATCACGTGACTACTATTTTTTTGCTTAATTTTCATCTCGATTGAAGCAGAACTTGATGCCAATGTCAAATTTCGAATAAAGCTATTAATAAAAAAAAAATCCCTTTGATGCGGACTTTATAAAAATAATTGTTTGTTGGTTGGTTGGTTGGAATAAAGGGTTCCATTATTTCTAATAGTAGATATACAGTAGTACATCCAGTAAAATCGCCGCTTTGCCAGGCTTGGAAAATAATTCCAGGCGCAGCGAAAAGGAACCCCTTCTTCTACTTGGTAGGGATTACAAAGCCCTATAAAAACTCGAAATAGCGTTTACGAGGGAGAGTTGTAAAAGTATTCAAGTGTAAGGGGAAACGTCTGCCCGTTTAACTATTCAAAAGACCAGTTCTTTATTTCTAGTGAAAGTATGGAGGGCACTGCCTCAGAACCAGACTACTTTACTTCCATTGCGTAAGTGCTTATTATACATTGGTGATTCAAATTGAGTTTCCACATTACAGCCTAAAATAGTTCTGAAACGCCACTGTATTTGTAAACGGCAATGTGAGATTTCTAACCTAGAAACATGGACAAATTTAGTCATGGAGCAATACACCACGGAACAACGCGTTAACATTTTCGTAGCGTATTATGAAAATCGGCTATCGAGGAAAAATACGTTTCGTGCTCTACGTGAATTTTTTGGTGCGCAAAATCGACCTTCTGAGATTGTGATTTAACTTCCGCAGATTTTTTTCTTTTTGGGGGTATCTGAAGAGCAGAGTCTACAAGAAAAAACCAAGCACTATTGCAGAGCTCAAACAGGAGATTAGACGCGAAATAGCCGGCATAGAACCTTTGTGCCGCAGAGTAGTCGAAAATTTTGACAAACGGATTACGACATGCTATTTAAACCGCGGCGGCCATTTAGTAGATATCATCTTTCCTACCTACTTGTAATAAAGTAAACTGAAAGGGCAAATACAATTCTTTTCATTGCTTCACATTTTGCGTGTTTTATTTAATACTTTCATGTGGAAACCCAAATTGAATCACCCTTTATTATAAAGGGTAGTGTTTCACTCTCGTCTCGTCTTTTTCTCGCGAGATGATACGAGAGCGGTCTGGTCTCTTCCGAGACAAGACGAGACAATAATATGCGAAAACGAGAATATTAAGATTTTGTTTAGAATTTACGATAAACTTTAAAAATAATCCAGTTAGTATCACTCGATAAAAAGCTATCTTTATTACCGATACTGCCAGGTGGCCGGGGGAAAATCGGGACACGTTGCCCAAAAGCAATAGAAAAAAGAACCAAAAAACACTAACCTTTTTTTTAAAACCTTTTTTCTAACGTCTGTAGTTTTTGTCGAAACATTGAATACAGAAAACCATTTGGTAAACGATAATCGTCGTCGCGATTTAAGTATAATATTATATCAGTTTAAACATTTTTTCTTCTATAAATCATAACTGGCCGGAAATTTAAAGGTAGATCACGTTTCTTACCTTGTTTTAACTTGTAACTTTCTATTCAATTAACATCTCGCAAATACCGTTTTAAATATCCCTATATTAATAACCCCGAGTTATTTTACCAACGCCAATGAGCCGAAGCAATAGTCATTCGATTGATTTACTGAACTGAGCTGTCGAAAACAGACGCTTATTTCTCTTTCCACCTGATCTAAAATTCGCTCTTTTTTTATTTTATATTGGTAGGTGATCTTGGACTTTTCCACCTCCGAATACCTACATCGCAAACGCATAAACGGTTTATTGTCAATCAATGGCACGTGCGTAGTGCACCCGTGAAAATTATCGACTTGTCGTTATCATCAACCTAATAAGAAATTAGCTTTTTGAACTTAAAACACGACGACGGATTATATTAAGACAAATTTAGAACCAAACCCTTAAAAACCATAAGCTATCCTCAAAATCTGGATAGGTTTGCAACTAACTAGAAATTCCTATTTTTTTAAAGAATTTGGGACAAATTTTAGCTGCTTATAAGTAAAAACAAATTGATGGTCAAGTCTTACAATTTCTTGAGCAAGAACTTAAATTTTAAAGCCCGGACCTGTCCATTTTCCCATTCGTCAAATTATAATGTTGCAGTGCGCATGTCTAATCGTGTGTAGCTTTGTTTACATGCGCGAGGCCATAAATTTGCCACTTTCGTGATTATTGTTTGCTTATCTAAAGGTAAATGTCTATGAGTAGAGCGCAACCTTAAGGTGGAAGTATCAACATGCTTGCCAACCTATAACCTATTTCGCGTAGATTTATTTAAGTTTTCTAGCTTTTATACAAAATTTAAAGAAAATCAGTATAGACTTGATATTCTATAGGTAATAAATAATTGACATATTTAATAAATATCAAGGAATTTCATATCTTATTTTAGAAGAATTGTATAGCGAAAAATATCGGGTAAGATTTTTTTTTAACATTATTATGTCATTGTCACTCATTGTTCTTTCACTATACAATTCTCCCAAAATTAGCAATGAAATAAATTGATATTCTTGTAATATATCAGATACTACCTAAATAATGTACCGACAATATTGATTTTCTTTGAATGTTAGTTATTAAAATAATAAACGCAACGCGAAATAGGTTATAGGTTGGCAATAGATTGAATGACGTTGAGAATTCAACCTTAAGTCAGTAAAGACGCTTGTATCCGTACGAGGTCGGGACGGGTCGCTGGCATCATAGACAAGCGAGTTGCGCGCTCTTAAGGATAGATAGGCAACTTAACATACTAAATTGGTTCCCTGATAGCGCCACATGTGACCGGGGGCGAAACTAAATATAGTCGTGGTGGGGGTAGGCGCCAAGCATAACAATTTAAATTTTATTATTACTTTGAATTCAAATTTTCGCGCTTCTAACTTAACGGAAAAGTTTGAAGCGCGAAACATCTGATTCAAGTTAAAATAATTTGGGAGAACGAAAGGAAATTATAACAACGTTTCTGATATGGCGACAAGATTTATTAATAATTAGATATTTACATAAATAGGTTTTAAATAAAAAAACAGCTTATATTATTATATTATTATTTTCTGTAGATTTTTCTAACAATTCCGTGTTATTTTCAAAGTTTTTATTTAATAAACTAGTTATTGTACCTTGTAGTTCATTAAGTTGTGAAGTAAAGTTTCTTTCTATATCTTTAATAGCTTTCTCTGTGCTTTCCAATCGTTGGGCGACATTAATGAAGTCTTCAGGAGGTTCCACGCTTTTGTTAATTGCCTTGGTTTTTCTTCCCGATTTCTTTGGTCGCGACATATTAAATATATATGATTCTCAAACTACCGACTGCGCCATGTTAAGTTTATAAATTATATATGAATAATTATTTAATAATAACTTTATTTTTTATATATTTTACAAATCAATCATAAAATGACAATGACAATCTTTCACCAGTCCAGGTAAGACCTCAGGATCTGTCACAATAAGCCATATTTTTATCTTTCTTGCACATATGCTGGTACCTACAGTTTAATACAGAGAGAAAGAGGTACAGAATGTTGGCCATGCTCATTCTAAATGAATATTCTGTTCCTACCAACGTTAGGAGATGAACAACCTTATAAAACAAAATTCCTCCAATAGCGCCACTAGCGACCGGGGGCTAAATTAAACGAACAGGGGACGACCTTCACCATTTAAGTTATCCTAGCCTGGCTGGCATGATACTACTTCAGAGAACCATGGGCCACTGGTACATACTATAATATAGCCACAGGGAACCGGCGGGAAACAGCTGCAGCAACAATTAGAAATTCGGAGGTCGCTTAGTAGTGTACGAAGAACGAAGGTATTGGCTTGTCCTTTTTAAAAGCGGACGATGCGTCTTTAAAGCAGCTACATGCTTGAGGGCCTTGAGGCCCTTCCCAGTGTTCCGTATCGGGTGTAATACATTTCTGTTCAAAGACCATAAAAAAGGTTAAACCATATCCCAGCGCTTATGGTTTAAAGAGAAATAAACATATTTCCGGCAATTTACACATACTACTTAGCGTATGGGATGAAAGCAATATTACCCAAATACTTCCTGTAAATAATGGCGATATAAATCGTCTTTTAAGGTTCTTTAAGAATGCAATTTTACTCTGCGTATACGTAATATTACTCGTAATAAAAATTGTTAAGGAAATGAGCTTTTCCCAGGAAATTTATGGCCTCAAACCTGGTTTTATTAAAATATGGGACCACATTGAATAAATGAATATTTAACTTAGGAGGTTAAGCTGTTTTCCTAAACATAAAAGCCTCCAAAAAGGATATTAATATTTCAGGGTTTAATCGATACGTATTTGCAACGTAATAAGGGTTTTGTACAGGGTCGAGTCTTTTATATTGTTTAGATTGCCGGTTTTTTCGTAAATTTACCATCTAGTATTCATTATAAATAAACAATTTTGTTATGTCGCATGATACGGTATGGCATACCCTCTACAGGGAGGTATGGAGGGGGACCCGTAATCACACAGCTGGTCAAAGCTGTATTTGACTAAACTATACATAGGAAAATTTTGAAAATTTGACAGTATGCTAATATTGAGGGGGGCAACCCTGCTAAAATATCTTCAAAATGGTGGCATTTGGGTTATACCGGAAGTAGGTTTCAACTTGCTTATTTTATTTAAATGGAACACTCTATAGATATATTATTACATATTTTGTAGGGTAGAAGCACCGATTGTGGCCACTGGCCCCTTTGTGGCCATTTTACAGAAAAATATTAAATATTAAGACATTTAATATACCTGGCAACAATGTGCAGATGTCAATTCCTAATCCAATATGCCTAGTGTCATCTACTTTAAATTATATGCTGCAAAGTTGAACAGTCCATAGTTAAACGTCAATGAAAGAACGCGTGTTTTCTTGTCGTCATTTCTTCATCATTTTGTTAAGGATTTGAATGTAAGTAAAGCTAGTTTATTTACTAAATATTATAAGATATTCCTTTTTTAACATAGTTTTTCTGAATGTAATATAATAATAATTAAGTTATATAGTTTATAATTTTAAATTTATTGAACATTATAGAATTAATCAGGTGGCCACTAATAGCAATTTTTTGATTGTGTTTAACCAATTGTGGCCACTACCATGGCCAGAAATAGGTCAACTAAATGTGCCATTTCTGGCCATGTATTATTTTGCAGTATTTTTTATGATATTTTTTGCCTTATTTGTGGCATTTTTTTCTAGGGTTAAAAATGGCTTCTGGCAAAAAAGTGCTATTCAACAACAACAACAGTAGCAGAGAAAAAATAATGCTCTGAAACAGAAAAAAAAATCAGCAAACAGTAGTGAAGAAAAACGAAGACAATCAAAAGAAAATTAAAACAACAGTAAATATACAAAAACTTCCCAACATGAAAAGAAATGACAAAACAACAAATGAAAAAAAAAAAAACCTTGAAATAAAGCAAAATGAGGAAATAGCAGCAAAGAAAAAAGAAAAAAATATGTATTGTTGACAAGACGACAGAAGACGAATACTTTCGCAATAATGACGTTAAAGAAATCAAAATAAACAAAGAGGATTTCAATGAAGATGTTAGACTTTTTTAAAAGAGGTCTGTCAGCGAGGTTTTGAAAGACCTTTCAGTTTGTCCAGAAGATATATTTAATGCTCCAACCTCACAAAGAAACCGATTGCGTCTACCTTCAGTGATGACACATGAATCGTGGATTGAGATAATGAATGCTAAAGAAAATGAGAAACGAAAGTCTGAAAAGAAAAATACTGAAGGAAAAAGGGTTAAAGCCAAATATAATAAAAGTAAAAAACACCCAGGAAAAAGCCAAAGAAAAATAGAAGAAAAACAACAGCAACGATGTGAAATTGCCTCGGCTTCAAGTGCACTAACCGTAAGAACATTTGTTATTTTGAAATATTATATTATGAATAATTTTTTAAATGTTTTTTATTCCATATTTTTTTTGTTTATTTCCGTATAGAAATTTTTTATATTTTTTTATTTGTGGTATAAGTTATAATATAAATTAGCCATGTAAAAATTATTGTTTTATTTTTAGTTAGGTAACAATTTTCCGATTTTTTTTAGATCAAAATATATGAAATATGTAATAGATGCAAGTCTCCATTCCAAAATTAGTAGTAATTTTTATTAGATAAACCACCTGAAAATTGTACCCATATATTTTAAATAAATACCTGGTACCCATAAAATTTTTACAGATTTTCAAAGTGTGTAAATTGCTAAAAGTGGCCACAATGGGTGCTTCTACCCTATATCATGTCCTATACCTAAGTCTAAGCGTTTCTGACCTATTTATGTTTTTATGTGAAGGGTAGTCTCGACCGACTAGTCGGATAAACGATTCCTAAGTCTTAGGGAAGCGATCTAGGGCCGAAGTGAAACTCCTTTTTTTGAAACGCCGAGCTTTCGGAAATTTATTTTTTCCTTTTTCAAGGCTACAATAAAGAAACAGTAGGTCAATGATCCAATTTTTATGGACATTAGTATTAAGAGAAACCATTTTTGCAATTTATGCAAAAAAAAATATATTTTTGTTAAATTGGAACTATTGTTCTACCTGTATAAAGCTAAGCTTATTTTATGTAACAATTGTTAGTTCTATGTTAAAAAACCAAAAGAAAATTAAATTAAAATTGGTATGCAGTTACTGCATTTTTACAGGAAAAAATATTTTGTTAATTAAAAATCTTCTGATAAAAATGAAAAAGCTCGATTTACCTTAAAAATATTTCTGAATGCCTGGTTCAAACCATTTTTAAAATATTAAGCTATTTTTTGTTTTTGTTTTCCAGTATCTAATTTATCATTGTTTAATTAATCATAATACTTAATGGTATGGATACTTACGATACAAAGCTTTCGTTTTATCGTGATTGTCTATTTACCTGAAATAGAAAAAAAAACATTAAAAGCTGTGTAAAAATTACCCTTACAGATAATTGTTATTTACCTAAAGTAACGAGTGCGGAAAGTGATATTTTTCTACACGCGAATTAAGATCAAACAATTCTAATTCAATACGTAAGAATTGCAGGTCTGTAGTTCGGAAACGACATACACACACAGCCAGTGGCGTATTTAGAATATTGCCACGGGGGGGGGGGGTCTATACCTTTCGTTTTATCTTTCTTTCTTTCTTTCTTTAAAAAAGCGCCGCAGGCGAAAAAATTTTCTGTGCCACGTCCTATTTTCAACTATCAAAATTTATAATTTCTATGTTTTGATAGCTGAACCCAAAAAAGGAAGAAATTAAGAAATTTTTAAATATAAACGCAATAATGGGAATATATATTTTTTTAAATATTTATGTTTAAAAATATATATTTCTACATAATATGACCGATTCCGAAAATGATTGGTTTTCAAGTTATTTTTGCCATTTTTTTTTGCCAAGTTTGGCCATGTTGTTTTGTTATCTGTGACACAGTTACTTAATTATTTGTAAAAACAAAGTATTGCTAATAGTTCTAGTTTGCAAAAAAATTACAAAACTAAGTGAACATCATTTCAATTTTTTTAAATTAAATAAATTAGACACGCAGGTAAAAAACAAGAAAAAAATTGAAATAACTCGAAAACCAAGCATTTTCGGAATAGGTCATATTTAAGAAAAAAACACAAATTACCTCCTGCGAAGAATTAATCGAATTATCAATCACCATGTATATATTATTTTACTCACTTAAATTAGAAATTAAATGCAACAAGGCATCTGATCTGTTCTGAGTTTTTTTTAATGTTGAGCCCACGGGGGGGGGTCCAGACCCCTCGGACCCCCCCCCCCCCTAAATACGCCACTGCACACAGCACGGATTTTAAGGTGGTTTGCAAAGTTTTTAAGATTGTCTAATGCAGATTAATAGTGTGGTATGTTTATAACGTAATTAATGCACTTTAATAAATATTATTAAAGAAATTAAGAATTTCAAGTTAGTCACATTTTGTTAGTACCAGGCGCGTATTTAAGGGGTTGGGGGGGGGGGGGGGTAATGGGGATAGTTAACCCCCCCCCATGAGCTATTTTTTTGCTTAAAAGTGGAAATCGAGAGCAATAAATTTTGATTGATTTTCTTGTAAACAAAAACTGTATCATTAAAAAAAATTCATAACCCCCCAGCAGAATCAACTCCAGATACGCGCCTGGTTAGTATATTGAGGAAAATGATCTAATACAACAGGTTTACTAAGACATAGTTTGTATTGATAGCTTATTTTTTATTAACCCATATTAAATACCTAAATTGCTAGTGTATCAAACCCGCCTTAGTATTATATTAATTCCAGATTTGCTAGAACAGTGTTTTTATTAATAGTAATCAGTTCCACTAGCAGCACAGCACAGTCTTGTTGAATAATGAACTACTTTTAGTACAGCAATTTTGTTAATAAATAAATTGTATCTTCTCAATGCGACGCATTTTGTTCCCCGTAAAGCGCTTTATCTACATCTAAGAATGCAGATCAGCGTCCCCAAAACCGAATTGTATCGGTTAGAACCTATAATCCACAAGAGGTTGGTGGGGGGTTCGAAGCGATCAGTAATCGCCGCGCGCCGTAGTATTCAGGGGCGGATTTACAAATTTGCCGCTAATAGGCTATTCAATTTTTGCTGCCCCTCAGTGGCGGCTCGTGACTTGTTAACTTGGGGGGTGCACCAAAAGCCTGCTGTAGGCGTAATGCGCCGCAGGCGAAATTTTTTTAAGACCACGCCCAAATTTGGTCAATAATTTTTAGTAAATATTTTAAAAATTTATGATTACCTACTTATTTTATTGAAAATGAAATAAGATAAAAAAAATAAAAAAGGCCAATTTATTTTTCATTAGTGGGTAATTGTTTAAAAGAAAAGTCCAATCTTCTGTTTTTATTTGCATCAAACTTGTCAATAACAATAAAGTTCCTAGATTTACACTTTGTGATCTGTGTCAAGTTAATTTCGGGTTTAGGTCTTCCCTCAATTTTAATTTCAATTCATCACTCGTTTCTTTGTGTATATAATAATGTTTTTTTTTTTATTTCTGTAAGATAAAAAAAAATTTTGGGCCAAATTTGCCGCCCCCTAAAATCTGCCGCTCTAGGCTCCAGCCTACTCAGCCTATTGGTAAATCCATCACTGGTAGTATTAGTTTTAACGTATTTGTTGCGCAGGTCACATTGTTGTTCGGAGTCTTCTAGCTGGCCTGTCTGAATTTGAATTATATTGATCGTACCAATACCTGTTTCCTGTTTCAATTGTTTTTTTTTATTTTGTATTTAAGTTTTTTTTTAACTTTGTATGTCAGAGAAAGCAATAAAATATTCTTATTTTGCAAAACCCATCATTAGTATTGGACTTTATAATCTATGGACGAATTTTACCATCTCAGTAAACTATGCTGCACATTAGATAATCATATGCAATGTTAAACGACACGAACAATATCGCACTAGAGGCTATTTAAATTTTTGAGAACTACAGTACTGATTTTTAGTGGTAAGTATACGCTTTATTAACCGTAGCAAGCAAATATTATTATGATTAATGTCAAGTTTTATTACTGCCAGTTGATAATTACTGTGAGTCTTCAGAGCAATAATGGCTATAAACCATTCTATGGTATTATTTATCCAATCTCAGTTTGAGGACATTCCAATCATTCCATACGGCGGTAAACAGTCTCAAAGAGACCGACCGCACAACCAGGGTTGTCGGATCTTTCTTCTTCAATTCTTTAAGTTTTTTATTAAAGATATTTCATTTATATCAGTATTCAATTGTTAGTCAGTAACTTTCTTTGAAAGCTAGTTTGCAAATATACTTTAAACCGAGGAGTTTTGAGTATGACAGAAAAAAATAACAAGCAATTCATTGTTATAATAATACATTCTTTAGTCCTTAAGAAACAATATAACTGAAATCAAGACAAAAAGTGTTTTCAGTGTTTAAAAACAACTAATTAACAAACCCTTGTTTCTCGTATATACTTACATTGTGCTTACAAATCCGAAAATTTTGAAGAATTGGCAACAGCATGTAATTTGTTGCGGTTGGAAGCGCCAGGATATAAGCTGAACCGGTACCCGGCCCGTCTAACGATCGATTCTGCCAGACAGAGATAGGCCAGTGACCGCCGATGGCGTGGAAGAGACGGAGATAAAATATACGTGGTTATGCCTTGATGAACGGGCCGGAGTCTGGTTGACGAGAATGAAGTTCTGGTAAAAAAATTAAAGCATTTTCTGAGCAGTGTCAGGTTTATTTTTCTGATTTTAGTTTTGTATATAGAATTTTTGAGTTACCTTATATTTATTATTTTAATATAATATTATTATATATACAGTGGGTTTATAAAGTGTAGTATGTACAAGCACCTAATGTAAAACAAACTTATAAGTGTGTATACGCATATTAATTATTTGTGTGGAACGCCTATGGTTAGGAAATTCCCACAGTTTAATGTCATTAAATTGACCTAAGAAACACTATAGCAGTAACTCCTATTTTCTATTGGCTAAACTACCGTGATATTATCACTACACAACGGTCCAGCAATTTTCATTGTCTTACAGTAGGAAAGCGCGTTGCTGTCACATATAGTATTAAACAGTTGTATAAAAAGTATGTGAATTCTTATAAGGAATAGAAGGTTTTTTCTCATTGTAGGTAATGTTTTTTATGTTATATTTTAACGTCGTTTTATAACCTAAGCTAATATCTCGGGACAATTTCAGTATTTTTTTATTATTTGCCCTAGGGCAAGAATTATCCTATTTTTGTAAAAGAAAACAGTTGTTTCGGACATAGCTGAAGACCTCAGCCCGTTGATAACTGTTTACGCGTTTTTTTTTCTATTGAATGCAATTATTTGGTTTACTTCCTAAAAAGGAAAACATTAAATGACGCCAAGATATGCACCAGGTGTCTTAAATTACAAAGAGTATGATAAAATTAAGATGAGTTATTCAAATTTTAAATTAAGATATTTAGGCTATAACCTTTTCGTAAAAACATTGCTCTTATGGTTTAGTGGTTAAGTCGGTCTCTCGAGACGGTTTTGGCAGTTTTTTAATCCTAGAACATGGAACTATTCGATTGTTCATGACAAGCAGCTGTTTTTTAACACAGAATGTGAAATGTAGACACCATTAATAATTACCATAATATGATATAAATACAATTGTGATGTAACGTAGAATTTAGTATCTTCTTGTACTCCTTTGACAATGGCCCGCAAGGGTCGAAACACGCCTCGGGGAACTGATTAAATTTGTGAAACATAACAAGTAGTTATAGTTTTTTCTTCCTGTGCAATAGAAGAAATTCATTTTACACCGCTCGCTGTAATAATGGTTTAGGATTTAAAACTGAACAATATCCCAGTTGTTTGGTATACAAGTCAATAGAAAAATGTTGTTTATTTAAATATAATTATAGACAAATTCGTTTTATTAGTCACTTGGCGATAGAAAATCTCACTCGATGGCTTTGGCATATAATCTGTTTAAAATAAACATGTTACGGATTGGTTTATGTTTTAATTACAGCATTTTTAAAATAGAATGGGCGTTAAGCTATACTTTCGCTTCAACTTGTTTATTACCCATTGTTGAAATCATTTTTTCACTTGGGTTTTCCCACAAACACTAATAATGCTGAAATTAAACTGAAAACTTCGGCTGGCACAATATAGGAAATCCCATGCAAAATTTCAGGTGGTCAAGAGTAGGGCTGGGCGAAAATTCGATATATTGATATTTTTATCGATATTATGGATTTTATCGATTTTATCGATATTATCGACATTTATCGATATTTATCGATATTATCGGTATATCGATATTCGATTTTCAATATCGTCCTTATAACACATTTAAGGACTAATATTTAATTCAATCTTTTTTCTACATGTTTTCATAATTAGAGTCTCCCCTTGAAATAAAGGTACGGAGTTTTACAGTGCACATAAGACAATATTGATATACAGTGTCACCAGTAAAGTCCGCATCTTATGGGATTTTTTTTTATTAATAGCTTTATTTACAAAATCAAAATTGGGCAATTCAAATTTGGTTGCAAAGTTTATTTGTTTTTGACCCTGTACTTATAAGGTAACTTCATAAAATAAGTATTTTTGAAAACGTAGTTTTTGTCTACAAGTAATACACCTTAATATTAAGACAAAAAAGAACACAGTGTCTTCATTAAAGTGTTTTTTAAGTGGAAAATAAATTTTAGTTTAACAACGTAATGTTTCTATTTTCAAGGATTTAATTTAAAACCACTATATTATAATTTATTATTAAGCTATGCCATAATAAAGTTTTTGTAGAAAAACACACATTTAATATGGCGCTACTTTCAAGAAAATGTATCTGAAATAAAGCATTGTCAAAACTAAGAAGTTTTATGTAGGTTACGTTGAGTCTTATTTTGCAAAAGTGGTACAATTTACAAAATATAGGTAAAAAATCAAAATTATCTTATGCAACTGAAATTTTGCATGTGGGCTAGAAACTGCATTTAGGAAAACTTTTTCTAATAACTTTTTTTCGATTTTTTCAGAAATATGAAATATTTTTTGGATAATGCGAATCACGTGACTACTATTTTTTTGCTTAATTTTCATCTCGATCGAAGCAGAACTTGATGCCAAAGTCAAATTTTGAATAAAGCTATTATTTAAAAAAAATCCCATATGATGCGGACTTTACTGGTGACACTGTATTTATAATATAATATTTTTATGTTTTATCGATATATCGAATAACGATATTTAAAAAATAAAATATCGATATATCGATATTCGATGTTGGAATTTCAATATCGCCCAGCCCTAGTCAAGAGTGTATCTAAATTTTTAAAGACTTTAAATAAGCCAAACTAACTTGCAAAAAGAATAATTCTTAATAATTCGACATGTTTCGAGTGTAGAAACACTTATCATCAGGGAAACAAAGTAAATAGTACAATGCTGATGTTGTTAGCAATAGAGAAAATAATAAGTGGGATTGAGCCATAATGAAGCTTTCAATGGTGTACACGAGGTGTAAAATATGAATAGTCAGAAGACCGACAAGAATTCAGCATACTGGAAAGTCAAGGGGTAGTGAAAAGGCTCTGTCTTGGGCAGGACAATGAAGAGAGCAAAAGAGAGTTGGACAGACTTTGTCAAAATCATTTAGGTATAAGTAGTGAATTGAGGGAAAGAAAAATCTTAAGTTTCAATAAACTTTGTCGAAGACATGTAAAAGTAGTGAAATGAGACATAAAAAAAAAATTGGTTTTCGTAAAAGTCAAAGCATTATTTATTTAGCTTGAAGTAAAATGCTGTTGGGGCACCAGGCTTGTTACGGCCCAGTTACCCCGGCAGGAGTCAAATTATACAACACATTGTGTGCAAAATTAATAAAAGGGAAAATCCCTTCTGACACGTACTGCTTGCAGTTGAACTTCTTTATCAAAGAAAAAGTTACTTTTTCTAAGATGTTCTAGTAAAATTAAAATTGTTTTTTAAAGTCTTTTAAATTTACTAATTTTGCACACAATGTGATGTATAATTTGACTCCTGCTTATGCTTGTATGCTTAATTGCAAAGCAGCAACGTGCCCTCTGCCTGTCGTCTCTTTTCAACTAAATAATTTTGCGTACCAGAGTTGTTATGGTCTATGTTTGGGTTTAGTTAATGGGTGGTGGTGGTGTCTCTAGCAGTAGCAAGCTATTTAGTTTATTTATTATTGGCGCAGATGCAGGAATAAAGCCTATTCAATAATTTCCCACAAAAGGACTTTGTGGTATTGTATAATTTTACCATTTAACAACAATTGTATAATTTTTGCTGTTTCTACCGCAGGAATATTGCTTTTTTATGTTATTTTAACAGTTTTAACTGGTTGTGAGTTTAGGTTAGTTAGTTCAGTAGACATATAAGTAGTCGACTTTCATTGCCAGCTTACATTGCATATTACTATCTATTGCTGCCATACTCATAATTTTTACCTAAAATGTACTGGTATTTTCACCTTTCAATCCTGGCTGTAAAAATTTGGAGATGGCAACCACCGGCGTATACAAGGGGGGGGGGGGTAATTACGCCCCCCCCAAGATTACTTAAGCGTTGTTTAATTTTTGTCCTTACTCCTTAAAGTTGCTATTATCTAGTATCCTAGCCGGGCACGTAGCTAGGGGGGAGGGGGGGGGGTACAAAGCCCCCCCCCCCCCCGAAACTCGAGCTCTGATTTCGGCAACATAGGCAACACATTAAACATTTCCTACACTATTACATTTTCTTCACCTCAATTATTACCGGGTTTGTTTTTGTGCTTTTCTTGAGAATTTTGTGTTGTGTTTTTTATTTTTCCCACTTGAAAACCAAGCACCATGATTCAAAAAAGGGCGTGGCACCCAATAATCTTTTTTGCGCCTTCGGCGCGATCCCGATGGGCCCCCCAGAGAAGAAATCCTGGCTACGTTCCTGATCCTAGCCGATCGATTACCCCCCCCCCCCCCCCAGACGCATGAGCTGGATACGCCGTTGATGGCAACCCCACCAAAGGCATGTCTTGTCTTGTCCTGTCAATTTAGTTGATCCAGCTTCGTAGTAAAAGCACTCTCTCAAAGAGGGCAATTATTATTCTCCATGGGCACCCTATATATATATTTATTGTTTTCGGGAATTGTCTGCTCGCTCGATACCAAGTCTGAGTATAATTTTCGTGCTAAAGGGTTGTAAACGATTTGCATGCCTGATGACATAGTCTGTTATGTTAGCTATTTCAGAGATAGAGATTGTTTAGATCCTCTTATGTTTATTAATAGAGGCTCTGACATTGCGGCATATGTGTGTCTGCATTCGAATCAAACAGACCTGTGTACGAGAGTGTTAATTTTGCTAATTTATACCGATTTTCTACAAACTGCCGGCATTTACAGTTCATTATTGATATTTACTGTTGCAATTAAGTGGATTTGGGGATGGTTTATAAAGCCCTTAAAAAGTCATTAAAACGTTTTTATATCGAACCGGGTTTCCAATGCATTTTAATGAAATAATCGAGGGGTGTCTCACTAGGTAAAATTTGTACACTGACTGCCGATTTTGGCAGTCAACTGCCCATGATTGCCGATGACTGCCCGTGATTGCCGATGACTGCCAGTAATTGCCGATGAATGCCGGTGACTGCTGATGACTGCCAGTGATTGCCGATAACTGCCGGTGACTGCCAGTGATTGCCGATGACTGCCTGTGATTGCCGATGACTGCCAGTGCTTTCCGATGACTGCCAGTGATTGCCAATGACTGCCCGTGATAACCGATGACTGCCAGTGATTGCCGATGACTGCCAGTGATTACCGATGACTGCCTCTGATTGCCGATGACTGCCAGTAATTGCCGATGACTGCCAGTAATTGCCGATGACTGCCAGTAATTTTTTCAAATTCTATTTATCCATCATTACGAAACGCCGAAAAATATGCGTTCTTATTGGTCAGATTAAAATTATTTCCGATAAATGCCGAGGGCGATTGCCGAAGACTGCCGAGTGATTGCCGATGACTTCCTATGATTGCCGATGACTGCCTGTGATTGCCGATTTCTGCCTCTGATTGCCGATGACTGCCAGTGATTGCCGATGACTGCCAGTGATTGCCGATGACTGCCTAGACATTTGTACACTGACTGCCGTAGTGAGACACCCCTCGGGAATAATATATTAAGAGGAAAGGATCAATAATCAGGCAAGGGGATTAGAAATTTATATAAAACGTTGTCCCTGTCCTACCGAGCTACAGCCGCGCTGAAGGAACTCTCAAGATGGAACATTAAATCGTCTCTAAGAAGACCTTTTATTCATAAAATAAATCAAATTTCCATAGCATTCCACAATATAAAAAAAGTACCAAAATTTATAACATTGTTTCGGTCTAATCTACCTATACTCTGTTTCTTAAAGCGTGACAGCACAGCTGAGGGTCATGAGTCGTAAAACCTTAATAAACCACAAGCGTAACAGTAACCTGATCTTAAGTAATTAAATTGTCTATTATTGCATAGGTATACAGTTAGGTGGCTTATGTCATAGAATATTTCCAACTTCAAGTGAGGTAGTTTAGTTTTATTTGTAATGTGTTATCGAAAGCTTGTGTGTATGTTATAAAACTAATACAAAAATGGCGAATAATAATTATTCCCCAGTGTTTTGTAAAGGTGTGCTTGACCTAAAAGGAAAGACAATAGTTTTAAATGTACACGATGCACTTGTGCACCAAACACCATCTAGTACTGTCAGAAACCTAGTATCAGCATGTGCTAATATGACGGGAGCTAGTGAATCAACAATCTATAGGCTTAGGGAAAAAAAAGCTGGAATTGTAGCCCCTCCTAAACAGTCGCCAGGAAGGACACCTATACAAATTGATCAGGATGTGAAAAGTATCATAAGAAGAAAAGTGCATAATTTTTCTTTCAATGGAGAGATCCCAACATTAGAAAAAATTTTAAATGCTGTAAAAGAAGACGAGATTTTACCCAACGTAGGAAGAAAAAAATTGTGGCAAATTTTACTTCAATTAAATTTTTCTTGGGAAAAACACAACCGAAAGTCAATGTTATTTTTGGCAGACCTGTTCTCTTAAAACGATACACTATTTCACTATCACCTTGTTTTGTTAATGTATAATATCGGCTAGAACTAAATCAGATAAAGTTTTTACTACGTATAATTTATTTACAACACGGGCAGGAAACAAAAGGAATTTATATTTCATAAATAAAAACCTAAACGACCGCCAATGTCCGAAGATTTATTCTAAATCATCGGTTTGCATCGGTTAGAATTTTACGACCCTATTGTGAAAGGTAAAATTAGGGGTGTGTCAATCTATATAGTGTTTAAACTACCTGTATTGTTACTAAAAAGATATACGTTCAGGCGAAAAATAATATCTTCACCCGTTAAGATAAAATTTGTGTTTTGCATTTTTAATGACGGTTCCGAGGGGTTCCTCAAGTTAAACAATTTGTACACCTACTGCGGCAATACCTTGTAATTCCAAAAATATTGCCGTAATCCCAATAGTATTACAGTATTCCCAATACTATTGCCGTTATCCCAATAGTATTGCTGTAATCCCAAAAGTATTGCCGAATTTCCTATAATATTGCCGCATTTCCTATAATATGGCCGCATTTTCTAATAATATCGCCATAATCCCCATAGTATTTCCGCACTTTAAATGGATAACTCCTTGGGTGTCCTAGAGGAGCATCCTATATTTTTTTTTATTATTTGACCGTCTAAAATTGTTGCTAAACCCCCCCAAAATCAACGAATTTGCAGTACGCCCATGCATGGGATCCTAACATGATCGGTACAACGCTGCCACTTATCAGGCATCAACTAAGTGCCGCGCATTTTTATTAAATTTGGCAACATCGCCACAAATCGAGCCCGCATTTTAAATATTGAGTTTAATATTTAATTTTCTGTTTTTCTGTTTGTCCAAAACGGCGGCAGTTGGAGAAAACTTTTAAAAAATTTATAGACCATTTAAGAGAATTTTCAGAAATAAAAAATCATAACTTTTTCAAGATTATATTTTATTAAAAATAGAAAATAGCATCCAGGTACTATAACATTCTAAAATTTCAAAAATCCATAATTAGCAAAAACAAAAAATTCTTCACAGAAAAAATAATAAATTATAGAAAATGTCATACTTTTCTAGTGGTTGCCCACCAAGATCCCATTGTTGGACCAAATTTTGGCCAGTAATTGACCAATAAGGTTTTTTTTAAATAAAACAATAGTTTCTTTGAAAACAAAGTATTATTAAAGGTTACATAATTATAATAAGGCTATATCACTAATGTTCTAATACTACCCAAGTCACTTCTGTTATATAAAATTTTACATTATTTCTGTAGAAACTTTGTACCTCAAACGGTCTCCAGCACATATAATTTTTGGCTGTTCGAGTTTGGATACAAGTTGGTCTCGATTAACAGTAGGTACTAATGTCATTTTTTATAATTTTATATGTTGATTTGTCGCCATCAACAGCACAAAATGCTTGGACCTCTATTTCATTTGGACTAAAAATATTTTGAATGCAACAAACATATTTATGAGACATCTTCTTTCCAGGAAAAATCACTAAGTAAAAATCTCCTAACTTTTTCCCGTTCAACAATTTTAGAAGGTCTCGCTTTCACCGTCACTTGCAAAGTCTTCTTCTACATCATCAATACTGCTTCCACTATCTTGCCATTCTTCATATTCTTATAAATTGAGTAGGTATATATATATACCGAGTACTGAGGTATGTACCAGTGGCGGCTCGTGACTAGTGAGTCAGGGGGGGGGGGGGGCTGGCTTTAAATAAAAAAAAAAATTAAAATGTCTATTATTTTCGAAAGTACGTGTCTGTTTTTTCTAACTTTCTCGTTGTGAATTTTAATTTCATCAGCATAAGCACTACTTAAACAAGTTAAAATATTAGTTTGTCCTAACATCTCAAAACTTACCACATTATAACGATGTTTAGCACTATTTTCATGTTTTTTATTTTCTCTGAAAGATGTTTTAAGTCCTGCACCCCATTTTTAGTCCAATTATCATCCCCGCCAAAAAGAAGACACACGAAACAAAAAAAATAATTTTTGTCCTCACAACCGCATATCCAGGATATTTTATTATATATTTCTTTGTCAAACTTACGCGTAAACTGTGCCTTACTTTTACATTTTAATTGCACTTGTACAATGTTCAATATTGGTAGTGGCCGCCCTGCATTTTTTAAATCAAGTTTTTCACTTAAGCTCAGAGAACTAAACACAACCTTCTGTAAATACTGACCTTCATATTAGCCGAAATTTTTCAACTTTATAATGTAACTAATAAATAACTCAAAACAAATAAACAAAACGTCAACGGCATCGACAGGTCGTATCGAGATTCGCGAACAGCTGATGGGCGCGAAGATTGGAGCTCGTCCGTGGCCGCTCATTGTGCGATGCGTAGGTGACGTCAGGCCTCCGTCGTCGCGTGAATCGGGACGGGATAATCGATAGCCCGCGCTTAGTAACGTTGAGAGCGCGCAACTCGCTTGTCTATGAGTATAGCCTGCCCGCTGGAATAGGGCTATGTTTGGTTTGAATTATTATGCCCGCGCTTAGTATAACCTACCCGCTGGAATAGGGCTATGTTTGGTTTGAATTATTTTAATTGATTGTTTACATACATTGGTTTTTTAAGTAAAGTATTTTTGGATTCTGTTGGAAATAATTGCAGGGAGGGCGGCGCCCCAGAGCCCTTCATTAACCAGTCGCCACTGGTATGTACTTACCTTAATATCACCAGTATGTAGTTCACCACAACAGAGTCACTAATAAACTAAAAGATATTCAAATTTAAATAATTGAAAAAGCAAAATTGTCAACAATTTTCTAGTAGTAGATACAATATTGCCGTAATGCCGGCATGCATTGCCGTATTGTCGGCATGTATTGTCGTAATGCCGCCATCTATTGCCGTAATGCCGGCACATATTGCCGTAATGCTGACAATATTGCCGTTGTGCCGATAGTATTGCCGTAATGTCGAAACGGATTGCCGTAATGCCGATAATATTGCCTTACTGCTGGCAGTATTTCCTTATTGCCGAAAAAATTACCATATTTCTGACAATATTGCTGAATTGCCGATTAGTATTGCTGTGTAATGCCGACAAATTTGTACACCTACTGCCAACATGAGGAACCCCTCGGACGGTTCTTAGCTGTCAGGCAATAGGAAACAGACTTTAACGCAAAATTATGGACCTTACCTTTTAGGACACCCTGTAGATATACCATTTTAGTAAGTTCTATATTATACAACGGAGAATTAAAAATTGGTTTATTTTTCATGCGGTAATGAATGCTTAAGTTATGACAGCTTTCAAACAGACGAAAATCAAGCTTGATAAGCTTAGTGTCGGATTGGTCTTCCTTAGCAAGAGCAGGATTTTTTAATTTCTTTATTTCCGAAGCAGCGAATAAAATTTAAAATATTTTTATATAACTCTATTTTCAATAATTCTATTTATAGGCCATTATTTCAATATGAATTGTGCCTTATGCAGGACGTGATATAAGGGGCTATTAAGAAATACGAGTATATCGTTTGATACGTGATATAATTTTTTATTTCCTCTTTAATCCAGCTATTCACAAATGATTCTTTATGTAATTTTGAAGTAGTGTAATGCTCTTTATAATACGAACGAAGTGGTGCTAAAATAAGGCATAAAAGTATTTGTTATGTAGTAAGTTATTTTTACAGTCTCGAATACCTGTATCAGAGTACATACAATATCGACCTTATTATACCGTGCCTGTATAGAGTATCTTGAATTAAGTCTTCCAGTTACATCATAAAAACGTCTCTTAAAGTATAGCTAAGTAACATTACATAAATTTCTGTTTACTAAAATGTATATACAGGGTTGCCCACAAGTCCTATAGCCTTAACCTGTAACTTTTGGGAAAACCGCTCGGACACGTCAATTTAGTTTTATATATGCTCATATTTTGACGCTATTCGTTTGTTTTTTGTAGACATAATTTGTCATAGATATGACAACATCGATCTTTTTTTTTTAATGGAAACATACAGCTTGTGATACATTATTTGAAAGCTAATATCTCAGTACAGTATGCTCATAAACTTTGGCGCGATTCTGTCAAGCTATTTCAAAATGGCGACTGTTAAAAGGCTTTAAAAAATCTCTATTTAAATAAGCGGAAATGATAAATCATTGATTTTTTTTACCTTTCAAGGTAAGAAATCTTCATTGTTTCACGTTCTGACATTTTGTGACTTAACAATAGTTATGGTTTATTTGTTATTTATTTTGTCAAAAAGAAATAAAAATGTAAAAAAGCAAAACAAAACACAACAAAAAGGTGGTTTAACGTGCCAAATGCTGGAAATGTCCTCCACCCTCTACTTGGCATGCTCCCAGACGATGGTAAAATCCGTCGACGAAATTCCGAATGGCTTCAGCCGGTATGTTGTGTTTCCAATCTAATTTTGTATTTCAAATCTTCAATATTATTTGGCCTATTTTGGTAAACTTTTTCTTTTAAATATCCTCAAAGAAAATAGTCTAGAGGCGTTAAGTCTGGGGACCTCGGTCCAATCCAGCGACCTGGAAATATCTCATATAAATATCTTCTCACATTGACACCAAAATGCGGGTGAGCACCATCTTGCTGAAACCAAATTGTTTTATTAGGTATATCTGGATCTACTTCGTTGAGAAAAATTACAGCTAGAGCACGCATCAACTCGAAGGTTAGGAAATCAAGGTACCGTTCAGCTGTGAGGTTTCCTTCAAAAAAGAATGGCCCCCACAATTCGGTTATTAATGATACCTGCCCATACATTTACTTTCTGGGGCGCTTCAAATATCGATCGTGGAGTTTCTTGACTCTAGAAACGATAATTATGTCTGTTAATCACCCCGTTTTAATAAAAAGTAGCTTCATCCAAAAATAATAAGTTCTGTGGAAACCTATTATTTTCGTCACACCTATGGAGAACTAGAGGGTAGGAGGCCGATCGATAATGGCAGCATTTTCAATTTCTGCCCCGGCTTTTTGGTTAGTTCGCTATTGGCTGATAGATGGCTCTCGCGTCCAAAGTTGGCTGATGTTGTCTTCTTCTTCTTCGTTTTTAATATGGAAAACTAGATCCTCCATAGTTTTTAACTTTTTCTTAAACCATTTATTTTTCTGTGCTTTTACTTTTGACAATTGACGTTTTATTTTTCGAAATAACAAATAACGTTTGAAGGCAAGACAAGACAAATAACGTTGTATTGTAATTAATTTCCATATTTATAATGAATAATGGTACAATTTATAAAAGTAGAGTTTGCTTTGTATCGGGGTGAAAAATGAAACGCAGCCAAATAGGTCTCTTTCTAGCTCCAAAGGTAAAACCCTCTAGCTAGAATGTTCCTGTATTTTAAAAACGAAGCATCGTTGGAACTTTAAACAGGCTGAGTTTACTAATAAGTATAACAAAGTAAGTGTAAATTCATATGAAAGTCCTTATTTGTTCCTTAAAGAACTAATTTAAATAAAAATAGTTATTGCGTCCATAAGAAACCATTTATTTGATAGCCCACTTCGAACACGAGCGCCATCTTATGGCAACTCGTAAAGCTGAATTACCGAGGCTAATTTGGGATCGAATCCAATGCATTGCGATCGGCCTCCTACCTAGTCCTCCATAGTCACACCGTCTCATCACTTCTCCGCAAAATTGCACGTCATACGCCTGTCATAGTCATCTTCTAAAAGGCAGGTATTTTTTTGCTTTCAAAAATATTCCAATAATAGTACCTCTAGATGTATCATGATTTTGAGCCAATGAAACTGTTGAAACATGCGGATTATCCTGCAGAGATAATGCAATCTCCAATTTGTCATCGTCTCCTAAAACACGTGGCCGTTCATTCCCAGGCAAGTTCTTTACTGTGCCATGTTCATCAAATTTGTGGAATATTTTACTAACAGTGCCCTGTGAAATTTTATTATCCGGATATTTAGCATTAAATAAACTGCACACTTCACTTTGACTTCTTATTTTATCTCCACATCCTAACAATATCAAGACTTCGATACGCTGTCTTTCCGCCAAAACCACTTTTGTTTAGAAAATTGTAAAATAATACTTCGGAAATACCTAAATTAATTTTACCAAGTTCACAATGTCACAAAATGTCAGAACGTGAAACAATGAAGATTTCTTGCCTTGAAAGGTAAAAAAAACACCAATGATTAACCATTGCCGATTATTTATAGAGATTTTTTAAAGAGTTTTCGCAGTCGCCATTTTGAAATACAGAATCGAGCCAAAATTTATGAGCATACTGTACGAGATATTAGCATTCAGATGATGTATCACAAGCTGTATGTTTCCATTAAAAAAAAAGATCGATGTCGTCATATATTTGACAAATAAAGTCTATAAAAAAAAAACGAATAACGTCAAAATGTGAGCATTATATAAAACTAACGGAGTACACGCATTGAATCGACTCGGACCGGTCGATTCGGAAAAGAGCTGTCGGAATGACAACGTCAGCCGCGAATTGAATTCGCTTTGCCGGCAGTCGTCCACTACTAGTCGAGTATAGAGGAGCAGGAGAAGTAATATTTCGTTAACTTAACTATGAAAAATACTAGGGTTTGTAGTGACATTAAGTAGTAGATGTAAAAATAATTAAAGGAAATATTTTTACGGTGTGTTAGCATGAAAAATCCTTTAATATTTATAATTTTCATAAAAATAAATTAAATTTTTTTGTAAGCTGTAAATTTAAATTGTATGCCGTAATTTTCCATAACTTTCCTAAAATTTATTTATATAAAGTTGTTTATTCATCACTGTTAAAAATATCTTGTTTTATTGTAAAATTAAAATAAAATTTAATATTACAAAAACATTAATGTATCCTTATATCTACCACATGAAAGTATGTGTAAAATTTATATTTTTATATTTTTTAAGGAACTATCATGTAAAATTCAACCCACTTTTTACAGTGTGCAATAAAAAAGTTACACTCAAGTTTGTTTTACTAAAACCAAGGCTCGACAATTTCGATATCAAGGTAAATTAATATGTTGACATTTAAACTTTTTTTTAAAGTTACGGCGGCATCGATCAAATAGCACAATTATAACGTTTCTCTTTATTGGTGTTTTTTCGCTACACTAAATTTCATACAAAAATCGTAGTTCGCCGTCAGAGCATTCGGCAGTTTTTGCCCCTGCAAGCAATTCCGGGTCGAGTCGACCGATTCGAGTCGACCGGTCCGACTCAGTGTGCGGGGTCTAATTTAATTACATGAATATCAAAAATTTCCGACTGCTCTTTTCCGAGTCGACCGGTCCGAGTCGATTCAATGCGTGTACTCCTTAAATTGACGTGTCCGGGCGCTTTCTCCAGAAGTTACATGTTAAGGCTATATTACATTTATTCCGGACTTCTGGGTAACCCTGTATTTGTCCCAAGAATAAATGTCTCTAAAATTGACAAGCGAAAACCTGAGGTACGCAGAGAAGAAGGGACGCATATGTTAATATGTAAAAGAACACTACAATTTCTTATTTAAGAACTTTTCCATAAAATAATATACTTTAAATGCTCCAAAATTAAGTTTTAAACCTGGTTCTGATCCTTGGGCCTGCTGGGTAAATATATTTAAACAAATTTTTAAAAAAGGTTGTAGAATATCGTAGCCACTTTGAGAAAAGGATAAGATAATGCCATAATGAACAAACCTAGTTAATTTTCCAAAAATTATTAGTCTCTCTCTCATCTAAACTATTATTTTCGCAGCTGTAACCTTAGACTATGCGCTACGCCATAACATATACCGGGTGTCAACGAGATTATTGTACATAGCACCACAGTGTTATGTTAAGAGATATTTTAATCAAATTTGGGTTACTGTAATGTTTGAAAGGGATCTTAATTTTTACCTAGAAAGCAACTGAATTTCACTTCCGGTTTAACCGGAACTACGCCATTTATGTTTTTTTTAAATGATAACCTGTATATTATATTGCACAGTCAAATTCTCCTCAGAATTCTCCTTTTAACGACATACAACAAGTTGACATTTACTTTCAAAATGGCGGCGTAGGACTCATTTTACCAAAAACAAAATGGTGTCTATAAAACAACGTATGCAATTGATACGGGAAAATAGTGATAACATCTTTTAAATTGGTCCCTTTTGTAATTCTTTAAGCACTGACATTTACATTTTCTTCTTTTGTTTTTAAAGGAAGGTATTTTTTTATTGTTTAAAAAAATCTTAACTTTAACCCTATTTTACAAAGTTTTTTTAAATGTTATCATATAATTTTCATTATTTAGTATGAAAGTCTTAAGTATCCTTAAGCACCTAGGGATATTTTCGAAATCAGAATGCGTTTTGCTTCAATAATAAAAATTTAATTATTAAATAATTAACAACGGCATAGAACAAATTAAAAGGTAAACAGTAAAATAATAACAACATATTAAAAAATACAAACAAATTAACCATAAATTAAATGTTCAAAACGATCACCATTTTGGTCACGACACAAGTTGGATAGCGCTCCCTGTACAATGTTTTAGCACGACGGGCATTTTTGTTACTTTTTCCGTAAATAATTAACATATCAATTTGTTCTTCTCTTGTAAACTTAACCATTTTATTCCTATTTAACGTAATATGAATCAGACCCACGACCAAAAGCACAATACACTACAAAATTTTTATTACAAACTAATAGTCTGATAATGGCGTTGACAAATACCAATTTTGTTATCCAAAGCCAACTTAGGTGGAAATAAGTTATTCAGTTTTTATTGAAAAATGCACGGTTTTTTTTTCTTGTTTAAAACTGAAGCAAAACGGATTCTGATTTCGAAAATATCCGTAGGTGCTTAAGGACACTTTAGACTTTCATACTAAATAATAAAAATTATATGATAACATTTAAAAAAACTTTGTAAAATAGGGTTAAAGTTAAGATTTTTTTAAACAATAATAAAATAATTTCCTTTAAAAACAAAAGAAGAAAATGTAAATGTCAGTGCTTAAAGAATTACAAAAGGGACCAATTTAAAAGATGTTATCACTATTTTTCCCGTATCAATTGCATACGTTGTTTTATAGACACCATTTTGTTTTTGGTAAAATGAGTCCTACGCCGCCATTTTGAAAGTAAATGTCACCTTGTTGTATGTCGTTGAAAAGAGAATTCTGAGGAGAATTTGACTGTGCAATATAATATACAGGTTGTCATTTAAAAAAACATAAATGGCGTAGTTCCGGTTAAACCGGAAGTGAAATTCAGTTGCTTTCTAGGTAAAAATAAAGATCCCTTTCAAACATTACAGTAACCCAAATTTGATTAAAATATCTCTTAAAATAACACTGTGGTGCTATGTACAATAATCTCGTTGACACCCGGTATAGTCTTAATTCGTGTGTAGGCTGAAATATGTCCCTAGGGTGCAATCTGAGGGTGGGCGGTTGTTAAATCTAATGTACCACGTAACGCCTCTAAAGGGGAAGTTATAGGTGAGTTTTCGTGTGAATTGAGAATGGAAGTGAGAAAATATTCCTTTACGCCCGGTTTCAAATAAGCGCTCACTATCGTATACTTAAGTTGTTACAGTTCTTACATCGGGGGGTAATTTTGGAAATTAAAAAAGTGAAACGTTAAGGACATTGGTGCCATTTTACTGCATATGTCAGGTTTAATCCTCTTGTGCTGTTATTATAAACATTTTCGAAAACTAGTTATAGATAGATTACTTATTTTTACAAAAAATTTGTTTTATATTAAAAATAATATTTGGGCATTTTCCTTTATTTAAAATTGAATTATTAAAATTGGTTATTTGAAACAATGTTTGAAAAAGTTTATGTTTTTTTTCTAAAAGTTGGAATACATTTTTAAACTTTATTGTCACTTTTCGAAATTTTCTAGTTTTCCGAACTATCTACAGCGTGACCAGTAAAGTCCGCATATATGGGATTTTTTTTTATTAATAATTTTATTCGAAATTTGACTTTGGCATCAAGTTCTGCTTCGATCGAGATGAAAATTAAGCAAAAAAAAATTTATTGATTCGCATTATCTGTCAAATATTAATTTCTTTAAAAAAATAATTCAAAAGTATTTTTTAAATGCAGTTTCTAGCCCACATGTAAAATTTTAGCTGCATAAGATAATTTTGATTTTTTACCCATATTTGGTAAATTGCACCACTTTTGCAAAATAAGACTCAACGCAACCTACATAAAACTTCTTAGTTTTGGCAATGCTTTATTTCAGATACATTTTCTTTAAAGTAGCGCCATATTAAATGTGTGTTTTTCTACAATATCAAAATTGGGCTAGTAAAATTTGGTCGCATGTGATGCAAAGTTTATTTGTTTTTGACCCTGTATAGGGTAACCTCATAAAATAAGTATTTTTGAAAACGTAGTTTGTGTCTGAAAGTAATACACAAATACACCTTAATATTAAGACAAAAAAGAACAAAGTGTCATCAGTAAAGTGTTCATTAAGTGGAAAATAAATTTTAGTGGTGGGAAAAAATCAAAATTATCTTATGCTTATGCTGAAATTTTGCATGTGGGCTAAAAACTGCATTTAAAAAAACTTTTTTTAATAACGTTTTTCGATATTTGCAGAAATAACCCCACTTTTGAAATATTTTTTGAAAAAGATTAAAATTTGACAGATAATGCGAATCACGTGACTACTATTTTTTTGCTTAATTTTCATCTCGATCGAAGCAGAACTTGATGCCCAAGTCAAATTTCGAATAAAGCTAGTAATAAAAAAAAATCCCATTTGATGCGGACTTTACTGGTCACACTGTATAGTGAGACAGGCAACAAATTGTGTGTACCCTATATCCAATGTTCAACAATATACGACGACACATCCGGCATCAAAACAGAAATTCCAGGCTTTTAGGACTCGCCTGGTCGTAATTTTTAAACCAATTTCCTAGCCTTTACAAATTGTGATAAACATTTTCGTGAAGTTATTTTCATTTTTTGATGTTATAAATCTAATATATTGTAAAAAAATGTTGCTTGCAGCACCGTTTTTCAACTGCCTAATTTTACTACAGTTGAGAAAAAATTCTACCTTGACGCTATTATTATAAGTTGTAACTTCCGTTTTTGGATTGTGGATGCAATTTTTCTAAATAAGATGTTGTTCATATGCGACTATCAATGTTCTTAGTGGGAAACAGTTTTGTAAAAATATCGTCTATTATTATACTATTTTTATTACAAGACGTAGTAAATTCCGTATTAAAAAAATTACAATGTTAAAAGTTTCATATTTTCTAAAGATGTCAGATTCTTAGGTTGCTTTTCACCTCTAAAAACTAAAAATTTCGAAACACAACTCATAGATAGCCCCTCCGAACCAAATTCTTGGATGCACCACTGAGCACATGCAAACAATCTTTCCCAACAAGTTCTATACAAATATTTTTGTAATTTCGTCAGTCAGAAGTGCCACTCCAAAATTAGGAGTGTCTTTGATTGCTGCCCGAATTTTGCTAATATAATTTTTATTCTCATATTCCCAATCTACAAGTACAAGTTATAAAGTAGTAACAAAGAAAAATCTAAATTAATAAAAATAATATTACATTTTAGTATTGAAAATACTATTGGGATCGTGTTTACGCAAACTTTGCATTGCATGTCAATGTCGCTCATGTCGATGTCGCGGCCAACAGCGCAATATCTAGATCGGTCAAAGTATTATGTTACAATACTCTGATAAGACTTGGTAGAAATATAAATATGAATCAGCGTAAAGTCGGCAAGTAAATAATGAATAATGTTTAGTTTAGTTTGTGTTTTAAAGAACGCCATAGTAACTTTGTTAAAAAGTGTTTTATTGAGATAAGTTATAACTAAGGTAAGTTCACGTTATTTAATCGGAATATTATATCGAAAAAAAAAGCGGGAGGCAAAAAGTTGGAGCACAATAATTGCATATTACAGGGTCCGCCCAAATTTGGTTAACAAATGGGATAATTTTTTTATTATTGATTTCTCAGAAAATGTTATTGTACCGTTGGGTAAATAAGTATAATTTAAAAACATAGCATAAGTAGGCTTAGACAATATGACCGATTGAATATAAGGCAATTGTTCACCTTGGTTGGTCTGCTATGTGAATATTATTGTTTATAAATAAATTAATATTAATTATTCTTAGAAATAAAACCATACATTTAATATAATATGTTTTAGTTAATATACAGGGTGTCCCAAACGTAATGGGACACAGAGCAACAGCAGGCTCCTTAAGGCGAAATAATGCGATTTATTTAAACTTGCATTATCCCAAAATTGATAACAACCAAGATAAAGGGTGTCAAACTTTTATTTTTGTTTTCGTTTTTTTGGGATTATTTATAGTTCACCTTGGTTGGTCTGCTATGTGAATATTATTGTTTATAAACAAATTTATATTAATTATTCTTAGAAATAAAACCATACATTTAATATAATATGTTTTAGTGAATATACAGGGTGTCCCAAACGTAATGGGACACAGAGCAACAGCAGGCTCCTTAAGGCGAAATAACGCGATTTATTTAAACTTGCATTATCCCAAAATTGATAACAACCAAGATAAAGGGTGTCAAACTTTTATTTTTGTTTTCGTTTTTTTGGGATTATTTATAATATGTTTTAATTAATATACAGGGTGTCCCAAACGTAATGGGACACAGAGCAACAGTAGGCTTCTTAAGGCGAAATAATGCGGTTTATTTTAAAGCTGTGTCAGGTATTTTCAATACATAGGATGCTTGCGTAAGGTGCAAGATCTGTGAATTTTACTTTTACCAGTTAAAGTTTTCCACCAATAAAAAAACAACCCTCCTGAAAAAGTAGAAGCAAACGAACACCCCCGTATAGTGTCACTAATTAAAGTCTGTTTTCGCTATAATTATATTAGGAAATAAGACACGCAATCCCAAGCTATAAGCCGCTTTTATTTCTAAAATTGGGTAGATAATTATAGACTGTCCCAAAAGAACATTTTTTTTTACACCTAACAGTAAAGTCGGGTAATTGCAGACTATTGCAAATTTAGACACAATGTCATTGTTTTATGACAGTGCTAATAATTTTATGAAATTATTGGATTTTGGTTTCACGCCATCGGCCGTCACTACATGGTCATTAAGTATGTGATATATTTTCCTAGGAAACCTAGGGAACGTCTTGCAATAAATATACAATAAAATTATTACATGTAGGCACATTACTTAGAAATTTTTCATTCGGGATTACGCGCAGAATATTATCCACAACTCTCTGGAATGAAGCCAGATCATTCTTTAGGCCAAAATGCATTCTTTTTCAAATTCCTCTGACCATTTTTCGGTTTAAATGCCATACTCACTTTAAAAAAAATAAGCATGGATCAAATATGGCGGACAAAGTAATTATTATAATCTTAAATGAAAAAATAATGCCGTTCTCACAGTATCTGGTAAAAAGTTGTTGTTTTTTTTAAATTACAATGATAATAAAACGATTCATATTGTCTTTTAGGTTAATCTGGTATGTGATACTTGCGCGGGCGTCCTTCCACTCCAAAAAGAGTTAGATCCTATAAATTGGTAAGTTAAGTAAATTAAGTTATAACTAAAGGACAGATTATATGCACTTAAATTCAGCCAAAATATGCGCATATATATGCCTTGTTTGCCTTTAAAATATGCAGTTATTTGCATGTTTTTACCAAATATGCATACTGGTAAAAAAAATGTTTATTTAAAAAAAAAAAAAAAAAAAAAAAAAAAAAAAAAAAAAAACAATTTTTTAACCTAAAATTGTATAAAAGGCATTTATTACTAAATATTTTTCAAAATTTTCAACTAAAAAGGATTATAGTAAAAATATGTTTATACAAGGAAAAGCTTCTTTTAACATCTACTAATGTAATCGGACAATACTGCAACCTAGGTAGCAAAATATAAGGCCAAGTTACAACTTCGTTGGATGGTTTACCCTCATAAATGCTTTTTACTGCAGTTTAGTATTTAGATCCTTCATTCTTTTTTACAGATACATCCAATTTGTTCCTTACTTGACCTACTACTTTACCGGGAATGTTGTTACATTTAGCGGAAAAAGTTTCAACAATACTAATTGAGTCTTAAACTTAAATTTCTACTTTCCAACGAGGATAGTATGTCCGGTATAAAACTGAAATTAACCTTAATAAAAACAAGATCTTTAGCTACACACTGGAAATACTGAAATCTTTCGACAAACTAAAACAGAAGTATGGATTATTACAAATCAATATAAATAAAGGTTATTAAGCAGGTAATAATAACGCATTATTAAGTGACAATAAGCAAGCCCTAACAATATTTCTGCAAACCCCGGAAACCCCCAATAAATATCTTGTGTATAACCAAAATGTAAAGATAATTATTACAATCTGCAGATTGGAAAATCCCTGAAATAAGTACCGAACTGGACATTAAACCTTTAACGTTTTAAATTTTTTGATAAAGCCGAGAACATAAAATATGCTTATAAAATAATAATTTATAAAAAATATGCATTTTATTATAAAATTGACACAATATGCATATAAATGTATTTTGCATATATTCCGCCCTTCAGTTATAACATAGCATATAGTATCCTTTTAATGTCTTATTTCTAGACAGTACATTTTTTGAATGAGCTAATTTTTTTCAAAATATTTTTTCCCACTTAAGTTATGTAATTTTTACCAACTAAAAAAATTGCGTCGAATTTTATTTTATATATTATTATTTAAATATTTCAATGTTGCCAATGACTAAAATACTAAAACTCATTTTCATTTTGTAACCAAGTTACCAAAAAGTCTAAAAATGCCTGAAGCACCGTTTTTTATGAGAACCATAGCCTGTATTTGATTGGTCGAATGGTACTAAAAACAATTTTTTTGTCTACAATTTCCCCACAAACCCTCTTACATTATTTCAAACGTAACACCATACATTATATTGCATGATCGCAACACGATCTGAAGTTTTGACCAGGCCCCGCCTTTGTTTTATTTTTACCTTTGAGGACTTTTAATTATATCATTATATTTCATGTCTGGGTAAAAATAATTATTAATTTAGTCAGGAAGGTATGTTGTAACTTGACGTGAATAAAAATAATGTGTGATTATATCATCAACGTATTCAACGCGTTTGGAATAATTATAGTCCAAGAAACGAAATGCTAAAAAGGAATTTTAGTTAGTTTAAACCTAACCTACAAATAACCTAACTTTCTATTTACTCACCTATAGAAAGTAACAGCAGAATTATTATTTTCCGAATTCTTGCATGCAGTGGCGCAACCAGAAAATTTGTTCGGGGGGGCTTTAACTTCTTGCGCCAAAGGCGCTCTTTTGCGCCGCAGGAGAAAAAATTTTTGGGTGCCACGCCCTTTTTTGGGTAAAATACGTATGATTGACGAGAGCGACAGCCCCCTAAAACTTCTGCAATAATACGCCGCTAGCCTTAACGAAATATTTATGGAAAAAAAATTAGATATTTTATTTTAATTAGTAAAAATGTATTTAAAATAAGTAACGCATATATTAAGCATACTTATACTAAAACAAAACAAAAACCTTATACAATAAGTTGTAAGTAATCACTAATAATACTAATATTAAAGTAAAATTCATCGTTTTGTTTTTGCCATTTCGTCCAGAATTTCTTCCACGGTAATATCAATAGGTAGACCAGGGTCGATAATTTTTGAAACAAAAAAAATAATAGTAAGATGAAACCCATTGGAAAAGAAAGAGAATATAACAAAAAAGAAAGAAAAAATAATTTACGGGCGATCCGAGGTCGGGAAGTGGAAGGGGGTGAGTTTTTAAGGCTAGAAAACGATTTATCTCGATTTCCGGGAAAACTACAAGTCCTATGGAAAAACGTTAAATGGCAAAGTTGTAGGTAATAAAAAGATCTACAACTTTTGTATTAACACTTTTTTCACATTACCTCAAAATTTATGTGAAAAATTCAAATAACCAAGTTTTTGTTTTTTTATTTTTATCTTTTACAAAAAAAATTATGTTTTCACGAAATTTGGTGATAACTTACCTTTTTATGTCCCAAACACACTGTAATTATTTTGATTTAAAATTTTTATTTTTTCACCTTATTTTGACACTATATCGAAAAAGCACAATTATTTTCAATCGAAAATTCTCACGTCAAAATATCTGCTGCTTTAAAAAAGTCGGTGGGCTTTTTGTTCGTTGAAATCTTCACTTTCTGATGGTGTAAAAAAATATATATATTACTATGGTAAATGTTCTCAAAAAATGCAAAGAAACGGAAAAAACTCGAATCCGAAATTTTTTTTTAAAATCATTATGTACAATTTTGAGCTATTTATTAAAATTTATACTTTAATTACTCAAAAAACGTAAGATTCCGTGTTACATTGATAAACAAAAAAATTACAAATCCATAAAACATTGAGATCGCAAAAAACATGCGAAAATAGTTCGCGTGACATGAAAAATTGGTTTGCAATTAAACGAATAGGCTAAGTTTCTAAGCTCGGGGGGCCGGGCTGCAGCCCCCCCCCCTGGTTGCGCCACTGCTCGCATGCGACTTATCTTAATTAGTCTCCAAAAAATATGACAAAACACTAAAAACAGCAATTATTACACAAAACCGATAAACTCAAGAAAATTTCTGACCGCTGTCAAAGAAACACCAAACGGAAATAGGGATGTTCGATATATATCGACGCATCGAAAACTTCGATATTTTCAATGCTATACATCGTTTTTTTAGCGATGCATCGAGGCCATTTGATATTTGTCGATGCATCGATTAGGCCTTAATTTTATTCCTAAAATAATTATTTTGCCGTTGCCTCTAGATCTTGATTATATACCTTTTACCTTTGGTTTCGGTCAAGGTGTGAGCTTAGAATAATTAGATTTGTGAATTGTTTTATAATTATGATTCTATTAAAAAAAAAATTCGATGCATCGCAAACATCGATGTTTTTCCGCGATAGTTGTTCTGTGGACATCACTAAACCGAAATAAACGAGACAACATCATCATTGCCTCAAACCCATGTCGTGGCGGTCACATCTTTAAGGGCGGATCTCTTACTGTTGCGTTGCCATACTGCAGACTTTTTTTTCTAAAATTTTAGACAAAGATTGAAATTTCCCACATCAAGTTAATACTTTTAACAGCGTAAATTTGGCAAACAAATATTAATACTAAATTATCCAAAGCTAGGTTAAATAATTTGTTCGCTTTTCCTGCGTCCCGTCACTGCATTGTTGCCAAGTAAATGATAGTTCCCACATCAAGTTAATACTTTTAACAGCGTAAATTTGGCAAACAAATATTAATACCAAATTATCCAAAGCTAGGTTAAATAATTTGTTCGCTTTTCCTGCGTCCCGTCACTGCATTGTTGCCAAGTAAATGATAGTAGCGTCAACGCTTGGAATTTACATCAAAAACAATAAATTTATAAAAAGTAATTGTGGCAGTTTTAACGCATTAAATTATTTCAAATTTTAACAGCACATTGCATTAAATTTTGTACATAAAATGTGTAAAAATATACTCGTAATCATTTTTTAAACTTGGACAAATTTTGGCTCGCTTTAAATTCTTTTACTAGCCAATCTAGCCATCCTGTATTGAGTTTTTGAAGATTCTGGATGAAAAGCGCTTTAAGATTAGATACATATATTTTTTTCGATAACATCAGATAACTAAACTAGATCATTTTGAATAAGTAGTCCATACTCAAAGTGGAGTTAAATGAATAGAAAAAAGAAAAGCACAAAGTCTTTCTGCACAATATTTTATTAGAAAAACTAGGCGAACCTAGAATAATTCATAATAATTACATTCGACATGTTTCGAGTGTAGAAACACTCATCATCAGGAAAACAAAGTGAATGGTACAATGCTGATGTTGTTAGCAATAGAGAAAATAATAGTGGGATTGACAATGTCAAGTTCAAGTTCATTTCCCTTCTGACACGTGCTGGTTGCAGTGGAACTTCTCTAACAGAGATGTCCTAGTAAAACAAAAACTTTTTTAAAATTTTCTAAAACTTAATTTTGCACACAATGTTTACGTTTTGACTCCTGCCGGGGTAACTGGGCCGTAAAAAGCCTGGTATCCCAATAGTATATTACTTTAAGTTAAATGGTAAGCCAATCTACCTCATTTATTAAATTTCATTTGTTACATTCCCCCTTTTTTTTTCTTTTTCTTTTACAAATGCTTTGACTTTTATGCAAAACAATTTTTTCTTTTTCTTTCCCTCTTATTTCAATACTTTTACATGTCTCTAACAAAGCTGAATAAAACCTAATATTTTTCACTACCTAACAAATGTTTTCCACAAAGTCTGTTAAAACTCCCTAATTTTTCTTTTACGCTCTTCATTTTTCTGCCCAAGACAGGGCCTTTGCACTAACCCCTGACTTTCCAGTATGCCGAAGTCTTGATTGTCGGTTTTTGACTATTCAATTTTTTAAACCTCTTGTACACCTTTGGAAGCTCCATTACGGCTCAATCCCACTATTATTTTCTCTACTGCTAACAACATCAGCATTGTACCATTAACTTTGTTTTCCTGATTATGAGTGTTTCTACACTCGAAACATGTCGAATTTAATTATTATGAATTATTCTAGGTTCGCCTAGTTTTTCTAATAAAATGTGGAGAAAGACTTTGTGCTTTTCTTTTTTCTAAACTAGATCAGTCAAAATTTATTTTTAAAAATCCTCCAAATTTGTACCTATTTTTAAAAGTAAAAATACCCTTAACCTAACAAGTGCGTTAATATACTATTAAAATCTTATGCGTGTGAAAAAGCTCGCATTCGTGCGAAAAAGCTTGCCATGCGTGCGGCCTCTTATGTATTTAGATCTCATTTTAGTTCTGAGCGCGCTAAGTTTTATCGTATTTACATCGTTTAAGACACAGCTATTACTGTCGTTTTGTTTATGCTTATAGAACCTAAATAGAGGTGAAATCGTTTCTTGTGCTCTACTGCCACCATAAAACAAATGCAGACACGCTCTCCCAACGACAAAGTATTTATTTTCGTGTTTTTTGATCGATTTCCTTCAACGAAGTTAAACGCGGTGAATGTTTATTTTTAGATTTCTAATTAGTAAAGACGTTTATTATCCGGCCTATAAATCTGTAAAAGTTGAAGTTGCTAATAAAATGGCCGGAAAAAGGTCGGTTATTAAAAATGTTATTGCCTTACCACCAACATTGCGTACGGCTAATGATATTGCATACGCACTGAGAAAAAAACCTTCTATTCCTTATAAAAATTCACATACTCTTCATACGACTGTTTATTACTATATTATTATGTGACAGAAACGCGCTTTCCTACTGTAAGACAACGAAAATTGCTAGACCGTTGTGTAGTGATAATATGACGGTAATTTAACCAATAGGAAATAGGAGTTATTGCTACCATAGAATGGTTTATAGCCATTATTGCTCTGAATACTCACAGTAATTATCAAGTTCTATTGGGGGTGTTACCTGGTTTTATATAATGTATTAGTTCCGACTGGCAGTTGTCATGAAACTTGACATTAATCACAATAATATTTGCTCGCTACGATTAATATAAAAGTTTATACTTATCACTAAAAATCAGTACTGTAGTTCTCAAAAATTTAAATAGCTTCTAGTGCGATATTGTTCTTGTCGTTTAACATTGCATATGATCATCTATTATGCAACATGGTTTACTGAGATGGTAAAATTCATCCATGGATTATAAGGTCCAATACCAATGGTGGGTTGTGCGAAATAAGAATCTTCTATTGCTTTATCCGACATGCAAAGTTTAAAAGAACTTAAATACAAAGTAGCAATAAATTAATGGAAACAGGTATTGGTACGATCAATAAAATTCAAATTCAGACAGGACAGCAAGAAGACTCCGAACAAGACTGTGACCTGCGCAACAAATACGTTAAAACTAATAATACGGCGCGCGGCGATTGCCGATCGCTAAGAACCCCCACCAACGACTTGTGGATTATAGGTTCTAACGGATACAATTCGTATTTGGAGATGCTGTTCTGCTTTCTAAATTGTAGAGAAAGCGCTTTACTGGGAACAACATGAAAGATACAATTTATTTCTTAACAAAATTTCTGTATTAAAAGTAGTTCCTTATTCAACAAGATTGTGCTGCTAATGGAACAGATTACTATTAATAAAAACACTGTTCTAGCAAATCTGGAATTGATATAACACTAAAGAGGGTTGGATACACTAGCAATTTATTTAATAGGGGTTAATAAGAAATAAGCTATCAATATAAACTATGTCTTAGCATACCTGTTGTATTAGATCATTTTCCTCAGTGCAATAATTTTATTAAATGGCAACTCTAGTTTTGTATTTTTTCTTTTTAAAGTGGTAAATGTTGAGGAGTTGAAAGTACGAATAACACATAAGTGTAGGTTCATTTCTAGTAGCAAGAAATGTTCAAAACGAGTTTTACTTGCGTCTAGGATATTGCCAAATAGTGAATGTACAACATTTTGAGCATTTATTGAGGAAAAAGTATTAAAGTTGAATAGAAGTTTTTTTTCCATTTTTCAATTAAATTGATTTTTGTTTGTTTCTTAGCAAACCTGTTGTATTTATATAATTTATATTATTATTATTTATTATATTATATATTTTTATTATTATTTTTCTGAACAATTTTTAATTGGATTAGAAAATAATAAATTTTGATATACGAGTCCATCATACAAGGACCTCCAAAGAAGTCAATACAATTTTGATGTAAAATTAAAATGGCATTTTCCATGGCCAGTCTGGCGGTGCACCACACGGTATAGAATAGATATTCAAAATAAATAATATCTCATAGGCAAAGCTGCAGGGATTAGTTTTAATAGTTGCATGTATTTAATTACATATACTTAGAATGCAACAAAGGTTAAAAGCATGAATTAAAATGTTTGGAAAATGTCCAACAATTTGTCACACTCGCAAATAAGTCAAAGAGAAATAAGTAAAGTATAAAAATTCCTTCTCGGGGAGCTAAAATTAGCCGAAATATTTACATTTTTTTGCAACTCACAGACATAAAACAATAAGCAGAAATTAGAGGGAGGGAGGGGTGGGTGACCGGACCGGTGACGTGACGTAAACAAATATATTTTTTTAATTTAAAAATGATATGGTAAAACATATATTTAAATTTGAAAAAAGACAAAGGTAAACAAAAACATTGAAAAAGTTTTGGTTATAAGTATAAGGCACTAGTTGCTAAAGCCATAAGTTGATAAATAAGTAAAGGCACGCAAGACAACCGAATAACTGGAAATCGTAACGGTATAACATCCAAACATGACTTTGAAAAAGCTTAGGTCAGGCAGGTAGCTTTTCTTCCTGGAAGGAGTACTCCCATACACTGGCGCAGCTAGGATTTTATCACGATAGGGGAGGGGGGGGGGGGGGGGGACGCAGACGAGGTACTAGACACAGAGGTGTAAAATTTTGCCCAAATTTTGCTAAAATTGGTCAATAATTTAATTTTAATGAATTATTACTTTATCACTTACCTATATACGGGAGAAAAATTACCATACCATAATAATTAATATATTTTTTTTTCACCCGTTTAGTTAAGAGAAAACATTAGTGATGCATTCGCCATTTCATTTTCTTATCAATATATCGTTTATTTTTTGTTTTCTTCAAAAAGCGGCAAAATACTCTTTGAGTAGCAATTACATACAATTTTAATTTAAAAAAAAATAATAATTGATAAAATGAATAAAAGCAAAAGTAATAAGTACATATGTATTAAGGGTCATGTAACAGATCCGTAACAGGCAGAATACCCGCTAGCTACGCCGATGCTTCCACATAAAAAGTGTTATTATTTTTAATAAAGCATTTAGTAGGGAAGAATTTTACGATCTCAGTAAACCATGTTGCATAATAGATAATCATAGGCAATGTTAAACGATAAGAACAATATCACATTAAAAGATTCTTGAAGGTACTGATTTTAAGTGGTAAGTATATGCCTCGGTAGAGGCGTTATTAACTAACAGTAGCAGGCAAATATTATTATGAGTAATGTCAAGTGTCAGTACAACTGCCAGTCGAAACTAATACAGTATATAAAACCAGATTACACCCCCAATGGAACTTGATAATTACTAAATTACTGTGAGTATTCAGAGCAATAATGGCTAATAAACCATTCTATGGTAGCATTAACTCCTACGTCCTATTGACTAAATTACCGTAATATTATCACTAAACAATGGTCTAGCAATTCTCGTTGTCTTACAGTAGGAAAGCGCGTTGCCGTCACATATAGTATTAACAGTTGTATAAAGAGTATGTGAATTCTTATAAGAAATAAAAGGCTTTTTTCTCAGTGTACACATGTATAAAAATTACTTATCCATATTACTTAAATACTTATTTTTAAACTGTAATCCTTTCTATCCCGATAGATTCTACCTAATTTTTTGAAATATTATTCATAAAGCTAATCATTTAAATTGTTTTATATTTCCTGGTTTTTGGCATCTTTTAGCGGTTTATTTTAAAATACTTCAGTTATATGTTGGTTGGTAACACAGTAACAATTATCTTATTTATACAATATTAGGGATATCAATTAGGATTTAAAACAACTTAAACATATTAATTTGAAGAAGTAGTCCATGCTTAAAGTGGAGTTAAAGTATAGGAAACAAAGAAAAAACTCAAAGTCTTCCTCCACAAAATTTAATAGAATAAAATGTTTCGAACGTAGAAACGTTCATCATCAGGAGACAGAAAGTATAATTAGAAAGTGCTGATGGTTTTAGCAAAAGAGAAAATGGTAAAGGACCTTAATGGAGCTTTCATGGAAATAAAAAATAATGTGTAGAAGACACATAATATGGAGAAAATATTAAAATTTAAATTTTAAAACATACTAAGTATGTGAGACGTCAGTAAAAAGGGGTCTAGACCAACCCTACAAACTGGGAAAGAAGAAAAAAAATACTTTCTATAAAGAAAGTGTCAAAAATTATTTAAAATTTTTTATAAAACATTTTAGGGTAATTGTCAAAAAGACATTGAAAGAGTAAAATTAATAGTAATTAACATAGTGCAATCTGTAAAAATAGAAAATGAAATAAAATCAATGGATGAAGTAGAAAACTTTTTGAAATATATTTTCTTTGGATAAAAGGTAAGTACTTACGAAAATTACATTCCGCAGTGTCCTGTGGGGTACTGAGGTTTAAGGCCCAGTAACCCCGCAAGAGGTTAATTTGAATTCGAAGGAATTAATTCGAAAATTGAACATTACATTTTAAAAAACTTTTCAAAAGGTTATTCACGTCCACGTGTTGGGACCAAAATATATAAAATTGATTGATTGACAGCTATACTGACAGGTAGTTAAACATATTAGCTTTCTTCGCATAGAAGTCAGAAATCGTCAGCAAATTAACGACGCAAGTGTACGCGACAAATCCCAAACCGCTGGCAAAAAATCAGGCGTTCGCAGAAGCCAAATTGTTGGTTGTGGATTCGTTTCTAACGTGTTCGCAACGCAAAAAATTTCCAACCGATTTGCAACCAGTTAGAAAACATGCATGCGCAGAGAAAAATTCGAAATCGGTGGACAATTTGCTTGTACGAAGCTATTATAACATACTCTGCAAATAATCACTTATATAGGGAGAACGATATTCTCAGCTATATACCGTACGACAACCGTGAAGTTACAGGGCGACTTTTAATGGAAGAAATGGAAAAAACGTTGCTAACGTATGTTCGAGCGCGATTCATTCCCATTCAATTCTCGCTGCATTCCCCCTCCATAGCAGCAAATATGTTCCGATAGCGACCATCAGTATGGTTTTCGTAAGTCCAGATCAACAGGAGACCTTCTAGCCTATGTCACTAATCTTGGAGCAACGCAATCGAACATAATGGGGAGTCCCGGGCTATTGCACTGGACATCTCTAAAGCCTTTGACCGTGTCTGGCACGAGGGGCTCCTAAGTAAACTGCGTTCTTATGGTATGCCCGGTCGATTTTGTTCATGGTTGTCTAGCTTCCTCAAGGACCGTTCTCTGCAAGTGGCGATTGACGGGTTTCTCTCAGACACCTTCACCATCAATGCTGGTGTTCCTCAAGGGTCCATATTATCCCCCACTCTCTTCCTACTGTACATTAACGACCTTCTAGCGAAAACAGAAAATCCAATATATAGCTTTGCTGACGACAGCACACTTATCTCATCTTTTACTTTGAAATCTCAAACATCGGCTGCTGACGCACATCTTCGCCTCAATAAACACCTGGAAGAAATATTGTCTTGGGGTGACAGTAACCAAGTCGAATTTAACGCTCAAAAAAACCCAGGCAGCAGTTTTCTCTAAGAAGGTTAACATTGCAGAACCCGATATCGTTATGGCAGGACACGCAATTCCACTGACTTCTTCTACAGATATTTCCATGGCAAGTGTTCGACAGATATTGCCCTATGTGGTTCAACTTAGTACACCCCGAACATCATTGTTTCAGAACTCTTTCATTTGGAGGACGTCATCTTTGTGGAACGGCCTTTCTGAGACCGTGTTTCCAACCGAATATAACCTCCAACGATTCAAGAAAAACGTGAATCGCTTTCTTCGCACACGCACCGCTCCCAGAGCGCCTTAAAGGATTTTTTCTATAGTGCTTGTGCTCGATCATAAAAAAAAGCACCCACCCCGATGTTTAGTGTTTTTGTTTTCTATCTTGGCTGAATTTTTCAGGTAACCGTAGATACGGTAAAATTCTGCCGGTATTTCGAAATGGTTTATTCGCAAGAACAAAAACTTAAAACTATTTTATGTAACGCGAAGGCTAAGAGTGCAGAGGAAGTAGTTAGGTGTTTTGCATCAAACCCGACCAACCTGTCCCAACACGCCAAACTTTCTTAAGAGGGCATCATCGTCTGTAAAATAAACCCAATTTTTGCCCTCCGTTGTCACCGAATTTCTTCGAAACTGCACCTACGATTTACGTCAAATTAAAAATGTTGAAAGACCAATCCTTAAACTATGTCTCTCATGTAGCAGATTTTCCGATTATCCTTTCGTTTTTAAAATATACTATAATTTGTGTTAGTATAAATAGGCCAACTTTAAAAATTATTTTCTCCGAAAGAAAGGCCTAAATTAAGAATCTATTACAAGACCGACAACGATTGAACCTTAAGCTGTCATGTGATACCTAATTTATTCCTGTTTAATTTAATTTAACTGGTGATAGTTGGTGACAGCCGATCACCTGCAACTATTTTTGAAATATTTATCTTAACTATCGTTAATAGTATACAAGTCAAATGTACAAAAGTTACTTTATTATTTCAAAATAAACAAATATATCTTGAAATTAGAAGATAATATAGTGTCCGCGAAAATTATTAAAAAGCCAATATTGTGGCATATCGAATAAGTGTGTAACTGTTGTTTTATATTGGAGTACACAGGGATCCAAGCACAATAGATATATGGGGCGGGTAGACCACAACGGTCGTTTCGTCCTTGTTAGGACTCTATACGGGCAGCCATAACCCAAGCAATTCCGACAACAGCAGTACGATGTATTAAAAGCCTTTTTGCAAAAGAAAAGCGGCCATCAATAGACCGTAGCGCCATCCCAGCGGAATTAATTCCAATATAAAAGCCAGTCACACTGGTAATAATCCAAAGGTAGACAACTAAATAAACCACGAAGTGCATCACAATCCAGCAGAACGTTATTTGAGTTTTCACCGGAACATCTACTGTTTTGCAGATTAGAAACAGATCAACGCTGGCACCCACTAGAATGCGCGCAATCCGTTTACGAAAAGCCCTGTGTATTCCAATATAAAAAACAGTTACACACTTGTTCGATATGCCACAATATTTGTTTTTTTTTTCGCGGAGACTATATTATGTTCTAAACGTTTTTATGGCTTTTCTTAAACGAATTGCGCGCATTCTAGTGGGTGCCAGCGTTGATCTGTTTCTAATCTACAAAACGGCAGATGTTCCTGTGAAAACGCAAATAGCGTTCCCTATACTGGATTGTGATGCACTTCGTAGTTTATTTAGTTGTCTACCTTTCGATATTACCAGTGTGACTGCCTTTTATATTGGAGTTAATTCCGCTGGGATGGCGCTACGGTGTATTGATGGCCGTTTTGATTTTACAAAAGGCTTTTAAGACATATTTCCGCCGTTGTCGGGATTGCTTGGGTTATGGCTGCCCGTAGAGTCCTAACAAGGACGAAACGACCGTCGTGGTCTACCCGCCCCAGGGTATCCATTGTGCTTGGAACCCTGTGTATTCCAATGTAAAAAACAATTACACACTTGTCCGATTTGCCACAATATTCGGTTTTTAATTTACAATAATTGTGGCATTTTCACCGCTTTTTAATTTACAATAATTGTGGCATTTTCACATAAAATGTCACTGTCACTTCGAGATTGCCAGTAGTGTATATATTTCTTTAACATTTCCTTTAAATGTTTTAGTTAAAATAATGTTATATTAGCGTGGAGTTGCCCTATTATCGTTTTAAACGTCGATAAACGATCAAATTGCCTTATCTAATTAGACTCCTACAAGGTTTTTTCAGTCCACAAACTGTTTGCACAAAACTCAAAGCGTTAAAAGTTTAACCGCTCCCTTCAGTCCGATAACTCCTGTAGGATAATATAGAAAACCCAGAATTGTCAACAATTACGGTAGGCTTAAATTAAAATACGTTCTCCCTAGGGAAAACGGGACATTTATATCTATCAAGTGACTCACAAATAAATAAATGTTGGACGATTAACCGATTAGAAATGCGATAAAAAAAAGACATAACTTAAATGTCAAGAAATAGTTATTTATATAATGTACTGTTGAGAAAAACGGATATTTGTGTCATAAAAAATATTTGCAGAACGAGCGCCAGCGTTCCTGTAAAAGAGGGCGATTTAAAAGAGACGTTTTTTTTCCCAACAATTTTCATAAAAGATCACCTGACTTAACTAATTAGGATTTCTTTTTGCGGGACTACGTTAAGGAAATCGTTTATCAGGAACCTCCAACCACACCAGAACACATGCAGCAAAAAATCCCAAAGGCATTTCACAACATTAGACTCGTCCTATTACGACGAGTAGAATAGTATATTACATAACAAGTGTTGAAAGTGGTAATCGGCAAACGAGGAGGTATTTAGCACGAGGCGTTAGCCGAGTGCGGAAATTCTCCGAGTGTGAGAAAATTACTTTCACACGAGTATCGTCCCCATTTTTTCCTACGATCATACAAAATAATCAAAAAGAGTTTGATTTGTTTTTAATAGTTTGTAGGTATCAACCATTGTTAAAAAAAATTTTTTCAACGTTAGAGTTGAAAAATTTATTTCAACTCTAGATGTGGATAAATATAAAAACAATGCCCACTTGCCCCACGTACACATTTTAACTTACCTAGATTTAAATAAAAATAATAACTTTTTCTCCTATTTGCTTACGCACTACTATTTATTTACAGTGAATAAATTTCGTTTCTGATTTTTTAGCTGCTTGCATTCTTTCAATAAAACAATAATATACCAAGTAAATATACATACAAAAACCACATCACTCAAAACTAAAACATAACCTCAACATTTTAGAAAGATAGAGATGGAGTTAAATATCTATAGCTTGTTAATTATAAAAGTTCTATCTATATTCGATTTGTTTTGAATGTTGCTAAAATAAATTTACTTTCTTAAAGCACATTCACTTGTTCTATATCCTTCAACATTGTATGAATATTTTTATCTGAGATAATTGTAAAATTATAAATCGGTATTTCCTAGGGTATTCTATTTCTGCTCTATAGCTGCCCCTTTTTCTTTCTGTGGTTCAACTTAGTTGACAATGTTTGGTGGGTTGATTGAAATATTTTCCCTTTTTGATATATTATTATTTTTATCATAAATTCTCTTTAGGTTCCCAAAAACAAAAAAAAAGGATCTTTTATAATTATTGCAGTAACGTCCTAGTGTACTTTACCCCACTCAGCACCCCAATTCGCTGCACGGGTCCCGTAAGTTTGTTATTTTTTTACATAGTTTTGCTGTCAAATTCATCGGCCATCAGCTGTTTTATATTTCAACACACGTATTGACAGAAAATATTCCAACACGCGTTTGATATAAAGGACTTTCTAGCCAAGTTAGGCGTGCTTTATTTCTCATTTTCATAGGTGGTCGTAGGAAAATGTCATTTCATACTCGTCTTAGATTGTGTCTCAACAGAGAACAAACATTATATTCTAATAGGTAATTTTAGACATATTTATGTACGTTATTTATGATCTTACTTTAATAAATTTTAATGTCAATAAATTGCTTTTCAAAACCACCTTCCATATTTATTTATTTTATAAATCAAACTTGGTTAACGAGACTGTTAAACCTTATTTTATTAAGTACCTTGTATCATTTGATTAACGATATAACGATAATATATGGCATGTAAGCTAAAAAATATCATCATGACTTCACACTTTTTTGGGGCACCATGTATGAACAAACATATTTTCCTGAAATGCACTCTAGGATACCGGTAAAGCTAAATATCAAAATCATGTCTTAATTAGTGTCCGACCGAAACAAGATTTTCAGCCGAAACCGAATCTTTGGCCTTGGTCTCAGTTTCGGCTGAAACCGAAACTTATTTATATACAGGGTTGGGCAAATGTTCCGGAACGGCTTAATTACAGGCGAAAGTGATATCGGATCCGGGTTTTGGGCAAGCTATAGGACTAAAATTTTACTATTTGACTATTCTACCATATGTCAGTAATGTCACCAACTGTCAAGTGTTGACTTTATTTTTTTTTAATGGAACACCCTGTATATTATCCGATATTCTAAATCTTCAATACAATCAAAATATTTTTCGTGTAGCATACCATATGACTAAATTCAACTGTTTCGGAAATACGGGCAAATGAAGCCCATAATACAGTTTGTTTAAAAATCAAGCAATATATTTCCTTTATTATAACATTCTAAATAAAAGTCTTAGTTTCCATGACTCCCAAGTGTCACTCTGACATATTTCGTACTGATAGTAGGTTAAGTGAGTTGTGCAAGTTTTTTATTTATCGAGTAAACCTCCAATATAACTGATAAAATTATGGTTCAGCTAACTGAACAAGAACGGATTACTCTGCTTATGATGATAGGATATGGGGATAGACGAAGATCTTTTCAAGAAGAACTGACCTGTTTAATCAAACTTTTCCTGTTCGAGATCCCATTTCTAAATCAACTGTTAATAGAATATTTCATAACTTTTCCTGGAAGGTGGATAGATAGGAGAGGGTCCATTGAATGGCCTCCTAGATCTCTAGGTTTAACACCTCTAGATTTCTACCTCTGGGGTCATTTAAAGACTGTCGTGTATCGTACACAACCTATGTCTTTGGAGGATCTTAAAAACAGTATTTTAGATGCTGTGCATGTTATTTCTCGTGAGCATTTGCAAAACGTGCTTTCCCAATTTTCCGAGAGGATTGGACACTGGCTGAAGGACGACATTTTGAACATTTAATTAAATAACTTTTATTTTATAATATTGTTAATTTAAAAATGATTACCAATTTTGTTTAAACAATATGTATTATGGGCTTTCTAGATTCATTTGCCCGTATTTCCGAAACAGTTGAATTTAGTCATATGGTATGCTATACGAAAAATATTTGAAATGTATTGAAGATTTAGAATATCTGATAATATAGGTACAGGGTGTTCCATTAAAAAAAAATAACGTCAACACTTGACAGTTGGTGACATTACTGACATATGGTATAATAGTCAAATAGTAAAATTTTAGTCCTATAGATTGCCCAAAACCCGGATCCGATATCACTTTTCGTTCGCCTGTAATTAAGCCGTTCCGAAACATTTGCCCAACCCTGATGTATATAATATACTGTGCTACTAATGGAACTGATTACTACCAATAAAAACACTGTTCTATCAAATCTGGAAATTGATATAACACCAAAGCGGGTTTGATACACTAGCAATTTATTTAATATGGGTTATTTAAAAATAAGCTATCAATACAAATTATGTTATAGCAAACCTGTTGTATTAGATCATTTTTCTCAGTGTATAAATTTGGTACCCCTGGATAGCTAAAGGTTCAAATGTTGTTTATATTATTGCAACAGATTTTTAATTTAGGGCTTCTTTTGGAAAAAAATAATTGACTAGAAAAGCCAAATTCTAGCATAAATTACTGTATATTTTAAAAATTAGAGGTAAATCTGGGGTAGGTAACTTATAACCCGTTACATGAGAAACGCAGTATAAGGATGCGTCAGTTAATGGCAATAAACCGATGCATGCATGACCCAATTTAGAGAAATTTAGTGAGAGCGGAGGGTAAAAACTGGGTTTAATTCATATGCGCTGATAAACTCTCAAGGTTAACACTATCACCAACATTTCCCCAGGGCATACTTAAAAATTACGTTTTGTAATGATTTTTTGTTCTTAAACAAATATTTGGCTATCATCAACCTTTTGTGACTTCTAGTTCTTGAGCACCACATTTTCTCAAGAAAAATTAAGCATAAGCCATAATAATTTTTAGGGGTTTTTGAAAAAAAAAATCTATATAGCGGCAAAAATAGACAACTAGTATGTCACAAAAACTAGCGCAATTCTGATGTCTTAACCATTTGACTATCTACCCAAAACATAACCGGAAGTTGCCGAATTAGGGCTTCCGGTTAAAATAAAACGCGTAATGAAATAGGCAAAATTACCGATAGGAATATGCAAGGTATTTTTTATACATAGCATAGAATCATAAAATTCCTCAATTTTTTTAATAACAATGGTGTTGTCTTACACTTCAGAACACAACAACACTAACAAAGGTATAAACAATCCCTGCAAAATATCATTGGATCCTTCACATACATACGCCCAATACTTAAATAATTTAAATATTACATTATATTTTAGAAAACATAACTAAATAAATATTTTTCCTTTGTATATTAAAACTATTGTTTCTAAAGGACCACGCAAGAGGGCCACGGGAAATAATTTATTTACCCTTATTATTTATTAGGTACTTGTTGGGGAAAAGACAGGTGCTAAACATGTTTTTGTAGGGTTTCTTCTACTGCCGTTGATACAACAAAACTAAAAGGTTACTTTATAATAAGAAAAAATGGATTTTCACCTGTTCCAATTGTTGTCACGAACTATATCTCAATTTCAATTGTTATTTTAAAAGTTCCAATTTAAAAAAAAGGGTCCAAATGCTTCCTTTCTTATTCCCTAGAGCAAACGTTAGACCCGCAAATACGCCACTATACAAAACAAAACTGTTTTTCCTGTAAAGTCAACAATCTCTTACAAATCACACGTTTTTAATTTTTTTTTGCGAAAAACTCCTCTCCTCACTAGTTCTTACCGTAACATCAATAACTCCGTAAGAACTGTCATTCTTTGCCGTATTTTCGCGTATGCAATACGGTATTTTTAGCGGTAGCACCGATGCAGGAACGTTAATCACTCCTGCTAGGTAACTGTTCGCAAGCAAGCTTGCCGATATCGTTCGCCTAATGTCCTGCTGACGGCGTTGCCGGGTGTATGACCATAGTATTCTTTAAAAAAGAACATTGCCTGTCAATACATCGCAACATTTTAAAATTTAAGCATTTGAATGGAAAATAAAAGATTCGAATTGGGATTTCTTGTGAATAAGGTGAGTTCTGTATGTTCAGAAGGATTTAATAAAATAAAAGACATTTAATAATAATCTTAAATTAATAGTCTTTATTGTTATTAAAGAAAAAAATGATTACAAAAGGCGAAGTTGACGCTAAGGTTCCTTAGTACCTAAAATGAATTACTAAGTAAACCTAAATAACAAATGACATTTTGTTTTTGTCACAATATCCCTCATATTACTGCCGATGTGTATTTTTTAAATAGTATAGTATAAGTAATATATAATAATAGTAAGTGTGTTTTATTAATACTTCTTTGCTACAAAAACTTGCATTTACAGAATAACACTACTAGTCGCGTTATTCCCTTGCCTCTGTCACGACTAGGTCGTGACGATAATTAACAAGCTGAAAATCCCTAATTTTTTGGTAAATATAAAATTAACATTTGTCAAGAAGCCCAATCTGCCGAATCATTTAAACGCTTGGCAACATGGTAGCGTCCTGGAGAAATGCGCGCGTCCCGGCGCTGGTTTTGGGCGCCATGGGATCAATATTGGCAACAGTGCCTGGCGGGTACCTTATGCTAGGTGCGCTTGGTCAGTGTCGTGGGTAGTAGGGTCCTAACAGGGACTGAACAGGCCGGAGTATAACGACTTATCTTTATGACCGGGAAGGGATGTAACATATTTTATTTAGCAAAATGCTACAATTAAATATTTTTTAATACATATTTATATAGATTTATTTTTAAATTTTTAAACGCAGCCTTCTTTTAACAAAAAAAGACAGAAAAGTTAAACATTTTGCGAATTGTATGAAAAATTACGTATCATTTTGGTTTTTTAATTAAATGTAATTTTAAAGTTTTTTTTTAAATAGTTTTAACGATATTTGAGATTTAATAGAATTTTTCAAATTATTATATTCTATCAAAACTTTATAAAAAATAGACTTATAAGCTAATGTTTTAGACACTTTATCCACATAAAAATTTTCATCAGTTCTTGTTTTATAATTATGATGGTCCTAATTAAAAGAACAAAATTTTTTTAAACAATCAGGCAATAAATTATTTTTAATTTTATGTATAAAGATACATACTAAATAAAAAATTAAATTTCTGACATTCAACCAATCTAAATTTTTTAACATAAAATAGTTTATGTATGTTTAGAATAATCCGCATTGCCTTATTTTGTAAAATTTGTAATTTGTCAAATATTTCCTCACTAACACAATATAAAATGAAAGAACAATAAAGAAAATATGGTAATATAATAGTATTGAATACAGTTTTTTCAGAAAACAAACTTAAATTAGAACTGATTCTTTTAAAATAACCTACTTTTCCGGCAATCTTCGATATAATGATACTTCTTAACATAGTATAAAACAAAGTCGCTGTCGCTGTCTGTCCGTCCGTCCCTACCTATATATGCTTAAATTTTGAAAACTACGCAACGGATTTTGAAGCGGTTTTTTTTTAATAGATAGAGTGATTCAAGAGGAAGGTTTTTATGTATAATACTATAGAGTATAGAGAAACACTGATAAATTAGAGTAGGGAGAACGAACGACCCGGCCCGGGTTCGCACGGGTGCAATTTCAGAAAGTGGCATGCCGGGTACTATTATATCGGGTTTGTTCGGGTTTGTATTTATGCCAGCGGGTTGCAACGCATGCCGGATACACGCTAGTTCAAAATAATTAAAAAATTTTAATTTTGAATCAATAATTATCCCTAAACATTTAAAACTGTTTACTAATTCCAATTTATCACCATCAATTATAACATTTATATTTTATATAAATAGTTTATAGTTTTATGGTCATGCAAATTATGGAAGCTTGACGACGTGGCTGGACGAAATGTCGTAGCGGTTTTGTTTGTTAGTCAAATCGTCGCCAAAAAGCCTGTTTGTTTTTTTATAAATATTACAGGAGAGCGTTGTAAAGTTTTATATTCCTAAAATGCAAAATCGTCGGGTAAAATTATAACTAATTTTGTAGTAATAATTACAGACGATGTGCTTACTATTCGCGGTAGATAAATAAATTCACCAAGACCAACATTCTATTACCTAATTTTTGTAAATTTCGGAGTGCTTCGCCAATTTACAAATACACGAAAAATAAATAAATACTTGCACGAAGGCATAAAATATTCAACTAAATAAAAATTTGATTTGTATATATGCAAGGATGTATGTATTAGTATTAGCTTTAATTAAGAAGTTAATGTACTTTATACAGTACAGAACAAAATGAGCCATGAATCGTACATTGAAGAAACAAAAAGACCTCTTGCCGTACGAGTTAAACAACATCTGAAGCATACTCAAAGAGGTGAAGCTTCGAGATCAGGTATAGCGGAACATGTATGGACCAACCAACATAATATACAGTGGTCAGAAGCCACGGTTTTGGACACGGAACAGCACTGGAGAAAACGAAAATTCAAAGAAGCAGCTTTCTTGAATCAAAATATCCATATATTTAGTAAACCAAGTATAGACATTCCCAATATCTGAAAGCCTCTTCTTGTCCAAAACCAACAGCTCAAACTTTACACTCCAATAAGCACGTAGGCGGAGTCATCAAGCTTCATTGCACATGGATAGTATTTAAGACAGTAGCCTTAAACTTGAAAACGGTTAGAGATATTAACTAACCGAAACGTTGTGTTAGGTAAAAAAATAAAGACAATGGAAGTCCGACAACGTAATTTTTTTGATATTACTTTATTGTCTACCATCTTCAAACAAACAATAAAATGAACCGAGAAAGGTTATTTAAGTAGATGCGGGCCAGGGGTTGGGATATTTTTGATGGATGGATGGATTGTTGTTTTTTTAATTTTCTGTAACCCGTATTAATTATTCTTACACTTAACATTTTAAACCTGCAATATCATTGTTAACATATCGCTTTCCGCGATATGTTATTCGTCGCCTTCACGCGGAATCACGGCAACCCCGACTGCTTCCCGAAAATTTTGCACTATATCGTCTGCTTCATTTGAAATATGTGCGTATGTTGTCCGTGTCGGCGGCGTCGGCGTCGGCGTCGTCAGTTTCGACATTTTCACATTTGCGATTTTTTTTCTCGGAAACGGTTAATGTGAGACAATTGAAACTTTTTGGGTTTACAAAGGAATAGTGGGGGTACGTTGTGTGAAAATTTCGAATATACAGGGTGTGCCGGAAAAAAGTTATTAATTTTTAAAGTCGAGAAATATCGGGATCTCGTTGGCATTCAATACAGGCCACAAAAATTAGTTTTTTCGATTTAAACTTTTTCGACGCGTAGACGACCGTGGGCTACAGAACCCTATTGTTTGTGAGCGCGATCGAAAGTTTGGAAGTAATTTTTTTTATTTTTTAAAAGTCAAAATTTGGTCCAAAATGGTACCTCTTGGATCGCTAATAAGTTGAATTGGGTGCATTCGATCGACATGCGGTTTGGATAATCGGTTAGGCCATCTCAAAAACTACCTTTTTCCAATATATCGTTCTATACCTAACTAGAATGGAAATTGCCGAAAATTGTAAGAAAGTGGAAATCATAAAGTTAGGCCTGATTTTTTCACGGTTTTTATTTTTTTTCGTACTGAAAACGACTTTTGATCGAAACGTTGTAAACTTTAGCGGATAGAGCTCGTCAAATTGTATTTAAGAGATATTTTTTCGTTTCTTTATCTTTAATACGGAAAAAACGGCAGCTTTTTTTTTACTATATCGACTGTAGCTTATTCAATTTTTAACAAAACCGTTTTATTTTTTTCTCAAAAAATGCGCTGATTACTTCGCAACACCTCTACATATTCAAAATCATTAAAATATATTCGCAAAATTGAGAAAAGTCGCTTTTTTGGGTGCGGAAACAGGCAATCTTTACAAATTCTAACATCATTCACTTTTGACTAAGAGTGCCTTGATATTGATGTATCTAAATTAAATTAATTCTAAAAATCCGGCTGTCAAAAATGGCGAAAAATGGGTGTTTTCAGCGTGACTTGCTAGAATAATAAGAACATTTCCAGATTTTAAATCGGGTGGAATATCTACCTTGAACCTTCTTCTAATTTTACTGACCAAAATATTTGCCCAAAATGTTTCAGAAATGGTTGTAATCTCGATTTTAAAGATGGCGTTTCGACATTGATTATCCGTCGCCACATGGTAGAAGGTTATTCGACATTTCGATATTCGCGATTTTTTTTTTCGGAAACGGTTAGAGCAAAACAATTCAAACTTTCTGGACGTAGAGAGGAATAGTCGGGGCACGTTCTGGGAACAATTTCAAATATACAGGGTGTACCGGAAAAAAGTTATTAAAGTCAAAGTTAAAAAATATGTTTTTTTTTCGTTGTAGGGCGATACAGGTGGCAAAAATCATTTTAATCGATTTAAACTTTTTCGACATGTAGACGACGTTAGGCTACAAAACACTGTTGTTTGCGAACGCGATCGAAAGTTGGGAAGTAATTTTTTTGATTTTTTTAAAATCAATGTAGGGTCATATTGGATCGTTAATAAATCGAATTGGGTGCATCCAATCGACATGCGGTTTGGATAATCGGTTAGGCCATCTCAAAATCTACCTTTTTCCAATATATCGTTCTATACCTAACTGGAATGGAAATTGCCGAAAATGGTAAGAAACTGGAAACCACAGTGTAAGGCGTGATTTTTTTCTCCGTTTTTATTCCGTTTATTTTTTTTCGTACGGAAAACGATTTTTGATTGAAACGTTGTATACTTTAGCGGATAGAGCCGTCAAATTGTATTTAAGAGATATTTTTTCGTTTTTTTATCTTTAATACAGAAAAAACGGCAGCTTATGAACTTTTTCCCGTAATTTCTGTTGGCGTTGCACTGGTTTGCTTAAATAATTCTGCAAGTGTCTATAATATATAACATTTTGAAATTTTTCTTGGTACACTATATCAACGGATAAAGAAGCTTTAATTTGTATTATAAGCGATCTTTAGGAAAACATATTTTGTGGCTCAAAAAAATTAATTTATGATTTTTTTATAGGTTCCTTCACCAGAGGTTTTACTATATCGACTGTAGCTTATTCAATTTTTAACAAAACCGTTTTATTTTTTTCTCAAAATATGCGCTAATTACTTCTCAATATTCCTGCATGTCCAAACTTATCAAAATATATTCGCAAATTCTAGCAAAGTTGCTTTTTTGGGTGCGGAAACAGGCACAATTTTCAAATTCTAACACCATTCGATTTAGAAAAAGTTGGCCATGGTTTTACCACGTACGTTTTCCTGAACTTTAACTTTTATACCATCTGTCAAAAATAGGTGAAAAATGCGATTTCCAAATTGATTTTTTAGAGGAATAAGACCATTTAGATTACGTCTTTTGTGGGAAATACCTACCTTGAACCTTTATCTTTTTCGTTTGACCAAAAATAAGGGGGAAAATATCGCATTTATCCCGTACTTGTAATAATAAAAATGGCTTGCAGGAGGCATATTAACTTCAATTTTTTAGTTTTTATAATATTTGGGGAGTATTTAATGTATGAAACACCTGTCTTGGACCTTTTTCTTTGCGGTTGACCAAAAATAATTGAAAAAAGTGTATTATTTGTGTGTATCTTCAATACTCAACGTTCTATGTAATATCGAATACGTCATTAATATCCTATTTACCACAAATCACTCTCAAAGCTTCGATAGCGTAGTAGTAGAGGCTGTTGATTTTGGAGACGAAGGTCGTGGGTTCAAACCCCAGTGTTTTTTTTTCTTTTTTTTTCTTTTTTTTTTAATGTCGTTATTTAGGTACGGAAAATTTTTTAAATTTTGGATTCTTACAGCTATAATAATCTATACGAAAAAGCTAAAAAAAAATTACACTTACCTGTCAAAATCTGACAGCTGTAGTAAAGAACTTTGTTATTTAGGTACTGAAATTTTTTTAAATTTCGGATTCTTACAGCTATAATCCTAGATACAAGAAAAGCTTAAAAAAAACTTGATATTTACCTGTCAAAATGACAGCTGTCGTATAGAACTTTGTTATTTAGGAATTGAGAAATTTTTTAATTTAGTATTCTTACAGCTATAACCCTCGTTACAAAAAATCTAAAAAAAATCTAAAAAAAAATTGACACTTACCTGTCAAAATTTGACAGCTATCGTATAAAACTGTGTCATTTAGGTACTGACAAATTTTTAAATTTAGGATTCTTACAGCTATAACCCTCGTTACAAAAAATCTAAAAAAAAATTGACACTTACCTGTCAAAATTTGACAGCTATCGTATAGAACTTTGTTATTTAGGGACCTGATAATTTTATAATTTCGGACTCTTACAGCTATAACTCTCGCTACGAAAAAGCTAAAAAAAAATTGACACTTAACTGTCAAAATTTGACAGCTATCGTATAGAACTTTGTTATTTAGGTACTGAAAATTTTTTCAATTTGGGATTCTTACAGCTATAATCCTCGTTACGAAAAAACTTTTAAAAAATTGACACTTACCTGTCAAAATTTGACAGCTGTCGTATGGAACTTTGTTATTTAATCACTGAAAAATTTTTAAATTTCGGATTTGTACAGCTATAATCCTCTATATGAAAAAAGATTAAAAAAATTTACACCCGCCTGTCATAATTTGACAGCTGTCGTATAGAACTTTGTTATTTGGGTACTGAAAAATTTTTAAATTTAGGATTATTACAGCTTTAACCCTCGCTACGAAAAAAGTTTAAAGAAATTGACACTTACCTGTCAAAATTTGACAGCTGTCGTATAAAAGTTTGTTATTTAGGTACTAAAAAATTTTTAATTTCAGATTCGTATAGCTACAATCCTCTATATGAAAAAAGCTTAAAAAAATTTACACCCGCCTGTCATAATTTGACAGCTGTAGTATAGAACTTTGTTATTTAGGTAGGTATTGATTTTTTTTTAATTTCAGATTCTTACAGCTATAACTCTCGCTACGAAAAAGCTAAAAAAAATTACACTTACCTGTCAAAATTTGACAGCTGTCGTAAAAAACTTTTTTATTTAGGTACCTGAAAATTTTTTAATTTCGAATTCTTACAGCTATAACCCTCGCTACGAAAAAGCTAAAAAAAATGACACTTACCTGTCAAAGTGACAGCTCTCGTATAATTAAACGAACGAACTAGAACAGTGCCGTGCCCGAAGGGCTCGGCACAATAATATTTCTATAAATTTATTAGCTGATAATTGATGGCTTCCATGTAAGAATAATTTTTTCCTTATGTTTTAATCGATTGAATACTTACATATTTTTATAGAGCAAATATGGAAAGTATATCCCACATTGCACAAAGGTGTGCGAGTTTAAAGAGCACCTATACGGCGCCGTCTCAGAAAACTACCTATCTATACGAGAAAACGGAAATTTTGCACCAGTGTGTAGTTTTGGTCAGTTGTTATAATGACAATTTGGCGATATGTTTTCCCTTCACGTTCCGCAGGAAGGTGAGGCAAAAAAAGCAATAGTAAATAGAAAAAAAGAAAAGAAAAGTATTTTTTTATTGTAAATTTTTGTAAATCTTTTTAGTACTAATATTAGATGCACTCTCGGCTGACGATTAGCGATATGTACCCAGTCTAGTATTATATACTACATACTACATTTTAAATAAATTGTCGTCGTCAGTTTCGACATTTTCACATTTGCGATTTCTTTTCTCGGAAACGGTAAGAGTGGGACGATTGAAACTTTTTCAGTTTAGAGAGGAATAGTGGAGGTACGTTGTGTGAAAATTTCGAATATACAGGGTGTGCCGGAAAAAAGTTATTAATTTTTAAAGTCGATAATTATCGGATTCTCGTTGGGATTCGATACAGTTCGTAAAAATGAGTTTTTTTGATTTAAACTTTTTCGACGCGTAGACGACCGTGAGCTACAGAACCCTATTGTTTGTGAGCGCGATCGAAAGTTTGGAAGTAATTTTTTTGATTTTTCTAAAGTTGAAAAATGATCAAAAATGGTACCTCTTGGATCGCTAATAAGTCGAATTGGGTGCATCCGATCAACATTCGGTTTTGATAATCGTTTAGGCTATCTCAAAAACTACCTTTTTCCAATATATCGTTCTATACCTAACTGGAATGCAAATGATCAAAAATTGTAAGAAACTGGAAAGCGTGATTTTTTCGCAGTTTTTATTTTTTTCGTACGGAAAACGACTTTTGATCGAAACGTTGTATACTTTAGCGGATAGAGCTCTTCAAATTGTATTTTAAAGATATTTTTTGTTTCTTTATCTTTAATACGGAAAAAACGACAGCCTATGAATTTTTTCCAGTAATTTCTGTTGGCGTCGCACTGGTTTGTTAAATACTTCTGCAAGTGTCTATAAATATAACTTTTTGAATTTTTTCTTGATCCACCATATCAATCGATAAACAAGCTTAAGTTTGCATAGTAAACGCGCTCTGAAAAAACATCATTTGTGGCTCAAAAAAATTAATTTATAATTTATTTTTTTTTTATCAAGAGATATTTTTATCCGACGTTTTACTATATCGACTAGCTTATTCAATTTTTAACAAAACCGTTTTATTTTTTTCCAAAAGACGCGCTGATTTATTCTCAACACCTCTACATATCCAAACTTATTAAAATATATTCGTAAGTTTAAGAAAAATCGAGTTTTTGAGTGCGGAAACAAGCAAAATTTGCAAATTCTAATACCATTCAATTTTGACTAGAGTGCTTTGACTGCTTTGGTTAATGTAAGTAAATTAATTCTAAAAAACCGGCTGTCAAAAATGGCGAAAAATTGGTGTTTTGAGCTTGACTTGCTAGACTAATAAGAAGATTTCCAGATTTTAAATCGGATGGAATATCTACCTTGAACCTTCTTCTAATTTTATTGACCAAAATATTTGCCAAAATGTTTCAGAAATAGTTGTAATCTCGATTTTAAAGATGACGTTCCGACATTGAAAATGCATCGCCACGTGGTGGGAGGCTGTTCGATATTTCGATATTCGCGAATTTTTTTCTCGGAAACGGTTAGAGCAAAACGATAAAAAATTTCTGGACGTAGAGAGGAATAGTAGGGGCACGTTCTGGGAACAATTTCCAATATACAGGGTGTACCGGAAAAAAGTTATTTAAGTCAAAGTTGAAAAATATGTTTTTTTTTCGTTGTAGCGCGATACAGGTGGCAAAAATCATTTTAATCGATTTAAACTTTTTTGGCATGTAGACGATGTTGGGCTACAAAACACTGTTGTTTGCGAACGCGATCGAAAGTTGGAAAGTCAATTTTTTGATTTTTTTAAAAATCAATGTAGAGTCATGTTGGATCGTTAATAAATCGAATTGGGTGCGTCTAACACACTTTTGGTTTGGAGATTAGCTTAGGTCATCTTAAATACTACTTTTTTTCAAATATATTTTTCTATACCTACCGGTAATAAAAAGGGTGCAAATTATAAAAAAGTAAGAATTACTATTTAAGAAACGATTCTTTTACGGTTATCGTTGTTTTTCGTACGAAAAACAACTTTTGATCGAAATGTTATATATTATAGTATTTGTAGAATTATACCGTTTTAATCCTAAATTGAAAATTAACTGTCAAAATAACAGCTGTCGTATAGAACTTTGTTATTTGGGAACTGAAAAAATTTTCAATTTAGGATTCTTACAGCTTTAATCCTCGTTACGAAAAAGCTAAAAAAAAAATTGACACTTAACGGTCAAAATCTTACAGCTGTCGTATAAAACTTTGTTATTTATTAACTGAAATTTTTTTCAACTTAGGATTCTTACAGCTATAGCCCTCGCTATGAAAAAGGTTAAAAAAAATTGACGCTTACCTGTCAAAATTTGACAGCTGTTGTGTAGAACTTTGTTACCTCTGAAATTTTTTTAAATTTTGGACTCTTACAGCTATACTCTCAGATACAAAAAAAAGCTTTAAAAAACTTGACTTTTACCTGTCAAAATGGTAGCTGTCGTATAAAACTTTCTTATTTACCAAAATAATCATAAATATGATTGAATTTCAGATTCTTACAGCGTCAATCATCAGTACGAAACAAACGAACTTGAGCAGTAAAAAATTACACATACTTATATTTTTATTGCGACCTGAGTTGTGAAGAAATTACACATATTTTATTGAACACGAATCGAAGTGCTTAACAGTTAGGGCTTGCTAACAAATGGTTTTGTCAAAAGTATAAAATTAAATGAACGAACTCGAGCAGTGCCGTGCCCGAAGGGCTCGGCACAATAATATTTCCACAAATTTATTAGCTGATAATGTGATAATGAAATATGAAAAGTATATCCCACATTGCACAAAGGTGTGCGAGTTTAAAAGCACCTATAAATGTCCATATCAATATCATAATATTAAATAACATATATTTCAGTAATGAAAAGTCGTAGCGAATCGAGCGAGACGGCAATGGAAATAGGACGTCGAGCAATATACGATGCCGTCTTCAAAAACTACCTATCTATACGAGAAACCGGAAATTTTGCATCCGTTTTTTTATTTTTTATTTTTTGTTAGTTGTTATAATGACAATTTAGCGATATGTTTCCCCTTCACGTTCCGCAGGAAGGTGAGGTAAAAAAAAGCAATAGTAAATAGAGAAAAGGAAAAGAAAATAATTTTTTTAGTACTAATATTAGATGCACTCTCGGCTGACGATTAGCGATATGTACCCAGTCTAGTATTATATACGGCGGCTACATTTTAAATAAATTGTCGTCGTCAGTTTCGACATTTTCAGATTTGCGATTTCTTTTCTCGGAAACGGTAAGAGTGGGACGATTGAAACTTTTTCAGTTTAGAGAGGAATAGTGGAGGTACGTTGTGTGAAAATTTCGAATATACAGGGTGTGCCGGAAAAAAGTTATTAATTTTTAAAGTCGATAATTATCGGATTCTCGTTGGGATTCGATACAGTTCGTAAAAATGAGTTTTTTTGATTTAAACTTTTTCGACGCGTAGACGACCGTGAGCTACAGAACCCTATTGTTTGTGAGCGCGATCGAAAGTTTGGAAGTAATTTTTTTGATTTTTCTAAAGTTGAAAATTGATCAAAAATGGTACCTCTTGGATCGCTAATAAGTCGAATTGGGTGCATCCGATCAACATTCGGTTTTGATAATCGTTTAGGCTATCTCAAAAACTACCTTTTTCCAATATATCGTTCTATACCTAACTGGAATGCAAATGATCAAAAATTGTAAGAAACTGGAAAGCGTGATTTTTTCGCAGTTTTTATTTTTTTTCGTACGGAAAACGACTTTTGATCGAAACGTTGTATACTTTAGCGGATAGAGCTCTTCAAATTGTATTTTACAGATATTTTTCGTTTCTTTATCTTTAATACGGAAAAAACGACAGCCTATGAATTTTTTCCAGTAATTTCTGTTGGCGTCGCACTGGTTTGTTAAATACTTCTGCAAGTGTCTATAAATATAACTTTTTGAATTTTTTCTTGATCCACCATATCAACCGATAAACAAGCATAAGTTTGCATAGAAAACGCGCTCTGAAAAAACATCATTTGTGGCTCAAAAAAATTAATTTATAATTTATTTTTTTTTTATCAAGAGATATTTTTATCCGACGTTTTACTATATCGACTAGCTTATTCAATTTTTAACAAAACCGTTTTATTTTTTCCCAAAAGACGCGCTGATTTATTCTCAACACCTCTACATATCCAAACTTATTAAAATATATTCGTAAGTTTAAGAAAAATCGAGTTTTTGAGTGCGGAAACAAGCAAAATTTGCAAATTCTAATACCATTCAATTTTGACTAGAGTGCTTTGACTGCTTTGGTTAATGTAAGTAAATTAATTCTAAAAAACCGGCTGTCAAAAATGGCGAAAAATTGGTGTTTTGAGCTTGACTTGCTAGACTAATAAGAAGATTTCCAGATTTTAAATCGGATGGAATATCTACCTTGAACCTTCTTCTAATTTTATTGACCAAAATATTTGCCAAAATGTTTCAGAAATAGTTGTAATCTCGATTTTAAAGATGACGTTCCGACATTGAAAATGCATCGCCACGTGGTGGGAGGCTGTTCGATATTTCGATATTCGCGAATTTTTTTCTCGGAAACGGTTAGAGCAAAACGATAAAAAAATTCTGGACGTAGAGAGGAATAGTAGGGGCACGTTCTGGGAACAATTTCCAATATACAGGGTGTACCGGAAAAAAGTTATTTAAGTCAAAGTTGAAAAATATGTTTTTTTTTCGTTGTAGCGCGATACAGGTGGCAAAAATCATTTTAATCGATTTAAACTTTTTTGGCATGTAGACGATGTTGGGCTACAAAACACTGTTGTTTGCGAACGCGATCGAAAGTTGGAAAGTCAATTTTTTGATTTTTTAAAAAATCAATGTAGAGTCATGTTGGATCGTTAATAAATCGAATTGGGTGCGTCTAACACACTTTTGGTTTGGAGATTAGCTTAGGTCATCTTAAATACTACTTTTTTTTAAATATATTTTTCTATACCTACCGGTAATAAAAAGGGTGCAAATTATAAAAAAGTAAGAATTACTATTTAAGAAACGATTCTTTTACGGTTATCATTGTTTTTCGTACGAAAAACAACTTTTGATCGAAATGTTATATATTATAGTATTTGTAGAATTATACCGTTTTAATCCTAAATTGAAAATTATCTGTCAAAATAACAGCTGTCGTATAGAACTTTGTTATTTAGGAACTGAAAAAATTTTCAATTTAGGATTCTTACAGCTATAATCCTCGTTACGAAAAAGCTAAAAAAAAAATTGACACTTAACTGTCAAAATCTTACAGCTGTCGTATAAAACTTTGTTATTTATTAACTGAAAATTTTTTCAACTTAGGATTCTTACAGCTATAGCCCTCGCTATGAAAAAGGTTAAAAAAAAATTGACGCTTACCTGTCAAAATTTGACAGCTGTTGTGTAGAACTTTGTTACCTCTGAAATTTTTTTAAATTTTGGACTCTTACAGCTATACTCTCAGATACAAAAAAAGCTTTAAAAAACTTGACTTTTACCTGTCAAAATGGTAGCTGTCGTATAAAACTTTCTTATTTACCAAAATAATCATAAATATGATTGAATTTCAGATTCTTACAGCGTCAATCATCAGTACGAAAAAAACGAACTTGAGCAGTAAAAAATTACACATACTTATATTTTTATTGCGACCTGAGTTGTGAAGAAATTACACATATTTTATTGAACACGAATCGAAGTGCTTAACAGTTAGGGCTTGCTAACAAATGGTTTTGTCAAAAGTATAAAATTAAATGAACGAACTCGAGCAGTGCCGTGCCCGAAGGGCTCGGCACAATAATATTTCCACAAATTTATTAGCTGATAATGTGATAATGAAATATGAAAAGTATATCCCACATTGCACAAAGGTGTGCGAGTTTAAAAGCACCTATAAATGTCCATATCAATATCATAATATTAAATAACATATATTTCAGTAATGAAAAGTCGTAGCGAATCGAGCGAGACGGCAATGGAAATAGGACGTCGAGCAATATACGATGCCGTCTTCAAAAACTACCTATCTATACGAGAAACCGGAAATTTTGCATCCGTTTTTTTATTTTTTATTTTTTGTTAGTTGTTATAATGACAATTTGGCGATATGTTTCCCCTTCACGTTCCGCAGGAAGGTGAGGTAAAAAAAGCAATAGTAAATAGAGAAAAGGAAAAGAAAATAATTTTTTTAGTACTAATATTAGATGCACTCTCGGCTGACGATTAGCGATATGTACCCAGTCTAGTTAAACTATAGACCGGTTAAAAATGTTAGAACGCCTTAGCGAATGAAATGAAATTTCTGTATTAGACCAATTTTGGGTGTGTTATTTGTACAAATTGTATTTAAAAGCAAGGCCGTAGCCAGGGGGGATCAAGGGGGATTGATCCCCCCGAAATAAAAAAAATATATTTATTTTAGACTTTCAATAAGTATTAATGAGGCTGCAGTTATATATAGTGCGTCCGCCTCACTTTGCTGTTACATATATAACATAATAGTTAATCTTATTTACGGGCTACAATGGCTGAAGATCGCCTTAATGGTCTGGCTTTCCTATATGTCCACCGTGATATAAACGTAGATGTAAACAAAATCATAAATATTTTCTCTTCTAAGAACAGGAAACTTGATTTTGTAATTTAGTAGGTAATTTCGGAGTGCTTCGCCAATTTACAAATACACGAAAAATAAATAAATACTTGCACGAAGGCATAAAATATTCAACTAAATAAAAATTTGATTTGTATATATGCAAGGATGTATGTATTAGTATTAGCTTTAATTAAGAAGTTAATGTACTTTATACAGTACAGAACAAAATGAGCCATGAATCGTACATTGAAGAAACAAAAATACCTCTTGCCGTACGAGTTAAACAACATCTGAAGCATACTCAAAGAGGTGAAGCTTCGAGATCAGGTATAGCGGAACATGTATGGACCAACCAACATAATATACAGTGGTCAGAAGCCACGGTTTTGGACACGGAACAGCACTGGAGAAAACGAAAATTCAAAGAAGCAGCTTTCTTGAATCAAAATATCCATATATTTAGTAAACCAAGTATAGACATTCCCAATATCTGAAAGCCTCTTCTTGTCCAAAACCAACAGCTCAAACTTCACACTCCAATAAGCACGTAGGCGGAGTCATCAAGCTTCATTGCACATGGATAGTATTTAAGACAGTAGCCTTAAACTTGAAAACGGTTAGAGATATTAACTAACCGAAACGTTGTGTTAGGTAAAAAAATAAAGACAATGGAAGTCCGACAACGTAATTTTTTTGATATTACTTTATTGTCTACCATCTTCAAACAAACAATAAAATGAACCGAGAAAGGTTATTTAAGTAGATGCGGGCCAGGGGTTGGGATATTTTTGATGGATGGATGGATTGTTGTTTTTTTAATTTTCTGTAACCCGTATTAATTATTCTTACACTTAACATTTTAAACCTGCAATATCATTGTTAAACTATAGACCGGTTAAAAATGTTAGAACGCCTTAGCGAATGAAATGAAATTTCTGTATTAGACCAATTTTGGGTGTGTTATTTGTACAATTTTTTTTTTTTAAAGCAAGGCCGTAGCCAGGGGGGATCAAGGGGGATTGATCCCCCCCGAAATAAAAAAAATATATTTATTTTAGACTTTCAATAAGTATTAATGAGACTGCAGTTATATATAGTGCGTCCGCCTCACTTTGCTGTTACATATATAACATAATAGTTAATCTTATTTACGGGCTACAATGGCTGAAGATCGCCTTAATGGTCTGGCTTTCCTATATGTCCACCGTGATATAAACGTAGATGTAAACAAAATCATAAATATTTTCTCTTCTAAGAACAGGAAACTTGATTTTGTAATTTAGTAGGTACAAAGTAAGTAGGTACATACTTCAGATATTTTTTTTGTTCTTATTGTTTATTTTTCGTTTTCATTCTTATTTTGTTTTTGATCTTATTATTACATAATATAATTTATTATAATAATTATTATACTTAGATATAATTATGACTTAATATAAGACATGTTAATTAGTAAAATAAATAGTTTATTTTGTCGACCGACCTTTCAAATTTCGAATTTCTTTTAAATTAAAAAGAGTGTTTTAAAGTCTAGCATATTGCCGCAGATTAAGCTTTACGGTTATTTTACCCAAAAAAGGGCGTGGCACCCAAAAAAATGTTCGCCTGCGGCGCGAAAGAGCACCGCAGTTCCCTTTCGCCCCCCCTTCAACAAATCCTAAATTCGCCACTGGAACAAACCCCCCCGAAATTATTTTCTGGCTACGGCCTTGTTTAAAAGGACACATAATACAGGTGTATGTAGTACAGATGTATGTAAAATTTTGTATAAATTAAAAACGTATTTTTTTTGTGTGAACACTGAAACCTCGTGAGGCCATAAAAACCCCGTGAGGTCTAAACACAATTATTTAAGATTTGTTCTGGTTGTTGAAATTATACTACTGTGGCAATGTCCTCTTCCAAAAAACCTAAAATATTTTTATTTATGTTATGCATATTTTGATACTGGCGATTTTAAAGTTTAGTAGGCCCCTTTCATGCTTTCGGATTTACTCGAATGCGGTTTCCCCCATCAGGGCGGGGGGTTGGAAACTCGAGAAGGTGGTCACCTTTCTCAAACGGGGCCTAAATCTTCTCGGCAGTTTTTTTCCATAAACCTCATGAATACTAAGGATAACACTGAACGAGACAATGGCTGTTTCGAAATTCTTTATGGTAATGATCGCAAATTTGGCGGAATAAAAGTTCACAGATACAGAGGGTAAAATTTATTAGGGAAGACATGTATGCAGAGGTCACTAAGCGTATGATAATTCGAAAAATTGCAAAAACAAAGTAATAGAGATATGAACCAAAGAACAAAAAGCATAAAGTCATGCACTGAGAAAAAGCCTTCTATTCCTTATACTGTACAAAAAAGTTGCAGTGGATCAAAATGTTATCAAGATAAATTGAACGCACGGTACACTGAGAAAAAAGCCTTCTATTCCTTATAAGAGGTCACATACTCTTTATACAACTGTTTAATACTATATATGTGACAGCAACGCGCTTTCCTACTGTTAGACAACGAAAATTGCTAGAACATTGTGTAGTTATAATATCACGGTAATTTAGCCAATAGGAAATAGGAGTTAAGGTTTATAGCCATTATTGCTCTGAATACTCACAGCAATTATCAAGTTCTATTGGGGGTGTAATCTAATATTATATACTGTATTAATTCCGATTGACAGTTCTAATAAAACTTGACATTAATCATAATAATATTTAATTTGAAGAAATAGTTCATGCTTAAAGTGGAGTTGAAAGTATAGGAACGAAAGAAAAAACTTAAAGTCTTCCTCCACAAAGTTTAATATAAAATTATTTAGGGAAAGTCTCTACATGTTTCGAACGTAGTGACGTTCATCATCAGGAGACAGAAATAAAACTTAGTGCTGATGGTTTTAGCAGGAGAGAAAATGGTGTCGAAACTTAATGGAGCTTTTATGGAATTAAAAATCTGATATGCAAATCAAACATAATATTTCTTATGTCAATGTCATTGATGGTAAAATTATATTTTTTAATCATTCTGCACAACCTTCCATTTGAAACCAAATATCTTTATTCTCAGGAGCAACATCTTCTAATGCAGGTCCAATTTGATTTTGTAAACGGTCCAAACAATTTTCTTTTTCCAAATGTTGTTCCCCAAAAAAAGGTCCAACAATCCGATGTCCAAATATGGCCGCCCTTATATTTACCTTTCCAGGATATCGAGTCCGTGTCTGTACAAATCTGTGTTCATTTTCTGTACTACAATATCTACAATTTTGAACATAATTTAGTTCATTGTTTAATGTGAAGGTGCATTCGTCGGTAAAACAAACATTGCGTGAGAATTCCCTTTCCTTATTTATCCTTTATATAACTTTAAAATAAAAGTTTGTTTTTCATATGTATGTTAATGTTACCTATTTAATTTGCGCAGGACCGCTGAGGAAAATTATCTAATACAACAGGTTTGCTAAGACATTTGTATGATAGTTTATTTTTTATTAACCCATATTAAATAAATTGCTAGTGTATCAAGCCCGCTTTAGTGTTATATCAAATCCAGATTTGCTACAACAGTGTTTTTATTGGTGGTAAGCAGTTCCATTAGCAGCACAGTCTTGTTAAATAATGAACTGCTTTTAATAAATCAATTTTGTTAAGAAATAAATTGTATCTTCTCAATGCGACGCATTTTGTTCCCAGTAAAGCGATTTCTCTACAATTAAGAGAGAGCAGAACAGCGTCCCCAAAAACGAATTGTTAGAACCTATAATCCACAAGACGTTGGTGGGGGTTCGTAGCGATCGGCAATCGCCGCGTGCCGTAGTAGTAGTGTTAACGTATTTGTTGCGCAGGTCACATCGTTGTTCGGGGTCTTCTAGCTGTCCTGTCTGAATTTGAATTTTATTGATCGTCAATACCTGTTTCAATTAATTTATTTTTACTTTGTATTTAAGTTTTTTTAAACTTTGCATGTCAGATAAAGCAATGGAATATTCTTATTTCGCACAACCCATCATTAGCATTGAACTTTATAATCTATGGACGGATTTTACCATCTCAGTAAACCATGTTGCATAATAGATAACCATATTATTATGCAATGTTAAACGACAAGAACAATGTCACACTAGAAGCTATTTAAATTTTTGAGAACTACAAGTACTGATTTTTAACGGTAAGTATATGCTTTATTAATCGTAGCCGGCAAATATAATTACGATTAATGTCAAGTTTCATTACAACTGCCACTCGGAACTAATACAGTATATAAAACCAGATTACACCTCCAATAGAACTTGATATTTACTGTAAGTATTCAGAGCAATAATGGCTGTAAACCATTATATGGTAGCCATAACTCCTATTTCCTATTGGCTAAATTACCGTGATATTATCAGTACACAACGGTCTAGCAATTTTCGATGTCTTACACTAGGAAGCGCGTTGGTGTCACATATAGTATTAAACAGTTGTATAAAGAGTATGTGAATTCTTATTTCTCGTGCGTGGAGAGATGTTTTCCTACAGTTTTGCCAAGAAGCCTGGTACTAATTCCATTATTTTTTTTTATATGAAGTTAAGGTTCTAAATCTGCATTATTTTCTTGCACTCTACCATCGAGTACAGCATATTTTGCTCTAAACAGTTGAAATCATTAATTAAAAAACCTTGATATCAGGACTGTTGTTTAGGTTGGAATGGGTATGTCAAGTAACATCGAAGAACGGAGCCTAAAACTTCTCGGACGTTTTTTTTTTCCATAAACCTCATCAATACTGAGGATAACACTGAATGAGACAATGATACAATAAAACGGATACTCTACTAGTACCATTTAATCATATATTATATCACAAGACCTATACTTGGAAAATAGTTGAATGCTCAATAATTTAATAAAAAGCCAAGACTGCGAAGCGGTCGAGGGTTTTTATTTTCAAGTTATGGTGCATGAAACTATTTACCAAAAAGTAAAATCAT